>CM023358.1:23354893-23511793 GCA_013282895.1 Eriosoma lanigerum | reverse complement strand
CCTTGCTACGGTGCTGCGTCCAATCTGGATTTAAAAATCATGATAATCATGATAATCTTTTTACATTCTATAGGAAAGTATGAATGTCTTAAACAAGAATTGAAGATGTTTGCTAAAAGGATGAAAGCAACTTTTGTTAGATGTTTTAGTGCTTTATTTGTGATACGATCATGACTAGTCAATTTACTAGTAGAACACAATAATATATACTGATATAAATATATAATATTAAGTTATAAAGTAATAATTATAGTATGTTTAGAAATAACATGTTGTTTTTTACGCCACAATTGACAATAAACACAAACTCAAAGATAAATTTGTAAAAATAAATATATCAATTTATAGAATAAATAGTTTTTATAGTTTTCACTTATACTTTCTTTTTTTATTATTATCATGATAATTTTATTACCTAAAAAGTGAAAATAATAAACAATGTCATACTCTTTTTAAGTTAATTTCATCCTAGTATAACTTAATATTATACACTGATTTATAATATACTTACACCTATTCAACATTTTCAATGAAATTGATAAATTTGAACTTTTTTTAACATAAATAATTATACATTATTATAGTTGATATTCTTGCACATAAAACATAATAGTATAAATTTAATATAGATATATATGTCATAAATAAGCGTCACATCATTATAATATAATAAATAAAAATAAAAATTGAGTAATTGTTAAAAAAAAAGTTAAAATTCAAATTCATAAAGTTCACCAATTAGAGTGAAACCAGCTTTTGGTAGATGTTTTAGTGCTTTATTTGTGATACAATCATGACTAGTCAATTTACTAGTTGAACACAATAATATGTTAAGATATAAATATATAATATTGTATAGAATTTTCAATGACCATGAATTATTAATTGACCAAATAAATTTATCTTAAATATTTATTATTTTATTTATACAATAATACTATTATTAACTGTAATATATTATCTAAATTGATGAACTTGCACATAAAACATAATTATATATCAATGAATATAATTTATTAGAAATAGAAATATGATAAACAAAAAGATAAAACATTCTTATAGAATATACAAAATAACAATTGACAAATTATTAAAATAATGCTGACCTGCCATTTTGTTTGATAAATTCCAAACTTTCTAGAAAATTTTTAAGCTCATTAACAATAATTATTATAATATTTTCTACGTCCTAGTTAAATTCATCTAATATTGTGTTTTCCTAGACTTTCATCTGTACCTTAGTATTATCTTATGTTTCTTTAAATTTGCTTTATTCAATTTTTGTATTAGAATTTATTTATTTTTTTTATATAGATTTTTTTTTTTAAATACAATTTATATCTAACTCTCTACGGTTAATAGAAAGTGATTATTTATAAATTACAATGATCTTGAACTATTACAATATTGATATAAAATATTAATTAACAAAATATTTGTCACAGTATTATTAATCAGTGCAATATAATGTAAACAGAATTATGATAAAAATAAGTGATATACATTTTTCATAGTTATTGTTAAAAGTTATTGAACTCTGTTCATTATAAAATAATATGTATAGCAATCATAATTTATGATACCTAAATAAACATTAAACACATTAATAATATTTATACTATTGTTGGAAATTATTTGTATACAACAACAATGTGTAGGTATTTAATAAACTGTAATACAATTTTGTTTTAATTTACATTTATATTAAAATAGGTATCCATAAATACGAATAAATAGGTAAGTCGTATTACTTACAAAAACAAATATTATAAATATTACTCGATATAATCCAAGTGATATTATTTGTAAAGTCTACGTCTGATGTTTGTAATAATAATTGTATATCCATCCTTTTATCCAGTGTTTAATTTTTCCCCTAGCGTGAATCACGGAAAGCGTATCGTTGGGGTGCGATGATCTCAAATCCAAGTGGTGCGCCGCTTCTGATATCAATAACGCCCTGATGGTAGATGATATGCTCTTTAACACGCCACCACTGGACCAAGGATCCAACAAACCGTTGCTAAAAAATTTAGGACTTTTGAGTCAATAAATTTTTGAATTGGCGTTTTCGTAAATATGCGATAAGAGGTAAAGAACAAAATATAATTCTCAATATTTTCCAATTGGATTTGTGATTAAAAATAAAACTCTTTGTCTTGGGCTATTTGTAATTTGCGAGTTTTCGACACTTCTGCTATACATAGACCATAACGGCCTATCAGCCAAGACTCAAATAATTAGTGATAAAATATTAAAATAATTGTTTACATGCACTAAACCTTAAAATACGACCGTAATTTATTGTTATTTACAGACCACAAAAACATAATTACTTGAATTTGTGATGTCATATCCTATTCATCTTTTTATTGTCTATATAAACTCCTACTGAGGTAAATCATGTTCGTTTTTATGGTTATCAAAATATATAGTAAAAAGATAAATCTTATTTATTGTGGATGCCAGTATGTGTTATTGTTATCACCTGAATATAATATTGGATGAAGCCTTGAGATTTTTACCACCGTACTGCTTTTCGACTGCGTCCGTGCTTGGTTTGACGCCGTATTGTTGTTCGCAGTACAGCTCATAACTTTTCAAGTCCCAAGGATTCTGTTCGAACATGTCGTCGTCACCGCCGTTCATACATAATGGCATTATCATTTCCGTGCAACTCTGAAAATCGGAAAACCATTTTTCTGTTCATTGGTTGGTATATTTCATTTTAACTTCTAGTACCTAATATAAATAATTTGGTATTTTAAACTATTATATCTAGGCTCTTTGTAACAAAAAATTATGTTTTAAAAAACACGTTTTTAACATTTTCATTCGAAGCAAAAAAAAAAGTGGGAAGGCTGATTGTGGACGTTCCTCTTTCGTCCTCAGAGAAATTAGTGGTTTATTATTATTATTAAGATTTGAATGCAATGATATTGCATTAGAAAATACGATTCTGAACGAATCTCAATATATTTCAATATATTATACTGATAATCCATTTCAAAATTTACGACGAATGTAAATTACACATGTAAATATGCAAAATAAATTTCAAATCCCTATGATCAATATTCAAGAAGTTATCATTTCATGATAAAAATTGTCAGTCAGATTTTCAAAATATTTTGTAAATAGAATAAATAGTATATGAGTAGGCTTCTATAAAAATTTCATACCTTTAAACCAAAAACTGCAGGTAATATTAAACATTTTTGGGAAAAATTCAAAGCTCAATATTTAGCTAAAAAAAAAAAAAACAATCCGTTTCAAAATTTTACTAAACGTAAATATTACCTATATTAGTACTCAAAAAAAATTTCAAGTTCCTACGATCAAAACTTAATAATCAAAAAATTGTATTTAATTAAAAAAACGGAAACCATAATTTTACCAATTTTCCGCTTCTCAAAGAAAAACTTTAGAGAAATTCAAAAAATGAGCTAAATAAAGTACCAACTAGATGAAATTTGGTATGGAAAGGGTACCCTATTTGTGGTAATCGGACCATTATTTCTACCCGAAAAAATGTTTTCATATATCAGAAAAAAATAAAAATAAAAGGCTATAAAAAAATTGTCAGTCACGATTTTTAAAATATTTTGTAAAATGATTAAGTAGTATATTAGGCTTCTGTAAAATTTTCATATCGATAAACCCAAAATTATAGGTAATATTAATTTTTTTTGTAAAAATCTCGTAGCTCTATATTTTGCCAAATAATCAACTAATCTGTTCCAAAATTTTAACAGACTTGTATATTATGAATGGTAGTACATAAAAAAATTTTCAAGTCCCTCAAAACTCAATTAGTTATCACGAAATAAAAAATAAAAAATTACGAAAATCGTAATTTTGCCAATTTTTTGATGTTTTTCTTCTCCTAAGGAAAACTTCTTCAGAACTTTGGAAAAATTCGAAAAATGAGCTTATTAAAGTACCAAGAGGATACGATTTTCTGCCGAAAGCATACTCTACTTGTGATAATCGGACAATTATTTCTATCTGAAAAAATGTTTTCAAACATAAAAAAAAAAAATCATTGTGGAAACAATACATTCCTCGCTCCGCTCAGAATCTAAAATTAAATAACTGTTACTAAATTTAATAGATTACATATTTTATTCGTATTATTAAATTTAACATTAATTTGTCGTATTAATTATTATATAATAATAATTATAAATTATTATATCACCTTACTTCATCAATTTCATTGTGTTTTATAAATATTAATTTTGATTTAATTATTCATTTGATTCGATAATAAAAAAAAATTAAACTTCAAGTGTTCAATATTGTTCTACAGCTAACCTGATAATTCCATCCTTTCATCATGTTGTCCGGGTATGCTGACGAAACGTTCAAACACTCGGCTGTACCAGTATAATTGAAATACACGCTCAGTCCCCTAAACACTGACATTAAAAGTGTTTTATCATCTTCTGTATGATTCGTCATCGACTTGCAAACTTCCTGTGACAGCATAAAAAAAAATAACTGAATAATTATTAAATTAAATTCAAGATCTGTTTTTTTAATAAATATTTTTGAAAGTTCATGAGAAAAGTATAAAACATTTCTATCCTGAAATATGAGCTCCAAATACTAGGATTAATATTATCATTAAGGGTAGGGTAAAAATTGGTAACAAATTTAAAAGGATCGGTGGTGACTTTTGGTTCTGATTCAGGGTTCAAGGATTGGCATATTTCACAAAATACTCAAGTGTTACGGTCAAAGTCAAATATTCAGTCAACCTAACCGGCTATGAATTTGGCCACACAATTATATAATTAAATGCTCACAATACAATATACAATCAAAGAATTCTATGTTGTTCACGTTGAACACAGACTCATTGTTTTTTTTTTTTTTAAGTCTAATATTTTTTTGAATTTCTCTAACTAAAAAATCTAGAATGTACTAACATGTTTTTTAGATAAACACTTAGGGGTCCTTTAAAAAATCTAATTGTATCAATGTTGTATTAGTTAGGTTTCTATTAAAATAATTGAGTATAAATATTAAACAGAATATCCTGATTAAATATCCTAAAACAGAGATCTCTTCAGTAGCACACATACATATTATCATTTAATACAACGTTTTACATACTTTGATCGGATTAGCAGGTAATTGAGCCAAAAAATTTGCCTCGTACGGATAATTGACCATGGCCAGTGCAACATACGCTTCGGCGGCCCATGACTTTAATTCTGTTACATCATCATCATTCTTTAATGGTTTACATAGTTTCCAATTTTCCGTCACCCATTTTTTTCCCGAATCTATATATAAATCGTGTATTAATTATATTAACCTTGCAAAATAACAAAGTGCAATTTAAAACAGTTGTGCCGACACATTTAATTAATAAAACCTAATTTGTAAATTAAACAAATATTTTCATTGCATTATTACAATATGATAGCAAGTATTTATGAGCTTACAATCTAGTTAACCTATAACTAAACGTTTTGATACAAAAAATAATTTTTCTTTTAGTGATTTTTTTTTTCTTCAGTCCATGTTAAACTAAATTATTCTTACATTAAAATATTATTAGATATTAAATTATTAAATGTCTGTTGTACAAACTGTAAATAATACTATACCAATTTTTGTAATGTTATCTATAGCACTCCAAGAAGCTGAAATAGTTAATTTACATTCAATACTTGTATCTTTATAAACAGATGTAGTTAATTTGTAGAAATTGTTGCATGGCGTCATTCCGGTAAATTGCCAAATTGGTGCAGATGAAGCTATAGCACTAAAAAAATATACATTTTCCATAAAAAAAAAAAAGAAACATAAATAAATTTAATACAAATATTTTCTAAATGATTTCTACAAATAAAATTACCGCTAAGAATATTATTATTCTTTATGAACTAGTTTACGAATTTTAGGCATACGTTGTAATATATATTAGATGATATTTCACAAAACAAATAACTATAATTTTTTTTCCTCGATTAAATTAATTAAGCCTGAGCCTAAGTAAATACACACTTTAGCCATTCTCAGCATTATTAACATTACTATTCTAAAACAAGGCGTCCCAGGTATGCAATATCCAAACATAACTGTATGCAATACACGTGCAATAGGGTCGAAGAAACTCCTAAATTGTACAAAATGAAGATTGTCAAAAAAATATAAATTCGATATTAAGATCGCAGTGGCGGATTTTCAACATTTTCTTGGGGGGATCTTAAAAAATAATATGTTAAAAAGCGAAAAGATCGACTTTAGACGTTTCTTCTTCATCCCTTCGATCCTCGGAAAAATCAATGGTTTAATATAATTAAGAATTGAATGCAATATTATTGCACTAGAAAATACGATTCTGAACAAAAATCAATATAATTATACTATATATTATACTGATAAGCCGTTCCAAAAGTTCACGTGTGTAAACTATCTCAGAGGATACTAAAAAAAATGCAAATACTTATGTTCAAAATTGCATTAGTAATCATGAAAAATCTAAAATCAATTTCATCAAAATTACAATTTCCGTGAAATTTGATGTTTTACACTTTTGAGAAATTTAAAATATGAGCTAAATAAAGTACTAACTACATGCAATTTTCTACAGAAAGCATACCCCAATTGTGGTAAATGGACAGTTATTTCTAAAAAATAGCATAATATTCAATTTTACTAAATATTAAAATTTTAGAAGCGTATAAAAAAAATTGTGAATTGCGATTTTCAAAATATTTTGTAAATAGATTAAGTAATATATGAGTAGGTTTTTATAAAATTTTCAAACCATTAAACCCAAAATTGCATGTTATATTAAATATTTTTGGAAAAAATTTCAAAGCTCTATAATTCATCAGAAAATTTACCAATCGTTTTCAAAATTTTTTCTTTTTTGTGGAACACCTATGTGAATATTCAAAAAATTTCCAATTCCTACAATCCTAATCAGCAAAAACCTAATTAATTATTACCAGATGAAAATATTTGAAATAATAGAAACCGTAATTTTGCCGATTTTCGTCATTTTTTGGTATTTTTCTTTTTCTAAGGAAAAACTTTTGAGAAAAATAAGCTTAAAAAGTACCAACTAGATGCAATTTTCTATCGAAAACATACTTTATTCGTGATAATCGAACCAATATTTCTACCCAAAAAAATGTTTTCAGAGACAAAAAAAAAAGTCATCATTGTAAAACAAATACATTCCTTGCTTCGCTCATAATCTAAAATAATATAATATTATATTTCTATAATAATCGAAAATATTCAAATATAATCGTATTATTATTATCAGCAATTTAATGTTACATACGCTATATATTATATACTCATATAAGGTTTTTATATACAAGCACATACTAATTAGGTAGGTACTTTTCCGTTTGTGTACACAAGAATAGATAGGATAGGATTAAACATTATGTATTAACATATTATTTCAGTATTGGTACGTCATATTATATCAGTGTCTGGGGGGGTCCAGATCCCATGGACCGCCTTCCCTCCCATAAATCCGCCACTGTAAGGTCGTAAATTATAATATTATTGTTTTCTCTATTAATTAAATCATACAAAAAAATAATTCTACCGTTAGCCAAATTTCAATTGGCCATAATGTGGCCACTATATCACTAACTATATTGTCATTGAATGCAAAAATAAATGCCTAAAATCTCATTTTAAAAATATCTGACCCTTCAATCACCGCGGGATACTTCATCCGAAACCACGCAGCCAACATTCCTCCGTACGATCCACCAAAAGCGATTACAGGATTGGGTTTTTTATGTCCGAGAGTCCGTGAATCTTCTTGCAAAAACTTCACTACGTCGACGAAGTCAGCGATTGCTTGCTGCGAAGTTAAGTAACCCAATTGTTTGTTGCTATCAAACGATCGTTCCCCGTAGGGCATCGACTCGCCGTAATAACGGTGTTCAGCAAATACCACCAGTGCCTTGAACTCTTTCGATATTTCCCACATAAAACCCTATTATTATTATTATTATTATTATATTAGTATAGGTATATTATATTATATCATAATATTAGTATAAGTAACTAATAATATTATATTTATAATTAATTATAATATTCTTTTGAATACATTTTTAATTATATTCATACCGCTGTAATATTATTATTGATTACAGTCATATTTATAAAGATAATTCTGTAGGATAAGAAAAACTACCAAAAAATGGCTGAAAACTGCAAATTTTAAGGTAATGTAATTTTGAAGAAATTTATTTTAAATATTTTATAGTAACTAATATTTCTGTTGCTCATTATATGATAAATTAATAAAATGTATAATAATAAATATTATCAGTCTATTGATCAATAGTTTCGCTAAAAATAGTTTTAACTTTTTTCAAATGCCATTAAACAAAATTTATTATATTATAACAAATCAAAATAAAATTCCACCATTATCCTCTCCAAAGATCGAAGAATGAAAGAGGAACGCCCAGAATCGACTGGTTGGCTTTTTTTTCGATTGAGGTAGTGTTCTTTAATAGTAGTCGAAGGCTCGGATATTATTATAAATATCCCGCCATCAAAGTTAACTTATTAAGCCAGGTGCATCCATTCGTTACCTTACGCGCGGCGCCGCTACGATACCGCTACGTAGCCGAATACAAACTTTTCTATTTCGTGAAACAACACAGTCAGACGTTACATATTTCCTTTCCTTCCATTCATCCTTTTCATCAAATCTTTCACAAAACACACAATATCAATCCATGCTCCTCTTTTCTTCGTTCGATCATGAAAGCAAGATTTTATATTTCTGAATTTTTTTTAATTTTACTGGTAAACAACTCCATATGAACATAACTAATATTAAATTCTATATTTTCTTTTGATATTTTTACTAATTTTATTAAGAAAATAGTTTTATTAAATACTGGACCGCCGGACTTGACCTCTTTTTTTTTTTTTTTTAGAAGCTTTCATGATGCCAAAACCGTCCCCCTTTAACGTTTTATAATATAAAAAAAAATTGCAAAAAAATGAAAATGAATATGTTCTGTATCTGTATACATTATAATGCAAAATCTAAAATAGATGGCAAAATAATATTATTAATATCAAATTTGATTTTTTTTTTTTATCGTGGGGGGGTTTAAACCCGTTTTACCCTCCCTATAAATTTGCCTCTGTATGCAGCTGTTTTCTATTCTAAACCGTAGCCTTTACTAGATGTCTATAGGGAGTCTAAGACTTTTTTATATCATTATTCTAATTTGGAGAATATCAGTGGGCAGTTGGATGATTGACTCAGTTTTCTCGGCCAGCGACTACAGGTATCGAAATTTTTAATAGGATGCACGGTGGAAATATGTCCTGGCTGCTCTTTTAACTTCTTACTTTATCGTGGAAATACTTGCGAATCCCCACAGAGTCATGTTACTTGTCAGATAATGCACACCTGTAGCTGTGCTGATTGTGCACCATCTCATACTTCAACTAGAATTTATAACCGTACTTGCAACGCCACGCGTTAAATAGACTGACGTGTGCACCGAGACTTAGGCCTAAATATAAGTACATTTTTCTCTATAAGTACACTACTTCGAACTAATGGTTTATAACGTTTAATCAATAATTTTTTTTTTTAATACCTATTATAATTGATTTTTTAAATTTTAAACGGCTGGTAAAAATTATTATAAAAATAAATAAATAACACAATTAGTAAATAGATATGGGACATTCTGTATATTTGCTAATATTTTCCAATTTGGAAAACCGAGATAGCTATATACTATACTTGTATGACGACGTACCTCAAATGGTCAAATTAGGTTAAAATATTTTTCAAAATGTACCACAATTCTTCAATATTCTGATGTGTAATTGCTATATAAACTAACCAGTTACAGTAACACTTACTTATCATATTTTATTTTTATATTCAGAAATAAAAGTAATTTCATGTATGTATTGTAGGTATAGGTAAATTATAAATGCTAAAAATTGTAAAGAATTATGAGATTTTCGTACTTTCTTGCTATTTTATTATTTTTATAGAATTTTGTACTGCTCCGTGACAAAATAACAATCAATATTTTAAACAAATAACATAATAACAAATAGTAATGCATCGTTAAAATTATTTTAGTTTTTAATAAAATGTATAATTGCAATTTTTAAATAGGCTAAAATTATTTTAAAAATGTAAGCATTTTTACTATAATAAGTAATAATTTTCTTCGTTAACCAGACCTTAGTTTTAATTAAAAACACAATATGTACAGTTATTAGAACAATTTAAATTTTAAATTTATTGTACATTATTAGTAAGTAAATACGACAGTTTCTTTACACTATATAATAATAAAACAACACATTATATTGGTATGACTAAGAATAAACTAAGATAGAATTCTTAATATTCAAAAATGTATTACTTTGTAACGATGTGTAAAGTATTTATAATGTAAAATTATTGAAAAATTAAGATATAACGAAAAAATTTTCTTTATTTCATCATTTCATTAAACCACCTACATAATACATACAAAAAATGTATAAGTAATTGAAAAACTTACTGTATTTTCACAAAAGCTTTCGATTGGAGCTTCGTTGCCGACATAAAAGAATATAGGACCTGTCTCGACATTCCAATATGTATTATTAACTAAGTACTTTAATTTAAACGTATCATTATTGGAAAAACTGAAATGATCAACCTAGTAAATATAAAATTATAAAAATATTTAAAATAAAATACAGAAATAACACCAAAATACAGTAAAGTTACTAAAAAGTAAATTTGGTCTTAAAGTTTTAATCTTTAATAATTCACCTAACCTAACCTTTATATTTAACAAATTGGCACCCAATTTAACTAAAAATTGTTAACGACTTAAAAAAGTATAAATCAATGTTTTCGTTATAATTTAATTTTATCATAAAGCTAATATTTAGTTAAATGTTCGTTAACATATTTTTAGTTTAAATCATCCGAATTTCACTGATCAACATGTAATTTAAATAGACTAAATGATTATCATTATTGTGAAATCAAAATAAAATTACAAAATAATTTTTTTTCTTCTATAGTATAAATTATTGAATCAACAATAATAATAGTGATTGTGAAAATATATATAAGTATAAAGAAAGATAAATAATAAATTAAATACCTAGTTTAAATTGTGGATAGGTACTTCATAAAATAAAATATTGACAATTGAAAATAGACAATTAAATATTGATGTTTAATCATTTACTAAGCGAATTTTTTAGGAATTTTACGATTTACTTTTTACCATTTAAGAACATTGTCATATAAATCTATAATATCAAATAACAATCATTTCATCGTCAAATTATGTATACAATCGTAAAATTTTTATAATGAAATAACTTTTATGATATTTAATGATATTTCATCAATTTTTCGTGATCAATCATTCAATATCACCTACAACTCCGTTAGCTTACCTGTACAGTGATGAAATTGGTAGTGTAATTATAACCACTAGCAACATGAAACACGAACTGTAACAGAGAGTAAACGACGAAAACGTAAGACTTAAACATGTTAGAAAAAACAGTATTATTTAATTGCGTAAAATTCAATGACACACATTCTGGTCTGTAAAGAATAATATATTTTTCATCCGTACTCATCAATAACTAAAAGTCTAATGGTATCTACGCGATTAGTACTTAAAAAGATGTAAATAGGTTTTTTATAATCAGGTTTTCTTTTACTACTTATTAACAATTGATAAGATATCAAAATGTCAAAACAAATTTCTTTTAAAATATTTAAATACTAACACACTTCAATTAATGTGTCAATAATTGTATAACTGAAAAAAGCATACTATAATAAATATATAATATATACAATATACATATATAACTTGAAATAGGTACTTACCTAAAAACGACCATTTATTTATTAATCTTTATACTTATATAAATTATTGAATAATATAATATAAGTATTATATTATATTATCTTATATTACTAACAATAGACTCAAGCCTTACTAATTTTAAGGGTGGGTATCGAGTGTTGTACTTATCACTATTGTAAATTTGACATATAATTGTTCTACATTATACTTTTTTTTTATAGTACATTAAATTGTAGTTGTAAATGTATTTCGATTCCCATTATTTCTAACATTAATAATAGACTGTTCTGTCTATATTTCTGTATTGTTTAATTGCCTTGTTACCTATAATTAAATTTATATTAAGAAAATTCGATTTACTCGAAAAAAAAATGCAGCCTTGCTAAATTAAAATTCTGTATGAGCCATTAATAAGGCATATTGGATTAAAATCTGTAAAATAGAACTAATAAAACAAATTCACATAAATAAAAACTGAAAGTAATGACAAACATTCATGTTATAATAAAAAAAAATTATTTACCTAATTATTATTCTGAGTGATAGTTCATTTTTAACTCAGTATATAATATAATAACGATCATCATTAAACTGTAGAAATAAAAAAGACGGAAAACTAAACTTCATTGATAGCGGATAAATATTTATTATTAATTATTACTATTAGTTATAGTATACAATATATTTGTCATAAATTGATCGTCAATATGAAAATGAAAATTTTAATATATTAAATTTACTTATAGTACATACAAATACAAAACTGTGAAATATAAGTATTATTTGCGACCAAAATAATTAATAGTAGTTGGTTTATCTAAAGAATCAACAGTTTCTCGCGAGACTTGATTTTGATAGTTTGATATCCATTTTCTTATCCAATTTTTATATAATATTCTTGCGTTAACCACTGATTCTGGGTCCTTCTCGTTGGATGCCCTCAAATCCAAGTGATGTGCAGACTCGGGGATGATAACCGCACGGACAGTCTTCGATATATTATGCAAAACTCCACCACTCGACCACGGGTCTAATAAACCATTACTGTAATTAAAACAATTATTTTAATTTGTATATTTTTATATGGCGATATCAAAATATTTGAGTTCAAATAATATATATTTAAAGAGATAAGTCTCTTATCCGATATTAAATTATTACAAGTAATGCACTTAGGCAGTGTCATAAAACGTATAATAATAAATTAAGAAACTGAAATTACGGGTAAATTGTAATATTGCAGCAGTTAATTAAATGAAATAATAAAATATATTATTAACACATATAAAGCTATACCTAATCTAAATTCAATATTAATCATATTTAGCGAAATTAATATAGCTAACAGATTAATCTGTTTTTAATAAATAAGGCTAATCTGTTTTTCTATTTCAGTATAAGTGCAATAAACACTACCTAGTAATAATAACATAAATAATATCAAAACGATTTAATTTACACATTATACATATAAATATTATTATATTAAATATTATTAAACCCATTAAATCACCTGAATATTATATTGGAAGCTGCTTTTAAATTTTTACCACCGTATGTTTTTTCAATAATATCCACAGCGGGCTTGACACCGTAAGTATTAATACAATACTTAATGTTTTCATCGATATTCCACGGTTGTTTTTCGAATATATCTTTTATTCCGTTCGAACACAACGGCATTACCATCTCGGTGCAACTCTAAAACATAGAGCATTATACAAGTCATTCGTATACAATGTTTCTGTGTTATAATTTAGGTACTTGATAATCCCATCCTTGATCGTCGAGTGTAGGAGCAGATGATGTTGAAATATCCAAACATTTAGACGAGCCGGTGTAATTGAAATACACGTTCAATCCTTTAAACACCGAATTCAATAGCGTAAAATCATCTTCTTTGTGATTTGTCATAGATTTGCAAACTTCCTGTAAAATTATTATTGCGTATATTATTTAAAAGTACTTATTTACATCAGAGATTCATATCGAATTTAGTTGGAGCATCAGCTAAAGAATATTTTAATTTTCTTCAACATATATATATATATATATATATATAATATGTACCTACCAAATATCATAGGTGTATATGTAATATTTTCAAAAACAATGTGTTTACCTTAACAGGATTTGCCGGTAGTGGTGTTAAAAAATTCGCTGGGTATGGATAATTTATCATGGCCAAATTCACGTAAAGATTAGAAACCCAATCTTTCAATTTCGTAACGTTTTTTTTGGTCATCAACGGAGTGCACAGTTTCCAATTTTCCGATAACCACGCTCTTCCTTCAGCTAAAAACACGTTTTCAAAAAAAAATTTAAAAACATTAAATTTTTCATAACATTTAATATTTATCAATTTGAATATTATACCTAATATTATAAACGGTATTATATTAATGAAATATAAATCGTCGATATTCACAACGAAAACAAAACCTATCAAAGATTCAAAGATCATCTATTTAAAAATAAAAGGATCTCAATCTAATATTTTTCTAATAAATTATTAACAATTTTAAATCGCACTTTTTCAACTACAATCAAATTGTGTATGTACATAAATAGATCTGGGGGGGAGCTCAGCACACTCAAAAGTCATCAAATCTCCGCCTAGGGATTTAACATAATTTTGATAACATTTTATAATCGTGCTCCTTAATAATATCAAGTTATACGACCTAATATTCATTTTATGCCATAATATATTAAACGTTTTACCCGTTTTCGTGACATTATCAATGACTTTCCATGATGCTGATATTGTCTGACCACATTCAACATTTGCGCCCAAGTAGGCAGATGACGTAACCCTGTAAAATGCATTACACGGAGTCATCCCCGTAAATTGCCATATCGGTGCGGATGACGCTATTGATCTGTAAATATATTCGACGAACTATAATATTGACAACTTATCTTGATTTTTCATTATCGTCGTGTCAGTGGCGGATTTAAGGGGAACCATAGGGGGTCTGCCTCCCCCCCCCCTATTGATCTAATACTTAAGCTAACTTAACCTAAATTAAATAGGCTATGAAGTGCTTATTTAGAACTTGGGAGTGCTAAGCAGCCACAAGCATCCCCTTATGTGCGCCTATGACTGAAGCTCTAGAATTCTAGATTTTTAGATTCATTGTGCCATTGGTTATTGTGACATTCTGATTATATCAAATACGAACCCTTCGATTATGGCAGGATACTTGATCCGGAACCACGCGGCCAACATACCACCATACGAGCCGCCGAAAGCGATTACCGGATTCAAAGGGATCGACGGTGACCGATGTCTGTACGCTGAGCCGTGCGTTCCGTTATCTCGTAGATACGTTATCAGGTCCGTAAAATCGGCCAACGCCTGTTCCGATGTTAGATAGCCCAATTTTTCTTTGCTGTCGTACGACTCGTTACCATACGGCAATGACACACCGTAGTAACGGTGTTCGGCGAACACGATCATTGCCCTGAATTCCTCAGCTATCTCCCACATAAAACCCTGCTCGAGTTTATAATAACGTTTTTAATGGCGTCAAAAAATTCAGAAGTAATAATTTTTTTTTTTTTTTTAAGACAATAAAATATTAAATAATCGAGGATAGTAATTTTGTTGTACAATAATGTATATAAGAATCGGGCACTGGCATAGGCAATGGCGCCGACATTGCTTTAAAACAGGCAGTTCAATTTAATTTAATTAGTTTAATTAATATTTGTTTAATACCCACTCACTCCTATTTTTCCATTACCTAACCAATTATCTAACGTTTGCATCAAATGTTCAAACAGTATCAGCAAATTTGAAAGTAGTATTTTTCTAGGAACCTACCCACCCCTTTTTAAGGCAATTCAATTGAACTATACCTAAAGTATTTGTTCGGCGCTACTGGACATAGGTTAGGTTTCATATTCGTGCATTATAGTAGGTAGCATTTAATAACAATAAACTACGACAATATGGCCATAAATATTAATTTTAAATTGATTTAGTCATAGCAATGTTAAAATATTAAAAAGAACTCCAATTTCAAAACGATATAAAATCAATCAAAATCAAATCATTAGTAATAAAATGTTAACTGAAAACGCAACTACGTGCTGACACGTTACCTATAAGTTATATATGGTAGTCATATGTGTGTAATATTATCATATTATAATACTACATGGAAATCGTAAACGTAACTAGGATTTTTTTAATAAGAATGGCTTTAGCCCAATATACATATATTTTTTAATAATCACACATATAAAAACTAAAAATAGCAAAATATTTTAGGGAGAGCTAAACATGGTTTAGGTAGGGCTAAGCCCTCTCAAGCACTCCCCTAGTTACGTCCATGATGGAAATCCTATATGGTGTATAATTTGTGGTAACTGGTAAATGGGAAGCACACTTACCGTATTATTGCAAAACGTTTCGATGGCCGCTTCATTACCGGTATAAAAAAATATTGGGCTGTTATTCGGATCCCAAAACGTGTCGTTTATCAGGTATTTCATACGGAATGTGTCATTATTGGTAAAACTAAAATGATCGACCTTGCAAAAAAATTATAAAATTAGGTAATATTTCAATTATTTAAAACTTCTCTATTATAAATTGGTACCTAGGTACATTCGTAATAATAATTATCGAATCGGCATAGTATATCCAATCCTAGTATCACTTGATCACACCGCACAGTCGAAAATCAATAATTATTAATATCTGACAATATATTATACTATTTTTACTTCATATTTACATTATTGTTTATGAGTTTAAACAATGTTTTCAGTTAAGAATATTTTTAATTAGGTTTAGACAATTTTTTCAAATTTAAATATAAAATTTTAATTTATGTACAGCAATATACGTAATATTATAATCCCGATATTAATGATTTTGTAGTATAAACAAAAATGTAAATTATTATTAAACGCACATTTGTATTTTACGATTATAGACTTATAATACTTTTGTGATACGTTAATCGTAATGAATATATCATTAACATTATCGAAACGGGTTAAAGGTCAACGATTTATATATTTATTTAGACACGTTTCTCTATCATATAATATTCCATTACTCAAACAATTATTTATTTTTGTTTTATTGAAACGAATAATAACAATTTTGTTATTTATTCTCTATAGATAATATAGTCAATATATATATTATACGAGTATATTATTAACATAAAAATATACACAAAATGCTTTCATAATTTTTTAGATCACAATATAACAATAGAATGACTAAATGTTTACGGAAATACGTAATTAATACCGTTTAATGGTTGCCGTCATATTTTTGCAAAAACTCAAATTGATTAAAAGAATAATCGGCATTTTTTTTTTTATTAATGACATTGTTTATTAATTAATAATTATTATTTTTTTTATTATTAATTATATTATATACAGATACATTCCGACAAAGTATAATAAATTGATACAATTTTAAAAAATCAAAATCAAAAAAAAATGTCACGTTTATTTAAAATTAGATTTACTCGAATTATTGTTAAGATTCTTTTGAAACCCAAATCATAATTGGTAATTCATGGAAATAAATTATGCGGTGCGAGTGGCACCTGAAACGAATATTTCAGTGAAATAAATGCTGCTCTTTTTGATAAAATTAAAATTGAATAAAAGTATATTTTAAACTACTGCTTACCGGTACTGTAAAATATTCGGTCTTGTATATGTAACTACCGTACACGTAATACAAGCAGGTGATCACCACAATCGAGTAAATTGTAAGTGACATTTCACGTTTTTGATATTCTCCGTCTTCAGATATTTAATTTTTCCGAAGCGATACGAACGTTTCTCTCGAAATCTCGACTATTGTTGAAAATTATAAATTTTAAAACCAATTTCTTTTACTCCTGATAGACACACGACGAGTGCATCGCGCATTTACGGCAACGCAACTAAACGATTAAACGAAACGATAATTTTCGGATTAAACTCGAGGAAATTAGATAGGTAGTGAAAGACGCGCAAACAACGACCAAAATCCAGATAACGTGTCTCGTGATAATAAATAATAAAACAACATTATCAGACATTATGTACCAAATAAAAAATAGTATTTATTTGCTACAAATTTGCTGATAAGTATACAGAATCTGTTCGCAATTCATGCTTTTATAGTTGGTAAGAAAAAAAAAACATAAGCGTATTTACGACTTTAACGTATTTTAGCGCGATGAGTGATTTATTATAATGTTAATAAAAATACAATTTAATTTAATTATTATCTTTAGTAAATATAATATAGAGCGTTTTATTGTTCAAATATAATAATTAAATAATTTTCTTTTACAAAACAATGATTATTTTCTAATTATTATAATTTATAGTATACGTATACCATATGTCCATATATATATATACCTGATTTGCTTGTATATTAGCTCCTATATACGTTTCTTTTTTATTAATTTTATCTGTTTTCGTTCATAAAAATGTGGCATCATATGGCATCATGCAATATGTGAATATGACGCTATAAAAAATAAAATTTTAAATGACATGAGATATTATGAGCAGTGCTGTAGAAACCGCAGGTGCAGACGGTGCATTGCACCGGGGCCCTCTTGCCAATGAATTTGAAGGGAGCCCACCACGTGCCATAATAATTTTATTGTTTTTCTTAAACACAAATAATAATTGGGAATGAAAATAATTTACAAGGAATATAAGTTATAAGTTATTAAAAGATAAAATTATCTCACAATATACCTACCTACGACCTGTCATAATAAATTATTGTCATCTAATGATGTATAAATTTTAGATTTATTAAAATCACTTTCAATAATTATATTAACAAGTCAAAAAACAGAAGGAAAAAATTTAAGTAAATCTTTAAAAAATGTAATGGAATCATTTAAATTTGTTTTAATTATATGCCTTTGGAAAAACATTTTACGATTTATTCATTATTTATTTATTTAAAATTAGAAAATATGATTATTATAAATTATTAAGAATAAATTTATTAATTAAATTATTATATTTTATAAATGGCTATTATTATAAGTCGAAACGAATTTTGCATTAAATGAATAATAGAATGTCGTACAATATTATGATAGAAATATACTTTTTTTTTATACGAGTACTATTATTTTCTATAATTCAATAACAATATATTATCCAACAATAATATAACATATTGTTAAGGGTCCGTTGAAAATATTTGCACCTGGGCTAATAAAGGCCTAGCTACAACACTGTTTATGAGTATATAACCAGACAACTCCAGTGAGTCATCGACTATTATACTATTTTTAAGGTTTATGGAAACAATTACAAGGTCATTTTTATATAACATATGATAAAATAACTATATTATAAACTAACTAAATAATCAAATTTTGTTCTGATAAATTTAATTTAAAAAAGAAAACGGTTAGTAAAACTATTACTACCTCATGAAAATGAAGTTATTACCTTGAACTTTCCGATTACTAGCATATTCATTACCACCAAACAAGATGTTTACTAAATATATTAATGTATTATTATAAGCTAAACAAGTTTTAGTACCCATAACCATTTGCCCCATTAGGCTCATTAATTAATTTTTAATCGCATTTAGGAGTATACTACACATATTTACAACTCATACAATACTATATAATATTACTGTTCTAAATACTATTATAATACTCATAGTACTGTTTAAATTTAAACTATTTAATTATTTTTTTATATTAATCATTTATTTTCAATTCAGAATTAATTCATTATAATTTTTAACTAAATAGTTTTTATATTCTAAACTGTAACATTATAAGAAATATATATACTGAATGTTCCAGATATATTTACAAAATGGAATATCTCTGCCAAAAATTAAAATTTTTTAATGCAGTTTTTTTCAAATTA
Organism: Eriosoma lanigerum; assembly: GCA_013282895.1. NCBI lineage: Eukaryota > Metazoa > Arthropoda > Insecta > Hemiptera > Aphididae > Eriosoma > Eriosoma lanigerum. Next base: position 23,492,021 of record CM023358.1, on the reverse strand, counting down.
TTATTTAGGTAACGGACTATAATATTATCTTTGTTACTTGTTTAAAAAAATTTATTTTTTTTTTAATTTATGTAAAATTTGAAAATAGCTATTTTATAAAGTATTTTTATATGAGAATTTTGACGTATCAATCTCTTATTTAAAGATTTCAATTCTTAAGAATTTTTTTAATTATTGAAAAAATCATATTCCTGACGTCTTTATTATAGCGTATACATATATTGTGTGACACTGTAATAATGTGATACAATCATAATAATATAATTATATCTTTGCAGCAGAGCTTGTGCTAATGGGCAGTTTTAACCAATATAGGCAGTTCTAAATTTAAATGGGTAGTTATAAATATTTATTAGGTTAGTACATAAAATATGTTATTTCTTAGTTTTATCGGAAAATATAATTTTAAAATTATTTATTTGAATTCAATATAGATATTTAAATTTTCTCTTTAAACTTGTGTTGTATTTGAAAATTTCATATTCAATTTTGTTTTAATATAATAAAACAAAAGACAAAAAATACGATTATTTTAATGGTGTCTATGAATGTTCAGATAAAAATAAAACTATAATGAAAAAGAGGGTGAGGATTTAGGAAAAAAAAATAAATGCGAAATAATTTGTATATAAATACCTAGTGTAAATATAGTAATACTGTATATTAAATGTAAAATATATTATGTTATACAAAAATAATAAGTATAAATAATTTATGATTTCTCGATTACTAATTGCATTTACTATACATTAATGAATAATAATTTTTATTAACCCACATGCATAAAAATAATATTTTGGGTAGTTCTAAAAATTCCTTAGCACAAGCTCTGCTTTGCAGCTATAAAATACATATAAATATATTTGTACCTATGAATACATTTTGAAGGCACTGAGAGCGTTCATGATAATATCGATAAAATACATTATACGTGTTTAATTATGGTATTAAAATATTAAAAATAATTACGTCAGAAATATAATTTCTCGAATAGTTAAAAAAAATTCCTAATAATCGAAATAGTGATTTAATTAAGTGATCGGTGCATCAAAATTCTCATATAAATATACTATTTAAAATGGTATCTTCAAATTTTACACAACTTTAAAAATAAAGAGTTTTTTTAAATTTATTTATGATACGTCTTTAAACAAGTAATAAAGCTAATATTATAGTACGTAGCCTAAATAATAATTTGAAAAAATCTGCATTCAAATAGCTTAATTTTTCGCGGAGATATTGCAATTAATAAATAGATCTGGGAACACTCTGTATAATTTATTAAATTTAAGTTTGTTTATACTTATTTTATTTATTCTTTTAGGTTTTTTGATAAATTTCACTTTTCAGTTTAAAAATAAATCCTATGTGATAATGAGTTATTATTAGTTATTTAAATTTAGTGTTTTCATTATTATTAATTATAACTTTGTCTAGTTCAAAGATCATACTAATTATGGAATGAAGGTCGTTTTTAAAATTGTATACGATTTCATTAATAAATAAAATAAATAAATATTTAATATAAAATAATCACTGAACATTATTCATCATACGTATAACCAGGGGTTAAAGTGGGGGGGGACGTAAAGGGACTCAGTCCCCCTACCTCTAATGGTGGTTAAAAAGCATCCCCTTTAACAAATTACACATTACAAAACGCTCTGGGGACATAAAATGATATATGGAACGCTTAAAACTATATGGAGACATTAGTCCCCCCTGGAATTTTTTCCCACTTTAAGCCCTGCGTATAACAATATTTGAGCAATTTCATTATCTTTCAACTTTTATAATGTTAAAATTGTTAAATAAATAAAATTTTATTTAATATAATAAACATTGAATTATACAACTTGATTATATATGAAAATATATCGGTAATAAATATATTAAACAATTTAATAATGTGTAAAAAATATGTTAATTGTAAATAAAATAAATTTGTTTGAAAATAATATTAAAATCTGTCTATAAGGGACTTTTATGATAACATCGTTTATTTTTTATAGTTTGATATCCATTTTCTTATCCATTTCTTATGAGTCTCTCTGGCTAAAACAACCGATTTTGGGTCCTTAACGTTGGATGCTCTTAAATCCATAAAATGTGCGCTTTCCGGAATAATCACTGCCTGTACTGTTTTTGAAATGTGTTCTAACACTCCAACACTAGCCCACGGATCCAATAAACCATTGCTGTAATAGATAAAATTAATACTTATATTATAATTTATTATAAAGATTAAGAAATCAAGTATCACAATATTATAGTTGTTAATATGTGACTACACTGATGTTTTGTTGCCCTACTAATAACATATTTTTAAGTTAAGTAACACATTATTTTCACGACACATAATATATCGTGTTAATGTGTTGTGTTTGTAAAAGTTTATAAAAATGTAAAGGTGCAAATATATAAAGTTACAATGTCAAGTAATTTAATAAACTAATATACACAGTCAGACACAACAAAGTGTCCATGAAGATAAAAAAAATAATAGGAAAAATAAAATGACAAGAAAAGTGTCTATCATCATACCAACTATAACCATAATTAAATTAGAAAATATGAAACCATTTGATGAAGCTACAGACAACTAGGAATCGTCACGTAACAATTCGAGAATTTGCATAATATAAAAATATTTAGTAAAACAGCACGTGTCTTCTTCTCTAGTAAGTTAAAATACATACTGAATTATCAATAACCCATGCAAATTAAATAACCTAACCTAACCAACAATACACAAATATTAATAAATTGTAATAAAATTTAATTTTAAGACTATAAGGTATTCAAATTATTAATCAATATCATGGGCATTCTTGCGTTTTGTATCTTAAGTAACAATAATTTTTAAAATAAATCTAAGATCAGTCAAAGAAATAATCTAATATTTCATAAATACGTTTATTTACCTAAATATTATATTAGAGGCACTATCTAAATTTAAAACGGCAGTGTACATATCATATATATGATCGTCAGTTTGGTTGAGACCAAAAGTATCAAAACAATTGTTAGCAAATTCTTCGGTATTCCATGGAATTTTTTCAAATATATCATTAATCCCGTCAGAACACTTTGGAAAAACAAATTCTGTGCAAGTCTGAAATATAAATTGTTACTAAACAATCTAATTTGAAACTAATTATTAAATATTATTGTTATTACTTGATACATCCATCCTATTTGATCAAGTCGGGGAATAGAGACAAGATTGTATAAATAATCTGTACATTGAGATGTACCGGTGTGATTTAAAAATACATTTATCCCTCTAAACACCGATTCCAATAGTGTAAAGTCGTCTTCCGTGTGATTATTCAAATATTTACACATTTTCTGTAACATTAATAAAAACATATCATGTACAACAAATAATATATTACTAAAACAATCTATTTGCATATTCCTCGTGATAAAAAATAAAAATCACATTCAAAGATCGGTTGTTGCCAATAAATAACTTTGCCAGCTGTTTAATTAGCTCAACATTATAATTTTATTCTACTTAGGTATATATAGATATGTGTAATTTTTGATATTAAAATATAATCCGAACACAAAGTATTAAAAAATGGCGTTTACCTTAACTGGATTAGCCGGCAAATTTTTTGTAGGGTATGGATTATTTGCCATAGCCAAATAAAAATAAAGAACCATATTCCATCTCTTCAATTTCATAACATCTTTATAACTTGTCAACGGTGTACACAATTTCCAGTTTTGAGATAACCACGCTTTCCCTTCATCTGAAAACAAGTTAGCAAGTTAGTAACACATAATTGTAAGTTATTTAAACAAATTAACTACCAAAATAATATATTACCAGTTTCGGTGACGTTGTCAATAGCTTTCCACGACGACGATATTGTCTGACCACATTCGACACTCGCTTTCTTAAAAACAGATGACGTGATTTTAAAATATCCATTACACGGCCTCATCCCCTCAAATCCATATACTGGTGCAGACGATGCAATAGAACTGTAAAATATATAATTATATACATATTATAATACGATATTAAATCAATGAGTCCTGTTTATCAAGAGGCGTATCCAGTAGGAGAAAATATGGAAAACAGTTGTAGGTATTATATTACACAATTGTTCAATTGTTCAATTCAAATACACTTTTCTAATTATTATTACTCACTAAGAAATTATTTATTTTTAAACATATATCTTATCAAAACAACAATCGTCAACTATTATTTATTAAGACAATGTCCCAAAAAGACAATATTTGAACTCGGCTTAATATTTATTATTTAATTTATAATTTTCAAAAATCTAGATCTAATTTACGTTTAATGAACTCAAAAATTACAATTTTAGATTTTGTATAAATTCGTAACTAAAAATATTGAAACATTTTATTTATTATAAAATAATTAAATACTTTCAGTAAAATGTTTAATGATTCTGAGTTTGCGTTAAATATTAAAACGCTTTATCATACTATTCATACTGTGTTTTCACTGGCACAATTATAGATGCATATATTTTAGAAAAAAGGATTTATATATGAAAAATTAATTGACACTTTTTCTTGAATAATTTAAAGATACGTTCATTGAAACAGAAAACAAATAAATCTTACATTTTCAATAAAGTTGTCAAAAGTAGAACTGTTATGGCTTAATTACAAATTACATTCCATATAGAAAAGACTATACAAATTCGACTGATTATGATATTCTGAAAAATGTATTATATTATTAGGTTCATTCTTTAAATAATCAAAATATGAATAAATCATTTAATTTATTTTATATTAATTGTAAGTTGGCCTACGCCAAGAGAGAGAACACTTTTAATTCACCCTCCCCCGATTAAAGTTGTACCTATAATAAAAAATAAGTTAATACGTCATTCTCGGGGTACAACAATTGGAAAACAAATATTAACTAAATCCTCTCATATCGCGATTGGAAACACGATATGAGAGAGGCATTACTGGACTACATAGATGTGACCAGTGTTGTGCGTTATCTAGATAAAATATAGTTATCTTTTTATCTTATCTAGATAATTAAATAGGCTATCTGAAAATAATCATCTAGATAATTATTCAATCAATGATTTAAAAAATGTTGACACTAAATTATTTTAAACCGCGCTCTGTAAATACTATTTATAGTTTTAACTGGAGCATCAGATAGTTTATAGAACGTTGAATCTACAATATTAAATATTAATTATCTGTTTTTTTATCTAGATAAAATTGGTTATATTTTATCTCTTATCTAGATAAATTATAGGGTATCTTTGTACAACACTGGATGTGACGAAGAGGCAATAGATTGGCTGTGTAATCTTGCCGTCCGCCTTTAAATTTTAAATTATAAACTCATTATTATTATTATTATATTATTAATCATTATTTTACGTGTTATATTAGTTTAGTTTTGTTTATTGTTGCTATAAATTTACATTTTTTAACTTCCATTCCCACGTGTAAATTATGTCTCCTACCAGTTTTTCACCAATATATGCCATATGAAAGAAAATAAAACTAAATCACGTGCTGTAAATAGTTTGTAAATATTTTTTTTTGTTTCTGTAATTGTTTACATGGTTTTTAAACCACTTTCCTACTCGTTCTTCTCTTCGTCCTTCCTGGACACGCCAGTACGACACTGGATTTGGATACGAACCCTTGAACTGTGTTGGGATGCATAGCACGCAACCAAGCGGCCAATATACCGCCGTATGATCCGCCGAATGTGATCACCGGGTTCTGGTACGATTTCGTCGACAGGTGATTGCAAACGGTGTTGAACGCTAACTTGTACTTCTGTCGGACAAGTGTGTTGTTGTGCCGAAAACTTTTTATCAGGTCCACGAAATCGCCCATAGCCTGTTTGGAGTTCAGGTACTCCAATCGATCCAAATCGTCGTACGACTCGTCACCGTACGGCAACGATGTGCCGTAGTAACGGTGTTCGGCGCACACCACCATGGCCTTGAATTCCTCGGCTATTTCCCACACGAAACCCTGTTTGAAAAAAAAATATAATTTTTTTTTTTTTTGTATCGAATACGACGCTATTATTTAATTATAATATTATTATTTGCAGGCACAAGGTTGTTAGTCCGTTATTTATTATTATTCATATACTCGCGATCATAATTTATGACTTGTGTTTACGTCCAATTTTATATATGTATATTGTATATATCGCCCGGATCCATATTGATCCATTGAAACGTAATATGGACATGGGGTCTTTTTGGTGTGCAACGTTATGACGCGGAAACAATTTCGGAATAAATTTCGCGAAAATCACTCGATTGAAACATGCTTAAAAGCACATTAGATCAAATATATTTTTTATATTTATAATTCGAGCTAATCTATATAATATGTTTGTCAACAATAAATAAACGTATTTTATTAACATAAAATTAATAAGCAAAAATTGAAAGATTACAGAATTAGAAACTCAAATTGAATAGTTCAAGGATTGTTATATCGGAATATTAAATCTTAGTTAACGGCGATTAGACTTCAACATGCAGTTTAAAATTTATATAATATGAGTTAGCTGTAAAACGTTTACAAAAATCGAGCAACCGTAATAGACAGACATTGTACAAAACATTGGCCGAAAGACGGTAAAGTATTGACGCGAATGCGCTAAATCGTGGTAACTCTACCGTTCTCGAATAGGTTTTTTAAAGTTAAAATAAATTGTTTTATATTTATTGTAGTTAAGAAAATCAAATCTACATAGACTATTGGTGAAGTTATTAAATTATTTCATATTTTTAAAAATGTAAAAAACTAATACATTTCGAGATAGAAAACTAAAAAAACTATGATATCAAAAATTATAATAAATAACATTAAATAATACAAATAACTATTTAAATAAAGTTATTGATCTGAATAAAAACCAGATAACCTAACCTTGATTGTATTATTTTTCATACCAAATGTACTACGTATATATTATTATTATTTATTTGTGAAATATGTTTTTAAACAGAATATTGTAAATTAACCTTTTATGTAAGTACAAAACAAGAAGAAAAAAGAAATTTAAGTGACACAGGTTGGCCATTATTGGTATTCTTGGTATATTATATGATATTTCCACTAAAAATCTAAAATATAGTTAAGTAGGTATAAAATAAGCAATCGATATGCATGTTTACCACACTATTGCAAAGCATTTCAATGGGTGCTTCGGATCCAACAACGAAAAAAATTGGGCCGTATTTTTGTTCCCAGTAGGTATCGTTTACTAGATATTTTAAAAGAAATGTATCATTATTGTAAGAACTAAAATGGTCGATCTGAAAAAAACAAATGGAAAATAATATATTAATAAATATTTTCTATTAAATATTACTTAGTTTTCATACCAATTGTATATTGTAAATTGATATTAATTAACGACAAAATAACAAAATATTGTGAAAATTACTTTGACTTTTAATGCTAAATATATCCTTGTTTTTCTAATTTATTATATATTTATTTATTTTACAATGTTGATCAAAAAATTTGGAAAATAATAATATTATAAATATGATATACGTGATTTGTGTTTTCATAATTCGCGTAGTTTCATGAATAGTGTGTATTAAAAAGTGTGTTTAATACACTAGGCTTAACGAAAACGATTCGTTATGTTTTGCGGCTGAAGTAAATCTACGAAATCTAAGAACGCAAAAAAACAATTTCGTTTTATTTAGTGTCGTTTCATATGATTTCGCGTTGCGGAAGTTTTTATGAACAGTATATATTTTGTAAATTAATTTAATTAGATTGTTTCATTTCGATCGCGTACATATTATAAAGTGTCATGATTTGTCCGTGATTTATTATTATTTGTTATCTATGTTTTATTCGGTCGATACGGTGAACCCCGAAATTTACATTATGATAAATTAGTTGCAAAGTTGCGAAGTTGCGATCACAGAGTGTAGCGAGCAACTCCGTTTTTTCGACCGAAATGTGACAATACGTTTTATACAGTCCACTAAATAAAATTACTAGTGTTTAAGAATAAAAAGAGTGCGTATTTTGTTCTACACGGTAACCCTGAGTCCCGTCCATAGATAATAATAATATATCTACTGTATTAATGCTCAAATTAGGAGAAAAGCCAAAGGGCTGAATACCTCAACTAATTTTTAGACATTTTACTGTACCTCTAAACTATTTGAGAGGGGTAGTTCCAGTGGCGTTATTTCAGTTTTTACTAGACTAGGGCAGACCCATAAATTTGCCGACTGTTTTTAAGAACAGGAGTGGGAGAAGTCATTTTTTTTGTTGGGTATTTTATTTTGTTGTAAGCGGTAATCAATTAAATGATTGCATTTAGGGGTTGTTATTTTTTAAATCTGCTGACTTAGGATTTGTCTAATTATAGACTACGGTAAATGTATGAATAGCCCCCCCCCCCCCAAATGACGCCACTGGGTAGTTCTCACTTCAAAATAAGATGAATAGGAACCAAAATACGAAGAACCCATATTTTCTACCTTGCCCTATAATCCCAACTAAATAGGATCTTTAGTCCTACAACACCATATATTTCAATTTCCTACCTCTAATTCATTCACACCAGCTAACCATCTTCGTATCACTCTTTATTTCATACATCCACATTTTCTTCGTTTTCCTCTTCCCATTTTACATACATTTTGCCAGCTGAGTCCATTTCAAAATTTGCACATTTTTTTCTGCCAATATTTAGCATGAATTTGCACGACTAAAATTACAATTTGCTCGTTTTATTACTAAATCGAAAATACTATGGGCGCAACGTTACGCCAGCTGCGCCCATCCGAAAAAAAAGTTATTATTAAAAGTGTTATTCAGGTCCAATTCTCATGCACCCTCACCAAGAAATTTTGAAACCAAATAAGTATGTAAGTATGCACACATCGTTTGTGCTCATTTGTGCCGAAAATCCCATCGTTTGTGCTCTTTTAGTTCTCAAAATATAGGCATTTTTCTTAGTGGATGCTGGGGAAACGTGACGTACGCCCACCACGAATTATTGAAACTAAAGCCGGTACTTTCGTTTGTGCTTTGTGCTGAAAGTTCCGTCGTTTGTGCTTTTTTATTTTCCGAGTTAAAGCAATTTTTTAGTGGAGATGCTGGAGAAATGCATTTTAAAAATTAAATGGTGCCATTTGTTTGTACATCATTTATGCTTGTTTATACCGAAAATGTTATGTTTATAATTTATTAATTTCCAAATTATGACAATTTTTTAGCGGTGGTTCTAGAATTGCTAAACAATAGGGATATTGAATAATTCGATAGTTTTTGTGAAAATCATCGTCACATAAATAAAAACGAACCCAATAATGACTTTTTGACCTATTCTTTCAAAATTAGTTTTATATGTATTTAAATACAGATATAAGTGATTATTATAATATATAGTATCTATATAAATATAGTTACAGATACTATGAAAATATATCTATAATACGTATCAAATATAGGTCTAATACTTTAGATAATTTATAGTTATTAATATTAATTAATATTTAATTTTTAAGTATTGTAAAAGTTACTAAATATATTGATATTTTTTTTATTTACACAATTAATAAAAATAATTGTATAATTGTATGTGGATGTTATGTGCGTAGAAACAGGTTGATGAAGGGTAAGTTTAGAGGTCTATTATTGAAGGCATTTCGGCATACGTGTTATAGATATATTTTCTTAACTATTTAGAAAACAAATTTGTATATAATAAGTTTGTTATAATATGTATTTAAATTTTAATCAAATATTTTATAAATAAATAAGTTTTTAACTTTCAATTTAGCTACTAATACGAGTATATTTAAATAATTGTTGAATGAAAATTGAATATTTTCCGCTTACTTTCGTTTTGAAATACTTAGTCTTATAAACGTATTTTCCGTTAGCCTGCGAATGCAAAGCGAAAACAGTCATCAAAAATAACAAGCCCACTGTTGACGACATCTTTGAAACGCGATATGTATATTATATTATACTATTTCAGATTTTTAGATTAAAAACAAATATTTTTACTCGCATATGAATTTAAAAACTGTTATAAGTATTTAAGTTAATCCGTTGCAACACAACTGCATTTCGCATTTGCCAACGACAATATACCTTATAATTTATTTTATAGATTATCAATCGAACATTCGGACAGTGTTCACCGGAATGTTTAATATAAGTTTACATAATAGGATATCAATTTATTAAATTAACGATAGGCAAACTATATCAAGTTAAAAAATTTACCAGGCTAACAAATTTATCGTATAGACCGAATAATTTTACAATCTTAAAAATGTGTCAAACAAAAATGTGTTCTAAATCAGTTCCTTAATTTTTTGTTATTGTGAAAATAAAATGTCGCATATATCATATATTATCTGCATAATATAAATATTTTATCAAGTTTTAACCCAACCGAAACATTTTTAACATTATTATCTAAATACGACATTACACGAGAGCCCGTGTGGGTAGATATTAATATGCAAATATGTATTAACTAATATGCAAAACATTTAAAAACAATTGAACTCATAATGAATTTTAAAGAAATGTTTTAAAATACTATAGTAATAATAAACGGTGGCAAATATAAAGAGTTAAGGATTAGAGTATTTTTGTTTTAAAAATTCAGTTTGCTGAATGTATCTGGAATTCTGGAATAAACAACAAAGTTGTTATACAATTAGCGTTAAAAATATATACAAAATTGAAAATAACGAATTTTTTAAAAAAATATACTTGGTTAATGAATATCAATGAGTAGAATGTCATAAAACACATATCTAATTTTCCGCTTAAAATATTAAAAATCAAAATATTAATGCGTAAAAACTTACAATAAAATTATAAAAAATATATTATTCAATTCAACAAAACATTGTAACTATAGAAGCTTATACAAAAAAATCATAATAGTATTTACAAAACATTTTGTATTTTATACTTCTAAAAAATGTTCAAACTGTTAAACTCAAAAATTACAAATAATATTAAATACTTTTGAGAAAAAAATTACATTTATGGGAAAATTTCAAATATCTATATATTTAGACAGAAAATCCACCAATCCATTCCAAAAATTTACCACATATATAGACTATATATGAAAATACTCAAAAAAATTTTCAAATCTCTAAGTTCGAAATTACATTAGTTATAAAATAAATCAAATCAAATTCATTAAAATCAAAGTTTCTGCGAATTTCGCAGTTTGTTCTCCATCTTTTGTTTATTTTTTTTATCTCGAAAAAAAACGTTTTTAAAATTTGAAAAATGAGCTAAATAAAGTAGATGCAATTTACTATCAAAAGCATACCCTATTCGTAGTAATCGGACAATTATTTCAATCCTAAAAAATGTTTTCGGACATAAAACTAAAATAACATCTTTGTGAAGCGACTTTATGTATTTACGACTTAGTCACAACTGTATAGCGAACAAATTAATAATGAACAAACGTTTGTTACTTACCTGGATAAAATGTCTGAAAAAAGTTCAACAAACATTCGATGAATTTTCGACAAACAATGTTTTCCCAGATGTTTGTTATGTCTTAGGTTTAGACACATATTAATACATAATGTAATTACTATTTTTTTTTTTTTCTAATGTAGGTATTTAATAATCTGTAATCAACTACGAATACAAAATACTCATCTACTAACAATTATATTACACTATACTTTTACCTTGAATTCTTAGCAGTTAGCGAAGGCACGAACAAAGGTGATAAACGTCCTTATCGGGTTCCGATTAACGGAACCTAAGTGGTTTTACATTTTACAATAATGTGCGCTCAGCACATTTATTTCTTTAAAATTTTAATCTACTGGTCGATCCGAAATCGTTAAATTTTCCAGCCTACACTTGGGTCTTCTCCCTCATCATTCATTCAAATTAAGTTTTATCGACTGTCCAGCCTGTACGTTATACCCAATTGCGACGTCTTGCTTCAACTAGTTACTAGAAGTCGTGTGAATTTAGTTTATGTTTCACGATCTATATCCACTGTCTTTAGTAATTAAATACTCAACAGCAATAATGCGTTGTGGTTATAGATAAAAGGAATTATTAAATTTAACCTCAGGTATTTATATTTAAACTTTAATCAATAGGCTACTTTTGCTTAATTTGAATTTGTAGATGTACATTCTTTGTTTTTATTATTATATATTTTATTTCTGTTCCAATCTTTCTTAATTTTAAGTTAATTATTTATGTTCTTTTTTTATTGTAATTTTTATGTAAAATCTCTTAATAGAAAATATAACAATTTAATAAATTAGGTAATTAATTTAAATTTTAAATAAGTATCTATAAATAGGCGGATAGATAAATTGTCAATATATCAATTTGGCATCTTTTACCTAATACCTAATTGAAATCATTTTATAAGCCCTATTAAATATGGACATTATCTATTTGGATACATTGAAAATAATACCTACTAATTAAATAACAGGTTCTAAAACTTACTACCTAACAAATTAACTTATCGTAAGCAGAAATATTTAATTAAGTTGCCTATTAATCCCATAAAAGCGTGAATGCGCGATACTAATAGCAGGAACACTCTTTAGAACGGCATTAACTAATCTAGTCTCACTAGTCCTAAATGGAAATATAACACTCCTAGTCACTATTTACCTATATAATTTTTCAGGCATAGGTACGTAGGTACATAATATTATATGATAACTGTAACGACACTTAATTATGAAAAATCATGCTGATTTAAAGTTAAATTATCTTTATAGTGACATTGAGTTTTAAAAATTGATAAACTTTGAATAAACTATAAAATAAACTTTTATAACAATATAATAAAAATGTTTTTTAAACATCAGATAAGTCAGTACCTAATCATATGTATAATTGTATAAAGCATAATTTTAAAAACCAAACTACAAAATTGCAATAAGTTAACTGTCAAGTCATTAAAACCTTTTTTTTTTAATTGAGTTTTTAAACTCAATACAAACAATTGGTATATTAAATATAACGATTTAAATAAATTAAAGTAATCCGATATTCTCCTTAAAATTAGCAAATAACATGTGCTAAAAAGCATGCCTTATTGGGAAAACTCTTGTACCTTGCACAAAGATCTAATTTCAATTTTTTTTTATGTTGTAAAAGATAAAGGACTTTTTACAGAGCACGTTTAACTTTAATTTTCAAAAATCATATTCTAAATGCTAAAATAATAATTTCAATATTACTATGTTTCACGTGTTTTTTATCACATTTTGTTTATGATTTTGAGTAGGTAACATAATCAAAAATCAAATCCCAATAGACATTCTCTCCTTTCTAACAAAACAAAATTGAATTAAAATAAGACCTCTCAATAAGGTGTGCGAGATTTCAAGTAAATTTTTTTTTCTTCGAAATATCTATTTTCGGATCTATACCATTTTATATTATAGCAGCCACATTACGTGCCTAAAATTTACTCCTTTATAACAGGTTAAATGTATTAATTATCAATTTATTTCATAAATTAGCAGTAGGTACCATTTTGCTAATTGACAATATTATAATATAGATATCTGTGGTATCGACAAATATTATACAAGTATAAACGACAAATGGCAATACGACACTCTGAATAAAAAGTTGCGAACCGTTATCAATTTCCCAGGCCCACTACTAGCCGGCTCGGGAGCCAAAAAAATGGGAGAGGTACTAAACCTCGAGTTGACCCACCGACGTCAACTTAAAAGTTAAAACCCAGTCGGTATCAAGGGAGTGGGGAGTCCCACAGCACATCTGACTGGCTTGCCGTTCAGAAAGCTGTGCCCCACAAGGTTGAGGAGCCTACCTCGGCTGAAACGCGGTGGTTGTGGAACAGGGTACGGACTTCAATCCCGTGCTAGTGGTCCATAAACGACTCATGACCGACAGTCGTGCGCGATAGTCGCTCATGAACCCCGGCTCCTCTTGAGTAACACCTCAGCGTTAATAAAAGTTGCATCGCGGTAGGAGCAAGCCACAAAACAAAGGATCTTCGTGTTATCAATTTCCCACCGAGCTTGTATTAGTGTTGCCTATTTGCCCCTTATTCGTATATTGAGGAGTTCCCGCTTTATTCATAATTTGATCGGATTATAACAATAAAATTGACTATTAACCAGTAACGGATTAACGTATAGGACAATCAGGCCTGGGACTAATATGTAATAAGTGAGAGCTCTAGAAATCATACAGCCGTTTCTCTTCTGATAATGAAAGTAAAATTGTATTTACCGACGAATGTAAGCATTTTATAATATAATATAATAAATATAAAATAATTGATGTTAACTATTAAGATTCGGTTCAGTGGAGGAACGAAGGGCATTCCCATGAAGCAGCTGCTTCATTCTAAAAGAGGGGGGGTGAGTTTTTGGTCATTATTTAACAAGACTAAAACTCAAAAAATTACTTTTTTATTTGTAAATTGTAATTAGTATTTACTATTTAGTAACTAGCTTGGATTACTCCAATATAATAACGAAATTTGTCACCAGGAAATCAATGATGCTAGAATTACTCATCGACAATTTTTTTTTTTAAACAATAAAATTCTCAGCAATTACAATTTTTTATGTAACCATGTTTGTTAAAATATTAATACAATCAAGTTTTACAAAAGGTTATTAAATATAGAAGGGCAAAACATTATCATTTCTTATTCACGAATGAATAATTATAATTATAAGGGCCAAGGGCACCATTTTATACTAGGCATAGTGATACTAAATATCTTAATCGAGCATTGCTAATAACAACACAATATTAAAACGAATATGTTGTAACTAAAAAAATTTATTTACATAACATATTCTAGAATATAATTTTTATATGGACATAAATGTGTTAGATTAAAATAAATGGACTTCCTATTATTTATTTTTTATTTATATAATAAAATGTTTCATTATGATCTATACATAGATTAGACCTATAAATATGTAAATACCTACAGTTAAAAAATAAGTATATTAAATACTTACAATTCAATTATAATTATTTAATAATATAATAAAATGCTAGAAAAGTCACAAATCAACAATTACCTATCAAGAAGTAGGTATGTACCTAGGCACTCTATTATCTTTTCAAATTTTAAATTGCATTTCATTAAACAAATAAAGGGTAAATAGGCAATCCCAATACAATATTGGAGAGAATTAACCATTTACCACATAATATAGTGTCCTTTTCAATGCCAACCAAACTTAAAAATATATATAATCTAAATACCTAAACATGAATGCAAATAAAAATTATTAGAATACAATTTTTATTGTTTACATATCAAATTTTAACTGTATTATATTATTACCTATGGCATGCCAATAACTAGGGGTCGAATTTTTATGACTACATACTTACCATTTTGTTTCTAACCTATGAAGTTAAATATAATAGGAGCGAGATATATTTAGTTCATAAAACATTTCAATAAAATATAAGAAAAATAAATATTTACCATAAAAAGCTATTAATAAATACAATAAAGCTATTATGTTTTAGGTAGACCATAGGGCCTACAATATTAGTAGTTGATAAAATGGCATAACACAAAAAAAAACAAATATAATCTTTAAATTGCTTATTTTGTTGAAAATAAAAATGTGTATAATATATATGTTCCTAATATTTAGCATAATATATTTGTTTTTAATGTGTTAATATTAAATTGTAACTTGCATAAAAATTTTTTTTCAAATTGTGCTACTGAATAGCAAATTTTTAAAAATATTATATTATAATATTATTATCTATAAATTACAATAGAGAAGTGATACAATTTACAAAACCTATACAATTTTATTGTTAGTCAACATTTAATACTAACAAATTTTTTAACTGCTTAATTTCTTAATATTAATAGAAACAATTTTTTTTTTTCAATAATCTATAGGATTGAATTTAAAATCTTAATTTTTATACTTACCCATTAAGTATTATTTTAATTTAAATTAAAAAATAATTGTAGTACAAACTTTTGGCAATACACCGATCAGGTATTGTACTAGTCTTATTTGAGTGCATATCTCTAATATTTTTATTTAGAATGCCAAATAAAAACAAAACATTTTCAAATTAATATTTATCAATCTTACTTAAAATTAAACAATTATAAAAGAAAAACTAAATGATACAATTATTTCTGTGTTTCCCAAATAATTAATTATATTTAAATGTGCAATTTATATCTAAATTCATAATATGTCAATGTAATAACCATAATTAAATTTATAAATGATGATAAATACATTTATTTTCCTCGAACTTAAAAATATTAACAATCACCAAAATTTGTTTTTATATCTATCACCAGTATATCAGAGATAAAATACAGTATATAACTTAATTAAAATCATTTTTTTTGCCAACTCTTCATTATTAAAAACTTGTATTGTAAATAATATTCTAAATTTAAAGTTATTATAAAATATAATATAGAATATATATTTATATTTATATTTATATATTATTGTATAGATCAACAAAAGGGAAATTCTCCAGAATCTGCTTATAAAAATAAAACCAATGTTCTTTTTAGTAATTTAAGGTTTACATCTAAATATACAAATGAAAATATTAATACATAGAATATATATTACTTTAAATTTTAAAAATTGTATAGTAATATACAAGTTAAACAACTTTGATAGGATAGTAAGTTGGCAATTTAAAAATTTTGTGAGAATTATAATAAATTTACTATTTAAATTAATAAACTATTTAAATGTCAACCACCATTACATGCCTAGTGCAGAACTGTAGTAAGAGGTGGCGGCTAAAGGTGTCTATGCCCCGGGCAAATATTTAACCGAAAACTTACAAAAAAAAAAAAAATTATTAAATTGCCAAACTAAATTAAATGTAATAAACAAGATCGTATATTTATTTATATTATAGTTAATAAAAAATTGTTAGAATAAGCCTAATTTAAAGTTCAAAATGGGTGTATATTAAAATTTTGTCCCTGGCGCAATATTTGGATGTTCGGCTCTGGTCTAATGCAATTCATATTTAATGTTCAATTAAAATTTTGATGGTAAAAAAGGTATTTTAAATTGTTTAATAATATCTCTCTTATCACTATCTTTCTTTTTCTCACTTTATCATACTAAAATTTTAAAATCACTGATAGTTGATAAGTTCATATATTTCAGGAAATGTTACAAACCGTTAAAACACCAAGGTGCCAACATGTTGCCAGGTTTTATTGAATAAAAAAATAAAACCAATACAGTAACATATCCTTTACATACAATAATCATTAAGTTTATAGAAAATATACCCACTGATAATAAAAAAGTCAATAAAGAAAAAAAATTAACATGAGATGTACCTATTTCAATTGCATTAATAAAGATAATAGTGATTAATATCCGATTGGTACATGTTATAAAAAAAATGTTACCTTTATTATAATGATGTTTAGAAATTTAATTTCCACAAATGTATTGATAATACAATACAATATCATAAACAAAATGTAACCACTATTGATTAGAAGAATGTTAAAACAACAAGATTTTCATTAGGAAAGATTTTATTATCATTTTTCCAATTATCGTGTAACCTTGCGTTTTCTTGTGGTGAATTGAATAACATAATATTAATATATGCATTGATGTTCTGGAACTAATTGCGTTTGCGGCATTCACGACTCAAATGACCTTGCTCCCCACAATTGTAACAGCTTTGTTTGTTACCTTCTGGGCAATCACGAGCCATATGTCCAGAACCATTGCAGTTACGGCAAAGGGCCGAATAGTTTCCAGGGCCATTTCTAAAACAAAATCCGTAATATGAATATATATTTCAACACACACAAAAAATATATAAATAACAAGGATAGCACAAAGTTGATTTAGCTAATATAAAACATTATACTTGAAGACAAAAATTAAATGAAGTTTATTATAGAGTAAATTAACTAACACAATAATCTTATACTTAATTAAGTAAGGATTTTTGTGTTTAATAGTATTTTATTCATTTGGTTCATACATTGGTAATGCATCGTACTGCATGTATGCAGTGTGAATCATACAATAATGTATTGTCAAAAATAAAATTTCAAATCTAAAGACTAAACAATAAATAATTCATTTAAAATAACTAAGATAATAAGAATTTCTAATATGTTTCATAATTTATGTTGATCTGGTGATAGATACAAAATAACAAAATTAATTTGGATAATAAATAGTAATTTGTAATGTTGAAATATAAAAAAGGTGTATAATTGATTATTTGATACATTGATTAGATTCAATTCAGTATAAAAATGAGTATATTCAGTCAATCTTTATATTTTATCAATTTCTTTAATCAAGAATAAACAGAACATTAACAATAAATACAAATTAAAATAGTAACGCATTATCAAAATTACAATAAGACTGTTTCATCAAATTCATCAAAGTAATCTAGACAATAACACTGCAGTCAGAACATCCCTAATTCAAAAATACCGAATCGGCTTGTAGACATGTATAATATTTTAAAACTTAATCATTTGTAATCATTGTGTTAATAAAAGCACCCGACAATTGAATAGTATTATCCTAACCTTATGTTTATATATATTGTGTTTAAAATCAGCAACTATTACACAGTGGGATTTACTACTAATTATAAATGGATCACTCAGTTCATTAATAATAATAAAAATGTATTTAGAAGTAAACACTTATATAATAATTAAGTTTTCATTATTTTCAATGTTGACTATGTATGGAATACAGTATATAATTATTAAATTAATGTTAAATTAAACCCAAATAAATATGATAAAAGGATCAGTACTCTCTATATAGCTTTTTATTAAAAAAAAAGCAAAATTATATTTATAAGAACTGTGTGATCTGTAACTCTAGTTGGAAGTATTTTTAGCAAACCAATGTAGTTTTTTTAACTGTAATCTAAACAATTAACTTATGATCCAAAAATATTATGTGTTTAATAATACCTGCTTTCCATGCAATCTCTAGAGAAATGTCCAACCTTGTTGCAGTTGTAACAAGTAGAGCTACTACCACCGCCTCCGCCACCACCAGATCCACGTTCTGCACGTTCATCTGGACAATCACGGGCCAAATGCCCTGTTTTACGACAGTTGTAACATGATGGTTCAGTAGCAGTTTGAGAACAGTCTCGGGCTATGTGACCAACACCATCACATCTAAAACAATTTAAAATAAATATTCAAAATAACTTAAACATTATAAATTTAAACAAATTTAGTATGAGTTAAAACACAAGAAAATAAATATTATTAAGAAACTTTTTTCATACATCATAAATTAGTTTCTTTAAATATAAATTCATACTATAGGTAATAATAATACTCCTCCGATTAGTTACTAACTAAATGACTTGTTGACAATATCAAAAAATTTAGATTAGGTTACCTACAATTTAACAAATTATGTACATTATATAGCTGACTAATGTTAATTAAATGTTTTATTTAAAAGAGTATTGTTTTGTAAAATAAAATAATAAGATATATTAATATTAATTGTTTTGCTTAACACTTGTTGCATGCCTTAAAAAAATCATAAAACACAGTTTAATGTAAAAAAAAGCAAAAACCAAGTAAAAATTAAAATTAAAACAGATATTAATTGTAATTAAATAGGAACAAAGAAAGTATTAAATCTAAAAATGTCAAATGTCTTATCTACATAACCTCAATTGTTATGAAATAAAAGTGTGAAAACGGATGGAAACAAGTTTTTCAATTTAATTACTTCACTTTAATATAAAATGACGAATGTTTTTTACACATATTAATAAAATAGTTTTTAATCATATCTAAATTAAATATTGTATAAATAATTGACCACATTATATTATACTAATGTGTATACTATTCACCTTTTTATGTGTAATAAAGCACATTAATCACAGCACAGAGTAGGAAGTATAAACAGTTAAATTGAAATCGTAAAAACTATTACAACCTTTACATAGACTATTCTTATAAATAAAACAACCAGGCATTAGAAAACTTTGTTAATTATTTATCAAAACATTACATATCATATCAACATATCATGACAAAACAAATCTATATTGTCATACTACATATTTTAAAACTATACCTGTAACACCTATCCTTGTCCTTGCAGTCACGAGCAATATGTCCACTACGGTTGCACTTGTAACAATTTGTTTCACGATCGCTTCCACTGCCACCTCCTCCTCCTTCACCTCTTCCACCTCTGCCTCCACGACTGAATGTTGCACTGCTTACGGATCCACTTTCACGGCAATCCCTGGCAAAATGACCTGACCGGTTGCACCGGTAGCACATAACTCCACCACTCATAACTAAAGGGACATGAAACAATGAAAATATTAAAATCAAATTGTTTTTTGCATTTATATAAAAAAAATTATAAAAAATCTAGTGTTAGACACATTGTGTGTACGTAAAATTAAAACGTGTCAATTTGGACAAAACGAAAAACCGTGATGTGGGGGAATGGCATTAAGAGCAGAAAAAAAAAAAAATCCATGTGGCACGAAACAAAATATTGTGGCCATTTTTCGATGAAATCTGTAACAACGGTGTAAAAAAAAATTATCGACACGGCCAACGTTTAACCGACTAAAAATAACAGACAAATATGAAATAAGCGTAATAAATACCTGAAAATGACGTTCGTTCCAGAAAAATCACAATAGCAAAAGTTTGGAATAGTTATTTTGAAAAACGTGTACGGACGTGTGAAATGTTGACAGACACCGGGTCGAAATCGAAAAGAAAGAACGAATTTCGTCAACGAACAAGTATCATGAAAAAAGAAAAGAGAAAACGTGATATTCAGGCGGGTCAGTGTTACCGGGTTGAGAGATTTTTGCGAATACGCCAAAGATAATAGAATTTATCACGTCATATCTTCTAGCCTAACTTAAACATGTTGTTTTCATAATATTATTATTTCTGTTGTACCTACACGACAGAATAATGCGAATAATGAAATAACCATACGGAATCGTACAGTGTAGCAACTGGCGTTAACCAATTGTTTTGCTTCGTTCGGCGCGGGAAAAAAATATGTTACTCGTGATACATTTGAATTTATTCTTTCACTATTTTTATTAACTATACTTAGACGTGTTTTCGGGATTTTGATCAACAATTCGGTTATAACTTTTGTCTTTGGACATTTTGACTTATAACACGATAATCGAACAAAAATAATGTTTATGAAATTATCATGTTTAGTTATTGTCGTAATGACGTTATTGATAAGATAGTTGTTGATAAATGTACTATATTTTTTTATTAGCTTAGAATTACTAATAAAAAAAAAGTTTTATATAAATAATAATCAGAATACAATTTTAAATAAAAAAAAAATTACTTGTCTATAATTTATTCTATTATTTCTAATAATTAATAAGGGCCTAAGTGTAATAAATGTAATCAATTAAATATAAATTGTTTTAATGGTTTTTTAGTAGGTTTTTATTTCCATAAATTTTTTTTTT
This sequence comes from Eriosoma lanigerum, assembly GCA_013282895.1. NCBI lineage: Eukaryota > Metazoa > Arthropoda > Insecta > Hemiptera > Aphididae > Eriosoma > Eriosoma lanigerum. The sequence continues at coordinate 23,470,478 of CM023358.1, read as the reverse complement.
AATCAAGAAAAACATAGCCTTCGTGATAAATTAATGAATATTTATAAGTGTCAAATTGACGAATATATAATACAATAAGTTGTAATTATTATTAATTTGTCATTAAATTAAAATTAATTAATTATCACAATAATATTTAATTTTAAATTGTCTATAGACTGCAGTATCTAAATTTAATTTATATTTTAAAATAGTTATATTATTCTACACATCATGAGGAAATATAAATATATTTATATATTATTATGTCTATATCCTATATGTACCATTTAATGAATTAATTGCATCATTTTACACGATAGATACGTATTTAATATAATATAATAATATACGTACCTAACACTCAGGGTTGGACTAGCCTCAAAATATGTACCGGGAAATTCAAATTTTACAGACCCCACTTTTTTTGACCAGACTCATAAGAGTGCGGTGGGGGTTGTGGGAGAGGGAATGGAGAGGGTGAAGTTCTATCATAATTATTTAATACAAATTTAAAAATAAAAAATTTCATTGGTGTATGATTAGCCTTTGCCTTAATTTTTTTTTTTTGAAATATAAATATAAAAAAGATTTTGCCGACGTCATAATTTTGCATTTGGATAAATTAAGTGATAAACCCAAATCACTAAACCAATGCGAAAATCTAGTTTAATCGGTTTGAATCTTTCGACAATCATCATTAAAAATCGGAAAGGTCGATTCTGGATATTTCTCCTTTGTTCCTTCGGTCCTCGGAAAAATGAATAGTTTATTATAATTAAGATTTGAATGCACTGATATTTCATTTAAAATACGATTCTGAGTAAAACTCGGTCAGATATACAATATATTATACTGATAATCCATTTCAAAATTTTACCATGTGTGTAAATTACCTATGAGATTACTCAACCAAATTTTCAAGTACCTACAATCAAAACATAATTAGTTATTTCCAAATTTTTAAATAAAATTAACGGAAAACATAATTTGCTGATATTCCGTCATTTTTTGGTAGTAAGAAAACGTTTTAAAAAAACCGAAAAATTAAATACCAAGAAGATGCAATATTCTATCGATAACATACCCTATTTGTGGTAATCGGACAATTATTTATACTCGAAAAAATGTTTTCAGACTATTTAAAAAATAGAAAATATCATTAATATAAATATCATTATATTCAAATCTACTAAAGATTATATAATTAAAAGTTTACAAAAAAAGTTGTGACGTACGATTTTCAAAATATTTTGTAAATAGATTAAGTAGTATATGAGTAGGAGGCTTTTATAAAATTTTCAAACCGTTAAACCCAAAATTGCAGGCAATATTAAACACTTTTGGAAAAAATTCAAAGCTATTTATTTAATCAAAAAAAATTTTAAAGTCCTTTCGTCAAAATTACAACTTTCGTGAATTTTTCTGTTTTTCCGTTATTATTTAGTAGTTTTTCCTCACCTAAGAAAAAACTTTTGAAAAATAAGTATATTACTGTATCATAATCGATTACTGAATTATAAATAATAATTTTGCATAGATATTATTATATTATCTACTTATATTACCACGAGAGTTTAATATTTTTTTTACAAAAAACAAAAAGGAGCCTCAATTTTATTTCTGCACCCTGGCTAAATAAGACTAGATCCGGTACTGCTTTTATCAATTCCTTAATAAACCAATTTAAATAATTTTTGTTTTCTATCAAAATCATATAATATCACCACAGACTCGCGGTCCAATATGTTAGCGGCCCCTTTAGTGTTGCGGTCCACCGGGAAAATTCGAGGTATCCCGGTGAGCTAGTCCAACCCTGCTAACACTATCTAATAATGTTCATTAAAAAAATAATTTTGGAGTATAATAATTAAATTGTAAAACATTCAAGTTAGTTTGAAAACAAAATATATTAATTTTTTCTACCTCGTTTTTTTATACACTTTACGATATACAAATATTATATATTAATTTGATTAATATTTTATATAGGTAAATACAGATCGTAAGCTAAACGTCTCCCTGCAGTCCTATAAAAACTAGTATACTAGTAGTAACTAGTAACACTGTTAAATTTTCTACTTTTAATTTGTAAATTGTAATATATTAGGACTTAAGACTCCTTAGAATACATGGACGTAACTTGAGGGCGGGCTTGGGAGGGTTTAACACTATCTAAATCACTTTTATCCCTCCCTAAAATATTTTATGTTGTTTTTAGTTTTTATACGTGTGATTATTAAAAATTATAATATATTATATATTAGCCTAAAGTCCTTCTTACTAAAAGTGGCCTATATTAGAATAGCTACAACTTACAAACCTCCCATTTAAAATTTATCAATTTTTTTATTTTCCCTCAGTATTTTTTGGTTAGCCCCTCCACAAATATTCATCAAGCTATTACGCCTATGCAGTTATAAACACTAAACACGATGACATGCAGGGTATATTATACATTCGACAACATGATTTTGATTATACCACAGCATATACCACAGAAACTAAATACAAATACACACATATATAATAAATATGCACGTATTCCCCGCATACCTGTTAAAAATATAAAATCATCAAAATATTTTTAATTTATAATATTTTAAAACAAATAAAAATAATAAATAATTTAAATGCACTATACAATAGTACGTACCTATATATACATATATTATAAATTATTATACACATATATACGTATTTTTGATTTTTAATGTTATAAGTACGTTTATTAGAGAAGCGATTAAATAATTTTTTCCATTTAAATTATTATTTATTATGTTTAAAAATAGTCTCTTAACTGCTCTTATAATAACACTGATGTAATTGGCAATATAATTTAGGGAGACTCAATGCCGCAACTATATAATTTTGGGGGCCCAATGCAAAACAATAATTGGGATTTTTATTTTTAAAGTAAAATTATATTATTATACTTTAAACCCGATGCTGGGTGGTGCGTTGTACCCTCTGCACCCCCGGTAGTTGTAATGCTGGGACGCTATGCCTCTCATTAAATTTGCATAAGAAAACCATTTTAAAATTGACTCTTAGCTTATATGAATTGTAGGATTTTTTTAATTAATTCAATAAATAATACTGAAGGACTATTAGTAAGTTTTGGTGTTTACCCCTCCCAATGGGTGCATGGGAATGGTTAACACCCAAAAAAAAAATGTTTAGCAGCCCCTAGTGTATACATCTAGGACAATTTTAAAATTTTAGCACCCGCAAAATTTGAAGTCTAGTTACGCCTATGCCCCTCTGCACTCCCACATAATTGTTTAGGCGTTAGTCGTATACCCTAGAAATAATTTGGCAAAACAACACTGAGTATTTTAATATTCTAATATATATTTTAATATTTTATTTACTATACTATAGACACTGCAGTATATAGTTTTTAGTAATTTATTTGTGATTATCAAGTTGTACGAAGGCCAAGGGCCCAAGGGTATACGTGTTAAACATAATTCTATTTTTATAACAAGGTTTATGATTGATATACATATTTAAATATAACAAACAAAAAAAGAGGGAAGGTCAATTCTGGACATTTCTCCTTCATCCTTTCGGCCCTCGGAGAAATTAGTGGTTTATAATAATTAATAATATTTAGGTTTGAATGCAATAATATTGCATTCAAAACTACGATTCTGAGCGAAAATCTATCAGTTACAATATATTATAACGATAATCCTTTCTAAAATTTACAGCAACAATTTTGCCGATTACATACATCATTTTTTAGTATTTTTCACATCCCACATCTCTTTTGAGAAATTCAAAAAATGAAACTAAATAAAGTACCAAGTATTATACAATTTTCTACCTAAAGCATATCCTAGAAGTACAACCCTACTTGTTGTAAACACTCATTATTTTTTCCCAAAAAAGTATTTTAAGAATTTTAAAACAAAACAATCAACCATCAATGTAAAATGATAAAGTTTAAAGATGATTAAAAAAAAATTGACTTACAATTTTCAAAATATTTAGTTAATAGGTTTAGTAGTATATGATTATATTATTATGCTTCTATACAATTTTCAAACCGGTTTATCCAAAATTTCAAGTAGCTAATATTAAACATTTTTGAAAAAAAAAATTACAATTTCGAATAAATTTCAAAACTCTATATTAAATCAGAAAATCAACTTATTCATCTAAAATTTTATCACATATTTAGACAACCTATGAAAACACTGAAAAAAAGTCAAGTCCTTGCATTAAAAATTGCATTGAATATGGTTAAATATTTAAAATCGAATTCGTCAAAATCATTTTCCGTAAATTTCACAGTTTTCCAACCATTTTTTGGTAGTTTTTCTTATCCAAAATTCCCAAAGAAAAACTTATGAGAAATTTTAAAAATTAACTAGATAAAGTACCAAGTAAATGCAATTTTCAATCGAAAATATACCCTACTTATAATAATTAGTCCATTATTTCTACCCGAAAAAAACAACTTTGTAAAACCAATACATTCCTTGCTTTGCTCAGAATCTAAACTGTACAATAATAGGTAAACTTTTAACATTAAACTTTATAGAAAAACTTATTGAAGTATTTGAGTAGGTATACAAATACTTTGTCACAAATCACATATTTTTATACAAAGGACAATTATTATATATAACAACTAACAATATTACAATAATAATATATTATGAGGGTTTGCTTTTTATAAGTTAAAAATGTATAATTTATACTCTACTGTAGTAGTTTTCTCCGAATTTTTAATAAATTTAAATCTATTATTGTCGTAGACAACTTATTTTGAAGCTAAAACCTCAGACATAAATAAATGTAATTTATAATATAATGATATAATATAATATCTGCTTATTTTATAATGTACCTATGTATAGAAAATTATCATTTTTTTTTTTTGGATATTCATATTCATATTTAGATAGGTTATTACGTTCTACTGTTCTAGGGTGCCTACCTATTATATTCATAATTTACGTCATTGTAATTAAAATTACAATTTAACTGACTATAATAATGTTAAATATAACGATATTTATGACATAAATGACATAAATATTATTTATATCCACCTACCTACATTATTGAGTATATAATAATAAATAATATATTAATAATATAATACCAATTATGTTAATTAAACCATTATAAATAAAAAAGTAGGTATAATAAACTTATAATTAAACAATAACCATGTGGCGTATATCTTTTTTTTATTCATAATGGTTTAACATACAATATATGAAAATATATAGGTATATTATATGCCAAAAAAGTACGTATTGGGTATCAAAACTTAATTAAAATTAAATTAGTGTTTTATAGTTTATTAGTTTTACAATAAAACCAATCTATATTTTAAATACACAAATATATATATATATATATATATATATATAGAGAATAGGAATTATTAAATTTACAATATTTAATTTTTTATAATCTTATACCTTATATGTTAGTGTAATCATAAAATAAATAATATGTTTACTGTTTTTTTCAATGGTTCATTGCGTTAAAATTGTAATTTTATATAATATAAATAGATAATATTTATTTTATTGATTGTTCTTTTTACCCTTAAGTCAACGTGTCTGTGAAAATGTAATAGATACTTAAAGTTTAAATTATACTCAGTTTATAGAATAATCAATAACTTGTACTTATACTCAACAACCGTAGGATATATTACAAAATACCTAGTATACAGAATTAAGAAGAAATAACAAAACTAATTTATAAACTCCAGACTTTTTCATTTACTCGTATTCGTATTCTAATAAACGCAGTAAACATGAACAAAGTATAATAACGAATAATTTTATACTATATATATATATATATATATATATATATATATATATATATATTGCATTTATATAGTTAATAGTCATTTAGACTTTGGTAAATATTAATTATCTAACTCATCTATTTGTACTTATTATTTATATATTATATATACAATATAGGTATGTCATATATACTAGGTAGGTAATAAAAAGATAATTGTTTCTTTAAACATATTTAAATACGACTGTAATACAGTACGAGACAAGTAATGAGATAACAACAATGGAAAAAACTCAAAACTAGAGGTCACAGGTTTAACTGTAAGAATTATTATTCCTGTTCATAACCTATATATAATATGGGTTATAATGTCATATATTATTTAATAATAATAATTTTATAATTTATAAAGTTCATATATAAATATTTAAAACGTTTTTAATTATTAGTATGAAAACAAATCTTAAAACAAACAAATGGACCTAAATTATTTATGCAGACATTTTTTTAATAATCTATAAATGAAAACAAATAGATCTTTGTAATTTGTACAATGTTATCAGTTATACATATATATATATATAAATACAAAACATATTATATTAAAACCTTTTAAATGTTTAATTGAATTAAATCCAAAATAAAAAGGGCAGCCGAAATATAATAGCTTTTTGCCCCTACTCATGGACCTATGCATATTAATAAGTAAATAGGTATAGGTAATATATTACTTATATTTTATGAGTTATATAAGTGATTATGTTAGACCTCTTATAGTATATACTATATAATATATTAATCATACTATGCAAAAAGAAAACATTTGTATTATTAAAATCGGTGACCACGACAAATCACCCATATTAGGTATGATCTAAAATCTATTAATATCCAAATATATTATTTTTCAAAATTTGAAACTTCTAGACAACTCATTCCAATATTATAATAATACGGAATAAGGGATATCAGCCAGTGGCGTAAATTCAGTTTCTCATAGAGAGGGGCAAATGTTTTGACAATATAATTTTAAAAAACGCGTTCGCTAAATAGTAAATATATTCTACTTCCACTGTATTCCTATTCTTACACTAGTGTAGAAAACTAGAACTATATATGATTATTGATTTTTACATAAAACTATTATATTAGCACAACTACACTATCATAGATAAGAGTTAATATATAATAGCTGTGAACTGTGAGTTGTGAGTACGACTCTTATAAGCCCATATACAATGTACCAGTCTTTTCGGTCGGATACAGGCCCGTTGTGAATAAAGAGGGGCAAATGCTCTCCCTGTCCCCCCCCCCATCACCAAAAAAATGACGCCACTGGTATCAGCCTAAAATTTAGGTACAATAACAATATGTATAGTAGGTACGTTTGTTTATAAAAAGATTGGGGATGCCTATGTCCTGTCTCCTGTGAATATTGTGACACGAATTATGAGTATAATTTATAGTAAGGTAAAACAAATAATATGAGGAAACAAATGCATAGAGTTTATGACCTTAAAATTATGAATGGGTTTATATTTGTCATATCTATCGTACATACATACGTTTTACATTGTACTAACGTCAATGTTATTAGAAAATCGTAGAAAATAATTGATTTTTACATTAACATGTTATGTTATGCAGAGGCGGTTTGACATTTTTCAGTTGGTGGTTCAAGATCAGTAAATACCACCCACCCACCTACAAAAAAGTCAAACTACATAACCTTACTTAATTTTATAATTTTTTGACGATTATTATTTATACTAAAACTTGCTAAGAAATTTCAATGTTTTGATATGATTAGTACCGAATTGTAAATAACCAATCAAACAATTTAACATTAGAAATAAAAATATATAATTATATATAAGTAATAATATAGTTTAAAATAATTTAAAAACTATTTTTAAAAAAGCTATTTTCAAAACTAGGTTTTTTTTGTTTGTTTTGCTTAGTAATAATTTATTATGAAGGCTCCCCTAGAATTTAACTCTGTATCCGCTACTGGTTAATACGTGACTATATTTTCATTATAAAGCTGTATATAAGTTAATCGTTAATGCAGTTAATGTATGCTATTCAATCTTTGGTGATTGTATCTATTTGCTGCTAGCAATGACTTGGCTATCAAATTATCATTTTCATATTACCACCTACCCTTGGTAACCTAAACCAAGTCCACATCTATTAAAATGACACCCACCCCAAAATTATTGGTGGTTCAGTGAACCACAAAATACATGATCAAGCCGTCTCTGATGTTATATATATATGTATGATGATCTTTTGTGATAAAAATCTAACATAATTTATTCGTATTGCCTATTGTGTAATAATAAACTAATAAACTATTATTATTAAAACCCAATTTTTATAATATTACATGAAAATATAAACGTGATTTGTGTTTTTAGAATTATATTTTAATTTAAAAATTGTTTGGATTTATCTACACATTAAGCTATTTAAAAATGTGTTATATATATTTAAAATATACAATTAAAAGCGAAATTTTTGGAGAAATTTTTTAGTTTATATGAGTAAAAAAAACTTTAATTAAACTTATTATATTGATTTTTATTAAGACATTCTAGGGATTAGATAATGTTTAACGAGTCTGAGATATTCTTAAGCCCCCCTTGAGTTCAACGAATATTATTTATATTATTTATAATCGATAACAATAATTAAGAGAAGGTTAATGTTAGAAGTTTTTTTATATTTTTAACACGTTGTCATTTCTTTGCCACATGATATTTAACAAAACGAATATGACATTCCTTATAAAATTTGTTAATGGATGTTTATACTCAACCTAAACATCATAATTTGAGTTTTAAGTTACTGTAATTTTGTTATATTCCCTGTTAAATAAAAACAAAACAAGCGGGTACATGGTATAACGTCCTCTTAGTAGAACGAAATACAGTAGTTATAAGTTATGCATTTTCAATATACACTGCATCAATGTATCTATTTCTGTACTTTAAGTTTATACAATTATCTATAGACGGTTGCAAAACAATACATTTTAATAGTATACACAATGCAACATAATGTATATACCGTATCCTTGATGTCCAATCAATAAATACTATATAAGTAGTATAATAATAGTAATATTAAAATGACAATAATGTGGGAAGTTATAATCAACTACGATAAATATGAAATAAAAATTATATTAATAATACAACTATAATATTATTATAAATTTTAATAATAATGATGGGTATCATTTTATTCGATGCTGCAGAGTATGTTGTATATGGCAAAAATTTGAGTATTTGACATTATAAAATGTAAAATTTCCTCAATGAAAAATCCTCAAAAAGTCGTCAAACTCACACACTCTATATATGATTATGTACAATATACAGAATGATGAAAATTACATTTTACATAATAGGTAGGAATTACTAATTACATACGTTTTCAATGTTATCTTCATTATTTTTGTAACAACACGAAACGCATATTACCCTGTATATAAATACACAATAAAATAATAACAGATTTATACCTATCTTATTTTTACAATTTGTAAAGTTTTAATACTACGAATATAATTATATATGATTAATTATGGAATCGAAAATCTCGTTTTGTACTAATAACCTATTGTTTTTCGCATATTATCCCCTACTCGTATTAGTTATTAGTTTATTACTTTAATGGTTAATAGTTTAATGTGCTATAGCTATAAATTAAACGTAATTTCATTATCATTATTATAATAACAATATGCTTATTAACTTCATAATAATTGAATATTAAAGTTAATTAAATAAATTTAATGAAGATTTTAATTTCAATAGTATTTATAGTACTACAATATAGTAATACATTTATAATAATATTGCAATATAACCTTGCACGAGCATACATATATACTTTTTTTGCAATACGAGTTGTTTAAAATAACTTTTTATGTAAACGTATATAGTATACTATCAAACAGAATAATAACAATGAATGAGAGAGATGGAAATACGATTGATGATTAACAAACATTCTGCGTGTGATTGATAAACCAAACAGATCGTATTTAATTTCCTATTGAACTTTTTAATTTGAATTGTATATTATTATTATACGTATAAAGTCTCGTAATCGAGTCGTTCGCTGTACTCCAATTTGTAATTAATTAAAAATGAACGTCTACATAAAGTATAAATATAGCATAATGTACTAATGTAGTATATATATAAATGTGTGTGTAAATATACATATACCATTATTATGCATATTGATTATTGACTATAGTTTTAAAAGTATTCTCAAATATTTTACCAGTGAAAAAACATCGCGTTGTTTCGACTTTCGATCGTAAATAATATTCTTAATAGTATTCGGAGTTTGAAACGAAAGATATAATTATGTTAATAACGCTATTAAAGCCTTGTCTAATCATTTCTCGTTGATCATCAACATCGACATACACCGTATACGTATTAAAACATAAAACTATGTATAATCATTAACTACTTCATATTGACACAACAACGCGTGTATTATACCAATACGCATAAAGAGTATACGAAACAAAGGGAGTACTGTAAAATATTTGATTTTTGACAATTAGATATTATTATAATAAGAACAGAAAAAATAATGTATATAAAACTATAAACGTATTAAAAGTACCTATATTAAATCGATTACCTACTTGTATTATACGATGTATGTTATATTATATGATTTGAAAAAAATTGATTCATTTATAACGAAATATTACCATCGATTATAAATACTAAATAGAATTTATGATCAATGGTATTATATTGATGTGTCATTCGTGTGTAATAAATATTTTGTTTCATTATTAAAATTCTTTTGAAAGGTTAAGTGGCTTTATTAATGATCTATTTATAAAATTAATTAATTGTAGAATTATATAATTATAACTCTATAATATTGTATTTGTATACATAATTGAGTATTATAAGCCAAAAATGAGTTTCGTACACACATAGTCAAAGAGGTCTTATAACTTTATACAAAACATTATTTTACATTTAAGGTACAATTTTTCATGTTTCGACAAATTTCAAAATAGTTAAATGGAATATTTTCGTTCCAAGTAGTTTTTATAATACTTTGTACGTCCTAAAACACAATATTTTCATTTTTAGGGATTAAACTGTATATTTTACAATATAGGATAATAAACCAGGGTAATAACCATTTTGGTCTTCGTAGGTGGATTTACACAATAAATACAAGTTCAATCGTAAAGTAGATAAGTATCGTATACGACGTTAAATAGTCGATGGTGAATGGTGAAAAACGTAATAATACTATAATAAAAAGGTATCTCTATGTCCAATAATAACCTTTTAGTTCAAACAATATTAAACCTTAGATACATTTTACATATAGGTACATAGTTTATTCTTAGCACTTAGCAGCGTTGTCTATATGAAAATAATTAAATATGTATTATTATTAAAAATTATTTGTGATTTTTCTAATTTTTGTTCTTGTCGATTTTCTTTCAGCATTAATTATATTATATAGTAACTATATACAAAAACTCAATGGGAATAGTAATATTTCTCGTCTTCCCAATAAAAAACGGATTCGACTGTATAATTTTTGTCGATATCGTTTCTTTCGCGTTCTTCGATTGCTCAATTATTGAGCCAACAATTTAATAATATGACATATAATCTGTCCAATCTTTGTCATGATGTGTGTGCATAAAATTTCAGTAATTTTTCTAGCTAAAAAAACAAAACAACAGTGAAACCAAATTATATTTGCATAAATAAAAATTGTAGTTTGCACGATAAAGAGTTATTTTGTATTTTTATTCCGTTCATTTGCGATCTCTCTTTCCGCGAGAAACGATTTTATTATTATTATTTTTTTTGCGGTCTTAGCTATTTTCGTACGAACTGCACTCGTCGTCGTCAGTATAATATTATTGAATTTTATACACGCGCGACGCTCTACGTGTCAGTCATGTCGCATATCCGGCAAAACGGTTGCGGTGACGCCTACGTCATCGCCACTTCCTATGTTTTGCGACGATTTTCCTAGTTATTAATTTATTACTCGTAACGAACAGCCGCAAATACAAATAGAATGAAAAAACAAGAAAAAAAAACGCGTCCTTCCTCGTGAAAATAATCCTCCGCGTATACTTTCGAACCCGACAACGACGACGATTTCACCCGAATTTGCGGCGGCGGATGATCGCGAAACGGAAGACGTGCTAATCGAAATCCCCGATGTATATTTAATGATTGGCATAACATTCTTTTTAACTCGACGCTGCGACATAATAGATAAAAAAAACTATAATATTATTATAACATTATTTCGTCATTATTTTTAATTTTTTTTCATCTGACCCAAATTAACAGCGTCATAACTTGTGTATCGTAAACACGGTTACTAAAATTGTTACACTACGGTTGTAGACGTCGGATATCTCTACGACCGTGGTTTCGACGGAAAAATATATCTCCGCCGCGACAATGCTCGTTGTTCACGTCTTATTTTAGCCGATCGTCGTCGGTCGGTGGTCACATAATAACACATACCGCGTTACGACGTCGTGGCCAAATTAGACGGTTAAACAATATTTTGTCATTTCCCCTATATGGCCTGATATAATATTTTATTCTACCGATGATATATAATGATAAATGATTATGTATAAAAAATAACAAAACCGTTTCGGCTTAAATGTTATAATTAAAATTATTATCATGCGGATGTACGATATTATCAATTAAAAACAATGACCGTAAAATTTTATCATGTAGACCTATCGGATTTCATTTGGAGAATTATCAACAACGTATTACTGTATTAGTAACATTATTATCGTTATTGTAATATTATAATCATTAAAATATATATTAATATGCCCAGAATTTGACGGGGAAAAAAAATTGTCATTCAATCTATTTAATTTGTACGATAGCTTCGACGATCAATCGGTCGGTTGTTCGTCACTCGTTCCAAAGAATATTCTAGAATCCATCGGAATGTTCTTAAAATCACAACCACGCGCACGCGCTGGTGAGCGTTTCATACACGGTATACGGTATTCATTATTATTATCGGGTACTTTTACTTTTATATAATAATAATTAATTATTATTATTAAACTTTCTCGACGTGTTTACGGGTTGTATTTGTTAACGTTGTTTTCAAATAATATTGTTTGCGATGACAATAAAGCCGATCATTTGGTGAATGGTGGATATAAAAAAAAAAGAAAAAAAACGAATCGCACAGAAATATTCCAAACCGTCGATGTGTCGACGTGACCCAAATTCGTAACGTTTTATGTGTGACAAATAATAATTACAATTATAATAAAGATGAGCGATGGCATACTATTTATTATTATAGTTCGTACATATAGGTACCGAACGATAAATATTTCAATAATATAGTTGGTGTGTAAATAAACGATGGGCACGTAGTGAAATTTATGTCACATAAACGTAGGTATGGGTACGTTTGACGAAATATGTTTAAATATATACAAACTACATAGAGTGAGAAAAATAACCGACGGCCCCGTTGCACGTATACGTGTGACGACGAGGAATTGAAATGAAAAAAAAAACAACAAAATTGCAATCGAAACACAATGCGTCGCATATGAAAATACGTACCAAATTATCGCGATTTCGTTTTTATGCAGAGCCTGGCACATCTAACCTGCACGGCAACGAGCGTTTATTTCGCGGAAAATAAAATTTGCCATTTGTAATTTAAACAAAGATGACGAGTCGTTCGACATATTTCTAACGTGAACGGACCACAGAACGATCGTACGTCGAAAAATCATAACCTGACTATACGCGAACAATAATATTATTATCGCAGATTGCTTACAGAATATTAATAATATTATAAATGTAATGTAAAGATATTATGCATGGAATACACCGTACGTCGGCCATGGCGACGACGGTTAACGACGTTGAGTTTGGGAACCATTGGAATTCCGGCGGCGGGCGACGATCGGTTAGGTTAGGTGGCGGGGGCGGCCAACGAAACTCGCGTACGTGTCGCGCTATCTGCTAGCACCATGCCGACAACGCTACCGACAATTTCCCCACAAAAACGGGTCGAGGCCCGCCGCGTAACATGCGTGCGACCGAAGAATTCCCCGAAAACCGCCCGACGTGTCGTCGTAAAATAGTCACGCGGGGGAAAAACCGTTGGCGGCCATTTGTCGTCGTCCACCTAACCGTCTAGTTTTGAACGGTGGGGCGGTCAGGGGTAAGTCGGTTCGGTGAAAAAAGCGGTTACACACGACGTGCACGCACGCACGTACACCACAGCCGACTACGACGGACGTAACCCCGGTTTATCGTCGTGCGGGTAGGGACGGCCGCGGGGACGGTTCGGATCAATAACATCCAGACGACGAATGCCTAATGTCCTCCACCCGTCGACCGTCAACCAGGGCACGACGGGTTTTAGGACGCCGACCGACCAGTGTAACCGTCGCGTCCCCGAGGCCATCGCCGTCCCGGTAGGCGATGCGCGGGGTTGTGCACGGCGGGACGGGACGGGTTTCGTAACGTCGTCGTGCCCGCTCGCCGACCGTCGGGTTTCGCGGGACGGCGCGCGCGGGTCGGATGAACGACAGCGATGGTGGTGGTAACCAAAGGTCATACTGCCAAAGTGATTCTCATTCCGTTGCCATTGCGTTGCACATAGTCACGAATCGCGCACCGTTCTTAACATTCGTCGAGTACGGTTAAATAGAGAAACGAAATCGGTCTCGTTACAGAAACGTTTTTTTTTTTTTTTTTATTATTATCTAGATGTAAACGCGCGCGCTTATATTTATACATATACACACCCGTCCGTCGCTCCTTATCCGAAATCGAATTTATAAATTCCCGCCAGTTGCCGACAGACGTGCGTACCGGTAACAATAATCTTGCAGTGCGAATTGTTGTAAATGATAATAATAATCATATTTGACGAATAATATTGTAATAAAAATTATTATTGATCCGAGTGTCACGGCACGGTATTTAATCAAAATTTTTGTATTGTGAAACAAAAACAAAAATACCATTTATATCTATTACGGGAAGTGATAAAAATTAAACGGAATATCTAATATCTAATTATAGATAATATAATATAGATATTTTATATTTAAAACCACGCGATTGTCGACGAGTAATCTAATAATAAAATCAAGTCGAATCGTTGGTGTTTTCAGAAGGATTCAAATTTTATTTGAACTCCCCTACCGTGGTTTTGGAGTATTTCTCCATAAATTTAATATTGTTTTTCGCTTGCCGTTCGTTCGCAAAACCAACCATGGCTTTCATGATGCCCGTCGTGAAAAACGATTACAACATTTATAAATCAAACCGTAACAGACGCGTGTCCGAATGTTCTAACGACAAGACGTCTGCCTCGTCCGCCTCGTCGTGCGGCACAAGACGGGTGCACAGCGGCTCCAGGTCGGCCGACGGCCCGTCGTTGTCCACGTCGCCCGGTAGCGATTTTCTGGTCAGTTCTCCGGCCCACCGGTCGCTGGGCGGCATGTCCAAGCAGACTTTCCACCACGGCAGCCAGCAACACCACCACAGCGTGGCGTCCAGAAACTCGTCGCGAAACTCTCAGTCCAGCCTGCAGAGTCCCGCCAAGTCCTCTTCGTCGTCCTCGTCACCGCCCAAAGTTTCGTCCACTTCGTCGCTGAACATGTTCCACTCCAAGCTCGTCGACAAGCTCAGGCGGTCGCTGACGTCCAAGTCTAAAGACAGTGAGTTTCGATTTTCATTTGTATATAAACCCTATTTTATGTCCAGAGGAGGGAAACTATCGATCCTAATACCAAGAAGTCTAGTTATATCAGTCGTTGGGTTCTGGTTTTTCTCGTTCCCCTCGTGTCCCCGATGCGTATTTTGAAAATGTATTGGGTACAACATACCTATTATTGGAGGGCACATTATTTCGCCACGATTTATAATATATTATTATTATTTATTAATTGTCAGTTAATTGTTTCCAGTCTGTTTGCCTCGTTCACTAAACATTTTACAAACCACGCTAATAGGCTCATTATATTTCATTCGGTGTGGTCTGTGACCCAAATTTCGTTATTGTATTCGCCTGCTGTACGCAATTGTGTACAACAACATTTAACCTTCTCTGCGGTGGAATATAAATATATAATATACATTTTACATTGGTGCTGTTGTTATTATTACTATATCACTTGTAAAGCTTCCGAATGAAAAATAAATAATAATCGTTACCCATAACATTGTTTCTGTAATCCTTATTATGTTTCATCAACACTAATGACCTGTTAAAATACAACAAACAAAAATCTTACTTAACTTGGGTAATTCTACGGGGCAACATTATTTACGACAGAGTACAAAGGTTTGCCTAGGTTGTGTTATTACCGTTTTTCCTAAAACTCGAATGAAAATCAAATAATATACTAAACGCATAATTTGCAATTATCCGGAAATATTATCATACCAAAATCGTTATTTGTCTGTTCCAGACAGTACGTCGACGACGTCAAGTAAGGACATTGCCCGAAGAAGATCCTGAGATATGGCCAAAGGCGATGGCCACCCACGGTCTGTACCCAATCTGACTGGGTCAGCAAGAGCCCGGTCAGCATCCAGCATGGCCACATCATGTCCTTTGGGCACCAACATTGCACTATGACAGCATAATCAACAATAAACTGAAATTTAAAAATAGAAGAAAACCAACAACAAATCATAGTGAACTCTTGCATGCAAGGGTAAGTGCCGGCACTTTGTTTAGAATAATAAATTATTTATTACTCCTCGTGAAGAAGGATCTTCGAGAATGAAATGTGTCTTATTGTATTGCGTTTTGGTTAATAATAGAAAGTATTCTAAAATTGTATAAATAATAGCCTATAATAAGTTGATATTTAGCCTATATAACAATTTTTTATTAGTTACATTTTTTTTTTTTTTTTGTACATAATATTGATATTGATAGCTTGTGGCTTATCTCAATAATGGGTTTATTTTTAATATTATTATTTTTTAGTAGTTTATATATACTATATAAACAATAATGAAGGTACACGACTAATTTTAACTTAAGCCTATCAATCAATAGGGAACAAGGTTTTTTAGCCTGAATTTTAAATATATATTATTGTTAAAAATATTTTGATGTATTAACAGTGATCAAAATAAATAAATGAGGGTTTTTTTAAAAATTAAGATGCTATGATAGTGTCAAATATTAAGTCAATGCAATTTAAATAAAATTTAAAAGTCCAATTGGATTCTAGGCAAGATTTTAAATAAATCATTATTGGTAGACACTTACAGTTCTTTCTTACCAACCCGCCTACTTTAGTATATAAATGATACATGTATATAATATTATATGAATTTGTAATTTTGGAGTAATATTTCATTAAAAAAAAAAAAAAACTATATCACAGAACAAATAATATATTTATGATAACATACAAATTTAATTAATTATTTATATAGAATATTTTGGCTGCAATAATTTATATTTCGCATACTAACCATAAGTCTGATTAACCAAATTGAAATAAAAAAATAAAAAAATACCATATCATATTATCATCTAACTGTATTCGTTTGCAAATAAATTAAATGTAGATTTCGTTCGTAAGGGGCAATTAATAGTTCCCACCTGGATACTCAATAATAGACTGTACTTAAAGTTTTTAGTTGTTCATTAGGCTATTTAAATTTTATGTTATATCATAATAGAAAAATTATTTTAATGGGTTGGTAAGTTAAGTATAATGTTCTGTTTTTTTTTATAATAGGTAAAAAATTAATCAACCATTTAATCTGTGATACGTTTGTTACTATTTTTTTAAGATATTCAGCTTTTTATCTGTATTTATCTATAGGTAAATAGGGTTTACTACAATATGAAATAAATTATTATTGTTCTCATCATTGATTTAGCTTTGAGAAATAAATTATAAAATAAGTACTACTACTGAAAATCATATCTACATCGTGGTACTATACTATATTTGCATTGGGCGCCTGATCGTTAATTTTCCATTATTTATTTCATAAACTATTTACAGTAGGTATTTCACTGTCATAAAACATACATTCAAAAATAACCTGTCAAAATATTACTTTTAAAATAAACGTATTCACATTTTCTCTCTTGGTCTATATCAAATATGAAACCCAACTGAATCCACAATGATAATTATTATTGGATTTTATAACATTATATTTTAATTCGTCTACTTAAACAAGTTATAATCAAGACAAGAAATTATGTGTCGTCAATTTTTATTATAGAAAATTGTTGGATATCATAACTTGTTATAACATTACTTAATAAAACTTTCGAGTAAGTTTAAGTAGTTATTTAAATACCATATGAATTCGCACCGAAAATAATATAACCACAAAAATTGATTTTATAAAAATGACGGCGCCCAAATTGAAAAACAACCTACTTGTCTAGAAACCCACAATTTTAAGTTAAAATACTAAATGTGATATTAACTTGTCCTTTGAAATACAATAGTCAAAATAATATTTGTTACGTTTAAATTATGTGTTTTAACGAAAAAGAAACTAGTCTTTTTATTATTTTTATTTTATTAAGTCATCCAGAATTAATTGATACCAAAATTTACATTTTATCACCAGTTTTTTCCAACAAAACAAAATTATTGAATTAGACTGATTGATAGACTCTAATATTTTACATAGTATTCAAATAATAATTTTACAACTTCAAAGAATATGTACTTAAAATATTATGTCTTACAAAATTATTCTGATTACATCTGTTATTTTTAAATTATTATTTTTAATCATAAATGTTTTCATTATTATTATTTTCTTTATTGACCTTATTTATTATGTTTTTCTGTCTACGCAAAAAGTAATTCTAAGTTTATTTTATGTATAAGTGCCGGAAGAAAAAATGTATTTTACATTTTGATTTGTAATAAAATTATAATAATAAAACCTTAATTAATAAAATATTATTTTTTATTGTTCAAATATGTTTTGGTTTATTTCCGTTTCCATTATATAAAACCTTACCTTTAACGTCACCTTTCCCTAGACCATGTTTGAAATATGACAATGCCAATTTTAAGAAGAATACAAATCAGATAATGAACAATATAATTGTAACCTTATTATATATTATTGTTTCTATCCGATTTATAAAATTGGCGATTTTTTGGTAAATATATTTATATATATATATATATATATATATATATATATATATTATACTCTACAAAAATTTGAACACGACATAATAAAAAATAACAATAATAGCCTATTATAATTTGCAAATAATTAATTCACATTTATTTCCTATATACAGAGCGATGGAAAATTTGTAACTTTATTTAAAAAATAATGAACATGACATTTTAAAACGTATTTATATGTAATTTTCACCATTTTTGTAACGCGAAATCCTGATCGCCCTGTATATATTATGTACATATTGGACATGACTATATACGGTTTATTAAAGGACATGCAAATCGCAGGCGTACGATATTAATATTAGCACAATATCACGGAAATAAAAACCATATTATACAAGACTTACTAATATTGAATAAGTTAGCATTCCGTGATCGTGGTGATAATATATACAATAATGTATAACAGATTCCGGATTCCATTGTCACCCCGCATTTACGTTTTATCTACAACATGATTTATAATATAATGTACCTAATCACCGATAATAATGATAACCTGAGCCTGGTTAAAGTCCCACGTGTTCGCCATAAGATTTTTTGTGATTTTTATTCTGCATGTACGCGCGCGGACATGGCGATATTGTACTAGACAATCTTTGTGGGATAAATCGAAATCCAATAGCGACCTTCTAATCGGTATTTACGTGCAAAGAGGAAATCATTGTGGTTCGACCTGTAGGATTTCCTCAACGAGACCTCGCCACCACACGCGTGTGAATTACTTGAGGATTCCCATCTCTTTTTTCGGTCTATCTGTATGGTCTAGTACGATGGATGCCAGTCTACGCAGATTTTCCTTAGCAAAATTCAGAAAGGAAAATTTGGTCCCTAGGCCGACCCCTACACACGTGAGGGAAATCCTCAATGCCTTGACTGCGCGAGTCCAAACCTTACGAGTTTCCTTCTCGTGTAAAACTGTTATACTATTTATAGCTCTATTCGCACCATTAATTGTTTTAAAATCTCCAACATGTTCTGCGATAAAGCACAGAACAGATAATAGATTTGTATAGATGTCACAGGTACATATTTTGTGTTCATCAATCATATCAAGAAATATTCGACTCGTCGAGTAGGTAAAGAAGAATATTTAAATTGTAAATTTGCAAAAACTATTATACAATTTGGGTATTAGATTTTCGTTTTTCCTTTTATAAGAACAATTGTGGGGATGAATAGTAAAATGTTGACAAGTATTACCTAACGATACAAAACAAAATATTCTTAGTTTCGTAGAAACTGCCGACCTCGTGATAAATCAGATGCCGCGATAGTGCGAAGAGACGGAATTGTCGAGGTCGTGGAAAATCGTTGGCGCACAGGAGGCGCTTCGTCTATCATCCCTCGCCGGCGTGTTGTCGTTAAATTTATATGAAAACTCGCCGTGGCCGACGTTGTTGGTGAGGTCGAGTCAGACGCCTGTGACGTCATACACAATGCTATTTTATAAGTGCGAGGGTGTAAAGGACCGCAATCGTGGATCATTTGCGACGCCGCCCTGTTCCTGTGAATGATAAATAACAATAACATAATAATCGTAAAAAAATAACAAAAATCTCAACGCGCGTTTTATCTACAAGAATATTTACGATAAAATTATTACGGCATCGATTTTTAAACTTAGATCGATCGACCGATAATAATATTATTATTATTTTCCGTTGTTGATAAACGAGACGGGTCCACAGTGCGTCGGTGCTAATCTTAATTAATCTTTTTCCCGAATAGTATTATTTTTAAACCGTTGCAAGCGTGTGTAACTATTATAATAATATCCGTTAATAGATAGCACGTAAACATCATTATAGAATTCGGATTAATTGCGATAAAATTTGTTTTTATTTCAATAGATTTTTTTCAAATTTTATAGTGTGTATAATATTGTTGTTTAATATTTGTGTTCGTATAGAATATAAGTTTAATGCGTCCGTGCGTATCTATATTTATAGCAATGGCAATTTGTTGTTCCGGTGACGTGGTCTTTGTTTTGTCAATAGTACCGTAGATTATAATACACAAGTATATTATATATAAAAAAAGAATAAACAACAAACCTTAGTGTATTTTTAGAACTATTTTTATTTAACGTTATCTACCTGCTGCCTATTTTATTATGTCTGATGCTGTTGTTGTACGGTCGACCAAAAACGACGAAGTGGCCTAAATGAGACGCAAATTGCACAAGAAAATGCGTTGCTTGTTCTATATCGAATTGTTTAATAAAAAAACTACGATTATCAATAAATATACCATAACTCAGTTTATATTTAAAATTATACTTTCCAAACGAGCGACACCATAATATTATTTTTAATCAAATGTCGGAGAGTGGACCTTTGAAGTGTATTGTCTTTCGCATTACTTTTATTTCAAATCACAATAACCGACATTTGTGGAAGCGTAAATAAATATAATATACGTAATAATTTAGCCATTATTTTATTTCATATTTTCGTATAAAATGCGAAGAAAACACTCGAGAAAACCGTTTATTTAACGTCACAATATTATAATATACAGTACGATTTAAATATTATTTGCTAAAGAAAAATGATGAATAATTACAATCGTTTTAACTCCTTTAATTGTATAATATAATTTTCTGAATTTCTGATCACACTGTATAATTTGTATGTACATTATATACAAAAATATCGTATTGCAGCTGCAGCGGCTGTTTTATACAAAACATCCCAACGAATATTGCGTAACTATTGTACATCGGTGACGGCCCCCAAATCGATAAGCCTACGTCTGGCGGATGTGAATTATAATAATATATCATAATATGCACTGCGTAAATCGCCTAATTAATATACAATAATATACATTTTTAGTTAATGAATCAATAATCGGTATAGAACAGTGGCGTATTTAGGTGAGGGATATGAATTTATCAAATGGTCACGAACTTAAGGGTGTGGGCAAAAAGCTCTCCTCATTACTAAGTTTAATATAATAACTTATATATTTATAATTTCAAGTCCCTACGTACAAAATTACGAAAGTTATCATAAATTATCTAAAATCAATTTCGTCAAAATTACGATTTCCGTCATTTCTTAGTACTTTTTATTCCCCCAAGGAAAAACTTGAGAAATTCAAAAAGTGAGTTGAGTAAAGTACCAAGTAGATGTAACCGAAAGCATATTCTACTTATTATAATCGAACCATTATTTCTAATCCAAAAAGGGTTTTCAGACTTTTTCAAAACGCAAAAAAAATTAAACATCAATGTGAAATGTTAAAGTTTAAATACGTTTAAAAAAAAATTGACTTCCGATTTTCAAAATTTTTACATAGTTATTTAAGAGTATGTCATAAACACACATCACATTTACATCTTAAAATATTAAGAATCAAAATATTTATGTGTTCAAATTTAAAATAATATCAGAAAAAACATTATAATATTCAATTTTACAAGAAGTTTTAAATTACGATTTTCAAAATATTTAATAAATAGGTTAAATAGTATATGACTATGCTTCTATAAAATGTTTAAACTGTTAAACCCATAATTGCAGGTAATATAAAAATATTTTTGAAAAAAATATTTAATTTTTTAAGTTAATAATAAGTAAAAATGTCAAACCTCCACAAAGATGTGACCAACCATACCAACCTTTGCGGATATATTATATTTGATAAAAGAAGACAATTCACATTGAGTGAAAACAGACATGAATTTATGGTCTGACGGAGTGACGGAGGAAAAACTGTCCAAAATTATCTACGGTAATAATATATAGTTAAGAAAAATATTCGAGGGAAGACATCCATAATAAAAATAATTCGTTTAATGTGTCGGTAAATTTCGATTGAATGTATTCGATACAAGATTGATGCGTTAAGTAGGTACATAATAGCATTCATTTAGTCTTTATCATTACCATCATTTACTCAAAACATAACAATTTTTTTTGTCACCTAGGTCTGAACTTCAAAAGTGTTTAATTGTTCTCCAATGACGAGGGCATAAATGAAACTAAGCGTATAAAATAGTTTAAATATTGTCAAAATCTTTGTGTCTTTTTATGGTTCTTTGATCCACTTAAAATTTGTTTGAAAATTAGTTAGGGTGTGCAATGCCGTTACATCATAAAATAAATAAATGTAAATGTCTTGGAATCCTGTAAAATGGACACCACTGCGGAATGCAGGACATTATTTTCGACTTTTGATTTAAAATATCGTAAATATTGTTAAAATAACAATATTAATTAGTATCCCAAAGTCCATGGAAAACTCGCACACATTTAATATTTTAATGGCATTATAATTATAATAATAATAATATTATTTGTGTTTATTACGACGTAAACACGTTTAAAAATAGCGTATAACATATGTATATAAATGTATTATCATTATTCGTTGACACGGATTTTATTTATACGCATTAAATAATCATTGGAGATGACTTAATTTAATGATTGTTTTTTTCCCATTAGTCACGTAGGCTTTAATAATATTATAAAACCATTACATAAAATTCGCAGAAAACAAATATTATAATATTTTATGTACCTACATATTTAAATATAATACCAATATTTGGTATTAGTATGTTTACTTGGGCATAAAACACAATAACATGCATAATAATATTATTATGTTGCCACGACTTGAAGTGGCGTCAATGGAGATTAAAATCTTTATTTGTTCATATTATTGGGTACAATCGAAGTTTCATTAGTTTTCCATTTATAATGGTGATAAATTATTATAATAAGTGTCACATGGTCTATATATATAAATGTAAAATTATATTTTAACAATCATAAACCATGTTATTATAATACTATGATCCATAAAGCAATTATTGCCTGTTTACAATATTATGGCTATATATAACTTATGTGTTATAATTGTTATATAATAATTTATTGTTGATTTTTGTCGCACGAATCGCTCGAATCAGAAGTTAAAATATCATATTATTAACATATCCAGACTTAGTTTCCTTTTCCTGGAGTGAAAAATGAATTATTAAATGTTGTTTTAAAATGGGAATATATGAAAATTATTGTTATTGTAAATTAAAAATAAATTAATAAACAATTTACAATTTATAGCAATAAAGGTTTGGCTTTAAAAAGACACCCTATACTTAGATTACTAGAAGGAAATTCTTAAACTTTTTAAAACAGAAAATTTACTTGATATTATTTACAATACTCTTAATATAATACAGTGTGTAAACGATAATTGAATACACTTAATATTTTTGAGTAGAACAATAATAATTGAATATTGTTTTTTTGGTTAGTTGTTATATTTAATAATACATATTCAAATGATCTCAAATTATTTTAACGTTAATTAGTTACGCAAATGCGCAATACAACTTTTTTCTTAAATAGCAACCCCTAATTTTGAATATTAATATTTTTTTTTTATATATTTTCATGCATTTTGGTATTTAAATCAACTTTCTAATTGCAAAATTAGCTGAGTTACAACAATTTAAATTTATTAATTTTTTGCTGAATATGTATGATATTTTTGCTATTACATGGCCAATTTTGAATTTCAAAAGAAGATTTAACAACTAAAACATTTATTTTGTGTTTTACTAGTTTATTATTATTTTTTTTTAGTCTTCAATCTCTTGATTGGTTGGCCGAACTTCTTAAAGCTTCTTTGTTAAAACTCAGCTCCTTTAAATCTCAATAACTACCTACGTCAATGTCCTTCATAATCTGTGAAATGTATTCAATTCTTTGTCTTCCTCCTCCAGTTTTACCATCTATATATCCTTCAATAAACAGTTTCAGCAAACATGGCGCATGCAGTGCATACCCTATATCCCTTCTTTTAGATATAATTTTCCAAATTTATCTTTTTTCTTTAATTCTTCTCAAAACATCTTCATTTGTTACTCTGTCGCTCCATATAAACTAGAGTATCTTCCGGTAACACCACATTTCAAAAGCTTCTAATTTTTTCTTTTTAGTTGCGCTCACTGTCTAAGTCTCGCATCCGTATAATGTTACACTCCATACATATAATTTCAGAAAGTTTTTCTTTGTGTCTGGCCCCATGGCCCACACTGTTTGTCGTTAGTAAGTAGTTTTTATTTTGAAATTCTCTTTTTTATTGTGCAACCTTATTTATTATGTCTAACTTGCTTTTACATTCGTTATTTATTTTACTGCCAAGATAACAGTAGCTTTGCACTTGTTTAATATGTTCACCTTTAATTATTAATTATAATATTATTATTATTATATTTTTATTTGTAAAATATTTAAATTGCATTTACCAAATAAAATCATTTTATTTCATTCCAAATCCTGCCTGATAAATTAGAAAAATATAATAATAAACCATAATATAATTAATAATAATAAACTTGTAAAACATAAAGTAAATGTTTTAGTTGTTAAACCTTCCTATGAAATTCAAAAGTAGCCATGTAATAGCAAAAATATCATACATTTTCAGCAAAAATGAAAAAATTTAAATTGCTATAACTCGGCTAATTTTGCACTTAGAAAGTTGATTTAACTACCAAAATGCATGAAAAAGTTTATAAAAAAATTATTAATAGTGAAAATTAGGAAAAAGTTGTATTGCGCGTGTGCATAATTAATTAACGTTAAAATAATTAGAGGTCATTAAAATGTGTATTTTTATATAACAACTAACCAAAGAAATAAAATAAAATTATTATTGTTTAATTCAAATATATTTAGTTTATTCAATTATCGTTTACACACTGTATATGAAATTCTCAACTAGCTAATTTTAAAATTAGAAATTAAAAATTTAATTGAACGAGTATATTAATTGTATATGTATGTGTATATTATGTAATATATATGTATATTTTAGTGGTTATAAATTGATGGAAAAATCGAAAAATTCAATATTATAACAATCGATCGATTTAAGAAGTTTGGTATTTTAAAAGTATGTATATCGATATTAGTGATTGGTCATAGAGATATAAATAAATCTCATAATCTTTATGTTATATTTATGGTATTAGGTACGTCGTGTTTTACAATATATTATATTATGAAGTGGTCTTCCTTTCGAGGTCGCGTTTTATTTTTAATTCAAGCGACGAAAATATCTTAAGAAAACAAAATTCTTGTAGATAATGAAAATAAACGCAACGTGTATTATTATTTTAGTTATAGGTTTGGTTAGGTAATTTCGAAATTTCGTAATTAGTATTTTTTTTTTCTACACTAAATCATCGGACGAGAATAATAATTATAGGTGTTGAATATGCGTTACAAATTAATTTACAATAATAATTAAATAAACAAATGGATATCGCTTTGTTTTTAAATAGCATTACGACATGTAATACACTAATACGTAGATTTTCAATAATTGGCTATAATTTTATTTTCTACGATTTATTAATATCGTTCGATGATGCGCGACGGTCAATGTTCGAACAAGACATATTTTTTACTGAAATCAATTTAGTTTATTATTATTGTTGTTTAATGTTTGCGAAATCCTTGTTGACCCAACGCATTTTAAAATTACACACGTCCATTTATAGAATTTAATTTCTAGAAAATGAATAGGTAACAGTATTAATAATCATACCAAATGCCGACCTTAAAAAAACATTAGGAGTCTTGTGATTTATATTCTAATAAAATTTTAGAATTTTATTTGCTATTAACCTACGTAATATTATATAGTTGGTTTAGTTGTACACTACATTTTACTCGTATGTAGTAGATTATCGATCAAATTCGTAATTAAATAACGGATAAAATTGATATAATATTATGCACGTACAATGTACGAATAATGTAATATTATTTTCTATCGTATGCATGGTAAATGACCTGTAAAAACGTAATATGTACGTGTAAAATCAAACATTGCTAACTAAAATAGCTGAGCTGAATATTTATGTGTATCTACGCCAGAATGAAACGAGATAATAAAATACTCAATCCTCAATGATGATGATAACAATAATAATAATTAATAATGTTATTAATATTGATAATAATAAATTATGAATGCAGTGTACCTTTAATATTGTGTATTATTAAATGCATGTTACGTTATAGTAATTCATATTAGTTTGTACGTTTAAAAGTCAATGAAAGTTGTATAGGTACACATATTTATAATATACAACACGTGTATGTGTAACATGATACAGGGTATATCACGAAGATTCGACATTTTTAAACATTGATATAATACTGATAAATGTCAAATCTTCGTGATACACTCTATATAATGACGCATATTGTATATTGTACATGCATATATAATAGTAAAAATAAATAAGGCTATTTATATTCGTTCAAGTTCAACGAATCTGAACAATAATAATAATAATAATAATAATAATAATAATCGTCGTCGTCGTCGACATTCAACCGTTGCACGTGAATTAATAAACGGTTAAAAAATAATTGTATTTTGTCACGAATTTAGAAAAAAAAAAATGAGAAGTTTGTTATCAATATTATAATAACACAATTGCTGCACGAAGATTACAATATAACATTTGACTAGCTTCATGCAAAAAGTCCACAATTTGATGAAAATATGATTTTATAATAGTTCATATTTCAAGACGCATCGATTCATGACATTTAATGACTTGTCACATTAATACCTATATAAAACATACACAAAGTTAAATAATTTGTCAGATATGTGTAAAAATTTCGAATCCTACAAACGTTATATAATATAATATATACGAAAAATGTATGGGTAACGATACTATTATACTATACTCACTTATGGAATTTGTTAAAACTCACATGAGTTGAACAAATATTGTTGTTTTTCGGAAATATTTATGTTGTCGATTGTGGTCAAAAGCCTGACCAATCAATCCTAAGCTATAAAAATAATTTATAAGTAATGGAGAAAACATTAAAACAATATAATAATATACACAGAAATTTAAAATTAATATAGTAATATTTTTTAATTTTTTAAAAACGTGCAGTTTTATATAAACATTATAATCGTCGAAATTGTATAGGACGAAGGAATTTTTGTTTATTTTTTAATTGCGATTAAAAACAAAATGAATTCCGATCGATAGTCGTGGTAAAAAAAGTTTAAAAACTATGCAATTTTTTTATCGTAAAAATATGTTTTCCTATCCGAAATGTGTGCACAGGCGTCGATGCCATTTAGGGTAATGTCGCCTTGAAAGCAGAGGTCCACGTCTGCTTATTTTCATTCCAACATTAAATAACAGTCATTGTCTATAATATAATATGCGTGTGCATTATTGTAGTTTTTTGTGGCACAATCATCGAAATAGATTATAATAACATGCGGTTAATATTTTGTCAATATTGTATATAGATAAGCATTATACAATAATTTTGAGCTACGAGTTTATGACTTAATATGATAAACATTTAATAAAACTAATATTGCTTATAAGCACTAAAAATTATATTATATTTGTTTCAAAATATTAAGTATAGGTGGGTATATTTTGATGTTAAACACCCAAATGGCATCAAGATTATCGCGTAGTTGGAAATCGGGATTAATTTTCGGGCGATTTATGGTTATTGAGCAAAAATATATTATATTTGTGCGGTGTTTGGAGGATTTTAAGAAAGATATATTTTAAAATTTTGTTCTCCTAAATAATCAGTCAAAAATGATCAAATATTTTTTAAAAATTATTTTAATTCAAATTACTCCATTAAACTGTACAAATCATGTAGTCAATTTTTTGAAAATATTGTATTATTCAAGACTGTACAATTTTGTGGCAAATCACATTTAAAGAAAGCATCTAGCTAGTGAAAAGGTCCCTCATAAAATATATATTCTATTATAAAATCGATTTTGTTAAAGATATAATATATTGCAAGTTGTTAAAGTTTTGATGAGAAAAATCATAAATGATACACATTTCAATATGGTAAACTTCAATCGAACAAATATCCGGAATTCGAAAACCAAAATTTGTATTTGTCCGGACCGTATATTGACGGAAAATGTAACTGCATATACTTCCGGACTATATATAATTCCGGAACGTATTTCCCCAAAACGCATATGCTCGGAATTCAAAAGCAAAAAATTCATATTTGTCCGGAACGTATAATGACGGTAATAATCAATGTGTATATTTAAGGGCAGTATCACAGATTTTATGAAACCAGATAGGACACTCGGCCGTTTGTCAAAATGTAAACAAACAAAAATTCGTCCTCACGTCATAATGACAACATTCATGAAATGAAATTATTGTACACTCATTGTACCATTAAATATATTGTTATCAATTATCATATAAGTTTTGTATACTAATATCGCATATTATATGAAACTTTTTGAAAAACTGAAATTTTTCGTTAAATGGTTAATCTGCCGCTAGGCCGAATTTTGGTTTGTTTACATTTTTGAGAATTGCATTGCTTTAATAGGGAGTGTCCATAGCATGGTAGTATAATACAATATAATACAATCCGTTACGGTCCATCAATATATATTCCGGGTAAATACGTTTTTTAGATTTTGGATTCCGGGCATAACGGTATGGACGCGTATTACCAAACAGGCTAGAGCCTTAACGCCGTATCAAAAATATGACACTTTTACCAACATTTTTCTCATTTATTTTATGTTTATTTTATTTGATCATGGCTATAGTACTTCTAATTCGTTAAAAACGAACAGAAAATTGACTTTTAACTGGCATAGATACTTCATTCAATATATTTAAATTCATTTTCTCGCGTTTTTCGAACATTATATTTAAGTATAGTTATATTTTATCAGTTAATGTATTGAATTACATAAATAAGATAATATATTAATAACAGGTATACTATGTATATTGTATACCTAATCAAATAGCGGCGATCAACATTAATTAATATTATATGTGTATTTTTAATATTAAATATATTTCGCGCGTTTTTCGGAAATTATATTATTCTTTATTCTACACGATAATTATTATCAATTTTATCAACATAAATTAAATAAGGAAAAAATCGCACGGTTTTCAAACAAACCAATAAAAACGTCGTATTTTGATACGGCGCTGGGGTTCTATAGCCATTTGGTAATACGCGGTCCGTACGTTCCGGATTGTTTAGCCCTCCACAAATAATTATTATTTCATTATAAACTAGTAAACTATGATATTATAGCTTGGAAGAATATCAATATAGGTTCCATAATAAATACAATATGTATATTGTATGTAATAAAATCACGATTTGTATACATAATATTCAATATTATATAATTAACGAGTAGCTTTTACGCCCCACACACGTTAAAAACATAATAATAAAATGTTTTGAGTAATGTTATTTTGTAGCTTTTTTTTATTCTTTACGAGAATGACATATAAATATTTTATTGTGTATGTTCTAACTTCTAAAAAGACAAAACGCAAAAAAAGTCCACCACATATAGTGGCACACACACACAAGGGCGTATTTTAAGACGGAGAGGGTTGACGTGGCGGACATTTTCAATAGGATTTTTTCAATTTTTTCAATTTTATACTTTAAATTATATTATACATTTATAAATTATTATAATAATACGAATTATCTGTTATGAATTTTGGATACTATTTTTTTTATTATTATTTAACAATACGTAATACAGTGAAAACTGTCTAAGGCGGAATCGCATGGAACCAACAAAAATTACCGGTTTAAGCAGTTTTCCGCTTTATTCAATAATATTAAAATATAGATTTTATAATTCATTAAATTTAAACTTAAATATAGGTTTTTTTATTATTTTATACTAAGACAATTAAATATAAACATTTAGAATTTCCAAAAATGATGAAGGGTTTTTTTGTTTTGTCACAGTTGCTGCTATTTTTCCTTCTGTGTGTTGTTTGATCTATGAAACCATTTGAAGAAGATTATCATCATGTTGATCAATAGTAAACCGATGTAGATTTTTTATTTCAGTTAATGCTCCTTTGTATGTTTTTATCAATGTGACTTCATCGTGATGAATTATTATCACAATCATTTTGTGAATGCATATTTTGGCTCTCCTTTTCATAATCATTTTGTGAATGCATTTCTTGGATCTCTATTACCAAATTTGTATCAATCATCAAAAAATGATTAACATTATTTTTGCCTACGGTTATGTACATTTCACTTATGTTTTCTTTGATGTATTCATCTATTTTTTTCAATTTGCATCATCAAAAGTAAAACCAGCTTTAGTGAAACATTCTTTAATTGTTTTTAATGTACGATGAACATACTCATATTTATATTTTATATGTTATTTTTGATTTGCAATACATACGCGCGTCATGTCTCCGGTTTATGCAAGTGTTTTACATGCACGGGACCTATAAAATCATTCCGATTCCGCGTTTGATAGGTTCCGTTCTGAGGTCCGTATAAAACTATAGGAACGTGTCGGGACCAAAGAAAAATTCCGGATTGAATAGTTTTATTCATTTTATTTATTCAGGGTCCGCTTTAGACAGTTTTCACTGTATGTATCTAAGATCTAACTTATAGCTTAATTATAAAAATAAATATGACTTTTTTTTTATTGAATCGTTTCTTCTCCTTAAAATAAGTACTAGGGATAACCATACAACATGTCATACTTCTATCGATCATAATTATAATAATTTATAAATAGTAATTACTAGTGCTTGAATTGGGGAAGTGACGTAGGGAGATGGAAAACCTCATCTTTTTTACATTTTTTTTAGGCCAATGATTTCTAATTTTTTGAAGCATCAATCAATTCAATTATTGCAAGGGAAGTAACTTTTTTAAGTCTCATAGTATTCCTTTTCTTTTATTTTTTCAATTCAAGAAATTACTAAAGTAAAGTACTAACTAATGTAAATCCTGTATTAAAGATATTATCTAGATAACAATATAGTTATGTAATATGATGTGACTTGGGTATTTATATATATAAACGTAAAAAATCACCATTTAAACGCAGATATGGTAATTTGATAATAAATTAGGTGCAGTCGGTGCCTACGTCATTGACATTGACTCATTGTTTATATTTTATTAATTTATTATGTTTTAAGTACATTGTTTTTCCCAAATATAGGACGGTCGATGATATAGTTTTTGTCATAAATCTGAAATGTTTATCTAAGTTTTAATCAAAATTTCGTTCTTTTCACTAACTTTTTCAGAATCTAAAACAAAAACTCTTCGTTCTTTAAAAGAATCAATCTACGCTGCGCAATATTATCTATAACAAAGAAATAATTAAAACGTCAGCTATGTAAAATGTAATGTTATGTAATATTTTATATGTGATTTGTGATATAGGTACTACCATTGATTTATACATGTATATCAACTAATGCACCTATATTAATATTAGTGTATTTTATTTCTAATACCTACATAAGTCATGATTATAAAAATTCTCAATTTTTCTAGTTTAATTACTGCACACAGAGCTTCATCATTAATACAACAATAATATTGTATTTTATTGCCAATAATTTACGCATGTGTATAGGTTTAATATAAATGTATAATATTGTGTGACATACTGCAACAAGTAAATAGTAATTGGTTAAATACTAATTAAGTATATGAGATTTTGAGTACACATATCATTGCGAACGTATTAAACAAACACGTAATTTAATATTATGTTATTTGTTTATCGATTATAATATAAGTGTGCCGAAAAACAAATTACGTTCTTTTGATGTCACATTTTCACCGGTTCTAACACTCTTGTGAAAATGGAAATCCAAATGAATAATATGGATAATATAATAGTAAATCGTATAAGATGTATAATATAATACTGTTAAAACACTCAATACTAATCTAATTTGAAAAATCACTAGGTAATAGATATATTATTAATTAATTATATCCAGAAAGATCTTTTTGGCCTTTATGACAACTCAACGCAACTATTTTGAATTTTTTATACAAAATTAATTTATTTTATGACATTTTAAAACCCCGGTTAGGTATATAATATACGAGACAAATATTATATGCTATACAATACTATACACGTGTAAAACTGTAAAAATGTCGTTAAACATATTGACTAAACAACAAAATAATAAATTAATTTTATTGACGAGTGTAAACGTAAAATCGAATAGTTTTATATTAATTATAGCTTATGCAAGTAGATAATATGATTTTTTAAAGAATGACTAATTTGTTGATATTGTTTAATTTTTTAGTTTAAACAAACGCGTATAAGGTACAATACAATGTAGGAATTATATTGCACAATCTATAGGTAAGCTCAGTTTTACAGCTATGCAATTAGTACAAAATATAATAATATTATATTAACTTCCAAACATAAAATATTCACGAACACGAAGAAATGGTATAATGTACTTCTTATACGAGTATATTCAATTTTAAATATATCACTCGATGTGTCAGAAATACGTTATTCGGTTATTCCTAATAGTTATAACTTTATAAGTAGTTTGATTATCGGAATATTCAAACCAATTGATAAAAAAAAAGATTATAATAATTAATATTTTAAAAAGTTAGTATTGACTATGTACATAATAATATGGCTTTAATACTATAATGACTCATTGTCTTATGTATACCCATTACATTTTAATTATAACGTGGTCTTTAGTTTCCGAACAATGAAATATTTCGTTACTCAAATACTGAAAGGTTATAATTTATAAATTTAGGGACCCGACCTAACTTTTCAGTTCAACTAAAACCAAACCGTATCCAATATCCCGTTTATAACTATTGAACGGGAGAATACGCATCTATCTCCGTATTCAATGAATGGGATTTCTCTGGTTTTCGCATTAGAATAATGGATAATTCCTCTCATCGAAAACATAAACTTCGATAAAAATGGAAATTTCTGAAGTTATCGGTCATTGCAGTAAAAATTACTGTAATATTATATTGTGACATCAGGACAAATTATTGAGCAATTTACAAGTGTATCGAATTCGAAAACATTAATATATCTAAAAATTATATCGTGTTTAGGTTTCTTACATAATATTATATTATTTACGGTGCACATTATATTTATATAATATTATTGGTAATTGGTATTATCACGAATTCATGACATTTTGGTTTTAAACGTACGGCGCGGCGGGCGCGATATCGCATAACATGCGTTTAAGTGTTTCCAACAATTTTCATTGTCAAACGTTAAAACAAACAAAATATCAGTTTTAAGTGAAAAACGTGTAATGGCACTTATATTATATTGTACTGTACAGTATTATATTATGTGCTACAACACAAGGTCGTCGCTTTGTTAACCATCGACGTCGCGTACAACTTGTAAAAAACCGTCGTCGGAGAATTGAGTATTTTTTTACAAATAAAATTTAGCGACAATATGCTACAAAATTATAAAAATAATAGTATGGAATTTTCTTCGTGTATTCTAATATTATTAACAATTAAAGCTGTATAATAAAATGTTATATTGATATAAAATATTTTGGCAATAATATTGCATTATTATTATTATATTGGGTATATCCAATATATATATATTTTTTTTGTCAATTTATTATAAATACTATCGTGTAAAGATTTACAATTATTATTAAGATGACCCACTTATAACCGATACCGATTCATTATACCTACTGGTTTCCCATATAATACGCGTATTTCCAAATAATTTTGCGACACTAGTTTTTATACATTTTTTTACAATTTTTTGTTTACCACCTTGAAAAGTATAACTAACTATTGCTAATACTAAGAAGCTAAATCAATGATAAAAAAATAAATAAAAAAATTTATAAATATTAAAAAACTAAAATATTATAAACAATTTTATAGATTTCTACCTACGTATATTATAATATACAATATTATAAATTATTATACATATATGTAAAAGAGACACGAGCCACGACGTAGTGTGGCTAAATATAAAAATACGTACATCGTTTTGTATAGTTGAAAAACATATTATATTATGACATAAAACAGATTTTGTTTTTCCCGAGCAATAATAATAATAAAAATAATAATAAAATCATTTCATAAGGTTTCATAATAATTTATCATTTTTGCCGGTAAATATTAAATAATATACAGACACACAGCGTATTTATATAACTAAATAACAACAATGTTCAAACTTATATATTTTTATTTTATTTTAATGTACCTATTAAACATATTAACTATGTTTGTGTAGAAGAATAATAATTTAGTTTTTCGGATCGTACCGATTAAGACAAATGTATTTCGATTTTAGAAATTATAAAATAATATTCTAGATTTTAAAACATTCGTGTAGACATTCCACTTTAAAGATGACTGGAAAATTTAGTTTACATAAATTAATAGTATCTATTATTTTGTTTTCACATTTTAAATATATATAGAGATTAGAAATATATTACAACAATTTTTAAATAATAAAATTCATATTATGGGGTAGACTGGTATAATTGAGTAACCTCGAATGGTTGAACATTAAAAATTTCTAGTTTTAAAATATACAGAAAACATAAAATTAATATATTACAACAAAATTAATACGCATTTTAAAATTATTATTGTTAATTAAATTACATTATGAATAAAGAATAAACACGATAATTTCAAAAGAGTAATTTAATTTAAAAAACGTAATTGGATAAGTGGTGTGAGAGAGGAAATTCAAATATTCTTGGAATTTAATATTTTAATCCCAATAAATTATTTAATACTTCCGTATTTGATTTTTGAAAAAACATATTTTAACGTTTACCTATTACTAACTTAACCTACCTACTCTTCCTTAATCGCGCTTACAGTGGTGCACTAAAAAAATTTTAAAAATATTTCCACTTATTATTATTATAAAAATTGAAATGCTGTTGTTGAATTTATTGATTTAAAACTATTTAATAGTTTAATAAGTACGATTTATCTGTTAAAGTGTAAATAATATAACTAACACACCTTTAAACATCATAATATGTTGAAATTACGTTTTGGTTATATAGCTATAGTTACTGGTAAGTGGTTACCGATTATTGCAGATTAAGTTTAGGTTATGTGTGGTACTGAATATTGATTAATGACGTACATTAACAGGTGACATTCACGATTCTTGTGCCAAACTTATGTTATAATACCATATCGATGTGTCATGTGATGTGTTGAATATCGAAAATCATATTATAATGAATGAAATTACAACAATTTTATAAAATATAATATTACACATTAGAAAAACACAACGCGCACAAATGGCGTTGAACCTTATATCTAATAAGCAATAGGTATATATTATACTATACAGTATACAGTATGATCACATTTATTGAATCGATGACCTTGTAATGAAATTTGAAACGAATGTTTGGGGGACCTAAGGGATACTGATATATACATTTCGTCAAATTTTCAAATTTTTAATACTGTTAGTGTGCGCATGTGCCATACAACTTGTAGTTTTTTTTATAAAGCAAACACCAATTTTAGCACCAGTTTTTGATTTACCGATTAATTTGATGTATGTTTGACCTATTACTATACTTTGTTCTAAACCAAAAATTGAATAAATAATAATCATTTGTGTCACAAAACAACAAAAAATGTTTAATTTAACATTTTGACTTGTATCTTGAAATTGGTTCGTGTTTTTAAGTAATTTTATGTTTTCTACTTAAATTTATAACATTTTGACACAAAACCCTTGATTTTTTTAAAAACAACTTTTTTAATATTTAAATTATTTTTTGAACCAGTGGCGCCGAAATACTTTTAAAATACTAGGGCAAAATAATAATAATTTAAATAACCACCCACCCACCCAAAATATTTTAATTATTATTTTAGTGAATACTGAATAGGTACAGTGTACAACTTGTTTCCTATTATCTGTTTAAAGTATACTCGTATACAATTATACCAATACTATTATTATTAATAATTATATTAATTAATTATCATATTATTATAGTTTGATCTTTATAATTAATGCATTATATTTTTAGTAGTATACCACCACCACCTAAAAATTTGGTAGGGCATTCGCCCGACTTACACATGGCTTTCGGCGCCACTGTTTTGAACATTAAATTACGAGGTGTTCTGATTTATTTTCATACATACGAATAAAAATGTTAAATATTTCGATGTTCGAACATTTTGTGAAATAATTTTTTATCTTATTAGGTTTCTGTTTTATGTGTTAAAATATTATAAATGTAAGTAGAAAAAACAGGTAAGTCGATTCCGGGTGTTTCTTCATTTTCCCTTCGGTCATCGGAGAAATTATTGGTTTATTATAAATTATAATTATGAATTAAGATTTGAATACAATATCATTTGAAAATACGATTCTATCATGTATGTAGATTACCTAAAAGAATAATCAAAACATTTTTCAAGGCCCAATTTTACATTCAAAATTGCATTAGTTATCTTAAAATATTTAAAGTCAAATTCGTAAAAATCAGTTTCCGTGAATTTCGCAGTTTTTCAATCATTTTTCGGTAGTTTTTCTAAATAAAAATAAACTAAATAAAGTATTAAGTAGATGCAATTATCTATCGAATTCTCATCCTACTTGTGATTATTGGACAATTTTTTCTGTCCAAAACCTATTCAGACATAAAAAAAAAACATTTTTGTAAAACCAATACAGTTTTGCTCAGAAAATAAAAAAATAAAAATAAAATAAAATACTTATCAAAATTAATAACAAAAAATATCAAAATAAAATTATTTAAAAACACGAAAAATGTTTATGATATAGGTTAAATTAATCATGTTTTTTTTTAAACATTTTGTAAAGATTGTTATTCAGTGAATTTTAGGTTTAAAACAAAGTTGTAATAGGTAAAATCGACTTGAAAAAAAAAAATTAATGGTCAATTCAAATCTAGTGTTAAAAATTTGTGTTGCGAATTTGCTATTTAAAAATACAAACTGTATACTTTTATTACACATACGTGCAACGAAAGCGTTAAAAATTTTAGTGTCCTATAGGTCTCTGACTCATTTCAATATAAAGTCAACCGGCCGAAATATTTATCGTTACACCTATACCTAAAACGTGATCACAGTGTATAATGTGCGAATTTTAATTATCTACTTCCTTACCGGTTACCGTGTATAATATAATAATATAATATAATATATAATATAATAATCATTACGACAAACAAGCCGTTTGACACACATGCGGAAATTCGATGCCAAATAAAATGTAAAATGTAAATAAATATATATTATGCGTTAGACGAGAAGACTGCAGACGACAATACAAGCGAACGACGTGGTTAATGTTATTACATCTTATATATACATATATAATATTATAACCGATCGTGCAATGTACCTATAAGTAACTATTTTATAAGTTTCATTGTGATTCTTCATTTGCGAAGGCTGTGTAAATTTAAAATCAATAAAAACAAAAAAACCAATATACGAATTTTATTGTATAGGCAAATGAAGTCATTTATACATATTTGTACATTTGTACGATGGTTGTTAATAATAATAATACTTATAATAATAAATCCCATATAGGTGTAGTGTCACAAAAACGAATTCGATTTTGTTTGTATTTAATATACGGATGAAGAAATAAACTTTTGAGTGAAATTTACAAATTGTTCGCCGCAGAGTAACAAGAATATTTAAATTTCCCGGACGGAGAAAAGCGTTTATTTCGAATAATGTGTTATTTTCGTTCAAACTTAAATAGAGTATAAAAACAAAAATGTGAAAATACGAAACTGCAACTGCAGTGCTGCACACAACTGCATAACTGGACGATTACCAATTAAATATATGCACGCTTTTGTTCCTGTAACCATCATATGATGATTTGGACGATGCTTATTTTAAGGTTCCTTAGGCGGACATACCTGTAAAATGCAGGTCGTATGATTTTTAATTTAAATTAGTGTAGTTTAATTAGAGTAGACGATGACAAGACTAAATGATTGTACTTAAATTTGCAATAAAAATACATAATTGAATAATTTTAAAGAAAAAAAATCTAATTTTGTAATATTGTTTTTATTATTTTGACGTTTGTGCGATAAATAAGAACATCCAAATGTTAATTTATACTTTAGATACAATTTATATATTAATTGTTTTAAAATATTATAATATATACATATTACACAATACCAGTATATCAATTATAATGGTCGTGCAATATGATATAGGTAACAATATTGTCAATAATAAATATCGATAAAACCTTTAAAATAAATGCATTCTATATACACAATAATCCACTTAATATATTATAATATTATAATATATATGCAGAGAGATATAAGTATTCAATGAAGGTTAGACATTTTCGTGAATATACTTATTAAACTGAGCGCCAGTCAAATAGATATTTCTCAATTTTCGATCAATTATATTAGAATTGTTTTTTTGTTGCGAAATGCGGGATAGCTTTTATACGCATTTAACTCTTCGGAGTATTTACAAATTGATAAGAATGATATTGTAATTCTGTATGGATTTTCGATGTTGTTCTTTATCAGGATTTCTGAGGAAAATCACATTGAAATAAATAATAAACGCTTAAATAAATAGCTACGTGTCGAAAAAGTGTTTCATTACTTCATTACTATATTAAATTCTATTAGTTTTTAAATTTTTTTAATATAAAACCTTGTGAACAATAATCGGTTGTATATATTCGATAAAAAAATTACAAGCGTGATAAGTCGACAAGGACTTAGTTAAATTAGGTATATAGTTGTAATTTAGACGTGTCTGTTAATTATTATTATTGTACAATTATATACGACAATCTTCTAATAGACAATCATGTAATCCTCAATTTAATTTATAGTTTTATAATTATTAATATAGGTATTTATTTATTTATATATTAATATAGTTTTTAATATCATAATTTTATGTGAGTATCAGATTATATCATTTTTTTAATTGAAATTGTTCCATTCGAACATCATCTTTTAATGAATTCTACAACTCTTGTAATTATATTGTAATGTCTATTTAAGCTATTGTTATGTTAACAATATTATTTGTATCAAGTAAATATTCAACAATATTTTTAATTTTTATAATATAATATACGATAGAAAATTAAATACAAAAAGAGTATCTAAAAATCAACGTTACATCAGTATGCTTGTAAATTGTATTGATTTTCTTCAGGAAAACTTTGCGGCTTCAAAAATACAAAATATTGATTTTCATATTAATAATACTATTAATCTTTCATCATTAAGTCACACGGAAAATAAAAACAAATATATTTATATGAAGTAAATTTTAGTCATCGTGAGTTAAAAATTGTTAAAATTATATTTTTATAGTGATTGAAACTTAAAATTTGAAACTAAGCTTTGGTGAAACTGTCGAGGAACTGGTAATGTGAAAAAACAGAATAATACAAGTTTTGGACACTAACAGTACTTTATATTTCACATTTGGTATAAATTCATTTACAAGCTTATTATAATAGACGTGTCTAACATTAATAATATGATAATTTAAATGATAAACAAATGATGTAGTACAGATAGTACGGTAATTTGCAAATATTAAACACATATTCATACAAAAATATTCATATTATATAATTGCAATAAAATTATAAATCGATAGAACAACATTATTTATTTAATGATCTAACAGCATGTTTTTTTAATATATATATTTTATATACATTATCGTTCGTAGGTTCGTCGTGTTTTATCATATTATTGTAGTAATAGTTTATCGGTTATTAAATTTAAAAAAATGGTATCAGAAAACAAATCGGAAGTA
The DNA here is from genome assembly GCA_013282895.1 of Eriosoma lanigerum. Taxonomy (NCBI): domain Eukaryota; kingdom Metazoa; phylum Arthropoda; class Insecta; order Hemiptera; family Aphididae; genus Eriosoma; species Eriosoma lanigerum. The sequence continues at coordinate 23,429,726 of CM023358.1, read as the reverse complement.
TGTACTTATAATCACTAAAATAAATTAAATTTACAATTGGTTTTATTTTATTGTTTTGTCATAAATTCATTATATATACAATATTTCGACATACATAATATATCATATAAGTGTTTAGTTGTCAATAATGTAATTGATTAATAATTTCTTTGTATGTGTAAGTTGTGTTCTCATTTCCATAAATGTCATATGATATTTAACTTTATTAAACCAACATGGCGATGATATATCTAATGATGTAAATATGTAATATGTGTAATTGAATACTTAACCTAAAATATTATACTGTAGCGTGCTTCAGACTCGTATTCATCAATTGATACTAAACGAATGGATGAGACATTTAAAGTTTATAATACGGAATTTTTTAAGTGCGTTTTCGGTGTTTTCACGGGATCGTTATTTTTCTTCTAATGTTGTCATTTTCTATTTTAAATCGATATAATCTTCAAAACAATACGACCCTATGTCGGAGAGAGAAAATCCGTTTTATTTCTTGACTAAAAAATACCGTGATGGCTCTGCAGACAGAAACGATATAATATGTTTATTCTATTCGTTCATTTTTTTAAAAATGTATGGTTTGTAAATGTATTCATATTCATCTTATTCGTCTTAATCAATAATAATATTAAAACATACAGTTTTACTGTGTTATTTTAAATACAACATTCATTAATTTTCACTACAAATCTGAAAAGAGAAAAAACTATTTACCAAAACCATATTAAATGAAATAAAATTTACGCGCAAAAATCATTGACCCGCGCCAGACCGATAGGATGTATCATCATAAATTGAAAATCGCGAATCCTAATATTATTATAAGAGCAGAGAAAAAAATATCATTCTCAGTATTTTCTCTTCTTTTAATTCTCACTCATACAACACAATTAATTGATATAAACATAAAACATAATATTATAATAAAATATGAATCAAGGTTATTTTTCGTGAAATGCAACGTCGTGACTTCGGACATGGTTGCTGATTTTCTCTGATATCGATTTTCTGTGGCCTTATTTTCTTGTACCAAAAAGAAACGTATCTATATGTTATGCGACGAATTTATTAAATGATTTTAATTGTTCTATAATATTGATAATTTGTTGTACTTTAGTTATCATCTCGCGCCTTGTAGACAGGCCGACAATGTACTTTATAATTAAATATATACCTACCTAATATTATCAACTCAGTATAGCTATTATAATTTTATTCTTACTTTTTATATATTTTTAAGTTAGAATAACATATAAGGTAACTTATATGCAATATATATGCTCATACACGTAGACGAGTTATATTAATCGATTAGCGTGAAAATCGATTTTCGTGCAACGGAACAGGCAATATTTCAAATTAGACATTGAATTAAGGGTGAAATAAGACAACATATTATGTAGAAAAGAAAATATTGATATATTCTAATAACTTTCACAGATAAAGTCTTTAATAATATTATATCGACGTAATATGTATATAATGTATTTTTTCGTCGAGCCGACGCGTCAGGGTTGTCTATACAGCGTAAACAGAATTCGTGTTACAAATTAGTGTCGATAACATTAAAAAACTATGTAATTTTCACTACTTGTCTGATCACTCTGTATGTCATACTTCTAAGTTCTATATTATTATATTCAAAGGCGTATCCTACGTACGAGAAGAAAAACAAATTGGTCGTATCATTTTATTTGTACGTTTGAGTTATTAATATATTGTATAATATAATTTCATTTTCATTCGGTAAAATATAATACAATTATACATACATTATTATTGTCATATATTATAATATTAATATCGTATAATAAAATTGTATTCAAACTTTTTCATTCCACAGCTCCTTTGTGTCTTAATATTTTGACAGCTCCCAAATTATTAATAATAAAAATTCATAATATTTATATGTATTATGTAAATTTAGTTATTTGTCATAATATGAATACATAGAATATATAGAATTACAGACTATAATATATTATATACACTTTATATAGATACATTTAATTAAAATAATTAATTACGTATATTTCGCTTTCGTGGAGTTGATAAAGTTAGTAGCCAATGAAATGTACCAAATATACTCGTAGAAATCTCATTTATAATTTATACCAATACTATCGAATAGCATTAAATATTTTAAATAGTATAAATGTTTAAATACATACGTTTCCAATCAATTTTTCTTTAATAATTGAGTTAATTAAAAAACAAACACCGAACGAATTACCAGGTTATCTTGATAATTCGGTTAAGTAAGGTTATAAATTGCACAAAAAACACATTTTAAAAATTTAATATTATTATAATATTAAGTTCCATATAATATGCGAAAAGGAATAAATTTCCAATATCTAATTAAAAATTAAAACCCCTAAATACATTGGTACTTATTATAGTGTTATTACTTTCTTTATTAGTCATAATACCGTAAATATACGAACAATTTACATAAACGGAACATTAAGCAGTAATTAAAAAATTAATTGTCATAAAAAAAAAGATCAACCGATTTTTAATTGTGCTAAATCTTAATGCGGTGGTGAGGTGAGTGGGCTCACACTCTCACAGTAGTATGACGTCATTCAGGACGGATATTAAAGATATTACGGATAGTATTGGTTGTACCACGAAGTTTTGATAATTTATTACATTTATATTTTAATACAAAAATCATAAAAATATCGTCGTGACAAACTCTGTACACATTATAATAAAGCTCCCATTATTGTGAATTTTAAAGTTCTTCATTATTCATAGATTTTAATCTATATGTATATAAATATAACTAAAAATATAATATTTAAAATTTTATTTCAATATTATATTCAACAATGTTCGGAACAAATAATGTATAATATAATCAATAATCATATAAACATATTAAACAATAGGTACTATATAATAATATGTTAAACTTATAACTTTTAATAATATTAAAAATTTCAATAATTTGTTTTTGTTTGTTTTATATACCTATATATTTTTGGACTTTCTTATTTGGATTCATTGATATTGTATTATACATTTACGAAAATAAATAAAATATGCTATGGAGTAGTAATATTTTATTTTTTATTTACTTTATATATTACCTACTTCTACTACCAGTAGGTGTAATAAATTCCATACCGATTATATATACAAATTTTCATAAGACGTTCTGGACGCGTTGTCGTGTAGTGTAAACATGATTTGTATGAATAGTGCAAAGAATTTTATTGTTTCAAATAAAATAATTTTATAATTATTTTGAAAAATTATTTCTTTTATCACTTTGAAATAATAATACCAAGAAAATAAAAGAAAGGAAAAAAAATGTTTAACATATTTTTTACAAACTATTTAACTTGTAGAACATTAGAATAATATAATGGGTAATAAATATTTGAACGAGTCAAAAGAAGCCATTCATATTTAATGAAAACATAAATAACAGGTATGTGTATTCTGAACTAAATTCTCTTGTACTTTAATCAATAAATAATAATTTATAAAAATTTTAAATTATGACTTTTTTTAAACACGAAATGTGGATCGTTATTCGTTAATGAATCATTATCAATAATAATGCAGTAAGCGTATAATATATTATAAATTTATAATAATGTGTATGTAATATTATATTGTATTACCAGCAAAATACAATATGAAATGTTGTGTATTTAACAAGTATTTAATTTATTAAACAATTCATAAACAGTTACTTATTTATTTTTTAAATTTTTTATTATTTGAATTTGAATAATTATATTTATATTATTTAAATGATTACTTTTAGGTATGAAAAAATAAATAAATAGAATATAAAGTTTAATTAAAAAAAATTTAAAGTTATATATTATTATATTACCTATCCAATTAATGTGTTGATATCACAATTATGTTACTACTAAGAAGCTCGAGTTATAAAATAGATAAATAAGATATAATAGATATAATAAGATAGTGTAAGGTTTTATAACTCGTTTGGGGTAAATTCTTATTCAAAGTTAATTAAAAATATGTTAGGTAAAAAAAGCTTAAGTGGAAAAAAACCCAAAAAAAGGTTCCCTGAGCGTATACAATATATGAATATATAGGCCTCAGTAGTATATTTAAAAAAAATAAAAATTCAATTTTTGAGGTTAAAAGATGTACACATTTACCTGTTAATACCCAGTGCCAGAAAAAGAAAGAGAATAATTTTCAATAATAATAATTCTTATTCTCTTTTCCTCATTCTGGACTGCGACCCCGTGTGGTATTAGTATAGGAGTGGTCTATCTATTTTTATATTAATTATATTTTATTTCATTGCCCCTAAGTAATCTAAACCTCTATGGATCATCTATGGACCCTTAATGTCTATGGATTAAACGTGTTAGATTAAAATGTGGGTGGCTGGAAAAGTGACGCGATAAGAAATTAATATAATATAATTTTATATAAAAAAAAACACAATCACCATCACCAACAGTTTTTTATTTAAAATATTATAATATATCTATCGAATTGTTTTTTCACGATACGCATATTGCTGGTATTTTTGTTTGTTTACGACTTTAATTTACGATCAATTTAGTTAGGCATATAATTTATTTATATTGATCAATTGCTAATTACTATAAAGTTGTTTTTATACGTATTTTCGTGTCAGTTGAGTGTTTTGAAAATTAAAGATACTGATCACTGACGCGGATTGGATTGTCGGTAAACAAATTACGTAAGTATAGGCTATAATTTATTATATTATGAGTTATAAATTTATAATAATATAATATAATATGCCAATAGAATATTATTGTACAAATATAAAATACAATTATTAAGAAAAGCGATTTAACAATCTCAAATTATGTATAAATAAATGAAATGTTAATCGACATATTATTATTATTTATGCTATAGATTTACCATATACGTATTATTCATTTTTTAAATCACGTTTTATTTTTATTGAATTAAGTTCCAACAACGGAATGTCAATTTAAATATTATATTCGAACTACAATAATTTATAGTTATACCTAATTAAATAATTTTAAAATTAAGACGTTTCAGACTTTAATTTTATGTTTCTGTTCTAAAATCAAGCTTTTTAGTATATATATATATATCAATAATTCATCTGCGATCAGTTTTCGTGATTTATTAGTATTATATTTTGTTTTTTGTTTGATGATATAATAATATATAATGATACAACGATATAGATAAATGATAATAATTAAAACGCGATCGTTAATTTGAATAATAATAAATAATAAAGTGAATTATGGTGGTTTTTATTATTTTTTAACTCCTACAGCAATATAGGAGCATATTAAAGAGTTACTATTGCAGTTGCAAACTTCGAGCGTAGATATGATATGTACTTAAGTTTAATATGTCGACCTGTTTTTTACGGTTATTATTTTTTAGTATGTGTATTCGTCAAATACGTATTATACTTGGTAATTAATTTTTTAAAAAAACGAATTGCTCGTGTCAAGTAATTATTGTAGTAGGTTATTTTTAAGTGTCGTAGACGAGAAAATTATATACCTATTTACACATTATCATTTAATGTATACGATCGCATTATTATATGATATTATCGATAATTATTATTGAAATTACTCTATATTATATTAATTATATTATCTGGTTAATGTCTTAGTCGCATAAGAAAAATTACGCGTTTACAGACCTTTTTGCGTCGTTCATTTTTGACACACAAAATATATGTGTAAAGCATATATTATGAAAATAGTTGAACTTACTACACTATTAAATATTAATTAAATAATGATAATACGTATCTACATTATAATTATTAAACTGCATTATTTTGTCGGCTACACTAAATAAAATAATTATTAATGTGTTATCGAAAAAGTTCAACCATAATTATTGTTATTAAATATTATTTATTGACATAGGACGTTTGTCTCCGATATAGGTACTTAAGGCACCATCCATGAAAAAAATCATATCGTATCGCCTTCGGAATAGCCTATAAGTTTTTAATCTAAATTTATCCCGTCAATGGCGTGATTTATGTACAATATTATAAATAATCGTTTATTTAATTTGTCTAATTGCAAATTGACATTGCTATAAAATAATTGATTTGTTTTTAATTGTATATTTGTAATTCTATAAGTTTAATAATAAACGATCCAAATAAAATGAATGGGCTCACTAAATCGATAGTTAATAACCATATCATTGATTATCGTTTTACACGTAAGATTAAAAAATAACGTGTTTTTTTATAATCGAATGTTTTCACATTTATATTTAATTCACGAATCTGACGTCAATAGATGTATAGACATATACCTAAATGAGTTTAACTAATCAGATATTTACTTCAAAATAGTTTTTAAAAAATCCGTCGTAGTCTTTTTTTGCAGTGATTGTAAAATATGTACCTATTAAAGGTTATTATTATTTATTATGGACAAATATTAATTTTTAGTTCATTACTCATTTACATTTTTCTAACATTCGTTACCCAAAAATTTTGCGAAACAATTGAAACCTAACCTAGGGTTGTTACATAGGTTAGTTTTCATAGTGTTAATTATTCTACAACTAAATGGTTCTATAGTATTTCGCTATATCTGCCTGTTTATTATCAAGGTGATTATAATCATTTTTATTTTGTCGATTGCAATTGTGATTGTTTATAAAATTTTATGACAAAAAGAGTAAATTGTATTATTTATATATGAATACTTACGGTTTTTTTATTAACTCAATGAATAACTAATGTATTAACGTACATTTTAGTTTGTAATATTCTACTATATTGATAAGTGATTAACCAAAAAGATAATTGTCTATCAAAAAGTAGAATGAGGCATATTATCAAAAATGATGTGGAGTTGATTGTCATATGTTTTTATTATGTAAACATGCTGTTAAATTTAATAAAGTCATATTAGTTCAAATGTATATATACTTGCAACATGTAGATTCTAATTATTTATTTTACTTTGAGTATCTACTTTAAAATTTATACATTTAACAATACAAAATGATTGTTAATTTTTATATTGATTGTCATTTGATTTGCCTGGGACTACTTACCTCAGGATAAATGATAATAACCAAAAACAAATTAATATTAGTGATTAATATTTTTTGAGAATATACTATTAAAATAGTATATTTAATACTGCAACAAAAATCATTAAAAAAAAAAAATATTTTAAAATCTGTGATTATTATATCATGTCTCTTTCATAGTATCTATTCAGATACTCTACACAACTGTATAATATTTTACTGAATCATTATATATAGAATTTTGAAGTATAAGTGGTAAGTACATATTATTTATTTCAAGTGAATTTTATTGCATACGTCTTAGAATAATGTCTCTCCGTGAGTTCATAAATATCGTTTTTGCATAATGTCATTTAGTCTTATATTATTAATAATTTTATCTGTATAACGTGTAATTTGGCAAAAATCAGTATGCATGTGACATAATATACATAAACACGTGTCAATTGTTTTTAATGTGTATACTGTACACACTCGATATTAATTACTGTTTATGAGTCAATAGAATATACATGTTGCCTTCATTCCTAATATTTATAACGGATAAATTGAATAAAACAACGTTTCCGATAGGTAAATACAAGATTTCGACAATAGAGATTATGGATATTAGACAATTGCAATAATATAATAATATTCGTTATGTGATCTTTGTTTTAAAAGTTCCACAATTCATTTTATATTATTACATGTATTATAGTATTGCATGTAATGATATAAGCACATATCATAATGCAACAAGTCGTTTGCCAACAAATTCCACAATTATGTAATATAGATTTTAAAAATAAGATATATATTATATATGTATCAATGGAATTTATTAGTGATGTGTATATGCAAAATAATGTTCGAGCGGAAGACTGTTAGATTCTCACAGACATAAAATATTCCCTTCACATTGTATAAAACGAAACTTGAAAAAACCCTTAATTCAATACCCCCCCCAAAAAAAACACAGTTTTGTATTACCTTCCCTAAGCACAATCAAATTAACACATATTTTTAACAGACACTACGCTGTCTCTGTTTGTCATATTAAATAGTCAAATAAGGTATAAGCATGAGTGCATTCAACATCTCTCAAGGACAACCTGTTGTGAGAGCAGGGGACCCTTTTGGACGGTGCAAACCAGAAATATCAATGTACATTCTTTCAGTGAATTTGTTTTTGCGAACTTATCGATACTCCGACAAGTGTTCTCCATAACGTGATTTTATAAGTGTTTTATACCACTGAATGAATACTTCGAACATTATTATAATTAATTTTCAACCTTGAAAATTAATATATTTATACTCATATATTCATAATAAAATATTTATATTAAAAAATAAATAATAAGTTTATAAATAAAAAAACACATATCTTGGACATCTATGATCATAATATATTGAAACCCTTCACATTACCAAAGGAAGGTAATAACTAATAAGTAACAATCTAATTATAACCTAATTAATAATCTTAACTAAGCACAATTTGCATTTCTTTTACATTTGAACTAAATGTTACTGTTTTATTTATTACAGTACCTATATATTATATAATATAATATGCAAGTTGTATTTGATAATTATTTTATACAATTTGGTGGCGTATGGGTGGTATTTTTGCGACGATGGATGAATAATATATAATATAGTTTCTGGTACATAAGAACTCCACAAGAACGACGCCTCCGTGACTGGTATCTACGGTAATAATAACAAACTTGTCGTTAAAAAATACCTTTTCCAGAAACATAAATTGGAAATAAAACAACACTCATGGTATAGTAGGTGTCCTGAACAACATTTATATTTTTATATGTCTAAACGAAATGTGTGCGTGCGATTACTATAGTTTGTATTCAGGGTTAATATCCAACTAATATGTAGGTAACTAATGTACTATATAGTATAACTCGTGTCGAGTTTGTTTTGAAGTCATTTTTATTTTAAACAATTGTCAATCTTTTTGTAATCGATATAACATTATTTCAATTTGTAGCATTACTAGATGAACACCCAATCCATAATATTAATCAATAACGAAATGTAACGTGTTACGTTGATAAAATCTGCTTCAGCTGTAAAATATGATTATGTTAAAATGCAATTTGAATTAAAAAAATGACAACATTTAAATTAAATTAATTAAGTTAAATTGATTAACGATTAAATCCTATTATTTTTTATTACGTTAAACAATCACAAGATATCGAGCGGAACAGTTGAAAATTGGTCGTTATTTATTCGATCCGTAAATAGCTTTATTAGTAATTTTTAGTTTATTATGGGAAACAATGAAAACGTATTTTAATTGCTCCGATATAATAATATTATTGTAAGCGTTGATAAATTATTAAATAAGTACATTTCGCATGACATACAATTAAAAAACGCTCTAATTTACCACCAGAATTATTTCACATGTCACGCGGACATATTAATGTAAAGTTAATTGTAATAATTCAAGGTATATGTATTGTATTATAAAATACACTTCGTACTTAGACGTTTATAGATCTAAGTTCATCACCATACATCAGTTGGTAATTGAATATGAATAATAATTAATAATACGTATTATGTGTCGTTATTTGTATTAAAACGTATACTATATTTTCTGTATAAGAGTTGTATAGTGGGGTTATTTATTTATACATATCTTATATTATATTACATTGTCAATCGTTTAAACATAATTGTATATATGTTATAATATGAAAAACGATAAATCATTGATAATTTTCCATTAAATGCGATCGTTGCATTTTTACAATCAATTATGCAAAAGTGAATATAATATTCAAATAGGTGCAGGTATAATTTTTCTTCGTCACTGTCATTTCATATATTATTGTAAGTAGGACGTTGTAATTGTTTTCCTTGAGACGAAAACATCGTTTTTTTTTTTATATAATTTTCAATATTATAGGACTAATACTTATCTCACTAACAAGTTGATTAACGAGTGATTAATGAATAAGCAGATAATGTTTTTATTTTAAAAAAAAGACTTACGATAAATCGAAATGCTTTTTTTGGGCCTTCTCCCAATTAATGATGACATTACAATTCTTTTCTAGACGCATTATTATGATCCGTAAACTTATACTATAGTTATAACTAGTTATAACCAATTAAATAGTTTTCCTAAACAATTTACTGATATTAAAATTTAAACAATTGTGGGCTAGTAAAAAGTAATGATAATAATATCAAGAAATAAAAAGAATCTTATAATGATCGGGTTAGGAATTGAGACTAATATACGTACGAAACATAAACGTTGTTTTTATGCGGTTTTAATACATAAATTAATGAACAAATATTGAAAATGTATACGAGTATAATCTCCACTATTTTAGTTACGCGAAATTTTAATTATCTTATATACTTGGACAATTATTATAGTTTTGGATGTCGATGACGATATTATACATTAACCATAAATGTAAATATTTAAAAATTAAATTATTTAATACTGCTTATTATTATTGAACAACCAATTTGTGCTAATGGAACTAATGCCGAAGCTTTCTATTTATAGTTATATAACTAGGTATTAACTTATTAATTATTAAATCGATTTTAAAATAGGTACATCGTACATACAGCATACTACTAATTAGTAATTAACAAATACTATTATAATTATTATATCTTATTCTATGGTTTTATTTATAAACCAGGAGTGATAATAAAAACTAAAATAGCTTTTAAACAATATAGATAAACAGTGTTTAAAATACATGTTATTATTTTAAAAAATGCAAATTGTATTGCGCAGGCGCATAATAAAAAGTTAATCAAATTTCAAAAATGTATATTTCAGTATTCCCTAGCTCCTTTCAAAAACTTTATTTTAATCCGAAGTCACTGTACAGAAATATAAACGTGTTACCTTTAAAAGGAAACGCTGTATATAATACTTACGCAGTAAAAGAAAAGTGTTAGACTAGATAATATCATTTAAGATAATTATTATATTTGATATTGCCAAGTACCTACTCCATTATGTACATATTCACTTAAATGTAAAAATGAAATTAATATCGAATAAAAAATGTGTTTAGTAGTAATGTGTTAAGTATCTTTAATTCTAAAATTATTATACTAATCATAGTTGATAACAATTATTCACTTGTGTCATAATATGCGATATAATATTGGCAATTTTTGAATACAAATAACCGTTATAATTTGTAAAATTATATAAGTTATAATAGTAACGAACAATTATTACAGCTATCGTCTTATCGAATAAAAACAATACAATTTGAAAGTCTTTTTCGCTTTCTTTTATATATCAACAGAGTGATCAACATTTTATGTAACATACATTTTCTTGTATTAATTTAAAAGATAAAAAGATAAATGTATAAAACGAAACGATAACAATAATAAAAACACGATTATTTTTCGCGAATTTTAAACATATCTATATAGTGTCCTAGTAAGTACTTATAAACAGTCGAAAATCAAACTAAAACCACCTTCACACTATTTTTGCTGTAAAATGACTGCAGCATAAAATACTAAACGCGTCCGCGGAATAACATAATATTATTCTGTCGATAATTTTTGTTCCTTGAATATGGTTACGACATCTATTTAGTATTTTTTCGTTTCCAAAATACTGTTAAAATTCGGTGTATAAAGTACAATATTACCTTAGTTCTTCGATTATAGATTTATCGAGTTCAATAATAATGTAGCCATATAGGTGCTATTAAGGTACAGAAAACACTTAAAATAAAATAATAAAAATCAAGTCCATTTGTCCTATGTAAGATAACCTTTCTTGTGTTATGACTATATATACATAAAAACTTTGTGCGTAAATATTAACAACTGCCATTTGCGTATGTCGATTCTTAATAATAATTTATAATTACACTAATTAAAACTTCGAATCGTGGGTTACATAATATTAGGTCGAGCTATCATTTTTCGTGTGTGATAAAATACGAATGATAAATGATTACGATGTCGACAGGGGATCAACGATAACGCGATGTAGGATTATAATATTATATTTGGCGTTTAGAATCTTGCACATTTCTGTAAATGCAGTTTACCGTCAACATTTGATAAATCCAAATTTGATTCCACGACAATAATTCGATTTTCACATTGATCCGACATTCTGATGATAATAATTTAATTAAAAGTTTGTGTTAATACATATAATTTTATAATATAAAACAATCGCCGCAGGAATAGGCGTATTTGATAAATTCGTCCAGCAGAACAACATTATATTATTATACTATTTGTACCCAACTAAAATCTAGAAACTATAGAACGACTATCTATTTAAGTTTATATTGTATGAATCTATTTAATTATAGTGAAAGACAAAACTAGTTTTCTGACTTGTGATATGAACGTCGATAAAAAATGCAAATAAAAATGTCGATAAAAAGGGATTTAGCTGATGATATTTTTTCATCGTTTGCAGCAGCAAAACCACTTAAATTAATGATGTCTTCGATTTGATTGTTCGTGTAAATAAAATATAGGAACGCATTGTCATTTTAAGACACTGGTTCAAATTCGAAACATTGTATGCATAAATTATAAATGCATCTTAGTTTTCAAGAGATAATGAACGAATGCATGCGTTCACCGAAAGGGTTAACGCAATTGTCAATGAACAATGATAATACATTAATAATTATAGTATTTTTTTTATATACTAATCAATACTTGAAATAATGTAAGTCTAATGAACCGCGTTGCTTTGCCGACGGTTAAATAATAAAATAATACTATATAATATATAAGACATGGTTGAAATTTGATCACGTTACGATTAAATTTCATTAAGTAATTCGAAATATTAAATTTAGCGTATCGAGTTATATTATTATTATTGTTATTTGTTGTTGGTATAAGTTCAATGTATGTACCTAGATATTGATTGTATACCTACTTATTATTTTAATAACAAATAATAAGATGATCAATTAATGTCTAATAAAAACAACAACGTAATTAAAAAAAATGTTTTCAATTAATTATAATTTGTTAATTCTATTTAAGCACATTGCATATATGACTATAGCATTATTTTTTAAACTTGTAATCGTATAAAACATTAGCCTAAATCTGTTTAATTATTGTGCTTAGGTTTTTTTTTATGAAAATGTGTTTTTTTTTAAACAATTTATTATATTAGTTGTAAAATAAATTCTTTCTCCTTTTACTTATGTTACAACCAGCAATAAGCAATCAAAATTCTAAAACGTTTTAACTAAACTATATTAGTTTTAACGAATTTCATATTTTCAGTAACAATAAACGTCGAAAAAGAAAACCGATTTTTTGCAAATATTTTTCAAAAAACAAGCAGTCTCATGGTAAAATTACTTTAGAAAATGTATTTTGACTACAGATATAGGTATTTGAAAAATATATTTAGAAACCTTGACTATATAAACATACTATATTCATATAAATTTTATGAAACATTAATTTAATGATTAGAAAATTAAAAAAAAAAAAAAAAAAAAAACATTATTTATGTGTTCTATAATAAGAAAATCTATAAAACATTGTATGGAGTAGAAAAAAAAAAAATAGGACGGTAACTATTACTTTACCATAGTTGGTAATAAAAATAAATGTATTATGTAAAAGTATTTAATTTCAATAGGTATACAAATATACTTCTGTATTATATTTAAAATACTCGATCAACAAAAATTGAAATACTTATGTATTCGAATAAAATTACCAATTAATACATTATTATTATTATATTCGTTTAATCGTTTCGCCATGACGTCGGCTAAAGAATATTATATTCGTTTCTCTAATCGATATTGTACCGGAGGAAAGTGTGTACTGTTAAAACTCTGTAAAGTCAGTCATTCAATCGAAAATATCGGTTTGTGATGGATTCACGTTTTATCAGTAGACGCGCGAATGACGTATTCTTTATGTTTTCGTTATAATAGGTATGTTCTTAAACTGCAGTCGGTATATTAAATATATTATACACAATGGTAAAGACAAAGAAATTCGCAAACGTTTTACTTCGGATTTTTTGGCCAACTTCAAGGTCTTTGGGCGTTTCCCCAAGTTCGAAAAATAGACAGATGCGAATAATATTATACAGAGAAAACATCACTACGAACGCTTTGTGTATGAGATATGCAATACCTACAACTTGTTATAAGTTATAACGTATAGAATTTATAACGTTCTATGAGGTTTATAACGAGCATATATACGCAAGGTTAGGTGACACCGATATTATACGTAGGTACGTGTTGCACAAAAAGCGTAATGTTATATATTTTCAGACTTGGGAAATATACTTAATAGTTTTAAAATATTTAATTACAAAAACATTTAATGGGTACTTATTACATATAAATATTTCGAATTATAAGAATAATATAAAAAGAATACAAGATTTTAAATCGTTACATTTTTTGTAAGAATCTCTATTCTCGTACTTTATACATTCAATTTTTTTTTTCTGAAATTATCATCTTACCTTATCAATTAAGAATTAATATAAATATATAATTATTATCTGACATTTATAATTGTTTGTATATATTTTTTTCAAATTGTTCTTACGGAATAAAGTGATGTCGGTCAATGTATAAGAAATAAATATTAAAGACATTTAAATAAATACTTCAACATTTTTCCCAGGAAATTTTCAACGATGTAAACATGTTTGGCATAGGTACTTAAAATACATTATTTTGTACTTTTTATTTTTAAACCACATCTGAATCGTTTGTTGCTAGTTGTCCACTGACGTCAAATCATTATAATCACATATATAATGTATATATATATATATTACATTGTTATTATATAATAATTTATATATACAATCTGCTAATTTGATCTTGTTATCATCCATTTATTATAATATTATCATTACTTGAGTTATATAATTTTATATATATGTATAATATATAGGGTGTTCAGAAAACTACTATTCAAAAAAATAAAAAATGGTTTGCATTATAATCGTTATCAGTACCGTTTTCATGACACGAATTTCCAATCACCCTGTACACAAGATGTCCGTTCCTTGTTTGTCCTCATTAAACTTTTACTTATTTCAATGTTTCATAATTTTGAAGTTTGATATTTATTATTATTATTAATTGATTTTAAATGTTTGTTTTGGTTCACTTTAATTAGAAATTAAATATTTTTTCTTAAATTCAAAGAGGTTAGGATTAAACTAAAGATAACCAGTCTGTAATCTTGTTTTTTCTTGTAAAATATACACGATAATTAATTTGTAATTTTCAGTAGGCATACATGTAATTATATTACAACATGGATTTGTTAAAATGCAGCATAATAATTTAGAACGATGACTTCAGTTTCTAATGCGGTTTGTAAAGTTAACTGCTTTATATAACTATACACTCTCTGCAATCTGTTTATAATAAGAATACTACAAATATATGCAATTTTGAGAAGTCTCTAGTTAATAACCCGTTCAATCACGATCGTAAATCGACCGAGTATACCACAGTCATTAAACACGTTTTTCTCTTGTAATATTAAAATTATATATAATATAAGCAATTGTTTTTCGGTGTCGATGATGGCCGGATCTCGATTTTTATATGGGTATATAAATTAATAAATGTTCAAATTTTCCCAATTTAAACGTAAAAACAAATGGATTTCGCGAACACTATGTAGACAATATAATGCACAATCTATGTTTTATTGTGACATTGTGTATAATATTATACTACTGTCAGCCTGGTAGAAATGAACGTAAGGAAAAATAATATAAATGTAAAAAAATGTATATCTTGCAACGTCTGTGAACCGGGTCAAAAACCACTAGGAATGTATTTCATTATAATACATGCATGTTTGTAAATACGTAATATAGTGCACCGATATATAGTTAAATGACAACTTGACTGTTGACTTTTGTGAGGAAAAATTCAATTTCACTATAAATCAAGACGTCGCATTTGCAGTGAGAAATACCTTGATGATTACTACTTTCATAAATCCATCTTATATATTTTTTCTGTATTATATAATTTTACACACATATAAATATATAATATTATTATATTATCATATTATGTAGATCATAAACGTAAACAGAAACGATTTTTTTGGAATTAAATTATCTCGATATTTCTTTATAAGATAGAACTAAATTAATTTAATTAAATTTATTCACTTACAAGTTTTATAGGTATTTTAGTAAATAAATTAGAAATTATACCTTATGCATATTTGTTGTTATTATTACACTTTTGCAGTTGTACTGATTATAACGAAAATACATGTAAAACTAGAAAAATGTTTAATAAATTATAGGTAGATTATTTTAAACAAAATTATCGTTTTCATTTTTCAGCGATGGAAATTAGTATTATACTTACTCAATACTCACTGTATTATTATATATCATTATAGCAACGAACACAAATTTATATTATATTTCAAGAAAAAATACACATTGTACTGTATAATGGTATAGTTGTTAGCAAAATTCAGGTAAAAATAACAATTATTATTTGAAACGAAATTCGTGGAATACATTACGGAACAATACATTACAATTTCTACTAAGTTTAATTTCAGATTATTACATACAATACGAGTCTTTTACACATGTAATATAATAACAATTCTAAAATTGCAACTCTCATATTTTCTATTAGTCTTTAAAACTTCAAATCCAACTTCAATGTGTTAATGGTTTCATCTACAAATCATAATGATATATCAAATCATGTTAGTTAAAGTTGAAAAAGTTGTTAAGTCATTTTCGTCATTAATCATATTTGATTTTAACATAGAACAACATTATTTATATTTTAATTTTTTTAAAACAGATATGCATATACTATAGATCAAATTAATATAATATTTTGATTTTTGTTGGTTTTTACAAACGTAAATCCGAAAGTAGACAATTTTTTAATGTAATTTTTATTTTACATTTTTGATGGATTTAACTTTTCGGCTCATTTTTAACGTTTTTATTTAAATAATAAGTTATATCACAAAATATTTCTTTTCTTTTATAACCTAAAAATATTTGTTGTTAAAAATTAAATTTATAATTCTAATAAACGAATAACAACTATCAAAATAGTAGCATCTGTTTATTATATATAGATTACGAATAATTGCATGTTTTAAAGTGTGGAAATATATAATAATATATTATTATGTCGGAAGGTATATTATAGGTATTAAGTAAGTAGCAGGGATTAATATAGAGTATTGAAACTTAATTTTAAAAAAATACTCAAAACAAACATATATTTTTAATATCATTTTACTTACTTTTTAAGCTATACATTTTAAACGAATTTGTTTAAGTAACTTAAAAGTTAGTTTTAAAACTGCATTAATACGTTAAAGCGGTTTGCAACGATAGTTCATCATAGCTGAAGCCTGAATTATAGATACATAAATTTAATTATAACATATTATTATATACACGTAGTTTATAATAGTTATTTGTATTAGCATTGATTTTATATAGGTTATAGCAATCTTCTATTTTCTATCCTATTATCAATGGTAATAGATACATTTGGAAAGCCGCAAAATTATATTATATTAACGCCTGGTGTTAATAATGTAACACATCTATTATATGCGGTCCATTAGAATTATACGCGAAATATGTCACTTATTATTAACATTTTATGTCAATTTTTTATAATCTCGTATGCGGTATGGGGTTGATTTAGGTATTGATCGAACTTACATAGTATTATTACGAAAACTTGGTGTGAGGTTATTATAAAGGCGTTCATTTTGATATAATCTGTTCTATAATATTGTTTCGTAGGAGTATTTACCAACTTTAATTAAAAACTACAATTTATTCTAATGTACTTGTGAGAAGTTTCAAAGAATATTATCAAAAACATCAAAGCACAATTGGAACCATATAAGAGTTAATAATAAAGTCAATATATCTGAATTTGTTGGAAACGTATACGCCTACGGTATAATAGTATTATAATTATATTCGATGTACAAAATTAAATATTCTAAACGATTACTTTGTTTTTCGTCTCTTTCGAAAAGTCGAAAAATTTTCCGATGTTTCAGGACTTTGGCCTAACAATAATCATATATAAAGTACGAATAAAATAAATATATACTATACGCATAGACGCAACTAGGTGGGGAGGTTTGGGAGGGCTTAGGCCCCCACATTGATTAGCAGCTCCCTCAGTTTTTAAAACGAAATGTACTTTAATTATTAAAGATCTAACGTGCTATACTGATAATTGTTTTTATACATATGTAAATAATAAATATTATATTTTAATTTTACTCATAAAGCAAATCTACGTAATCGAATATTTTTGAAGTCCAACTGGAAATAACATCCTAACTCCTAATTCCACATTTCCAAATAGTTTTGAATAGTTTTAAACATTTCAATTGATAATTTAAAATCAGAAATGAATGTTGCATATAATTGTTTAAAATAAATTAATAATATAATATAATTTGATAATGTGAAAAATGTTGATGTAAAAAACATATATCCAAATTTATTTAAGTTGTTACAAATTGCTATAAAAATATCCATAAGTTCTGCTACATATGAACGTTCATTTTTTTTTTTTTTTTTTAATGAGATGGATCAAAAGTTGGTTAAGGACTAGTATGGGACAAGATAGATTTGGATATCTATCAATTTTAAATATTGAAAGAGATCTAGCTAACTCTATTAATACTACAGTAATGACTGATAATTATGCCAAAACAGATAGGCCAATTGCATTAATATAATAAATTTACACTAATATACTGTAATTCATTTAAATTATTTAACCTAACCTAACCTAAAACAAGATGTGGAAAAAATACTAAATATCAGTAATATAGATTATAATTGAAAGTGTAAGAAAAATTAGCTCATCCAGATTTATTTTTTATCCTAGTTGCGCCTATGACTATATATATATATATATACAGTTTCTATCTGTTTTGAGGTAAAACTTTGAGAGTAACGTGAAAAATTTATAATAACTTTTTTAACTATATATATAATATATGTATACAAACAATATTGTATACACCGGTAACCGCGGTTAACCCGATAACTACCACCACGGTTAATCATTCCAAAGCTCATTTGCCAGTTACAGTTATATATTACGTATACGCGAGCTGCCTTGGGTATAACGGCACGTTACATAGGTACGTCATTCGGTGGAAAAATGTGAAAACTCCACTCGTGTTATATGATATAATATAGGTCGTCCCGGCGAATAATAATATTCGAATAGCGTATATATATATATAGTACGTATTGCGCTGCAACTCGCAACAATGAGTACAAAACGGCATTCCAACCACGTTATTATAAATACAATATTATTCGAAAAGATATGAAAAAATATATATCTGGTTGTTTAAAATACGGCATTATTATGATTATAATGTATATACCTAACTATAATAAACGCTCAAATGCAATTCGATAAAACGCAATCATAAAATAATAATAATAATAATAATGTGTCAAACATATATATTAAAGTTGACGAACTTGGCTGTTATGCAGTTATATGTATATATATATATATATATATGGGTAATAAACCTATGAGTAATTATATTTAGTTGTAAAAATAAAATTGGATGCATTCCAATTTATTATTAAAATCGATTTTCATTTTCTTTAAGGTAATTGACTAGTTCATATGAATAAAAATATATAATGTAATACTTAGGTACCTCTTATTGTATAATATGAGCGATGGGCTATATATATTATTTATTGGTAAGTTAAAAAGTTAAAATTAACTACAATTTTCAACGTAAACTTTTAATTAACTGGTACGTGATAACCAATTACTGTTAATTTAATTTATAATATTATTCGTTAATAAAATTTAATTCATAATTAAAAAATATTAAAATATTAAATATTATATGATATTATGTTTAAATATTAATTTCTAAGAAAATCAATTTTATTATTGTTTTCTTTTTGGTACAATATACCTATCAAAAATTAAAACTAACGTGATTCAATGCATTAATTTTTTATTTAATTTTTAACTTCACTAAGTTAATACAAATTATAAAAAAGAATTAACTTGTTTCCAATTGACTTAAATTAACTGATTTAACAAATATGAAATGTACCTATCATAAATGCAAGCAGGCATTTTTTAGCTTTTTTGGACCAATTGGAAATTCTAAGATGTACGAAAAAATAAGGCTAAAAATATTGGCATATTTTTTAATCTATATTATAACATTATAATATAAATAAGTTAAAATTAATTTTAAACTGAAAAATAAAATAAACACTTTACATATCTTAAATGGTTTAATTCAAATAGATCAAATTTCTATAGGTAATATAAAATGTTATATTCGTTAAAACGATAATAATTTTACGTAACGAAAATCAAGACGTCACGTGCAGTAAAAAACACTACGTTATTAAAGGCAAGTAATAATTATGTAGAAGAAACGATATATTCATCTAAATGAACACAAGAAAACGTGTGATCGAAAGCGCCAAGTGTTAGCAAAGGGAAACGCCAAATACAATTTTCGTACAATGATTTTATTAATATTAACGTCACTATTAATCACTTAATCATTTTTACTTATATTTACTTATATAATATTGTGTTGTAAATAATATAACAATTTTATTATTATAATGATCATCGTTTCCTGATTTTCTCTTGGGATAGGACTAAACGAACAAACACAATTATATATTATATTAAAAAAAATCACGCAAAGTTAATTTTTAAATGTTTGACATTTTCTATTATCAATTTTAAAAATTAATTATGTCATTATCAATTTATCTCATCAGGTGTTAGTCATTATGATGAAAATATTATTTGAATCTTAAGTACGTTGTCACATTGAAAATATAAGAAAATATATTCTAATGTATGATTATTGAAAAGTATATAAATTTAAATTATAAATACAAAACTTTAATAACAAATTTAATTAACCACGTTACCACATAATATTCTATTATTATCAACTATTACCTAATTATATGTTGATTGATAATTGATGCAACCTTTATATTACATTATTTAATCATGATTTATAATAAAGTGGCAAAATATTATAAATTTATATTGTATTAATATGCATTAGGTCGAATCATAAAATATAAACGAATAATAAAATTATACAAAAACAAAAATACCATATATATTAGCCTGTAATGCTTTCATAAAAAAAAAAAAAAAAAAAATAGTGAAATTTCGTGTACTTAACACTATTGTTAAGAATACTAGGAAGATGTATAAAAAAAAGAATCGATACTGTCCTGCGAAAAAAAGTACGTCTGGTAAACATGATGATTTTTTTAATTTACCAACTGGGTAGATTTTTAAAAGCTTAAAAGTTTTTTACCTATAAATGCTAAAAATATTGTTTTATGTCAATAATAATTGCGACAGTTTGGTATATAATATGAAGTGTATTGTAACAAGTGCAATATGTTCTTTTTCATTCAAATAGATGTTTTTAATATGAGAGGAGGTGTATTATATCGGTGAGTGACATACGTGATCGGATGCACGTACCTACTAGGCGCGTTTATGTTCTCTCGTATGTTGCGCGTCGTCGAAAAACGAGACGAATGTTTCTTTCACGGCGGCGCTTTTAATGTTTTACCGAGAAGTAATATTGAAAAAAAAAAATAATAATAAAAACACACGCCTATAGTATATTATGCGATCGTGTGTGGGATACTGTGATGTATTATTAAGCACCGAAAAAAAAAAAATATTCACAATGACCACAAAAATGTACACTCTGTATATACTATATATGTGGTATACAGAGTGTTTTATAAAGATTTCTTCAACAGATGAATCGTTTTCCGATTGAAATAATGTTCTCAACATTTCGATAGATAAATTCATATTTAATTTCTACAGTAGAATACGTTGATTTTCTAGCAAGTTATTTATATGCATAAACATATAATTTATTAAGATAAATAATTATTTCAATTTAATTATTTAAAACCGAATAAAATGCTAACATAATCATAATATAATATGTGCTTTTACAATATATATATATGCTACACAGATATGAGCAAATTTTTTAGAAAGTGTCCTGATGACAATGAAAATAAAACATATTGTGATAGGTTTTTACATTTTACTCTTCAAATAGTATTCTAGTGTATAGCTTCTTTTATCGTTTTGAGTTTTGCGTGGGATTTCTTGAATTGTTCTTTGATTCAAATTGGACTATGACGAATGTTCCGCAGAGTTATAAAAAACAGAGCAAAGTATATGAGCGAAATCGTCAAATACTCGTATAGGTTAAACGATTATTAAGATCCACATAAATATTATATTCACCTAATCGCTAAAAACTATAAATCATATAATTTGTAAAGTTTAAGTATTTTGGGGACCACTCTGTATACATACGATGGTTATTATTATCGGCCTAGCAGCGTGTCGTCTAAATTATATCGCACGTTATTATCGAATACAGTTATGTGCAATATATATTCCACTTCCATTCTGAGAAATCTGTGGTCCATAACATAATGCCGATTGCCGACAGACGCACGGTATCATTTTCTCCGAAACACAATATTTTATTGTAATTTTCACAACAACAGTTTTTTTCTCCCTTTTCCAAACGATTTCCTTGTTTGCAACATCGATTAGTTTACAGTATACAATCTATTATGAATAGATCTATAGTTGGGTTTAGGTTATCGTTTTCGCCATAAATACTAAAACCTATGAACGGAACAACATTTGTTGTCATGAGCCATATGGTACAAGTTTTTATTTATATTTATGGTAACCACAGCAGTATGGTTAAATTGATAATTCTCCTCGACTTTCAACCATTCCAATTTCGACAAAGCAAAATTAATTTATTTTATTATATTAACAATAATATAGGTACCTAACGTTTAAAGTCAAAATTTGAGTTTCCGAACGAAATATTAAGTTTATACGTGTATTTTTCATTTCCATTATGGGTATGATTTCCAAAATTTTTTTTTTTTAAAAGTGCATAATTAATAACTGTTGTTTACTTCAGTTAAAAAAAATACAATTTATAGTTGGGTACAAATCTGTATAGCTGTACAAGAGTAAAATATTTAAAAAACATAATATCAAACTGCGAAATATCGCCAGAAAATGTTAATGATTTTACCCATAGTATTTCCCCTAATATAATTTTTAATGTAACAGTTGTATCACCGAAATTGTTGGATTTTATTGATATATGATTGTCAAATTTTAAAATTATTATTTTAATATTATTTTTTGGTATTATTTTGTAAAATCGATTCTACTAAAAACGTAAGAATATTCTCATGTTTATTCTCAGATATTGAGATATTGGCTATGTTTGTATACCTGCATAGTCATAATGGATATCTATATTGATTCGTTGTTAAATTATATTGCTAGAAACAGTAAAAACATTAAAAACAAACAAGATTTGATACCGCGGTAACAATAAAAACATTACAATACAATTTTATTCAAAACTATAACGATTGTATTTTTATTTTCGTCGAGATAAAAATAAAATTGTACGTTAAATTATTGATAAGATGGTTTCAAAAAACGCGTGGGTTCATTTTATTGTCAGATGAATTCCCATAAACGTGCAAACGACAGTAAAAAACTAACTTACCACTACTTATATTGCGGTTTATTCAAATACAACCACCATCATGTGTTTATCATTTGAGTAAAATAAAAGTAATGATAATAATATAATAGATAAAAAAAAAAAATAATAGTGTTATGTAAAATGTATACAGAGAATCTTTAAAAGTTAAAACGAATAATTTGTTTACTGGGGTTACAATAGTAAAACATTATTTAGAATGTATTATTTAAGATATATTATAGATGTATTTTAATATTTAAAATGTATTATGTCACAGTAATTCTCTTTATCGTTCTTAGTTGTTTTTACTTTGTTATGCATTATTCCACGAACGAATTAAATGTTCTTAATTTGTTTGTTAACGTTAGGTGATTAATAGAATGGAAGTTTTTTTTTAAATTGAGTTAAATGATTATTGTTATATTTATATATTTATTTTTATATTTATATTTTTATATTATTATTTATAATTGTTTGCAAGTATTACGAGGTCGATGAAATTATGAATTATAGATTTTGAAATAATAACTCAGTTTAGTGAGCAAAAGTCGTTTCTTGGTGCTCCTCCTTCGCCCCTTCGGTCCTCGGAAAAATTAGTCATTTATTATAATTAAGATTTGAATTGCATTCAAAAATATGATTCTGAGCGAAACTCAGTCAGTTATACAAAATATTATACTGATAATATTTCTTTTTAATTTTTTATACATTTTCCTTATTTATCAGATAATTTGCAACAGGAAAATTATTATAAAATAAATAAATATACCATTTTGTCATAACTATCGTTTCCGTGAATTTTTCCGTTTTCAACCATTTTTTTGTAGTTTCTTATCCCAAGGAGAAACTTTTGAGAAATTTGAAAAATTAGTCATATAAAGTACCATATAGGTCATAAGTCATATAACGAATTTGTTATTAGTAAATGAATGGTAGTATTATAATAAAACTAAAATTATAATTAGTAATTAATTATAATAATATGATATATTTTTTTTATAACGGTTGAATATACTTTGATTGGTAATACACATATTATAATTTATAAACCATTCGAATAGCTAATACGTAAAAATACTTACCTACTTTAATTGACTTAATTACGTAGATCATTTAGAACTTTTATTAAATTAATGTTTCCAAAAATAACATTGTAAATTAATTTTAAACAAGCGTTATTACGCGAGTGTTTTCACCTATATATGCCATATGGCATTATAAATATCGATATAAATTAATAATATAAATGGTATAAATAATTGCACAGGTACTATTATTATTTTGATAAAATAAGCTAAAACTTTATCTGAATCAGAAATTCTCTTCAATAATATAATAATATTATATAATTACTTATACAAAAATATGCAATGTAAAAAAATTAGAAAAATGATGTAAAATAAATATAAGACTGCGTATTCTTAGTATAAGTAATACTATGACGTTTGTAGAAGTATACTTTAAATAATGAAAATATTTTAAAAGCTGGACGTCTATGATGAAAATTTTTTTTTTTCGAAGTTAGTACCTAAAACCTTTATTTTATATCCTTAGAAAACACATTAGGTATGTAAATAATTTATGTTGCATTATACATTGGCGACATTTCTATTTAAAAAGCATACTTTATATCTGTGACGGAACTATACAATCTTTGAGGTCCTTATAATAGACCATAATCCTAATATTATACCGAAATGGATAGTAGGTATATTTCCTTAGCACATATTTTAATTAAGTAGTTATTAAGGAAACTTAAGGGAGGGGGATCAAGAGAATAAATCCCCCTCAGAACCGTGTTTGTATATAAATTTTTGTATAATGGTTACTTGAGAATATGTTTGTAAAAAAGTCTATATTCCTTCCCTCAAGATATGATTAGGTACGCCACTGTTGAAAGGAGATAAGCCAGTTAATTATTCCTACATCATACGTTATAAACTTATATAATAGGCCAAATGGGTATTTAATCTATTAAGTGAATAATTAATAAATGTAATTTATAGAAATTAAAATATAAATATTTGTTACGATTATTATGGGCACAAAATTATTGAATATTTTTAATAAAAGATAATTATTTGTATTTATTTCGTATAAATTATAATATTATGCGTAACACTAGCGGTGCACCATTGTGAGTTACTCTTTCATCTAAAAACGATACTATTTTTTTATAGTTGAAATGACTGAATATTTATCAAATGCAAATAATTTAAAGTTTGAACATTTTACGAACATTTTTAGATTCTGAGCGAAGCAAATTTTACATTATATTTGTTTTGTTTTTAATGTCAATAAGCACTTTTTTGAGGAGAAATAATGGTTTGATTATTACAAAAAGGGTATAATAGTTGGTACATAATTGACTCATTTTTCGTATTTCTTAATAATTTTTTTTTGTGAGAAGAAAAACTATTCAAAAACTGCAAAATTCACGGAAACTAATTTTAACGAATTAGATTTTAAATATTTTATTACAACATATACAAATTTGAACTTGACAAATTGTTCGAGTATTGACATGTTTGAACATTTAATAGGAGCATAATCATAATTTATATTACTTAACCGAGTTATAAATTAGTATTATAAATTCGTAAATCGATAGTGCCAATTTATTTTTAGTTAATATTTGAAATTAGAATCTTGAGAGAAATTGAAGAAACATATTTTTCTGTCTTGTAGCATAAATATTTTGATTTTTAATACACAAAGCTGAAATTTAATATGTTTTATTTTTTTTTTTTTTTTATAAATGAATCAGCGCTATACAAATTTATTTTAAAAATCGTAAGTCACAATTTTTTTTACAAGCCTTTACATTTTAAGATTAATGTTTGATTTGTTGTTAAAAGTCTCAATGCATTTTTTTTGGTAGTAGATGTACTCTAATTACTATAAGTATAGGGTTTGCTTTCGTTAGAAAATTTTGTCTAGTTAGTAGTTCATTTACGTTTTTTTTTTTTAATTCTCATTAGTTTTCTAATGAAATAGGAAAAACCACTAGAATGGCAAAATTTGCGGAATCTAAATTTTTGACGGAATAATATTTCTGTTTTACATTATTTGATAAATATACATATTATCAGTATATTGTAAATATATGTGATAACTAAGTTTCTCTCTGAATCGAATTTTAGAATGCAATATTATTGCATTCAAATCTTAATTATATTATAACATAGTAACATTCCATCGCTAATTTTTTTTTAAAATATATTTAATTATTGGCTATTGCTCAAAGTCTTGTACACGGGTTCTACGATGATGTGACTATGAACTAATAGGTACACTTCGGCGACTTTGCAATACATAAATTTAAATTTAAATATTATATAAGAAAATAATATGTGAAATGACTTGGTAGAAGAAGGAATGCGTATAAAATATCAATTATGCATATTTATCATATTTTAATTTGATAAGTATAATTTGCGTAATAAATGCGTAATAGTTATATTATAATGTATACCTAATATAAAATATACTATTTATATTATAAATAACATTTATTATAAAAATCCACTAAAAATTGTTCTCTGACCCGTTTTTTGGTAGGACGGAAATTGTTTTAGTATGTTTTATATTCAATGGTAAAATTATATTAAATACTCGTAAAACTGGTGTCACTATAAAGGCGATAATATCGCAAATTTTTACCGGTGGGGTCAAAAATCATCTGGTACAAATATTATTACCTATTTAATAATAAAAATAATAAATTATATTTTAATAATAAATAAAAAATTGTATTTTCTGTTGTAATTTGTAGAACATAATTTACGAGTTATTACGTGAAAACTACAAATTAAAAAATATTGTCTTAATACAATAAGTATACCGAGTATTCGACAAGACCCGTGATATAAATACGAAGTTACGCGTCGGCTTTATATACAGATTAGGTTTAAAAGCATGTTTTGGGCATTCTTTTCTATAGTTGTCGAATGGTAGCCAGTATTAGTTTGTTCAATTTTCATCATAACTTAAACATGAAATGTTATGATAACAATATTAAAATATCATATTTATTTTTATCTTAAAGAAAATAATTTAAAATACAATTAATATAATTTAATTTTAATTCCGTTTGTATATATTAAAATTTAATTAAATATTAATAATCAAAAGGTGATTTTTCTTAAAATATTTTATGTATTTTAAGTCTACCCTTATTATTGAATATAATAGCATACTTATACCTAATAAATTATAATATGATTTTTGTATAAATTAACGTTATCGTTATACCTATATAAGATATATCACACTATAAATAATAATTTTAATTTGATTTGGTTATACCAATTTTCAAAATAAAATATGATAATATTATTTTAATATATCTATAGGTATACCGGCTTTACCCTATACGTGATTTGCATTACAAATATTTAACCAACAACAGCAATTTTATTCAACTGAATTCAACTTTTTTCAAGTGAAAAATCGTATTAACGAATGTTATAATGTTTTTTCTCACCATAAGGATAAGTCACTATACTGTTAGTTATATAATGATAAATCATTAAAAAAAAACGCAAGAGATGGCTTACTTTTTTAATTAGGTATATTTACCTATGACGTTTCCTAATTTTAAAAATATAATTAAATATTGCAATACAAACGATAATAAACGTATAACATAATTACATAATTAGAGTCTATTTTTAGTACCACTAATTGAAAATTTCAATAGGAAAAAAAAACATCAGAGTAGCATTTATAATTGATTAAAAGGGTGAAGTTTGGAACTATTAAAATTCATACTGCTCCAATTATACATAGTCATTCAGCGTGTGAACATTAATTAAATGGTAATTATGAAGTTAATTAATATATAAATATTTATTACATAGGTTCTTAAACGAGTAAATAATGTGATATTCAAACTTTCTCATTAGCCAAACTCATCATAATATAATTATTTTAAATTGATAAACCACATCAAATCAATATGTAATATTACCGTAAAGTTTTAGCAATATTTAAATAATACAATTAATTAAATATTTACTTATAATAAAATTAATTTAATAATATATTATTGAATTGTAGTGGATGAATATAATTAGGTACATGAATGTAAAATGAACAATAACGAGTACCTACTTTTTATAACAATTGATCAAATATTTAAACATATGTACCTACAGTGAGGTAATACAATTGAATACAATTTTTTTTAAAATTTATAAAATAGTAAAACAATTTGTTTATTATAAAATAATAAATTTTACGTAGTTTTCAACTTATATAAGCACATTATAATATCTAAAAATATAAAATATCTTTTGACTATTTATATAGGAAAAATACACTATTTTGTTTCATTTTGTCAATGCTTAGAGCTCATATTTTTAAACAACATATAGGTACTTTATATTATCTACATTTTAAATTCATTCGTTACTTTCAAAGTTTTAAATATTTCATTTAATGCTGTTAAATTTTATGGACATAAGAAAATATCGTCACTTTTTATTTATGTTTGACAAATAATGGAGTAAAATATTTGTTGCAATATTATAAAAATAGACAAACGTATGTATTTGAATAACAAATGTGATGTATGAATATCCAATGAATCAAAATAAGATAGTTTTACAAATACTCTTATAATTAAATTTCACTTTTATTGTTATTAATTATTTTTATTAAATATATTTTTATATTTATAATTAATTAAAACAAATTTAGACTAATAAGCTTATATTTTAATAAAGTAAATAAGTTAACAATTATTGTAAGTTATTTAACTTAATCTGATAATTTATTATTGTAAATATCAAATATGTATATTTATATATAAATAAAATTATTTTTATAACAAAAGTATAAAAAAAACTATATTATATTATATACTATACATATTATAAACATAAAGTATTTTTTTTATTTTTTATATAAATCCCTTGTGAACTTGGCAGACCCAAATTTAAAACATACAACAAATTGTTGGCGACATGTTGAACATTGTTGGAAAATTTTCAACATTTGTTCACAAAAATTGCAATTTAAATGTGTAGGTTTGTCAGAATTTTTGTTTTAATTATCGTTCAAAACTATATATTTCTACGTTTATTGGAAAACTTTGGAAATGTGTTTGACTTTATTTCTGTCGCTAATAAAATTAAAATTAAAATTAATAATATCAGCTGCAAACGGTTCAAAAGTCAATATAGAAATTAAATTAATAATTTAGAAATACAATATTATATAAATAAATATTATTTTATCGGCACTGAAGTAATAATAAATTGGTTGAAATAAAAATAACCCAAGATTATTATTAGTGTTCGTGTAATGAGTGATTTAAACATAATGAGATTGCAAAAAGTCATAATTGATATTATTTATGTTATTAAATTGAATTGATAAGTTATTTAATTAAACTTGATTAATTTTTGTCGATTCAAAGATAATTAGTAATTAATCATTTACGAGTTATCAGTTTTAAAAAGATTAAGAATACTTAAGATACTTTAAGTATCCATAAAAAAAACCTTTATAATAATAACACACTACTACAAAACGACATGCATTTAACAAATGGTTAAAATATTTAATTTTTTGTTTTTTGTTTGAAGAAATCGATAATTGTCATATTATGCCATATATAATAATTCTTAATTATTCTGAGAGCCAACGATTTATGAACCAACGAAATAACAGATTTCTAAATTTGTAAACTTTTATAAATGCCATGTATAAAAACATACTACATGTATACTTATCACGTTATACATTTATAATAAGTTTCGTGTACCAATGAAATCGAGTGGAAATTGAATCGCGAAAATTTAATATAATAATTTAACGTTTCTGTAAAATACTCTTAAAAAATGGTGATTTTGAAATCGTATTTACAAATTTATTTAATTGAAATATACAGATGACTGATGAGAAAATGCAATCATATTGTATATATCGATACCATATGTATTTGTTACATATACTTAAAAATGTAAGAAATGTTAATTATTCTGATAAAACGTTATATAATAAGTATAAAAGTTGACGAATTTTTTTTAAAAAAAATTAAATAGATACCATCTTAAATATACATTATGTGATACATACACATCTAAACGTCCAATTCAATTTAAATTTAACACCAGTGATTTTCAATGTTTTGAAAAAAATTAATTTCGTTAAATTCAACATAGTTTATATTATTATGTTCGTAAATGTTTGTCTTTCGATTTTTACGCACATGGAAGTTATAAATTGATTTAGTTTATTTTTATTTTATTTAAGTAGTTCCAAATTGTTTTTATTAAGTTATTTAATTATTTTATATTTAAGGAGTACTACGAAATTACGGTTTCGTTGTAATAAACTCTATTAGAACATGCATAAATTACATGAAAAAAATCTTAACATTATAACGCTTTAATACTGCACTTAATGATGCACAAAGTGTATTCAAATAAAGAAACAAATTATTATTTATGTAGTTTGCACAAAATTATTTAAAAATATAAACACCCCAATAGATTATTTATAATAAAATTAAATATATATTTACTTACGTTTTATTATTATTATTGTGCAATAGTGTACAATAATATAAGAAAGGTAAAAAAGTTTAAGAAATACATTAACATGATAAATTTGGAAAATTGTATTATTATTATTATTATTATTATATTATAATATTATTCTTAATAGCATATTAATCTCAATATCAAACGCACCAAAAAAGATAATTACGTACATATTCTTGTCATGATCCGAAAGACCGAAAATTATGAATTATTTTTCTCGAAAGTCCTCAAAGCTACTGTAACCCAATAGTAATGTAGTTTACCAAATCAATGAATGAAAATAAAAACTGAAAAAAACGGTTCCAGCTAATACTTGCAAATAATGATGGACGTGAAATAACGAAAAAAACAAAGTGAACCTTACGAAAATATTTAACTTTTTTCAATGTACCTACACTTTGGAAATATTATTATATGATTTTTTTTATTACATAAATCAACAATCACTACAAGGCTACTTCATTTTTCAATCACTATTGTGTTATCGAATTATAATCACAAACGTCGATAACGAGTTATTATTACTTTTTATATTGTTATTATTGTAAAATATTTCTATTTTTAAATCGCGACCGATAAACCTGCGATAACCGTGTATTTTGTAGGTCAACCGTGTCAGTGTCGATTCATTTTTTAAAAAAAATTAATATGATTCATTGCACAATATATTCAATAATATTTAATACGAAACAATCAAAAATCAATAATATTTAAATACTATTTTTAAAACAACGCGAATCTAAATATTTTGTGTAGCGACAAATTTTGGTCCACTATTATTAATACAATTTTAATAACTCTTAATTTATTAAATTGTAGTACCTACTCAAATATATTTCTTTATCTTAGGGATTACAAAATAACAAAAATAAATGTCATCAAAAATTAAAGTTTCCGTGATTTTTGGCATTTTTTACGTTTTTGACCAAGACACAAGTAATTTTGATGTCTCCCTACGTGTAAAAAAAAAAAAAAAAAAACATTATCTATATTTATTGATAGTACAAATACAGTGCCGCAACTTGGTATATATACTGGTGGGTGTGCAAATATTATAGGGCCCATGTAACCAAGGACCTAAATACCTAATAGATCCTTAAAAGAAATTTCACTTATTCTTTGTAGTTATATACATTATTTTACACAAATAGGTTAGGAGCAAAGTGGCTTGAAACTCCTAAAACAGTTAATTGATTTTTCTATCTCATACCACTTAAAATGTAAAAAACCATCAGTTGCCAAAACATAACAAAATTAAAATTATAATGGTCAATAAGAATATCATATTAGTGTTATTTATTAATTCAGCCTCCTGCCATTTGAAATTATAATTTTGATATGATTGTAATTAAAATGTTGTAATATAATAATAATAATTATGATTTTAATGTACCTATTCATTAATTTATACTTAAAAAAAAAATTGATACTACCTTGTGAAACATCTTTATTAATATTTAACATGTAATATATCTAATTAATAATTAAAACAAATAATAAAATTAATAAAAATTAAATATTATTACATTTGAGTACCTAATTAATACATTTTTAAAAAAAATTGTTAAATCTATTTTAAAAAGCTTTTTTTTCTTGATTTTTGATTTGCAAAAATATCAATTATGTGATCAATATTTAATTCATTGGTACATGCTCAGACATACGTTACTCTTACTATAAAAAATCCTTTTATTTTTAGATAATATGTAAATAATTTAATTTCTAAATACACAGAATTGTTATTATTAGCATTATTAAATAATAATGTTCCTATAGTCTAAAAATGTTTCATTCTGATGAGACATAATATGTTGTAAGTTTGTAACCATAATAATATTTAGAAATAATGTTCCAAATAGTTCGGCCACGGGCCTATTATTATGAATTAATTTGGGGCCCGGGGCCCAAGGGTTTCTTGCACCCCTTGTACCCCCGATAGTTGCGGCACTGTACAAATACTTTTATCATTAAGAAAAGAGTAAAAAATTTCAATTTTATAAAAAATGTAATACTTGTTATACCTATTTTCCAAAAATGACTCTATTGATGAAAGTTTTGTTATTTGGAAATTTCGTATCTAAAATATTTTTAATTTAATTTTTAAATTTTTAATTTTCAGTGTAAAAAAATGAACGAAAATAACGCTTTAAATAATTATATACATTATTTAAGTAATAATATGCACAGTAAAGAAATGGTTTATTTGGAAACCGCCAACGCAGGGGTTCTTCCAAGCTGTGAATGGCCAGGAAGGATATTAAATCCCTTTCCTGAAACTTCTATAATTTACTTTCTACTTGTTGACTCAAAACTAAGTGATAGAAGGAGAGGTGCAAAATTTAAAACCCTATCCGAAATATTTTCCTACAGGTTACGCCACATGCTTCATTGCAGCTTCCGCATAATGTCATTTTGGCACGTGTCTCAGCGAACGAAACAAAGTACAGCTAATTATTATTAATACTTTGGTGTGTTCATATAAAAAATTATATTTAAACTGTGCGAAAATATGTTGTTTTGCATCCCAATTACAATCGAGTGTTAGATAAAAGAAGAAATAGAAAAAAACGTAATTCGTCTCGGCTCGATGCTGCCGAGAGCTTTTAAATTGCGACGTTGGGAAGCGTCCAAATGTAAAAACGTCGGACGATAATCTATGCGGAAAACACTGTTGAAAACGTTTTGCGGATGGAAAGCTTTAATAAATTTGAATATAAATCTATACGATGAAGAACTTCTAAAATTTCTAAATTTTTTACAATTTGATTTAACTCCTTTAGTGCCGGACAAACATTCGATTTAAATGTACAAGAATACGAATATCGGTGGTAATGTATTCCAAACATTTTATTACCGAACCTACTGAAATGTATGTATATTATACATAATACCATTGGTTATAGAATAGATTCTATAATCAATGATAACACATTAAATTTATACATTTTAGAAGTGTGGTGGACCATTAATTGGGTAAAAAATCATAAAACGACGAATTATTATCAAATGTATTATTTATTAGTTGTTGAGTTATATTAAATGCCAAGTATATTTTAAACAAATATTTAAGAAGAAATAATAATAATTATCTAAAAATTAGTTAAAATTAATAAATATTTAACAAATGAGTATTCTATTATTACAGAAATAAGTATGTATTTATAAGTGTTAACTTTCTACAGAGATTCTATTTCAATTCATAACATGACAATTTATGGAGTGAAACGTTTCATGATGTATTTAAAATACAAATGTAACCATTAAATAAAAATATAAAATATACATATAACATAATATATTATGTATGTTTTATCGTTAAAATATAAAAAATTACAAAATTTGCATTTATCATAAATTACAAAATATAAAGTGCATTACAATTCACAATTGCGATTTTAGGAAGTATATATGTATTACATTTACTTAAAATATCTTTTCTAACCACAACTACTTGAGTTAATTTTGTTGTAATTTTATATTTATTAGTTTACTATCAAAACCTTATGCATACTAAATTTTAATATAACCAAGTATTTTGATACATTATATACAGAGTGTATATTGGAAATTTGATATTTTTACATTGATATTGAACTAAAAAATATTAAATTTTCGTGATTCAGAGTGTATATATAAATCAGAACTATAATGATTAAGTGTATTTTGGGAATAAATAATAGATTTAAATAAGAGATAAAAATTAACTAAATGATAGTATTCAAATAAATTAAATTAAAAACCAACACTAGCTCGATAATTTCTAAAACATATAGATAAATGTTCCAAATGGATATTAATGAACTCGAATGTAGACAAATTGGATTTTCTAACAAAAACGTTCTCTCTAAATTAATATATTAATATAGTTTTCCTGTATTAACCAATAACATTAGATTTTCATTCAATTTTCATACCAATATACAGATTAAGTATTATATTATATTGTATTATTACAATCGTTGATATTATCAGTCTTTTAATAATTTATACCATAAATCAATTATATATGGATCGTGGATGATATTCATTTTTATCAAAACACAATATATATAGAAAATTAAAAATAATACGCCTGGAAAAGTGTTGGTGTAGTGTATAAAAAAGAAAAACCTATTTAAAAATGATTCATAGTTTCAGGATAATAAAATATAATATGTGAAAATTCCATAAAGGTATATTAATATCAATTTTATATTATCTACTTTTAAAGCTTTGATGTTGAAGATATCCTTAGAAAGAAATAATATGACTCATCGCGGGAGTCTTTTTGTGTTCTAATGTGACGCAACAAAT
The DNA here is from genome assembly GCA_013282895.1 of Eriosoma lanigerum. Classification (NCBI taxonomy): domain Eukaryota; kingdom Metazoa; phylum Arthropoda; class Insecta; order Hemiptera; family Aphididae; genus Eriosoma; species Eriosoma lanigerum. The sequence continues at coordinate 23,394,192 of CM023358.1, read as the reverse complement.
CTCAATCTTATAGAAATCGTCACCAAGAAGACGCAGAAATATTTTGTCGTTTTGTGCTTTTAATTATTGTTTTAAACTTATATAATAATGAATTATCCCGAAAAAGTTTGGTCCAAGTACATCACACGTTCTTAATCAATAATAACAATTTTGTATTATTAATAACTAATTGATACGATACGCTTCTGAAATATTGATCATGGAAAAGGAAAACAAACAAACGGTTATTTAAATTTAAAATTCTACAAAAAATTGTTTAGACATTAAAAATGTGGAGTTGAAAATATTCTAAATTTAATTATAATATGATTGTACACTGACTGTACTGCTGCAAGCTATAACACCAGATGTTAAGAATAATACGATAATATGAGTCGTTCACGATTCGTAATGTGTTATTTTTTCTATGTGATGTCATAGTATTTTAGTGTGAAATTGTTTATAATATTGCCTATTTAGTATCTGTTAAAATGAGTATTGATTACAAATTAAAAAAAAAAACGCACATTATCTACGATATAGGAATAAATCAATAATCGACTTTATATTTCAGTGAGTGTGTTTAGATATTTAGTTTTGAAATAGTTTATGATAAAAATGTATACCTTCAGGGTGTTAATTATGAGTTTAGATTTTTCCTTATGTTTACATAAACGTAGTATTTCCTATTAATTAAACATAGGTTTTATGATTATTGGACGAAAAAAACGCATTATCGATTTTTATGTAATATAAGTATATTATACTGTATTCGATATAAATGTTTCAACTTTCAATTAACAGCTTAATCAAATGGCTTCTAAAAACAAACAAAAATGGAATAGATGGTACCTTTAATTTATCACCTAAAGAAATCGTTTTAAACATGTATATATATATATATTTATATATTGTATAAGTATGTGTGATTAAAATGGTTATAAATTCGACTATTACATTATGTAATATAACGTATACTCGTACGAATGTTTATATTTGGATAATTAATTTTAGGGTCGCAATAGCCAATGCGAAAGTAGGACATATTTGTTTACTGACCTCACGCGGTAACATAAAAAAAAAAAAAACCGTACTAAATTGTAACTAATATGATATATTTTATGTCTTATGAGAACATAAATTCCGTGTTTTCCTGTTGCAAGGACGTAATTCTACATCGGATGACAATGCAAACACGTTTGAGTTATTACCAACATGATGCAGGACGTTTATTTCATTTATAATTAAATTAAATATTAAATGATTTTGGATTGAAATAACATATTGAATAGAACATTTAATAAACATTTATGGCTTAATTCTAGTAATTATAAAATAAAAAATATTTATGTATAGGATAAAGATTAAATGTATTATTAATATTTTATTTAATGTGTACCTTACCTTATTAAATTGAAATGTTTTTAAAATGAAATATTTAATGTTATATATAGGTACTATTATTAAGGTTTAGTACGTCGTTAACTTGAAAATTTAAGATAGACCTAATATTTTTATTGAATAAATACAATATTTATGTCGATGGGAAAATAACCCCTTAAGCGTAATAAAGTTAACAATTGATCATCCTGAGTATGCATAAATAATAAGGAAATCAATTTCGTTGATTTGATATTTATTATAGGTATATTATTTTATCAATTATCATAATATTATTGCAACTAGATATTATAATACTAACAAAATATATTGAATGGTGTAAAATTTGGAGTCATTCATGTATACATCGTGTTGTTGTCCTAATTGTTGTGTTTAAAATAACGCGCAATTGAAGTTTCAATAACCCGACATAGACTTTGTTACGACACGTTGGGTAAAAGAAACCGTATGACAGAGTAAAAGGGTGACTGCGCAGTTATATATTATTATAATAGGTAGGTACTGGTTTTACGAACTATTCAGTCGAAGATTCCTATCTGCGTCATAATATGCTAAAGACTAATTCGACAATAACAATTTTGATTTTATATCGTCATCAATACACGCAGCCACATAAATTATAGATATTGTTACGGTATATTTCAAAATAATATGTAGGTAATGGAATTCTAATAACATTAGTTTAAAATGTTTTTTTTTTTTTTAGTAATATTTAAAAGGAAAATAAATTTTAATATATTGCATCATAATTTTCGATATACAAAATATGAATAATATAAAGTTTCTATTACCTATATACTTCGGGATTTTAGGGATAAAATATGCTAATAAAATACATAAGATAATGTTTATAGACATTTATTGTAACGTGAATTAATCATTGCACCTAATATATGTATTATATACGTACAAATAGTTCGTAATGGTTTTGATTATTATTTATTATTAATAATGATAACAGCGATCGCATAGATTGTAGAAAAATGTCGTTCGTCGTCACGTGATCATAGTATGCGACTTTCAATTTAACTTTCATTTTCTAGACTTACAATGGAAAGCAGTTATCTATTTTATAGGTACATGTCAAACAACAATTATCTAGTTAAATTATAGTAGTCGTTTTATTGACTATAATAATATTTTCAAATGAAATACTGTCTGGGAAATATAGGTAGGGAAATAATGAATCTACGTTTGAATAGTGAGTAGATATAAATATTTAATATAGAGGTACCTATCTGGTATATAAATTTACATTAAAAAGTCATTGGTGATACTAATACATTAATATTAAGTTGACATTTAGTTTCCTTTATTTTAAAATCGTTCGAAATTAAGCTTCCGTATAAATAACTTTAAAAACTAAAATATAAACAATTCGTTGCGTTTTTATCGATTTTCCCTATATTGATTCGCATAGGTTAGAAAACTATACGAGTTAGTGAGGCCAATGGCAGGGCGAGGATGAGAGAATTATATTATGTTTATTTCAAGTGATTTATATTTATAATATAATTTTTATATAAAATAAAAACTTTAATATCGGTGCTCAGAAAATAGTTACAATGTTCTGTATTTCATTACGTAATAATACTAAAATATCTACTAGGTGCCTAATAGAATTATTAATATTTTTTTTTTTTATGGCAATGATTTATAACATTTTGGTTTATCCTGATAAAATAAGTGTTTAGTTTCCCTTAATATGTTGATTATTATATTCGCATATTATCAAAATGTAACCACGTATGTTTATTATTTATTATAGGTACACTGTACGCACATATTAATATATTATAAACCTGTGAATGTTATAAATTATGTTGTACAGTAGGAAGTGAACTAAACGAATACCTAAAGTTATATGGAAAATAATTTGTTGAAAACAGAACACAAAAGGTTCGACTGATTGAGCCTTGTGAAAAAATTTAAAAATCTTTTCTATCTAACCCCCAAACAAATGATTTTTTTCTTGTCCGGAATTCTAAATAGAATAAAATTTTATAATAACAGTAATAATAATGGATACATTATAATTGTTTGTGTATACGTTATAAAATGTATAAGACGGCGGAGACTATTTATGTGCCTTGTGGTAACATTACATAATAATGGTCGTTCATAGGCGTGTCTGAACTTTTACCGAAAACATTATTGGAATATTCAAAAATTAATTTTAATTTATTCAAATATGTAGATCATGGGTAATAATTAATTTCTCTTTTTCAAAAATTAACACGGTCTTCTCTACTCTCCTCACAAATAATTTAAATTATACAATTCCAAAGTATCTAAATATAATATTACAGCACGACCATAATAATGGTAAAAATCTATAATAAATTACCTGTCATCAAACTAAATATAATTTGTAGGTGCATTCAAATTTCTAATAGACGAGTACCCCTAGTGTAACGATTATATTTTTTCCGAATGGTATCCCTTCCGACAAACCTGAAACCAATAAGTAATAATACATAATTATATATTAAAAATGATATTACTATTTAGTATTCAATCGTAATAGCAAAAATAATTATAAAAATATGAAATGTTATACTTCTTTTCTGTAAGTATTGTAGGGTGGTTTACAGTCCAGTTACGTTATGCTAGGTTAAATAGTTTACAGTTCTTTTCATCAAATGTTGTACATCGACTAAGTGGCCCCTCGATATTTTCATTTTTCTTTGGTGCCAAGGGTCCGTATTCAGGGGGAGGATTCATGTTCAAACATCCTGAAAATTTTATCACATATTAAATGATATATATTTTAAGAAACAACAAGGTTTTCATTTTAATATACATAATAACCCCCCCCCCCCACGAAAATTAATGCTGAATACAGCCATCGTTATTAACACCTCCAACCACTCTAAATACGTCAATGTAAAAAACTTAAATGTTAAAAATAACCAAAGTATTTTATAAGTACCTACGGAGACGTATTTGGCAATTTTTAAAAGAGGGGGTTCAGATTTTTTTTAGAATTTTGTATGATGCCGAACCCGCCACCCACTCACCGTATGATAATATAAAAAAATAAATTTCAAAAAAATGCAAATAAACATGTTCTGTAACTATATATATTATGAAAATCTAAAATAATATTATTAATAGCAATTTTGTTTTTTGTTTTTTTGGTTATGGGGATGTTTTAAACCCGTTCGCCACCCCTTCACCCCATAAATATGCCACTGAGTACCTATATCTTTTTACAGCAACGAATCAGTACTTGAAGTATATACTTATTAAAAGATCGAAGCGTGTCGTCATGCGGAATACGTTCAAACTGATCATTACCGATCGTATAGTATATAATAAAACTCTAGCTATTTATAGCTGTTATAAATAGTTATGCAACCTGCGTGTACAATGAACCGTCCGAAATTAGATCGTTGACGGCGTCGACGGTGTGGGGTGCGGTGGGATGGAAGTTGGGCGACGGGGTACAGGTAGAAAAGCGCGTCACGAATGACGACGATGGCGATAGTGCATTACCGTGCATCGCGTGCGACCACATTGACGGCCGGTCGTCGTCGTCGGTGGCCACGGGTGGCCAGGCTGGTCGCGACGGGTGGACGGGACTCGCCAGACGCCTGAAAAGCCCCGAACACATATTTTACGGGACGCGACGCCGCGTAGTAAATTGTTGTTTATTGTTTTCCTTCTCGCGCGCGAGCGATGGTCGATGTTCAACGGCCCAAGGTCAACAGGATGTTTATTTTTAGAAATAATTGCGTTTTTTTTTTTTATCTCACGTCCTGCTCTCTATACCGCCTTCCTCCGGCGTCGTACAGTAACGGAATCCGACCGTAAGTGTTTCACATTCAACGCGCTTTACGGGTTTGATGTTTACGCGACGACTACGTACTTTTTTCATGACGACAACCTGTCGATTGTCGATCGCGGACTCGGTGTGTAGTAAAAAAAAAAAAACGAGTTTGATAAATATCCACAAGGAATGTTGCAGTAATTATTAATTTTTATCGGTAAAAATGTTGAACGGGTACAGGATGAACGATAGTTATTATATTAAAACTTATTTATGAAAATATTATATAAAAAATCGTTACTTATTAAATTAGTGCTGCCATCTGTCGTCGTACATCGGTCCGTTTTACGTTCGCATCGGTCGTCCGACGAAGCGCGCCGTCCGATACGCGCCGGCGAAAATCGTTAAAAACTACTCCCGAAATCGTAATATCATTTTGCCGTTATGCGTGTTTATAAAAATATTATATCATATTGTTTTTGTTATAGTCGTTTCATCCCAATCGATTATAATAACATTGTTATAATTGTTGTTTTCCGTTAGGTCGCCCGTGACACGGCTATTGATCGTCGTTCGTAACGAACATGTTTTAACTTGTTCATCAATCTCCACAAACCATTGATTATAGAATAGAATCTATTCTATAATCAATGCCACAAACGTATAATAAAAGAAAAAAAAAAATGTAATAGCATAGATGGACCACTACAAAACTACGAGTCATCAATAAAAAAAAATTTAGAGGGGACCCAGTCCAAATAAGCTACTCGTTATTCACATTTAGCTCTACATTTAGGATTTTGTTAAGGGGAAGGGGATATGTGATGGCAATATTTCATTGACCAAGATTAAGCCCCTCTATTCTCTCACCGTCGTAAACAATGCGCGTTAGGTTAGCAATTTCGATATTCTTATAGGTAATTATACGAAGTTATTTATTTTGTATCGGGTTTTCGAAAAAATATCATTAGGAAAAATAAGTCAAGGGAGGAGATATCGATCCCCCATGTCAATTGTATTCCCCCTCCCCATAAATACGCCACTGAAAACCACAAACATAAACATTTTTTAATATTGTTGCAATTGCATGTCGCCGTTTTCGGTATTCTCATTTGCATATAATCTTTTAACTTTATTAATATTATAAAACTAACGCGCACGTCGAAATTTAAAACCCGAACAAATTTATTTTTGATGAAATGATTATTTTATGCACATATTGGTTTACAGATGAAAAACATATATATATATATATATATATTATAAAACTATGCTGTTCGAAAATACCCAATTATTAACAATATTGCCAATATTATATATCCTAATTTATCCTATTCTATCATTTTCTCCAGACTGTGGTGACCATGACGTAATTGTGGGGGGGAAACGGGGGTACTTGCCCCCCTTAATTTTATTGTGAAGGGGCAAAAGTATAATTTTGCCCCCCCCCCCCCAGATAAGTCAATAGTTCATAACTAACAAATTAAAAATGTGTTTAAATATTGTTGACAGTGGTTTTTTTAAACTTATTATTATTAACACTTATTAGTTATAACTAAAATAAAAGTAATTCCCATGAGTTTAAAACTTGTGCTTTGTGTACAAAAATTTAGGTATATGTAAAAGAAATATGTATTTTACCCTCCCTCTTCCGTTTACAATTTTGGTCAGTACATTATTTTGCCCCCTATTTTTTTACCAAGTACGCCACTGGTGGTGACGTTTGGTACTGATTACCATAATATAACGTTCAACAATTAATAATTGCAATATAACTAATACATTTAAACATTTAAATACTTGTTAGTTATATTTTATATAAAATAATAGCATAACCATTACCAAAGTTAATTTTATAAAGTAAGTATATACTAACTATACGATATCGGATATACTATGTATCACACTTACTTATTTACCAATTCATTGTTTTGTATCAGGTAGGTATAATAATATATCTTCATATTATGGACATTTTTTTGTAACTTTGTTTTAACTTTTTAGTTTTTTACCCAACCATATTATTGATAGATATATTTTCAATTGAAAAATAAAGTTGTTATAGAGGCTTTTATACAATATAAATATTTTAGTTCAAACATTATTTTTCCTTAGAGAATGTTTAACAGGTGTGGGTGTCAACTGGACTATTTCCATTTAGACACAAAAATATGTAGATGCACTTAAAAAATTATCCCAACTCGATAGCCTAGGCCCTAGCCTATCGATACGTTCAAGTACACACAACTGCATTAATGCAATTGATTGAATTGCCAACTAAATTCAACTAATCTAATAATAGTTTTTCAGCGTCTGTTCAATTTACAAACTATAGTCTACAATTTATATTGTGAAAAAAAATATAAAATATCCTGTGTTTCATATAAAAGAAGAATGTGAGATACGCGACCAAAAATGTGTCGATTAGGTGAGTATCCTTCGTAAACAACATGCATTTTATGCGTCTATGATGATTTATTGTACACCTAAGCTGTTATAAATTGATACCTAACTATTATAATAATTTTAAATATTCAACCATTAACCACGTACAAAGATTATACAATTATATCAACCATAAATTATGTATATTATATATTATCTAATGGCATTGCAAAGATACAAAACAAATTTCATTTAGCTTAAAGCAATAAATTTATTATAAAATCGAAATATATATATTGGCTAAAATATTATTATAAGAGCAGTGTGTCCATTTTACACATATATTACAATGTTATATATTCAGATCTTGTATAATAATAATTAATTATAATATGTTTAATACTAGTATTATTTTTAATATATTATTATTTAAAATTATATAATAATAAGGTTTTCGTGCAAATGTATTATAAATGTTATAGTATTAAAAATTACCTTATAACACAAAGCATTTGTTATTATAATATGCTTACTTATATTATTATTATTGTGTTTCTATAAAATATATATACATTTTATAAAAATACAAAAATCGCTTACTCTTCATTGATATCATAATTTTATAGGTTACATATTAATTTAAAAACTTTTTTTAAAAAAAAAGTTTTTACTTAAGGTTTTAACTTAATAAAAATATTAAAAGTGGGAAGGTCGTTTGTAGACGTTCCTCCTTCGTTCCTCGGAGAAATCAACGGTTTATTATACTTAAAATTTGAATGCAATGATATTGCATTAGAAAATACGATTCTGAGCGAAACTCAATATATTATAATATACTATACTGATAATCCATTCCAAAATTTTACCACGTGTGTAAATATTTAATAAAATTTCAAGTTCCAACGATCTTACAAATTTCAAGGAGTTAAACCGTTAAACCCAAAATTTCAGGTAATATTAGACGTTTTTGAAAAAAAGTTTAAAGTTCTATACTTGGCCAAAAAATCAACCAATCGGTTTCAAAATTTTATCACACTTGTATATTATCTATGTTAATACTTAAAAAATTAGTTATCACGCAATATAAAAATTTAAAATAAAAGAAACCGTAATTTTGCCGATTTTCCGGCATTTTTTTGATAGTTTTTCTTCTCCCTAGGAAAAACTTTTGAGAAATTCAAAAAATGAGTTAAATAAAGTACCAGCTAGAGGCAATTCGCTACCGAAAGCATACCCTATTCGTGGTAATTTTACCATTATTTCTACCCAAAAAAATGTTTTCATAAAAAAAAAAATTTAAAAAAAAACATATTTGTAAATCAATACATTTGTTGCTTCGATCAGAATCTAAAATATTATATAGGTATCTACTTAGTATAATACGAACAAATTATAAAAATTTAAAACAAATACTAAAATGTCATCCGATAATTATTTTGAAAATTGTCAAATTATGAATAATTATTTATATATATATATAGAATAGAATTATTAACAAAGTATAAATGCAGTGCATGTAAGTAGATATGTATATCTTATTAATATTATGTTTAAAAAAGTGAATTTGTTTTCTTTCTAATGTGATACTTTAAATTAAGAAATACAATATATATATTATAACATGAGGTTTATAATTTATTATACTTACTATAATATAAAACAAAAACAAACTATTTGCATGTTTTTAAAAATGAGACACAAAGATAATTAATTAGGTATGTGAGAAGCAAACGAAAATATGTCATTTATAATATATTAATATACATTTATTTATATTTATAATTTTATATAAAATAAAAGACAAAAGTTAATTGATTTATTATAAACGCATATTTTTTAATAAAATGTATAAAATTAATATTCATTAGAAGATCCTTTCAAGATTCAAAGATTTTCAAATGTTTATATTAAAAATATAATTAGATAATAAAGATTCAAGAAAATGGATTATATGTTAGTATACTCATATATTATATAATTAAATAGGTACGTTCTTTTTCGACATAATGAATGTAGTAAAACATTTCTTTAATAATAGTTACTGATAATATTATTTATATTATATATTTTAATATTTGACAAAGTAATTGTATTTTTCTTTATAAAAAATATAATTTTGACGTCAATTATTAGCATAAAAACATATTTAAATTTTTTTCTGATATGCAAAGTCTACTAAATAGAAAAAATGATTTAATCATTCAGCATTACCACTTATCTTTCATATAGTAAAATTAATGAGATTTGGGTAATTCACTGTTAAAGCCTTTGCAGTTCAGATATATTCCATTTATACATTTAGTAATGTTTAAAAAAACGTGTTTTATATACTTGGTAGTTGGTTAAAAAAAATAAAATTTACTGATCATTTTTAATATGATATCGGGTCGAGATTATTCATTATTTTTTTTATATTTATAATTAAATACAATAATGTATTTTTGCATTCAATGCACTATAAACGTTTTATTTGACATTGTTTGAAACTGCTGTTTGAATTTATTCAGGTTGTCACTATTTTAATCGTTACTACAACTAACTAGAATTTTATGAGATAACTCGAGTTTATTTTTATGTATAAAATATATTAAGCATTGGCTGTAAGAACCGAATTCGTGTTTCCATTAATTATTATACATGGTGGTAATCCTCTGGTAATTGTTTCTATCCAACACATGAATAATATATCGGATTCCTTGTCGGTTTTCGGGGTCGACCTAAAAGTAAAATTATTTATTAATTTACATTTTAGATTAATAAACGATCAATACGCATAGGTTAAAATGTTAGATTCAATAACTAATAACAATCGTCTTACAGAATTACGAGATTGGATTTTAACGAATGTAACTCGATTAAATCTCGTAAGAATAATGTTCCGACGATATTGTCTCTGTGCGATTCGTTAAATTGATTTTCTGAAATATAAAATTAAATTGCGATGTAGGTGTTCAAAAACTACATTTATATCAATTATAATAATATATACAGGTAGTTTACTTAATGAATTACATCTGTGTAACAATAATTATACAGTGCATTATTAATGATATTTGTGCGGTATAACATTTTTAAATAAGTATATTATAATATGTTTGTTGTTACCTTCAGGTGCTAAACGTTTCAATAAAGAATTAAAATATGTCATTGTCGTTAAATCGGTGGCGTTTGCTAAAATTATCTCAATATAATCGAAATGAACTCGATATAAAGACAAAAGTTTTTTTAATCTAAAAACAAAACATAGTGGCTGTTATTTTTTTAACTATTTGCAATAGGTACATGGGAAATTAAAATATAATACTAATTTAGCATTATAGGTTAGGTATTTTCCGAAATTAGCAATAATAAATAAATCGATTTATTATTAAATTGTAATTGGGTTTACTTGATCTTTTCATTGATAACACATTCAGTTTTGTCCGTGACGCCGAAAATTCGAAACTTACAATTTTTCCACTTGAAACTGGATCTTAATATGAATGCAACGATTAACGCTAAACCTACAAATCGTTTGGAAACAATTTATTAATAAAATATTAATTTTATAAAATATTTTACTTAATTACGAACCTCCGTCGTTATATAACCACCACACATCTACTGTACCGTGTACATATTTGTTCTTATCGGCAAATGAAAATTCTTTATCCTTTATTTTGACAAAACAATCAGATACCCTTTAAAAAAAAAAAAAAAAATGTGTAATAATTGAAAATTATAATGTACCTAATCAGTTATCAGTTAATAACTGTGATTATACTTTTGGCGGTTTTTAAATTTTTGATTGGACGTTGTGGTTTTATACGGAATTTCGTTTTTGTGTGTATCATGATTCACATCTTCAATCATTAAATTAGAACTTTCTGTTGAAGGCACGCGGACCATAATTGTTGTGATCCCATTCGTAGTGGCTACACTGAGTCACAAAAAACACGCAAATTATATTTTTATTTTCAATTAATATAAATCATATTCTTAAATTTTACCCACTTAAAAATATTTAGGAAAGTTTTCAGATCTCGAATTGGACAATTCAACCAATCGGACTTGTATCCAACCATAATTATATTTGGTATCAATTGTCCGTGACAACAACTGTGTACCATACGAGTGGCTACGTCCAATTCGATATCATCGACTATAATGTAAATGGATTTAACTTTGGAATTTTTCAACCATTGATTTCCTTTGTCGAGTTGTATTTTCTTCTGTTCATTAGCAAGCAATCTCTTTAAAATAAATTCACAACATTCATAACGTATAATACACACTAGTAAATCATTTATGGTTTTTATATACTAAATCTAACCTTTTCAACGTTCACACACATTAGTATACCATTGTTTTTCGTAATCAGATGAGCTAAAGAGACCAACTTCTTTCTCGACTCAGGATTACCGCAAAGCACCAATACGTTTGGTAAATAGTTTTTGACGTGATACTGAATGGTGTTTGCTTTGTATACGTACTTGATAACAGATTTTAATTGTTGCGTTTGTTTCGATGTACCCCAGTTTATAACTATTTATATTTATAAAATAATTGGAAATTTAACACCGTTTATTTATACGTATTAACGACTAAAGTCGGTTTATTTACCATCCTTTTTTCTAGTTGCAATTCTATATAAGATACATATAACACAAATAACAATTGATGACATTATCTTATCGATCGATATCATTATTCCAAAACAGATAAATGCCCCAATAAGACTTAACCATTTGTTATAAAACTATAGACATAAAAGAAAAACAATTAATCAAAAATACAAATAAGTTTCCTAAGTAGGTATAGAAAATTGATGATAATAGTATACTTTATACGTAGGTCTCCAACCCAAAGGTTCAAAATATGCAACATGAAATGTACATAAATTTAATAATGCGTATGCAGACAAATAAATAGTTGAAATTAAAGAGGCAATCTGGTTTAATTCGCCTAAAATAATATACATTGTAGACATTAATAGAAATAAATATATAAATTTATCATATTTTATATATCTAGTTATTGTACGAGTATAAATGATTCCCCTTAACAATTTCATTATATTTAATAACTATTAAATTATTTATACAATTTACCTAATAATTATTTTTACATACATAGTAGTAAACTAGTAGTTTTGTATATTTAAAAGAGTTAACTAAAAAGTAATGTTTTAAACATTTTTAAAGTATTGATAAATTAAAATTGCACCAATTTGGTTATATTAATTAATAGGTAGTGGAATGGGTAGTTTTTATTTCTCGGAGAAATAATAATAAGAGTAATAAGACACACTTAAATATTTTGATAAAAACTTTTTTGGCATGTAGTAAAATGTATTTAAAATGTAAAAAAAATCATTCATTAACATTTTAAAACATAACACTTATTACCAATAATGAGTAAAACAGATGACATAAACATGGCGCAAACATGAGCACGATAGGGTTCTTGATTTTTTCCATAGCCTTTCGCTAAGTATTTGAGAAGCGGATAAACGTCATCTTGGCCCATTCTTTGTAGAAGTTTTGGAATGGATATAAGAGCTGTCAACGCAGTGCTTATTGTTGCTCCAAAACAACCTAAATATATTGTAATTGGCCACAATGAAATTGACTGCATCAACTAAAAATTTACGAATATGTGTATATATAAAATAAATTAACAATGTTATTTATAGGCATAACTAACATTTTTATCGAAGTATAAACCTTTGGTACAATTCCTGAATTCACAGTTCAAATAAGTTTGATTTTGAAGTTCAGCTACATCACCGCTCGCCGCCCTCAACTGAACCGAACCTGGCACCACTATCAATACGATATATGAAATTATGGTAATGAGAATCGATAGAAGAGTTCCCTTAGGTATCGACGCACTCGGATCCTATAAAATTGTCAAACTTGTAAATTTAAACTTTAAATTATAAAGATTAATATGTATATTTTTGTATTAGGTTTCGAAAATTTATAATAGGTAAATACGTATAATAATTCTTACCTTAAGATCTCCCGATATGTTTGCTCCAGCTTGTATACCGGTAACGGACGGGAAAAAGACTGCAAAAATTGTAAAAAAAGAATAATCGATGTTGTCTTCAAACCTATATTTCGAGTACAAGTTTTCTTTAAATGTTTCCACTAAAATACAATAAAAGCAGTATAAACTAAATTATATAATATTATAAGTTCGAATTTGTGCGTTACTACTAAATCCAGTGAAGCCTGAAGCCCTCGCAGTATCGGTTTTCGGGCCGATATATGATCCGATTACTACGTTGAAAATACCAACAATTATTGCTATTAGAAGAGCATTTTGTACCTGAAATAAATAGCGTTACGTAAAATCTTCTATCATTTATGTAGCATTTGTATAATGGAAATACACACTTCAGCTTCTCTATCCATGCCAATACAACAAGTTATGCTCATAATTATTATGCATACGACTCCCAAAGATCTAAAAGTAAAATTATCATCGATTGTGCTTAAGTCATACGATTGAAACAATGATTTCAAAGATAAACAAAATCCGAGTGTGTTCATAGCTGCCGAAATTGTGTTAGCTAATGCCAATAGGATGCCAATTGACGCTCCAAATTCGGGACCGATTGATCTGGAAATGATAAAATAAAGACCACCTAAAAGGAATAATAAATATATTATTAGTAAATGTATTAAATAATTTTGACAATATAAATGTACATAACTATTCAGAGTGTATTACAAAGATTTGATCTCTAAATATTATATGACAATGATTGTAATGAAAAATTAACAAAACCTCATGATCACTTTATACGTATGATACTAAAACGTCTAAAACATAATTCTTATGATACAAACAGAACGGTTTGTTCTTTAAAAATTCGATATTTATTGCTATATTCTAAACGAACTGTGTTAAAATATCAGATTATACAACAATACTATGTTTTATTAAGTTAATTTTTTTTAAAATTTTGTAATTAAAAAATATTACCTCCTTTCACTCTTCCATTTGTGCTGATCGCGGAAAGTGAAAACGTGGTGATGAGAATGATGAAAAGTGAAATAAAAATAATCAGTAAAGAATTTAATATTCCAGCTTGTGCTAAAATCCATGGCATACGCAAAAAAAGCATCACGCCCCATATACTGAGCAGACATGGTACCAGAACTCCTTTAGCCCATCCTAGTTTTATTCCTGGGCTTACTTCTAGTTTGCTTTCTTCTTCGCAAACTAATTCGTCGAAAGATTGAATCTATACATAAATATAAAGTAAATAAATAAAAAGTCAAGAAGTCGATTCTGGGTGTTCCTTCTTCGTCCCTTTGGTCCTTGGACAGATTAGTGGTAGTTATTATGTTCTATATTATAATTAAGATTTTAATGTAATAATATTCCAAAATTTCAAAATTTTAAAAAAATGATTCTGAGCAAAACTTAGACAGATATATACAATTACAATATACTGATAATATTTATATTTATAAATTTTCTTTATTTATCAAATAATGTGTAACAGAAAAATTAGTTATATATCATAAAACAATGAAATTCAAGTACATTAAAAATGTAGATTCCGCGATTTCCTTACCCAAAAGAAAAACTTATGAGAAATTCAAAAATTATCTGAATAAAGTACCATCTAGATAAAATTCTCATCAAAAGCATACCCTATTGTGGTAATCGGAGAACATCTATTTACTAACCAAAGAAATGCTTTCAGGCTTTTAAAAACACAAAAATAAAACATTAATGTGAAATCTTAAAATACGAAGGCGCGCGTATAAAAGAAATTGTGACTTACGATTTTTAAAATAAATTTTTATATGCGTATATAGTATAGGTATGTCATAAAACATGTCAATTTTTTAGCTTTGTGCATTTAATATCAAAATATTTATATTATAAAGTCTCCATATACTAAGAAAGACATGCTGAGAAAAGGTTCAAAAATATTTTCTTTCATTCGCTGGTTATGTCTTAAATATGTTTCACCCTCCTTATAATTATATATTTATAAAATTTTTGAAATTATTTAACCTTGAAAGTAGAAATAAATGTTGGACGAAAGATTTTATAATAATTTAGTTCTTGGTAAGATTAATGATATCCATACAAGATACAACCTAACCATACAACCCAACCTAACCTATCCATTTATTCAATAGGGTTAAATTTCTTATAGCCATGATTGGGTCGCGTAATAAACTGGTTTTTGAAATTAGCACTCGTAGAATAAACTATTATCTAACGATCCTATTCAAAGAACTATGTGCATAATTAATTTGGACCTCAGTCTATTTGATTTTTAGTGAAGTTTGAGGTAAATCTTAATCTCATATCTTGCATTGATTTCTTTTAATATGATAATAATTATATAATATATATACGTATATATATATATATTTTTTTTTTCATTATTAATTTTCCTATTTTTCACTATTTTATGTACACTTTTATAAACTATTGTTATTTATTTATTTTTAATTGTTATCTCAATTATTTATTAATATCTATATATATTTTTTAAAATTGCCGTCAGGCATATAAATATATAAATAAAAAAAAAATATCATATTTCTTTGATTTTATTCAAAATTCCAATTTCAAATATTCATTAAAAATTATTATAACTGAGTTATGTAATATATGATTATATTCTTAGTAAATAAATTAGTACAAATATTAAATTATATATAGTTTATTCAACCAGGATGAGAAAAGTAAACGATTTTTTTTATAAAACTACATTCTTGTCGTTTCGACGACGTAATTTCACATTTTTTCATGGGATGCAAAACCAATCTTAAAAATCTAAAGTAATACAAAAGTCGCTTGCATAATCAAGTACAATTTTATTTTTTATAGCAAAAATATAAAAAATTAAAACTTCAATTAATAGATTTTCATATAAAAATTTATATAATCTAAATCATGTAACCAATAAGTAATATATATATATATATATATATGTATCAATATAATTATATAAATATGTATTAGAATAAAGTAAATCTTCTAGATTAAAATCAATCAATTAAAATTAAAATTTAGCAAAACTATCTACAGTTTCATTAAGATCTAGTATTCTAGTTCATAAGGTTTTTTTTCAGTTGCAATAACCATTAAATCACTTAATTTGTTATCTCCCATAGTTAAAGCGCAAGTAATTTTTAATTCTTTTCAATGTCGAAAAAAGCGTTCATTGAAAGCAGTACTAACAAGCTATGTTAAAATTATTGTAAGTATTTTTAATGTTTCTAAGCAGATGGAAGTTTAGATAGAATTTTTGTTAGTGTTATTTTATTATATATAATATAATAATAATATATTTTATTTTATTTCTTTTTCTTTTTCTTTAAGTAGTGTTTGGATGGAAGAAAATTCAAAAGATAAATATAGAATTAATTTTAAAATGCCTATAATGTTTAAGAAATTTTTCAAGATAAAGTGAATTTGACCTCAAAAAATGATCACTGTTGGACTTAAAAATATCCATAACCATCAAAATATCATTATTAATACTAGAAAATTGTTTTTCGTTTTATACTATAATTCTATGAAATGATCTACACAAAAAGTGTGTTAAAAAAAATTCATGGGATACATTTACACACCCTTGCATCCCTTAAATGAAACCACTGATTCTTGTTATATATAATAATATAATCATAGTATACGCTTTAGCCACGACAACATCGTGAGTTGAGATAAAGGGCGTTATTTTCGATCGTACATAAATTAGTTATTTAGACATATTCATTCGTCGGTCACGAAACCACAGATTAGATTAAATTATCTTGGCTCTCTGTATACAGAGTGGATATTAAGTTAAATTAATAAAAATAAAACATTTCTTCTATATGTAAACTTAAAAAGAAAATTAAAGAATAAAGAAGGTTATAGTGTCTATACCTATACAAATCTCTTAGCCAAAAAAGCGAATTGTCTCTTTGAAACCAATATTTTTTTTCATTCTTGTCTATAATACAGTTTTTAAATTTCACTCTATTCAATACAACGTAGAGATAGCTAAGTTTGTTTCAACAAAAAATAATTTTACTATACATAGCATGAAAAATGTAATCATGTATATACATTTTTAAAATTTTTTAAAATATAATTAGTTGAAAACAGTTAAATTTAAGTAAGTTTTCGTATGTATATTATAACTGTGGTGTATTTGAAAAGATTTATTTCCAATTATTATTATTATTATTAAATCACAAAAATATAACATTGCTATGTATGTAGTATTATACTGATATATCATATATGTTAAAATATTCTATAATATAATACCTGATCGATCCACCGACGATTTTGACTTTTTAATTTCATTTCAATGTGCACTGTCATGTTTGCGAGCTGACGAAATATTAACTACTACATTTAAAGTTAAAAAACGGAGCTTTATATTTCGTATAATAATTGAGTCATTATTGTTTAATTAATTAAATTACTTGTATATTTGTATACAAAAAAACATCGAGTGTAACAATAATATGAAAGTCCACTGAGATCTTTACGATAGATAAGGAAAAAAAATTTTTGACTAGGAAAACATATCTCTAGGGGCTAATAATTAAAATGTTAGCATACGATTATACGAACAAAACGAACAAGCTATGAAGTTAAATGACAATATTCAACGACGATGTACAATAATATTTGTTGTTTTTTCCCGGAATAAATTCACAATATTTTAAAACTCTAATTTAGTCTAAAGTAAATCAATACGAAGAAGATACAAAAAATAAATACATTCGATGAACATTGCAATTTACTATATTCAATGGAAACGTTTACAATGTTTTTCTTTATATTCTGATGAATATTCAAATAATGTATAAATTATTAAACTAAAAAATTTGTGGTTATCGAACGATTGAATTATATAAGTGAAAGGTACTAATTATGATTTATTCAAAAAAAAAAAAAATAATAATAAAAAGTAGAGCCAAAAATAATAAACACGAACACGCCAAATTGGCTCGATAAATAAACAAATCGTTAAAAATAATATCCGAAAATAATAAATATTTATAATATTTAGAATGAAAAATAGTCAGTAACACTTATAACCGTTTCTTACGATTATCGGCCTCGATGACTAATTTCTTTTAATTTCGCTTGCAAGTTCTCAGTTTGGTTAATTTTCCAATTTATTTTACATACTGCGAAGGCAGGGGATCAATTAATTATGTATAGTAGTCATGCAAGAATAAATTGTTTTCATAAATTATTTTTCAATTCGTGTATCTACAAATACAAATTTAAACACAAATACACGGTATTAAATATTTAAATTTAATCAGACTAACTTACATAAATATTTTAACAATTAATATTATATTAATAAAACATAGTATTGATCAGTATATATACAGGTATAGAACAATAGAAAGTATTTATATAAAGTGGAAGTGAAATAATATTGATTACTTTTAAAACGTATAATTTTTTTATTTATAAACACTTAATATTTACGCAATATTTGACATGCACAATATATTTTTGTTAATATATATGTTGCATTGATTTTGTTAGGTATTCTTAATTTATATTAAATTATTAACTACTCTTAAAGGCATCTCCCAAGATAAAATTATAACATCGACAGTCCCATACAATATTTTATAATATTAAAAAAAATTATTTTGCAAAAACACAATCAAATATCACTGTGTGTCTCTGAAAAAAGAGAAAACTATATATTTCGATACCATATGCATATTTTTGATTCTGTTTGCGGAACATGAAACTAGACTACAAGATCATTAATATTTTTGGTTTACAATATTTTTAACTTGTGTATTCTGGACATGCGCAACGCAATTTATGTTTTTTTTTTAAATGTGAACCCATATTTTTAATACTATATTAGAATTCGTTGAATTTTTCAAATCACATTTTAATGTATCAACATGTATCAAAATGTGATCGTAATTACAAAGTTGACCAAATGAGAGCTATTTTTAATTTAAAAAATCAAATTATTTTAATTTAATTACTAATCAATAATTATAATGTTATTTTTTTATAATTCCGAAAATAATGGCTCTAAATGTGTAAAATTTTCATCGAGTATTTATTTTAGTAGTATAGAGCTACAAACATGTTTTCTAATGAATTTTAAATTAATATTAAGGAAGTAATTTTAGGTTAAACACAATGATGTAAACACTATTAGTGCACACCGTGAAATAAAGCGAGCAAGTAACGGTCAGTTTGAATGTATCTTCGATAATATGTCAGATTAAACCACAAAAACTACAATGACATAATACAATTTTATTTAATTGTGATTAAATTTTAATTATTGGATTGGTAATAAATACCAAACGGTAAAATAGGTAATAACGTTTTAAGATTTTAATCATTTTGACTTGGGTAGATAATAAAACTAGAAACCAAATTATAATAAATAATACGATACAATAATAAATTACTTTATAACAAATAAGCGAAAGCCAATAACGCGCGATGAAAATAAGTTTTGGGTTAGGACGCCGAATTCGAAATATTATTTTCAACAAATAACAATAATATCAAATAGATACCTACACATGTTTAATAATCACGTCTTTTTCGTGATTAAATCATAAAATTATATTGAAATACATTCTTGGTGAAAATTTCACGCCTTTAATGCCATTATTTTCGGAATTATGAAGAAATGACATTATTATAAATGATTACGTATATGCGTTAGAATAATTTGATTTTTGTAATTTTAAATAGCTCTCATACAGTCAATATTGTATTTAGAACACATGTTGATACATTAAAATATGATTTGACAACGAATCCGAATATGATATTATAAATATGGGTTCTCATTTAAAAAATACAAGTTTTGCATGCGCAGAATACAACAAATATTAAAATATTCTAAAGCCAGAAAAATTAATGATCAAGTAGATTAGTTTTATGTTCCGCAAACAGAATTAAAAAATATGCATAAGGTAATGAGATAAAAAGTGTTCACTCTTTCATGGACACGCCTGTAAAAAAACGAATTGTTGATTTTTAATCTTCTGGTTCTGAGTTCGTATATCTTTAGTATAACATGTTGTATGTTACTTACACATTGGCTGAATTTTTAGTATTATTATTTTAGTTATCATTCATATTTTGTGTTTAAACTCGTATATTAATGAGCAGTAGGACACAATTTTTTGAGGGGTCTATCGGTCTATGATATGTTTTGGGAAACTAAACCCCTTCAAATTCTCACTCTAATTGAGGCTTTGATGAATGATATTTTAATAAGTCAGAACAAAAACGATTTAAATAATTGCTCTTTTAGATTCTATACGAACAATTTCGGAATGATTTCAAGCAGAAATAATAGTTCGATTACCACAAATGTGGTATGTTTTCGGAAAAAATTGTATCTATTTGGTACTTAATTCAAGTGATTTTTAATTTTTTATTTAGTTAATTTCTCAAAAGTTTTTCTTTGGGAGAAGAAAATCCACCAAAAAATTGTTGAAAAATTGCAAAATTCACCGAAATTTTATTTTTGATGAAATTGATTTTAAATATTTTATAATAAGGATAATTAATTTTTCTGTTGCACATTATTTGATATACAAAGAAAATGTATAAAAATAAATATTAACAGTATATCGTGTATCTGACTGAATTTCGCTTAGAAATGTTTTTTTGAATGTTATATTATTGTACTCAAATTTTAATAATTATAATATAACACAATTACATTCCACCACTAATCTTTCCGAAAACCAAAGGGACTATGAAATAACGCTTAGAATCGACTGTTTGGTTTTTTTTTTTTATTTCTTTGTGAACTAATTGGTTTAATAAGTACTAAAATGGTTAGTTGATTTTCAGAGTATTAAAGTTTTCAGTGACCAGTGTAATTATATTTCTTTGAATTACAAGATTCTATAAACTAAATATAATATTAATTAAAAATGTATTCGTACGATCAATGACATTTATTCTCTAGGGTTGGTTAGCGTATAATATATCCTTTACTAAAGACTTTATGAAAACTAAATGTTTATTTAAAAATAATAATTCAACATTATAGATAAGAGAAAGTCCTACATGAAAAATTAACGCCAAACGTTTGGTATTATTATTATAAATTTTAATGTTATATCGTTCTATTATAATTTTAAAATGGTATAAATATATTATATTTATAAAATAAATGAAGATGAATTGACTGAAAAAGATATCATGATGTAGGCAGCTGCAATGTTAGAAGACGTATAGTAGGTATACAGAATTAATAGAGGTTACGCCGGTTAAGGACAAGGGCGACTGGTGCCAAGTAATGTAATTCCATGTTGAAGACGAGAGAAAATCAGTTTCGTTTATATAACAATAAATAATAATAACAATAATCATATTTATAAGAATGATTATGTAAATTCGAGATGCATTCATGCGCTGGATGTAACGGTTTTAATTGTATTTCCTTGAATTAGAATACAAGGTGGTAATCCTCCAGTAATAATTTCCAACCAATACATGTGTATTTGATCAACATTCTTCTTAATTTTGGATGTCGATCTGTAAAATAATAAATTATATAATTTATCCTTAAAATGTCCGTCGTTTGTATATTATTAAAACCATATATATATGGCTTTAATTTTCGATAAATTACTAAGTCATATATTATTATGTCTACTCACATAATTATTAAATCCGATTGCATCGAATACGCTTCCAATAAATCTTTTATGTACAGTGAGTCAATCACATTCTTCTTATCGTGTTTTTCGTCACTGCGTAGTTGACTTTCTATATATAAGTTGATAAAAAGTTAAAGGTAGTCTTTTAAAAAGGTACGTTTAAAAGTAATTAACAAATTTAACAAATATAACGAATATGAATGTGGTATAATGCAGATGCGTTGTCGTGTTGATCATACCGATAGACTGATTTAAAAATTTAAACACATTCGTAATAAATTATAAATTATATTTAATATTAAATTATTGTTAATATATAATATTGATCGTTTTAATATTTAAAAAACAAAAATATAAATAAATTTCCATTAAGAAAATTAAGTTGCATGGTATAATTTTAGAATAAAACTTGGTGATTAATAAATTACTAATTTATATAAAATTAAAAATGATTTTGTGTAGTGTAGATATGATTTTAAAATTGTAATCTTTTAAGATACTTAGACAACATTAAACAGCATTAGGTTAACAATGTAGTTACTGAGATGAATTATCAAATGATTGAAAAACTCGTAAAACATAATTTGAAAAAAACAAAATTATTTGCTTTAGTTTATCATTTCTTTCATGATAATTTATATTAAATATATTATTATGCTATTTTAAAATACAGTAATTATTTCGTTCAAAATGTATATGGACTTTTTCTGTCTTATATTTTTAGATAATTTCAAAGATTATTTGTCTATAGTATTTTTAATTTTTTAAATGATTTATTATAGTAATAAACTAATAACTAATTACCAATTTATAATTCTTATAGTATAGTGAGTACTTATTAGGGGTATACAATATTAGGGAGGGGGGTGTTCCCGGAAAACTTAATGTCTAATTTGATGGATGGGTAGATTTAATTCTAATTTTATAGATTATTTTATCATCTAGTAAAATATTTTAGAATAAGATTGGAAAATTAAAATTGTGAAGTTAATGACTAATTTTGTATACCTTGATTAATGAACTGTCGATCCCATAAAGTGGTGAAATTAGCTGCAGTTTTTAGGCTAGTAGCGTTTGCTAATACAACGTCTACGAAATCGAATTGAACTCGATACATCATAAGCAACTGTTTTAATCTAGAAATAAAGTATTAAACAAATATAAGTATGGTGTATACAAATTTTGTTTTTACATTTATTACCAAATATTGTATATGATAATTAATTGTATTACAAATTCCTGGATTATTATAAATTATAATTTAAAATAACAATTCTCTAGTGACACAAACTGGGTTTGAATTATTATTAAGTTATAAATTCCCCAGGCGTCTTCGTGTTTTTAGTGCATGTAGTTATGCAATTATAAAAATACAAAAGTAAATAATTAATAACTACCACATAATATATCATTACAGTTATAAATTCGATAAAACAATAGCAAAATTTATAAAACAATACTAAATAATATTGAACAATTATTCAAAATTATTGATTATAATATGTATATTATATGACTTTATAACAAAGTGTGTGTATGTGTGTTATTATCTTGGCTACTTAAGTTAGTGATAGTTTAGTTTAATAACTATAATAATAATGTAAATGAATAATACATTATTTAATAACGTAATATCTATTGTCATTATCAGTGCGAATAATTTAAATTTACATTATCAATCATTTTATCAAATTCAATAGTTATTTAAAAATTAAAATTAAACTATATACAAATAAAATACATGTTTTAAAAATGATTTCATACAGGTACAGCTATAGTTATATTGCACAACGATATTGATATTTGATGTAAGAAGCTCTTAATATTAAATAATTTTGTTTGATATTTTTTTCCGTTACTAACTTGAAGTAATAGCACTTTACTCGATACATCCAACGAAAAAGGTAGTAACTCCATTTTGTCAATTGTTCAGGAGGAGCAAAATAAAATTGAAAGTTAATTTCTCATTCTATTTTTTTATTTTTTTATTTTAATATTATTTTATTATCTTTGTGGGATAGTGGAAATACAATTATTTTCGTGGTCGATAAAGAAAAAAATCCTTTATCAGAATGCAGTGTTAAAATACGTAACTCAAAAACAAAATAAAATTGAGTTACTACCTTGTTCGTTGGATATATGGATATATAAAAAAATCGTTTTGTGTAGTTTTAATATTGTTTTAGTGTTAATTTTATTATGTTACTTTTAGGTATAGGTATCATAAATTTTAAATTTTTTATTACTCTGTCACTTTGATTAATATACGAAAAAACTAATAATATAGGTACAATTAATATCAATTTAACGTGTGAGGCTTAAAATTTTATTTCCACGTGTTATGTTTCTTGTAGATAATATATACCTACATCGTAAAATTGTAAAATATGAAATAGATGTTTATATACCTATCAAATTTCAACCGTAAGTATAAGGAACTTATAAAAGTTATAATATAATTTAATATGGACACACGGTAGATATATTAACCACATTTATTATAATAATTATCAAATATTTTAACCACACAATAGAGCATATATTATATTATATATTTTTTTAATAAAATACGGATGTATAGTATTGAATATTTATCTACATACCGCATCACCTGCGTGATTACGTTGATATATACGAGTATTTATAATATAATAGTATTTATTATATATATATAT
Organism: Eriosoma lanigerum; assembly: GCA_013282895.1. Taxonomy (NCBI): domain Eukaryota; kingdom Metazoa; phylum Arthropoda; class Insecta; order Hemiptera; family Aphididae; genus Eriosoma; species Eriosoma lanigerum. The sequence goes on along the minus strand of CM023358.1, from coordinate 23,369,323 downwards.
ATATATATATATATATGTATATATAATTAATATTATATTTTTTTAATTTATACAAATATACGATTGGCTACAATACGCTACAGTCACATATTATACACAAAACTAGGTTATACTCATACATGAAACATATATAGTGATGAGAATTTTGAAAATATATTAAATAACATAAACTATTTAATAATGCCATAATAAAATATGAAATTTGTTACAATTTTAATGATATCGTTATCAAATTTGCAAAACAAATATATGCATAACAATACATATAGGTACCTATATTTTGAAAATGTTATATAATTATACATATATATATATATAAAAAGAAATAGTTAATTTTTTTCGTATTACCGAAACACTATATTGCCTTATATTATAAAAGACGAAAAAAAAAATAATATTTTGTGATTTTCGAAATTATTTATAATTAATAAACTACGATTTCTGCCTTATCTAAGAATTATAAATTTATAACTAAGTAATTTATTATGAACAATTATAATAATGGTCTGCAGGTCATAATGATATGTAATCTATTATGTTTCCATTTTTTTTTTGGATAATTTACATACATATTCTACAATTTCAATTATATATAAATATAACACTTTTAATTATTCTGATATAAATATATATCAAATTAATTTTAAGTTAATGATTATGAGTGGTAGTCACAAGTATATTTACTACAAAGAAATTTTGTACTTACTAACTTAAAGTATAGATTATTAATGTATAATATACTGACATGATGTTACTCGAATTATAAAAAACAAGTTAATCAAACATTTGATTATTATAATAATATGTTATTTTATAAAGATTTTCATACATAATATGTATTATTATATAGTACCCAATTTGTTTGATCTCATATTCATATAATATTTGTTAAATAAATTGTTTCTAAAAAACATTTTTTAATAGACCTACGTTACATTTGACTTCCTTTTTGTGGTTTGCGAATTTAGACGATTTTATTATTGTTGATAAATTTTAATATAAAATTGTAATAAATATAATTTTTTTTTTTAATTTTAAATTATTTATCAATTTTTTTAACAAACATAAAATAAGCGAATTATAACTTTTTATGAAGACTTATTATATAATACTATGGGTCACGGACAATGATTATAAAGAATTTACGCATACTACAATATTGATTATAAATTATAATTAATGATAATACATATATTACAGACTGTATATTACCTCTGTACTTTCTTATACGATAATTATCTCTTTATTAAGAATGTGTTAAATTCCTATAATAATAATAAAAAAACATTTGCCTACCATTGTAAGAAATAAAGAAATTAATCGGGATATTTACTTGCTTTTCTCCGTGTCTAGATTTTGAATCTGATCCGTAACACCGAATATTCGAAATGTGCATTTTTGCCATTCCTTACACGACTTAAAGATTTGGGCAATGATTAACGCCAATCCTGTATCAAGTGTTCACTAATCGTTTAGTTCCGTTTAATAAATGTTTGTGGACAAAATCAACATAATATTATATTATTTTATTACCTCCATCGTTAAATAACCACCATACATCCACTGTACCGTTTTTTCGTTTATTAATAAACGAAAATTGAGTATCGTGAACTCGTACGGAACAATCGAGCGCCCTGTAATATAATCATGGGTTTATGTATTCCGCGTTTTTTTTTTTTTTTTGAACATTTAATTCTTCAGAAATCAAAAAAATATTTAAATATCACATTTACTCCGGTTGAGTTATATCTTCTTCGCTGTTTATCAATTTACTGCGAAACTTGGCATTTTCGTAATATCGTATTTTCTTATTCGCGGACGATTGTTCGTCTTCGACGTTCTCGGCAATTGCAGCTGACTGCAAACGAACGATTATCGTTGCAAGTCCGTTCGTATTCGCTACACTTTGAATACAAACAAAACGTTATACGGTTAATTAATAATATAATATAATTGAATACCTATTAAATATTATACTTTAATGCGTTCAAATAAGTTTCGACGTCCTCGTCCGAGCAGTTAAACCAGTCATTTTTATACCCAACTAAAATGATATTGGGCTTGAGGATACCGTGACTACAACTGTCCATCACACGAACACCAACATCCAAATTGATATTGTCTAGCACATTATATAACGATTTTATTCCAGTTTGTTTGAACCAATTCATTCCTTTTTTAATTAATTCTCGTTTCTCTTTGTGTGACAAAACGTCCTATATGAAATTTAAGCAGAAAATATGTTACATATTAAAATAATTAATCAACGAACATGTTAAATTGAAATACGTATTTAATTGTATTATCATTTTACGACATCCGTATTTATTAAAGTAAAAATGTAAGATAGTTTTACGTGAAACACTTATTTTTGTTTGCGTGTCAATCATTTTAATATTCAATATATAGTTAAACAAAAAAAATTGAAACAAGTTGCTAATACGTACCTTATACGATATAATTTAAAAATTTATAATTTTATATTATATGATAATTGTATATTTATTTTCTGTTTTTGAATGTTATTATTTTAGTAAAATATAATACTTCAATAAATATATTATTGGTTCATTTTTTATATATCTTATTAATATTAGTAATTACATAACGAATTAATGAAACATATTTTCGAAAGACTTTTAGATTTTGAGCAAAGCGAGGAATGCGTATTGATTTAACGAAGATTTTTTTTGGATTGATTGATATTTTGTCTAAATATATATACGAATATATATAGAATGTATAGAAATTTATCCAAAAACTGTAAATTTTTTCTCAAAAATGTTTATTATTACTTGAAATTATAGGTTAAACGATCTGAACAATTTATAGAACAATATATAGAATTTATATAACAATTTATAGAAGTATAACCATATACTACTTAATCTATTTACAAACTATTTTCTAAATCGACAGTTCCAATTTTTTTTTATATAAACTTCTTAGGTTAGAGTTATCTAAATATCTCTAATATCTATATAATCTAATATTATATTTTATATGATTTTATTGTAAGATTTAAATCTAACACGTCATAAATATTTTGATTTTTTATATTTTAAGCTGATAGTTTGATATGTATTTTATGACATACTCTTGAATAACCATGTAAACATTTTGAAAATCGTAAGTCACGATTTATTTTTAGCGCGTTTAAACTTTAACATTTCACACCGATTTTGATTTTTGTACTTTTAAAATACTGAAGAAACTTTTTCGAGGAGAAATAATGGTCCGATTACCATAAGTGAAGTATACTTTCGGTAGAAAATTGCATATAATTATACTTTATTGAGCTTATTTTTCGAATTTCACAATAGAATTTTCTCGGGAAAAGATAAACGATCAAAAAATGGTCGAAAAACTGTGAAATTTATGGAAATTGTGATTTTGATGAATTTTATTTTAAATATTTTATGATAATTAATGCAATTTTCAATGTAGGGACTTAAACAAATAGTTAAATTTTTTAATAAGTAATCTACATACGTAAAATTTATGAACGGATTATCAGTATAATATATTGTATATCATCCTGAGATTCGTTTAGAGTCGTATTTTTGAATGTAATATTATTGTAGTCTCAATAAAATCTTAATTACAATAAACCACTAATTTCTCGAGAATCGAAGGAAAGAAGGAGAAACTCCGGAATTGACTTCTACACTTTTTGTTATGATTGAGAAAAGAATATTTCACAAAACAGAAACAAAACGTAAGATAAATACTTATTTCTATTTTATATAATTTTTGAAGACTTTTTTATATTTTAGTGGCCTAATCAAATAAGTTTTCTGGATATTTATTCCAAAAATCTGTAAAAGTGCTAAAAAAAATGTTTGAATTGGCCTTTTTAAAAATATGAAACTAATAAACTGAGTTAATAATTGTTTTAATATAGTGTATCTGAAAAGATATAACATTTCAGTGAATTAAAGGATTTAGAGATCAAAGGGTTCCACTCAATGATACATACTCGGGGGCTCAATGTAACCTTGATTAGAAATTAGTTTTTGTATTAAATATTATTGAACATACCTTAATCACGTTAACACACACTTGTAAGCCATTATCATTGGTTATTAAATGTGCTAAGTAGATCAATTCTTTTCTCGATTCAGGCTCTCCAGAAAGTACCATAATATTTGGCACGTAGTTTTTGACGTGATGTTGAATGGTGTCAGAAATGTACGTACTATTTAGAACTGATTTTATTTGTTGTGTTTGATTCGACGATCCCCAATTCTTATCTTTGTATATTTTTCAACAAAAGTAATTTATTTATGAGAGCAAACGTCTAATATTAAATATTAATGATGTACAATATTATATAATTCCAACCTACCTTCTTTACTTTCGGCCGCGGCCATATATAAAATCCATATAACAAATATGACAATAAACGACATTATTTTGTCGATTAGTATCATCACTGTAAAACATATAATAGCTCCGACTAGACTTAGCCATTTGTTAAAAAACTTGAAACACATTTGATTTCTATTATTATACATTTCATTTTACGATTATTTGTATGTTATTCGTGAGCATTAATACCTTGTACGATGGTCTCCAGCCCAAAGGTTTAAAATGTGCAACGTGAAATGTACACAAATTTAATAAAGCGTACGCACACAGATAAATAGTAGAAATGAACGAGGCAATTGCATTCAGTTCACCTATGAAACAATAAATATAATATATTATTAGAATTTTAAAATGGTACAATATTTTGTTTTACAAAAATGTGTTCATGTGTTGACATTTTTGGGTGTGGCTATACCTAATATATTACAAATGAGCCCATTAGTATCTATATTTTTATATTTCAAAAATGTCAATTTGAATCAAATTTAAAATATGTGTAAAACTTCCCAAAATCTACTTGATATAAGTATCAGTACAAACTTTTCTCACTAACTTAATTTCAATCCAAAGTACTTAATCTGAATTACAAATTTTTGTAGTAGGTAAACTATGTCAGTATAATTTTAATATTTTTTTTTAGTTAATAATAATTATTAAGTATATGTGTGTACTTATAAAAGTTATAAAATTATACTAATTAATAATACAATTATTAAAAAAAAAATATAAATAAGTTGTTTTACTACCTATGCAAAGAAATATTGACGATACTAATATGGCCATAATGTGAGCTCGATATGGCTCGTTAGATTTCCCATAACCTTTGGATAAGGATTTAAGAAATGGATAAATATCATCTTGACCCATTCTTTGTAATATTTTAGGAACAGCAATTAATGCGGTTAGAGCAGTGCTCAGAGTAGCTGCAAAACAACCCATGTATATAAGATATGGCCATAAAGATATAATCTGCATAACCTGAAAACAATTTATGTAAAAAAGAAAACACACATTATTTAAGGACACTTCAAATTTCACTTACTGTTGTTTATATTATTATTTATTTTTATGATAGTAATACATATACCTATTCGTATCGTTTATTATAAATATGTTCTAAATTAACGAAGGATTAGTCTTGTTATCATCTGAGACCTAAGATTGTATGTGTTATTTGGTGTTTTATATTTCTATACGTGTAATATTTATATTTACATTCTCATCGTGATACAATCCTTGTGTGCAATTTCTAAACGAACAATCTAAATAAGTTTCGTTTTGTAGTTCATTTGGATTTCCACTTGTTTCCCTTAAATAAACAGCTCCTGGCACTATAACTAATAAAATATACGACGTTATTGTTATGAGAATGGACAATAATGTTCCCTTTGGTATTGCATCACTCGGATCCTAGAATAACATCATATTATAATCACATCGTTTTGTAGATTTGTATAATTTTATGTTTGATATTACAATAGTGTACCCTAAGATCTCCTGATATATTTGCTCCTGCTTGTATACCAGTGACGGATGGGAAGAAAACGGCAAAAATTGTAAAAAAAGATTGTTGGACATTATCTTGAACCCTATAATTTGAATACCAATTTTCTTTGAATGTTTTCACTGAAAGTAATAACATGAAAATGGTTTAGAAAATACAACAATCAGTTAACAGCATATAGTAATTTACTGCTGAATCCAGTAAATCCTGATGCGATTGCCGCGTTGTTAGTCGGGCCGATGAACGCTCCAATTATAACGTCGAAAATTGCGCCAACAATGAAAACGAGTAGTAAATTTTGAATCTTGAAAAGACAATCATATTTTTCGGAATAATAACTACCATTTTAGTTAATTAGACGTTATTCATATTTTTCTATAACTGGAATGTATCACTAACTTTGGCTTCTTCATCCATGCCTGCGCAGCATAATACTCCCATGATAAATATTGCTATAAGTCCGGTGATTATAAATCCAAAGTTTGTATCCAGCGCGTGTATGTCAAATGATTGCAACAAAGATTTTAACGATAGACAAAATCCTATTGTGTTTAACGCTACTAAAATTGTGTTTGCCAATGCCAATAAGATTCCGATAGATGCTCCAAATTCTGGACCAATCGATCTGGAAATAATGAAATATAAACCCCCTAAAAGGATTATACGTTAGTGGTTAAGATAATTAATGTGTGATAAAGAGTAGTAAGAAAAATGCTAAAAATTTAAAACGATAATTATATGTGTTGAAAATTACACTGACTTAATATTAACCTCATTCTACTGTTATTGAAGAATAGGATTTGAAATTGTGAACAGATTGTTTGCTTATTTGCTTTGCATATCAATATAATATGGGATTATAAAGTTTGTAATTATTTTCGTTATAATAATATGATCTGATTATTATGTAATCTAATATTACTAAATCGAATATCAATGTTAAATATGTTATTAGTAGTTTTAATTTGTTTAAAACATCAAAGTTATCTAGAAAATACTTAATTAGTAATTAATTATAATTGATAGTAGTAATACTAATCAAATTTGTATGAGTATATGATCAATTATATAAGAAAAAAAAATAGAAAATATATAAAATTATTTAGAATTAGGTTTAGATAAAATTGAATATACATTTAAAGTATAAATTGTTTTAATGATAATTTATACTATGCTAAAAAGAATAAATAAAAATTATACCATTATGATTTAAATTAATTTATAAATTTATAGCTAAAAGAATGTTTCAATTGTATTTTTAATATTTTAAAACAATATAATGAAATAATATATATATCTTGCCATCAAATTAAAATTATAATTAATATATGTACCTAGGTACTACTATACTACTAATAATAATAAATTCAAATTTTTTAATTTATCGGATTAAATATATTATTTTTTAATTATATTTCTATATGACATCCAGTATTGTTTTATGTATAATCTATTGATTTGGTTTTAAAAAACGATAGTGATGGATTATTTTTTTAACTAGTTACAAATCATAATTATTTACTTACATTCTAGAAACATGGCTAATAATTTACATTCATCAAGACTTATAATTACTAAAGTACCTAACTACAATGGATATTTAACCATTTATCATCAATGAGTTACTATATTAATATAGTATTTACTAACTACTATACGCACTTCTGTAGTATCTACGTATAAGAGGTGATTATAATTTCATATTATAAAAGTTGCGACGATTTGCACTTGATTTAAATGTTATTTTCATTATTTTTTTAACACAATATTTTGATCACTCTGTATATTTATATTTTAGATATAAAACTATTATGATAATGTTATGTTTTATTGATGTATTATGAGGTACTTGAAAATAGGTGAACTTTATGTGGAGATTACATTATAAATTATAATGAAGTTTACCAAAATGTAAATAACATACAAATTTAAATCATGTCAGGATATATTATACGTAAATTAAGATATACCAGTATAGTATTAAATTTAAATGACTTAAAAGCAATTTTTTAAATACCTCCTTCAACTCGTCCATTAGTGCTGATTGCTGATAAAGAAAATGTTGTGATAACTATAATTATAAGTGATATAAAGATAATTACAACTGAATCATATATGCCAGCTTGTCCTACAATCCACGGCATCCTCAAGAAAAGCATAACACCCCATATGCTGAGTAAGCATGGAATTAGGACACCTTCTATCCATCCTAATTTTATACCTTGGTCGACATTTAAATTACTTTCTTCTTCGCTAACAAGTTTATCGTACGACTGAATCTGAAAAACAGATATTAAATACTGAATTGAAAAACAATTATACGTTAACAGATCTATCGTCTATTATAATATATTTATATGTGAAGGTATAAAACAGTTAAAGTTTGTTCACATCAAGCATAAACCTGATTCCAGAATATTGACATACATATAATGAATTTAATTGATATTATAACTTATATTCTTATGTTATATAATTTTCCAAAATTTAAAATTTTTTAAAGCAAATCATGTAAAATACAAATTTATGGAATCAAATTAACATATTCAAAGATTGGATATAATATATAACTAGACGATATTATTTATTAACCTTTAACAAACAAAAATTAAACATAAATTTCATTTTAAACTTATTATATAAAATAAAATAATAGATATATAGATTTGACGTTACTTTAAAATAATTCTACATTCAGCATCTAGTAAGTTTTAAAGTTTCTTTTTACAAAAAAATAAATAATAATTTAATTTTTATTCAAATAGATTTAAACATATCAAAAATGTTTGTTCTGAGCATCTCTCAGCTATTTTTTATTTCTACATTTTTTGGCAAGTATGAAATATTCCATAAAAATAATTTATCTGATTATTTTCAAATTTTATTTTAATCATAATAATATATAATTATACTCTTATACATGCAATCGTGAAAATAATAATAATCACAAATTATAATTGGATTTTTGAAAGTCTTGTAACGTATTTTTGGAAAGTTTTTAGACGAACCGTCAATTTTAGATAGTAAGATTTATAATTTTACATAATAATTCACAAAATATGTAAGCACACGTTTTTCGCGTAACATCAGCAATGATTAAAGCGAAAAGGAATTGGAATTATACCTTCTTTGTTCAAAATGATTTCGCCGTGCCACTTTTAATTTATACGATATTCAAACCTTCGGGAATGCCAATTCTTAGCATATTTTTTCGTTCATCTACTGATTATTATTTTAAATTTAACTACTATACAACATGTAAAACTGGTTTGTAGACGCAATCGTAAGATGGAAAGGTCACGTATTTGTTCATAAAATTATATAAAGAGAATTTCGCGTTTACGTTAATATTCCGCAATAAAATGATAGTTTAGTTTACAATCTTCTCATCATCGACAGTTTAATAATGATTTACTAAAATATTTTGTTTGTAGTCAATATTAATACGAATATACCGCAAATTTTTGTGACCAAAATTTTATGAGGTCGATTTTCTCGTTTTAATATGCGAAATAGAATAAAATATATTATTTGGAAATAATAAAATAATAAAAAAATATATTAAGTACTTTTATGCAGGGCTGTGTTCAGTATTTCATTTTGGCAGTGTTTTTAACTTAAAAATGTAGTATCTAATTTAAAAAAATATCATCATAATAAGTAAAAGCATGTATAGAAATAAAAAAAATATTCACTTTTTTATTTCAATTTGGAGGTAGTTTGAAACCTCTAAAACTACCCTCTCGGCACGACTGTACCTTTATCGATATCAAAAGATAATATTTTATTTTTGATTGTAACATAAATATTGCAAATCGTTAATATTTTATGTATATTTTATACATTTAACTATTTTATGTAACCTAATTTGTAATCGTTTTTTATTTTAAATTGATTTTTTTGTGTAAGTTAATAAAATCATTTTTTTTTTTAATATAAGTTCATCATCTAAAAATATCTCCAACATTAGTTTTACTTTGACTTTTTATATTGTATACATTATTTATTATAAGTTATAAAAGCCTCCGAAAAATATTTACCCTATGGAAACGTTTCATAATCACTTCATTATGAAATGTAATAACACTAATAACGATTAATTTTACCGATTTGTTTCATATTTAGATAAATGTACATTGAAGGGCTAGGTACTAGATTATTTTTTAATTTTCCTAAAAATGTTATCACCAACGAACAATTTATTTATCGAAAATTGTTGGCGATTGCCATTAACATTATATATATATATATTATAAGGTACCTTATGAGTACCATCTAGCAATAAGTAGCTAGGAGATCCATAAAAAATTTTAATGTCCGTTATAATATAAGTAGCTACTTATTATTTCAATAAAAAGTAATCAAACAATAACCATGACTTAGATTTTGTATAATAAATTTCCAAACATTATTACACAATACAAATTCAAATAACTCAGAGTTCTAAGTTCACACATTAATTAATCTTTAAATTGTAGTTAACAAGTAATAAATAAAAACATTACGAGCCGTCTATTGTCTATTATATTATGATTTATTTCTCGTTTATTCATAACAATTTTGTATTATGAATTATTGCCTAACATTATGCCTATTCTATTAATTTTTATCATTCATGGTTTATTACTAGTACGATATGAGATTTAATTCTGTATAATATGTATTTAATTAATAATATTATGTTAGATTAGTTAAGACATTAATAATATTGATCGATTCACATAATATATTTGTAACTTACCTGATCTGTCCACGAATAACTTTTTAACTTAACATCAATCACTTGTTCGGCCATATCTGCAAATTGGCGTCATATAAAATAATAAATAAATGATCAAAATGTCTACGAAAATATAATTAAAAAAAAGGCCTTTACTTTGTTTTTTTTTTTAATTTGTATTATTATTATTAAATATATAATATAATTACGAAAAGAAATTAAAACACTAATATCGGACTGAACTAAAAAACATACTCAATTTTTAATTAAATAATGGTTATTAATGAACCTTTTAGTGTTTATATTTTGAAAAATCGACTAACGTAAATCACGTCTATATTGATATTTGATAACAAGTTAAGAAAATTATCTTTGCAAGTTTATCGTCTAAAACATTATACGAGTAACTAAACCAATGCGTATAGAAACCAGTTTCTATAAACCGAATATATTATATTTTACTTTGGGTGGGGTTACATTAAGACATTGATAATGTGATACACTAATACAATTTATGCCGATTTATTAATTATAGTTGGTCGAAATTATTTTAAATTACTTGGTGTTAATATTTGCATACAGAAAACAAGTACTATGTATTTAAAGTAATTATTACAATTAGCATTAGTATTATACTATTATGTACAATTAGTACTAATAGAGTAATAACATTTAAAGTTTATAATGTATCCAATAAAAAAACATATTTCGAACAAAATGAAGTCTCATTGTTGGTTGCTATGGAAATTTAAATAGTTTATTTTAATCACGCGTGATCGATGATTGAATATAGTATATTTTTGTTTTAGCTATTAAATAACTTTGAGTTGAGCGCGTTTAAAACGTTTTTAATAAAATATTGCAATTGTTTGTTGTTGTTTTTTTTTTATATTTAATATCAAATTGAAAGAGTATTAGGTTTTAGTTAAAATGTTACACAACAACGATTCAACTACTAATAGCGCTTTACACCGAGGACGCGATAGTGTAAGTGTTTTAATTTTTTATCTATATAAATAATGTGTGTAAATAAAACTGTTATGATAACGTATTTACAATAAATATCGATTATTAATAACTATTATTAATCAATCAAATGTATGATACATTCGAAGGTAACCATAGTCAGTAATCGCATAATATAAATATTAAACTAATTTGGAAATTAGATTGCAGTTGGATGTTTTAAAATAGTATAGGTAGGTATACTATTATGTATACATAATCATACTATTCAAATTATTAAAAAGATTTTAAGAGTGCAATAAACTAATAAATAATAATAATTGATAAGCAAATATAAGTAATAATAACATTTGTAAAAACAAGTATGTAACCTACCTAAACATGTAATTCATTTAATTTATAACTTATTATTGTAATAATAAAAATGTTTTTTTTTTTTTAATATTATTTTTTAAAATATAAGCTCGGTTAGGCAAAAATAATAAACCAAAGTGTAACACTGTTATATTATAATATGTATAATATGTTGTGTTTTTAAATGTTTACAATTTGATTTCTCTATTTTATAATTTTTAATAGTATCAAATAGTTAAAAATGTAATACAAATTTATCGCCACATTAATATTAATATATTGTGCTTGTTTAAACTTTATGATAAATACGGTAGTAAATAATTAGTATATTAGTAAAGGCCATATTTTATTGGTATAATACCTACCATGGTTTTATGCGGTGTATTCGTAACCTGGTACATTTGTGTAAATTTTACTAATGTTAAAAACTGGGTTTCGTCAAATAACTAAACAGTTAACTTCAATTAAAACTAAAAATCGTGTAGGTATAGCAAAATGTATACAAATTTCTGAACTAAATACAGTTCAGTGACAATTTTATTATATCTCCAAATTTTAACTAGAACCAATTTATAAACTCGTTTAAATTTTAATTGCGATCAATTTAACGTATAATGTATACCTAATATGGGAGTAGTTAGCTGTATAGTACTAGTAGTGTATAGCTACTAACTTCTAACGTCCTTGTTCTGAGTCCATACTCTATACCAATGTTAAAAAATGTAATTTAAGTATTATTATTCTAGTTTGTATCGTTGTATCTATACCTTATAATAATATTTTTGACAATGTCGAAGTACTGATTGCATAGATTATAGATATTACAAATCAGAGTATTAACTATGAAACTGTATATACTATATAATTATTATAATAATATGAGAAACATTTGTTTTATACAAATATACAACAACCTACAATTATTATTTACAAAATAATTTTTAAAAAATATTGTTAGCTATATAGTGTTATACTACCTATATTAGTTACATAATATTATAAGTATAATTATAAAATAATGTTATCATCATTTTTATTCGAATTTTTCCATTTTTAATAAATTGTCTATATTGTAAAATTATTTACAGGAAAAAAAAAAGAAACAAGAAAGAAAGAAGTCAATTCTCTATTTAATAGAGAACTATTTGAGAATAGAAGGGTATGTGTAGTTGTATGAAAGTAAAAACATTCTAGACAAAAAATGTGAAAATAATTAATAGATAATAATTTTGTTTTTTTTTTTTATAAATATATTACGCACTAAGCAGTAGGTATCTGTAAAAAATAGTAATAATGGTACGTACTACGTATAGATTAGAAATGTTCCTATAAGTATTAAGTAGGTACGTATAACAGATTAGAGAATGTCGTTAAAAACTTCAGATTTAAAAAAATGATTTCTTAAAAAAATATAATATATTTAGGTATAATAAAATAAAATTTTACATTTTGTATTTATATGGTTGTTTTCAATACTATTATATTAAACTATTATATTATTATATTTTTTAAACATTTAACAAATTACCTAAACCAATAATTTCATTAGTCAGTTTACTAGTTTAAAAGTTTATATAATGGAACAAACAATGTCTTTTGAAAAGAACCTGTGTACATTCACAGGAGTTTACAAATTTATGTTAGTTTATCAATTTTTAAATTTATTCATTTAAATTAACAAAGCACTAGGAAATTTTAATTTGTTTTAAAAATTAAAATTAAATAGCTATATATATATAGCTGTTTTATATTTTATTATAAATTATAATATTTATTTCTATAATTCATTATAATATCCATAATATGAGTGTAATATAATTTTGGATGAATAGTTTAAAAATGAAATTCTCTACTATCTCTTCGACTCCTCTTTAAGAAAATATTAAATATGCTACTATAATAAACCTACCAACCTTGACCAAATTTTATACGGACATTAAATATTTTAATTTTGAACGTTTAAATAATTAATTTACAGTAACTTGCATTATGCTAGTTGATAATTAACGTACGAATACATAAAGATCTAACTATTCGCATTCCTTTCATCATTAATGAAACAGCTGTATTATTTTTTTTTAATATAATTTTTGTTTTTTAATTAAACTCGTAATACATTTTTAAATGTATACTTTTCGTAACTAAACAACAAATATTAAATAGTTACATTTTTGCAGGCTTGGGTTTTCTAAAGACTAATTCGATTACATTTCTTAATTGTAGGTTTTTTTTTCAATTCAACGCACATTTTTAAGTATATTTATAGCCAAATAACGTTAGAACAGCACTAAATGTATTATTCTCTACAGTCCTTTTGCTATAATATTTCAAAATGTTAATAACGATTATGATTTATTGTGGCTTTGTAGGTATTATATTATTTACCTATTATTATTTACGTATTATATTTAGGTTAACAACAACTGCATCGACTTTAGTAGAAGAAGCTTATTTAAATACATGTCATCATGCAGTTTGCGACAATATAGATTTAGATACCATTCTAATAGAATAC
>CM023358.1:23339982-23354883 GCA_013282895.1 Eriosoma lanigerum | reverse complement strand
TTACAAGAAGCAATCGTATTACCGACGAAATATCCCGACCTATTCACCGGACTTTGTACCCCATGGTCGGCGATGTTGTTTTACGGCCCTCCCGGCACGGGTGAACATAATATTACGTTTGATAGACAAAAATGAATAACTATTTAATGATTGTTTAATATATATATATATATATACATTTTTACCACAACAGGAAAAACATTACTTGCCAAAGCGGTAGCGACCGAGTGTCAAACGACGTTCTTCAACATCACGCCCAGTACGCTAGTGACTAAATGGAGAGGTGACTCCGAGAAGCTGATTAAAGTCATGTTCGAAATGGCAGAACACATGTCACCAAGTACGATATTTATTGACGAGTTGGACACAATAGCTTCGAAACGTATCGACCACGAGGCTTCTCGCAGGCTAACATCTCAAATGTTAATACATATGGACGGTCTGTTAAGTTCGAAAAAACGAATTTTTTTGCTGGCAACATCGAATAATCCATGGTAAAATATAATATAATGGATATCTAAGTGATATATATATATAACGAGTATATTGACGTAGGTAATCATGAATAGCTTGATAAATGTAAGTAAATTTCAACATTAATATCTCGAGATAGCAAATTTAAACATTTTATTTTAATCTAAAGGAATTTAGTTAAAAGTTAATATAGGTATGAAATTACAACTTACAATAAAGTAAATTAAACCCATCGAGTTTAAAATGAAGTTGGAAACAAAACGTGATACTTAACTATATATTTGTATATGTTATTGAAGAATTCAAGTCTTCATAGTGATAATAAAACTAAATGATCTAAAACTATGAATATAAATTATTATATAATTATAATTATATAAATTCATTGGTATAATTTGGGTTTTAAACATGAGAATTTCTACTAGAATTTTGTACTAGAAAAGACGCGTTGGTGCTTGTGCTATGATTCCAAACCCCCCAATCACAATTTCTTTAAACGATAAGGCTGCATCTGTGTTCATACTCCCGAATTTAAAATTTTTTTAAAAAATTATTGATATCTGTTTTGTTATTAATTAATTAATTATTATAATAACAATAAAACGAAAACCCCCAAAAATTGAATCTGACTACGGCCTTAAAATCACATAATTGTTATACATAATCATAAATAAACAAGATGCTTGACTTGACAATTTTTAATACACACACTTACACCTATTTTCAAAAGTATTAAATTTATTTATAAATTAATAACAATTATAAAATACATTTGTATTTTTTTATGTCTGAACTTTGAAGAGGTATCATTACCACAAGTACGGTACCTATAATTTCGATAGAGAATTTCATTTAGTTGATACTTTACATTTTGCAGAATCTACATTTTTAAAGAACTTGATTTTTTAATAACTAATTTTTATATTTCACATTATTTGATAAATAAAGAGAATTTATACAAATAAATATTATCAGTATATTGTAAATAGTATATATCTGACTGAATTCCGTTTCGAATCGTTTTTTCGAATTAAATATTATTACATTTAAATTTTAATAAGTACGTTAATAAATAAAAAACGAAATTCTCTGAACAACTAAAATACGATTACACAAAAACGCCGTAAAAAAAAAATAATAATAATCTTATCGATTTCAAACTACCGGCATACTCCGATAATGAGTTTTAACTCACTAGAAGTTATTTTATCGAAGTTTTGCTATTTTTAACGATAAAACAATTATTAGTGCATTCTAATTTTTTTTATCACACCTTGTATATATACATACAATAAAAACCACACAAAATTAAAAACAATTAAATTTGTTACATTTTTTTAAACCTTTCTCCCTCCCCAAAAATTGTTTTAAAACGCCGCTGAATTATTGATAGTATCAGGTTATATATAAGTAAACGGTGTTGGAAATGATTAAAAAAGCGAAAAATTTAAATAAGGATTTTATTTTGTGTGCAGAATGTTTATATATGCGCCTGAGACTTTAATACTTTATACTTGGTAAATTTTTACATTCCTATTTTTTTAAGCTCGGGTTATTATATTTAGTGCATTTAAAAGTTTCGAGAAAATATGTTTCATAGATTTACGATTTATTACTTTCCAGATTTTTACGGTTTGTAATATATTGCCGGAATATTTGTAATTTGTATTCCGGAATCTTACAGTCCGTGATTTCCGGGATTTCACATGCGTCCGACCAACACTTCCTGCAAACAAACTATAAAACTCAGCCATTTTCTATAAACAACATATGTTATTTTATTTATTTCACATTATTATAGTATAATGTGAATATAATATTATGATAGTTTTAGAGGCGCCATTTCAGTATTTCTATAGGAGGAGTGAAAATTGAAGCAGGCCAAGTTTTACGCCGATCAGGCCAATTTTGTTTGATATTAAAATTATGATTGTGACTGACACAACTTCATTTGCGATGTATTTTTTAGAAATGTACAAAGTTTTTCAGTTATAATTTTATTAAACATATAGGTATAATTATTCACTGTTACATAGTACACAAACCCATAGGCGTTACTAGGATAAAAAATCTAGGGGCTAATTTTTTTTACACATAATATTCGACTACGTAGATTTGCTTTATGTGTAAAATATATAATATTTACAATTTACATATGTATGTAAAACAATTATCAGTACAGCACGTTTAATCTGTAATAATTAAAGTACATTTCGTTTAAAAATTGAAGGAGCTACTAATTATTTTGGGGGGATTAAGCCCACCCACCTAACCCCCTCCCCTAATTGCGCCTATACACAAACCACAAGGACACAAAATACAAACAACAAAAATAGTACAAATATACAAAAGTTCAATAAGTCCATGTTATTATAGATTATGGAGGTGGCGTTTGCATATTACGTACCAGCGTGATAAATGCGTAAAAAAATAGGGAAGCCGTGCCTGTTCCCCCTCACAAATGGCTTCCCCGGATTGTTGTGTTACACATCAAATTTTAAATATGCTGTAGTATTAGTGTTTTATGTTCGTTTTTTTTTCTACTTGGTTGTCCGATTTTGACTGATTCGACCATCAAAGTCCTATTAGTCCTAAGACCTAATATAGTCATAATCCCATTTAAAAATCAAATTGGGTTAATTCGGTTTTGCCCTACTTATCTATTAGTTGTACCTATAACGAAACACGATTAGTATTCGTTTAAATCCGAAACGAATCATTAGAATTACTATGTAATTGTTACCAACTATAAAACTGGAATTCTGGTCTAATAGTTAATATCAATATATATTATAATTATTACCTATCTATCATACACAAAACGTGAAAAACAATTTCAAATATAATTTTTCACAACGTAGAAAAAGCTAATCAATTTAACATATTATATAGGTTAATTAATTTTCACATCAGAGGTCACACACTATTTAAATTTGTATGTAATATATAAAGCATGTAAATTGTAAGGGGTTATTATATGAAATTATTATTATTTATTTCGTCACGCTAAGCCTAGTTTTACAGGCTGGTCAGGCTGGACTGAATAGTTCATAATAACCTTTTAAACAAATAAAACTATTTGTCGAGTATAAAATTAAATATTTCACAAACAAATAAAAATCTCAAACAGATGGTTTTTTACTAACTAAATTAATATTTACTCAATAGTTGAACATCTAGGTATATACTATATATGTATATATAACTTATGCTTTATGCACATGTAACAATGTAACATTATGTAGGTACCTACCTAATGTGTAAGGATAAAGAATATATTAATTAGGTACACTTTTATAAACCATTATAAAATAACTTTATTTATATTATTGTAATTGTTGTTAATCAATGAATTGTATTGTATAACGGTTTAATTTAATAACTATTAAAAAAATTCAACGTATAAGCTTAGTATATTATATCGATACATCCAACGAAAAAGGTAGTAACTCCATTTTGTCAATTGTTCAGGAGGAGCAAAATAAAATTCAAAGTTAATTACTCATTCTATTTTTTTTTAATTTTAATATTTTGTCATCTCTTTGGGATAGATGGAAATACGATCATTTTCGTGGTCGATAAAGAAAAAAATCCTTATCAGAATACAATCGTAACTCAAAAACGAAAAAATTGAATTACCTTCTTCGTTGAATGTATCGATATATAATATGAATAACTTTTAGATTCTGAGCCAAAACCGACCTTCCCACTTTATTATGTTATTATATAATTGTGAACCGTGGCGTTTGGTTGTTACTTGTTGCATGAATGCACTGATGCAATCATGCAATGATAACTCGTCCAATTCATCTTGCCAGAGGCGTACTGGGGTATATTCGGAAAGCAGCGTTACCAGCCCAAGTAGAGGTAGACTAGAGGAGGCTTAACCTCCCAGAATTATTAAGGCCCCCCCCCCCCCCACAAAAAAGACATTGATCTTTTTGAAAATATTAAATCAATACTGTTAATTATTATAATATACATAACATGTAAAATTTAAATTAATTAGGTTATTTGATAGGTACTATGATGTATAAGATTTCATGTATTTATATTAAATTATTTAATATAAATATATATTTAATTATGTCAAACAGACCTAATTTATTTAATTTAATTTGTTTATTTATTGTATTAATTACAAATCATCTACGAGTTTTTGATTTACATCATATGCAGAAATTAGTTTATACAACCATATTTTATGAAAGTTGAGGAAAAACATAAATTTTATTACAAATATCAAACTAATTTTTATTAAAAAGAAAACATTTTTGACATTACAGTGAAACTAGCCTTTAAATAATTAATAATACTTTCAATTTCAATTTCATCGAGCAATTGTTTTTCGACACTCATAATTAAAAGATTCTAAATGTTCTTGACTTAAATTAGTCCCGAGTCTTGTTTTAACAACCTTTAGTTTACTAAATGTTCTCTTACAGTTCAGGTTCAGATACCTCTGGTGTTTCATTTTCACATAGCTCATCATGCCTTCTTTTTTTCTGCTATTCCTAATAACAGATAAAGTACTTGGTACTAATAAATCATCAGAAGACTCATACTATTAAATAGATCATTCATATTGTTAGAAAAATTTATAGAATTTTTTAAAATACTGTCAAAGTTTAGATGTACAATTTATTGTTTAACAGAATCTATCATATTCCAAGCTGATAATAAATCCATACTTCTTGTCTGAAGATAACGTGATGTTGATCCAATAATTTTAAAGATATTCAAAAATATACAAGTTGTGAGAATTATTTTAAAGTTACATTAATTATCTAATAAAGAAGATGCTTTTGAACAAATTTTAGGTTCAAAATCATTAGAAATAGAAATGTAATGTAAAATACTAATGACTATAGGAAAAATACATTTATCACCATCAAAAATCCAAATCAGTGCTTTTTCTCGAGACCACCATTGCGTATTGTTTTCTGTTATTATTTGAAGTTTTTTCAATTTATTTAATCCCAAACAATCAATTTCTTGTAACCATAT
The DNA here is from genome assembly GCA_013282895.1 of Eriosoma lanigerum. Taxonomy (NCBI): domain Eukaryota; kingdom Metazoa; phylum Arthropoda; class Insecta; order Hemiptera; family Aphididae; genus Eriosoma; species Eriosoma lanigerum. The sequence goes on along the minus strand of CM023358.1, from coordinate 23,349,402 downwards.
GTGCATACGTTTATAAGATTCACTAAAAAATGTTGATAATCGATTCAAAAGTCCAAACAGTTTTTTAGCTTCCACGCTTTTACAAATATCACATACACATAGTTAAGCACATGATTATAACACTATATTTAAATGGTTTTATTATATTATTTTCATTTATATTTTCATCATTTTGACATTTATAACTTTTAACCATTTTATATTATAATATACCTAAATAAATTTATTTTGATTGTCTTTATTATTTATTTTAGTATAAAATTTATACATTTACATGGTTTAACCGGGGGCCTTAGAAAGTATTCGGCCCAGTGGGACTATTCCCACTGTCCCACCTGGCCAGTCCGCCTCTGCATCTTGCCATTTAGCGATCATTACGTCTAATCTAAAAACCCAGGATTTGTTTTCAAACATCAGAAGTGTGGCGTCACTGAGTGTTAAGATAAACTGGACGAGTTATAAGTTATAACTAACTTAGCGGAATTGTGGTGTTTGCCGCCCACCTGAGTTGAAACTTTTATAAAAACAACATTAATGGTTCTAAAACACTAATTTGTGGCTCATTTGATAGTTAAACTAGTTATGCTTTAATATACTTATTCATGTTTAAAATACTTACTTAATTAGATTTATAAATAAAATTGTAAATGAGTGACATTACCCTCCATGTGGGGTCAGTGGAGTAGAAAGGGATTTCCATTGGGGGATCTCCGATATATATTTATAATTTATAAAATAAGTCTCAATGATAATGTGTTAATGCCTCCATACTAGTGGTGAGCAAAAGAATGTTGAATCCGTAATCCGGATTAAACTTACATAATCCGAATTTCGGATTTAGGATTCAATCCGTGTTATCCGGATTAAACGGATCTTAACCTTTATTTCAATCCGGTTCGGTAATCCGAATACGGATTGATCCGGATTTGATGCTCAGCACTACTCCATACCCTCATGACACATGATCCGATCACTCGATTTATATAAAATTAATAATAAAAGAATATTTTTTAACAATAAGTTAATTTTCTCTATAAGACTACAAAATAATATCTTTTTTTCTCGACTTCTGTGATATAATATCAAACTCGTGTTTATCAGAAGTTGAACTTGAGTAAATTTCGGTTTCTATATCTCTTTAGATTCTGAGCAGACGCGGAGAGAGGAATGTATTGGTTTTACAAAGATGTATTTATTTTTATTTTTTTATGTCTGAAAACATTTTGTTTGGAAGAAATAATGGTCTGATAGTCTTCGGTAGTAAATTGAAATAATAATAAATTTGAAATAAACCTACTTGATGTGTTAATCAACTCATTTTTTGAATTTATCAATAGGTTTTCTTTGGGGTAAGGATTTTTAAATAATTTTGATGAATTCGATTTTAAATATTTTACGATAACTAATGCAATTTTGAATGTAGGGATTTGAAAGTATTCACAATATCTAGGTCTACCACAATTTAAAATAAAAATAAAATTACAAAATATTTTGCTATAAGTATATTATACATAATAATTTTTTTTTTTTTAATCTATGTTCCATCAGTTTTTTAGTTCGTTAATCAAAATAAGAAACAATCAATGAGAAATATTATAAGTTTATCATTAGAATCAGATGTCAATTGCTTCATAATATTTAAAATTAATTATTTAAATTTAATAATCATTGCATAGCGTCTATAAAAAAAAAAAAAGACGGGGCAGCGATCACTGTCTAGGTCCCTTAACCAGGCCAACCCTATGTAGTGCTAAATATCTTATCTATATAAGGTACAATAATTTTAATTTAGGACTTCACTCAATAATATAATTATCCAACCGGTAATCATTACGGTTTACGAATCATTAGTAAAGTAAATTTTAGCTACCCTTTAATTATCATACTTAAAACTTAAAATAAATCTAGATATATTTATACTAATCATCATTCATGATTTATACCTACATATATTTACATACATTTACCTTTTTCTATTGTTTAAGGGAATTAGATCCTGCGATTTTTCGTCGTCTCGAGAAACGTATTTTTGTAGATTTGCCAGACGTTATAGCCAGAAAAGACATGTTCGTATATTATTTATCGGAAATGTTGCAACAAAACAAATATATCAAATGTGAAATAAATAGCGACAGTCTTGCTCAAGTAAACATTAAGTCATTAAAGCTTAAACAATATAAGATAAATAACCGATATTACAAGAATTAAGAACTAATACATTTTAATGTTTCTTTCAGAAAACTGATGGTTATTCCGGTTCAGACATAAAGCTTGTGTGTAAAGAAACTGCAATGCAAGCGATGCGATCAATATTTGACATTTTAGAAAATAAATCTGGTAATAACAATCTCAACTATACGATAACGACTAAGGACGTCGAAAATTCAATTTTGAAAACCAAGCCGTCGATAAGTGACTCTGATAATAACAAATACAAAGTTTGGCAATCGCAATACGCATCGTATTAAATAAATACTGGGCAGTGACAGATTGAGTCAAGTGACTTTGGGAGTGCAAATCTTAAAAATTAAGACGCCAAATAATATGAATTATAAATTACATTACAAGTTATACCAATACGTTATATGAGTATAGGCGTCCGCAGAGAGAAAAGGCCCCCCTTGGCATTTTTGGGTCAATTAGCTAATATAATCACTATATGTTATACAAAATAAATATTTTTTAATAATTTTTAGGTTACTAAATTATAAATCATTAAAATGTAAATCATAAACCTATGAAAGAAAACATTTCACAACCCATAATTTAACACTGTATATAAAATATATACCTATATATATACCTACCTACTCAGATAGTGAAACTAATTTAAAATATTTAGCGCCCCCCCATCATTACTTGAAAAATGTCTGCGCGGACGCCCTTTATTGTATATGAGTAATAATAATATTTAAATAATAAATATTATTGTTTAATCAGTGCTTGAAGTGGCAAAATAAAAGTAGAGGGACTCCCTTATCTCGCAATTATATTGAGTCAGCCTTATTATTGGCTATCCTTGTCACTTTCTATTCCATCTATATACCCAGAATCGTGTTAATAGGGCGGAGGGGCAAGTGCCCTAGGCCGCTGATTAGAAGATACATTTTTATTACATGTTTTTTATATTACTAACCTATATTCAGTGGCGCCGAAACAAGCCAGTTTAATTAATTTTATTCGAATCCCAACTCCCCTATTTTTACCCATTAAATAATAACTATATATAATAATTATAATTATCTATATTAGTATCAAGTTTATAAGGAGTTTCAACCATTTTAAAAAGGGGGTTTCTTTGGGAAACCACCCACCTACCTCATTTTTAAAGCAGTTCATTTGAACTATCTGTTCGGCGGCCACTGCCTATATTTAAAAGTGCAAGAACTATATTTTCACGTATAAATAATATTATATAATAGTCTATTTTATAATCAATGGTAATACTAAATATTTCAACCCGATGACCTTAGATCGGAATTGGATCATATTGTTAGAAATATACCAAGATAGGTACATTTTGTGTTACTTTTCAAAATTTTAGTTATTTCGGTGTGCATGCGTTATAAACCACTTTTTAAAATGGCAACATCTATTTTTTTTAATGCCACTTTGATAATTTTTTTTTCTATGTCAAAAATTGACTAACCTACCATCATATTACATAATTTAGGGATACAAATATTTTGAAGAACCCTACTAATCCTTAGTCCTTTCCTCACAAGTACTGTTTTTCAATGTCCAATCCTCTTATTCACTTCTGGACTCTCGCACTAACCCTACATAATCTGACAAAATTATGCACTATGGTATCTCACCCTGTATATCTTCTGTTATCTCATCATATCATATTTTTCAACTTATCAAATCACCAGTTAAGTTAATAATCATAAAAATATACATCTTATATGTATTGGGGGAAAATAAAATACACATTATTTTATAGCAATAAATAACAGTAGTAAATTAATTTTTAAATAATTCATTACATTTGATTCAAATTCCAAATAATAATATAGGTACTTGAGTATCATAAAAATTGAATAATTAAATACTTACCTCAGTTGCAGTTTGTAAGTGGGGGTGACTATATTTTAATACAAAGAATATTCACTTAAAAGGAAAAACTGTTACGAATTTATAATTAACATATTTAATTATTCCATATAATACTATGCAATTACTAACATTTGTATAATATATTTTGATAATACTACGTATGTCGCTACATGAGTAAGGTTATGGGAAACTATTAACCACCAAATAATCACTTAGGGTTTTGCCAAGAAAATTTTAGAACCAATAAAGCATTTGAACTAAGCTCATATGCGTGTTTTTAAAAGATGTTTTGTAACGATAGATAAAATAAATAGAAATGTTTTAGAACTTCACTTTTTATTTTAAAATTTTACAATTTATGTTGTACTACACACTAGTACAATATGCTTGATTACACACCATCCTGAGAGAAAATATCACTATTTTTACACATATTTTATACTCAGTAGTCGGTAAGTACATAATAATGTTTGAAGCAGATACAAAAGTATCATCAATAAATAATTAAATACTGTAAAACAGTTATAAAAATGTCAATGTTATTTACTAATAGAAAAATAAAAAGATTGTTATTTTATAATAAAGGAAAAACAAAATTTAAGTGTATCTGTGGGAAGTTTTTAGAGCTTCAAATCCCCATCACCCTATTTTTTTTTTTTTAGAAAAGTTGAAAAGTATTAATAATTAATTTTATAATATTTATAGAGTTCACAATTAACACTCCCCACAAAAATTTAGTTTGGTTTATGGTTATGCCATTGAAATCAACCAATGTCCTAATCGGAGTAAAGTTAATGGAATGATATAATTTGCTACAAGCATGTTGTTTTATTCTTTAAATCTAGTTTAATTTATTAATTTTTTTAGCCAACAATATGGGAGGAAGAATCTTCCACAAGCTAAATAATGAGCACTCATGAAATCATAAATCTTACTATTGAATACTATAATTTTGATTATTTTATTAAAATTAATTATTGTGAATTCTTATTTTAATGTAAATCATAAAATAAACTTATTACCTAACTATTACCTACAAACCTAGTTAATGACCTTACATAAATTAAATATTTTGAAATAATTATAATTATATTTTTAGATCATTTAAAGAAGCAAAATCATAAATTACAAATTTTTTTCACTACCCATCCAAAACTCATTTAAAAAATACTTACCAATAATAAAATTCATGACACAGGCAATGGTAATATAAAATATAAGATATACAGTCCAATACTTATAATTAAATGAATAAAGTAAAATTATTATTTTAAATTTATTTTAAGTTCATTAAATAATACTTAAATAAAACCAATATTTACAAAAATAAGAAAAAAATTTGACAAATTAATGATTATGCATATTTATTTTAATATTATATATTTACTAAATAGTTGAATTCTCGAGTAACTTTTATTTTTATTTAGTGAAGTGTCCAAAAATACTTATTTATAGATTTTAACATAAAAAAAAAAGTATATACAGTTGTTTTGAGTATTATGATAAAACGTTTAAAATTCATAAAAAAAAAATTCTAAAGTGACATATGTAAACTATCTATTTATAATTATTACACAATATTCAACAGGTAGGTTCAAATACTTACATGTTGATTAATAATGTAATAAGTTCCCGTCTTACAAATAAACACAATCACAATGTGTATTTTTATTTAGCTTATAATAGTAGAATTCATTATTAATAAGAATGATTAGAAATAGTATGAGGAGCATAGGTGAGCAATATCGCCATTCATGATCCAGTCAAAATATTAATACGTTCAGTTGCGCCTGTAAGGATGGTATGGTTGTGCTTGATTTGAATTATAATTATTCGCTCTGGTTGGTCCTGGAGCGTTATTGTACGTTGCCGCCGGTACCCCGGCGGAAACGACTGGCGTCACTACTGGGGCCACTAGATTATAGAAAGTTGAAAATTTAAAACCTAATTTTTCTATATTTCAATGTTTTCTTTTGAAAAATATTACATTAATTAGATAGAAAAGAATAGGCAACACTGCAAGTAGGAAATATTAAATACAATAATAATAATAAAAAAAAAAAAAAAATGGCCAACTTTCACAACTGAATGACATATACTAATGGTTGTTTTGCATAATATAAAAAATTATAAACACAATTAAATACGGGGACAAACACATTTACTTAAAACTCGCAATGTCGCCCAAAAAATATAGGAGGGGAAAAATTAATGGACACTCAAATTTTTGTACTGTTTTTTTTTTTTTTAATATTTAAACAATTATTATTATTATTATTATTATTATTATTATATTATTTTGTTTTAAATCACGCCAAAAGCGACCTTCTACATCATTGAAAAAACACTAACTGACAATAAATAATAGGATTCTTTCTCAAAATAAAAATTGTTACAGGCTAAAGTATTAATAATAAAGCTCAAATTTGTTTTTCACAAAATAATTAAACATTCATAAATTATAAATAAAACAAGAAATATATAAATAAATATCTATATAAATATTTCATAGCTTTTTGTCACAGGTTAAAAAAGTTCTCAATCGTATCCTATCCGTCGAATATATAAAATGTCTTGATAAAAAAAAATTCAATAATTAAAACAAATTCTTATTTAAGACCATAACAACTGTAAACCTAGACTTATTTTGTACAAAAAAATATGCTTATAACTCATCACATTTAAGTCATTAATTCTTTAAAAATATAGTTTTGGTAAAAATTATTTCCTGAGAAGAATGTTCTCAAAAAACAAAAATTATTACTAAGAAAATGCCATCCTATAAGTAAATACAGATAATATTATTTTTAAGTTTTATCTACTAATTGTGTAATCTTATGTTTATTGTTATTTTAAAAATAGTGACTTTTATAAAAAAAAAAAAAAAAACCAGTAACTTACTAGGACGAGCTTTGTTTATATTATATATATAAATATAAATATATAAAAAAAAAATGACAAATAGTCGGGACAAGATATTTAAACTTTAAAGTAACCTTGACTTATTCATTAAATAATTCAACTTCTACTTAAAAATGAAAACAACACTTATTTTTTAAACGATTCGAGAATCTTCCTTAAGCCTGTATGTACATTAATTTTTTTTACCAATTAATCAGTCCAGTGGTTCTTTAGCTATCTATTACAATGTGATTTTTAAAAGTAATTTTATAAACCTAAGAGCTTGAAATTTACCCGAATTTTGTTAAAATATTATTTATATTCCTTAACCGATTCCCTTCACACTAAGTTATAAAATAATTATATTCGAAATATTTTAGATGTACTGCCTAGTCTCACTTTTGGTTTCACCTTAAAAAAAACATGGTGTCGTTATATTTTTACTTAAGACCAAAGAAAAAAATAAACTAATTATGATAACAATTGTCATATGTCTAAATGAAAAAAAAAAAAAACAGGCTAAATTAAATATATAATAATAAAAAAACCATTAGAATCTAGGGACATAAAATCATTATGCTAAAGTTCCATTTGTTATTAGAGTAAAGTTAAATATTATTATGTATTAATTATAAATAGATTATATTAATATAGATATTTAATATATAATTCTATTATATACGTAAGAATTACAAATATTAATCGATACTATAATATTCCTAATTTTCCTTTTATATAAGTTATATTATTTTTAATTGTTTCGTTATTATAATAATTGTGTTACCCAAACCAGTGAATATTGAGAGAAGTGTTAATTGAATTCAATCAGTCATGAAGTGGGCCATTCTTTAAAGTCAAATGGCTTACCATACCCACCGCCAGACCCGAGACCAGCGGCTGTGCCGTCCGCCCCTCTATAAGTTTGGCCTGCACCATAGCTGGTCGAATCCTAAAAATATAATTTACTCCACATTATCCCAAAATAAGATTTAAAAACTATGTATCTACTATTTATACTATTACTACAAAAACTACTATTATTATTATTATTAATAACAAATAATTAAAAAAAAAAAAAAATAGTAAACAATAATAATAGTACAGTGGGTTCTGCTTTGTAAAATTACTTATATGTTTAAATTTGTTGACTTCGTTACATAAAAAATTTAAAATTATACAATCAGAATTTGAACAAATTATTACAAGGGTTAGTTTTTACAAGTTACATCATTTAAGCAATACCCAATGTAAATAAAATAAATAAAATGCACCAAAAATTATTTTACATAATTACTGCCTCACAATATATATAAAGCAGTTCTATATTTTAAACATAAAGTATTTACAATACTAAATAGTCAATTAGATATTATAATAGATAATAAAAACATATTAAATAATTAAGTATTCGTAATGTCAAAATAACACAATTTTTTAGTACTTTATTTCAACTTATATTAATAATACAAAATATAATTTTGAAAGGCAGTATTATTATTAGTTTAATTAATATGGAACAAGTGCAAATTGTACGGCCTAATAATGAAATTTAAAGTTAATATATTATCTATAGTTGAATAAATTTAGTTCTTTTCAAATGTAAATATTTCAATGATGATGAATGCACACATTACATAAATAAAACATATTTATTGAATATCATATTTTAACAAATATACATAGATGTATTATTTGTTAATTATTATAAATATTTATTCAAAATATTTAGTTTTATACTTTTTTAATAAAGCATAATATTATCTGCTGCTTAAGAACATTTAATTTTAATTGTCTACGTAAAATAATTTGAAATATTAACTTTAAAATATATCAATTGACCAATTAAATTAAAAGATAGAAATTTAACTTATAATTTTATCATAAAATCGAAGATAATCAAAAAATCTTTAGTCCTATACCTAATAACCCTCACTAATTCTCAATACAATTAAATATATATTTTTTTTTATAAAATAAGTTAACTAACATTAATTAAATTTTGTCCTTTAACATTAAATTTGCATAAAATAGTACAACAAACGAATTTCTACAATTTGTTATGTTTAGCCAAGTTTCATTAAACTATATTATAATTTAAAATAATTTTTGAAGTTATTTAGATTTTGGACTATAGAATGAAAAAGATACTAAAATTATACTGCTGTTACGTAATAAAACGTATAACTATGTTATTAAGAAATATATTTTTATTTAAGCAAACAGTTTATGAATAAACAACAATTTTAATATTCATTAACTTGCTTTACAACATGATAAATGTCACAAAATCAATAGTTCTCAAAATTAAATTAACCTATTGCTATTTATAATAGTTGATATATGTGTTTGAGACTTATTATTCATCTCTTGACTTAAAAAAATAACATTATTAATAATAATAATAATAATAATTATAATAATAATAATAATAATAATAATAATAATAATAATAATAATAAT
>CM023358.1:23294494-23339972 GCA_013282895.1 Eriosoma lanigerum | reverse complement strand
ATAATAATAATAATAATAATAATAATAATAATAATAATAATAATAATAATAATGATAATAATAATAATAATAATAATAATAATTATAATAATAATAATAATAATAATAATAAGAATAATAATATTAATTATAATAATGTTAATAAAACTTGAAATCATACTTAATAATTGTTTTCTTAAAGTAATTTAATTTTTAAAATACAATGTGTATAAAGAATATGAGAATTATTATATTGCTCAGAAACATAAACACACAATATATGAGCTTGAAAAAATTACACTAAAAACAATTAGATATTTTAGATTATTGTAAATTAAAAGTAAATAAATTTATATTATAAATATAATATACAATCTAAATTTTAATTCTATTTTTGCCACATTTCATTACAGGTCTTATTTCTATAATAAATTTACATACTTTAAAACTTTATTATTAGTTTGTAAAAATATGATTTCATTATCATACAACAATTAAAGTTTTCAATTTTCAACATTTCATTTAAGCCGAATCTAGGAAAAAAAAAATTTGGTTAAATAGGTATACTACAACAAAAAGTTCTCGAGGTCTATTAGATGTACATATGGGTCAATATGTTGATAGTTTATAAGTGATAAATTAATAAATATCAGAATTTAAATTTATGACTTTAAATGTATCTTACAACTAGGGTTGCTAATTATTCAGATTTTACAGTTAAAATTTTCTGTTCCTTTCTCAGCTTACCTCTTAATTGGATACCAAATATTAAAGTAAATTAGTTATTTATAATTATAAGGTATTTGAAAATAATATAGGAATTTTTTATCTAAGGACATTGTGACACAATTAGTTAGAAAATGAATATTATTTTAATAATAAAATATTAATTATAATGATTATTAGAATAATTGTATTTATTTTATTTAAGTGATAAAGTAATTTTAATTTTGCAAAATATAATTAAAAACCTAATAAATAGGTTTTTATAAACCACATAATTAAGAGCTTTAATATAAGCAATGATTAATTTTACCTAAACTACTAGAAAAAACCTAGATATGTATGTATTTTCTGAAAATGTTTGAAGATAATTTATCAACCTAACCTATAATAGATAATAAATCTATCTATAATTAGCAATACGTTGGCAAATTAAATATTATTTACTATAAAATGAATGATTTTTGCTAATTTCAAAATAGTAATTAAATTAAATAATGAGGCAACAAATATTATTCAAATTAAATTTAAATTATCTTGTTACTTTAAAACACAATTATATCTTGATAAAAATGTGTCGACATTATTTTTGTATATTTCTATTTATTATTTACACTGTAATCATTTAGTTTATATTATATTTAATCCGTTAATAATTTTATATTGTATTATTTATCTTTTATGTATATATTAATAATATATTTACTATGAACCTTAGAAATATAGCAACAAAATTGAAAAATATAAAAAATGGTCCTAGGAATAAAAGGTCAGTTATTGTCCAGACATTAAAAAAAATTAGCAACCCTAATTACACAACTAATCATGCAACATAAAATAATGGGGATGAATGAAACTGTTTAATAATTGTATGAAAATTAAAATATATCTTTTACACTTTTAGATTAACTAAATTAATTTATGTAATAAGATTAATTTTTATGGGACAAAGAATTTAGTAGACATTTTTTAAACTATATGTACAATTCAATAGTTTCACTGAATTATTATTTTTGGTTTATAATTTGATTTTTAAGTTAATTAGAATCAAGATAATTTACTTACATTTATTGTTTTTTATTATAATTATTAAAAACCCTAAATTGATTATTATTTAAAAACCATACAATTTACATTGTCCTCAAAGATTTTAAATATCGATTAAAATTTAAAAAAAATAATAATTACATTTTAAATAAATAAAGGAACTTAAAAAGAACTTTTTAAATTATTCAATAAGTCATACCTGTTGATAGCCAGTGTAATTCCCATAACCAGCATAATCACCAGCTTTTTGTGGGGCAGTTCCTGGCGGAGTTGGTCCAGTTGCAGGTGCTGCTCCAGCAGAACGTGAATACATATCATCTAATAACATAAGAATTTTATAAAAACTAATACATTTTTCAATTTCACATTATTTACTTTGAGGTCCTGGACCAGTTTGACCAGGTGGTCCTGTAGCTGCTGCAGGCCCATTCTGTGGCATATTCCAATTCCAGTTATTTCCGTAACTGTTCTGTGGAGGTGCTTGAGGTGCTACATTATAATATAAAATGGTTAAAAATATTATAAAGTAAAATTTAAAAACTATTTACCATAGGATCCATAACCAGGTTGTTGTGGTGGTGCATAGTTGGATCCCCAAGTCGGAGGGGCCATTCCTTGACCTTGTGGTCCAGGTGGAGCTCCCCAACCTTGAAAACCACCTGGACCCGAGGGTGTCCCATATCCAGGATACTGAGATTGAGGTGTAGAACTCCATCCTCCTTGATAGCCTTGCATCATATTTCCTGGACCCATTGGTCCCATTCCGCCCATGGGACCACCCATTTGTCCACCAGGACCACCCATCCCCATTCCCTAAATACAAAAGTACAGCTAATTAATATTAAAATCATTTTGTCAATTTTTAATAATTATTTTTTAAAAAACTTACACCCATAGCCAAATGATTGTTTTGATTCATGCCCCACTGGTTAGCGCCTACATCATTCATTTTATTAGAGTCTCTTGGTTCAGCTTTCTTAATTTCAACCTGAAACATATTCATATGAAATATAAATAATCTTTAATATGGACATTTTTGATTTAAATTATTTCATGAAACATTCTAGTTAAGATAAACTCATGTAAATTTATTTATTTATGACTAAAATTACCGAACTAAAAGAAAAAGAAAATTAATAATTAAGCTGCATTATATGTTTTCAAAAACAATTATCTAATATGGAGGTATTTTAAATATAATTATTAAATATCTTAAGTAATATATTATCCATATTTAATTTTGCTTAATATATACTTGAACACTAAAAATGAATTCTACTCGGCCATTAACATATAAAACTACACTTGAACTGTACAAAATTAAAATAAATAATCTCTTACTTAAAACCATTGTTATTTTAATTATATCAATTTTGTGAATCAGCTTATAGCTTATTATCAATTTAAAGAAAAATAAATAATAAATGATTTGATGTCAGAAAATAATAATTTTAAATAACTTATGTAAAATAGGCAACTTTGAAATAAATTTAATATTTTAACAATTCATCCGAGTTCTCATAAATGTATTAGTAGAAGTTTTAGGCAGAAATTGTATTACAAACGTCTTGGTCAAACTGAACTAAATTAATATCATTCTTTTACAGCTAAAAATATTTGATAGAAAAGCTATTTAAATTTTCAAATTCTAGACTCAACTCATTTTATTTTTACTTAAGATAATAATATAATAATAGTATAATAAAATACTCAAGTATTAATAATACTTAACAAAAAATATTTGTTACTATTTTACTTAAATAAAACTATTATTTAGCTATTTAATATTTTAAACATAAAACTTTATGCATAATATTAACAAATAAATTAAATTAATAATATAATCTCATAGCAATAACTCATATTTAAAATCATGATTTTATAATAAAATACTTATATAGGAGATAATATATAATAGTTAACAATTATATTGTATAATATTCAAAGTTACCCATGTTTTACATTTTATTTCATTAATTACTAATAATAATAATAATACCTGTTTGCCACTAAGGTTAACAAAATGTTCAGCTACACATCTATCAACTGCGTCATCATCTTCAAATGATAAAAATCCAAACCCTAAAAATACCATTCGGTTATGTTATGGTGGAAATTAACACCATTATAACACTGCTGCCTTGAATTATTAAGCTATTATTTAATATAATATATTACACATTTATGATTGCATAAAATTATACATAGAAAATGTATAATTACCAAGCTATAAAATTACATAAGAAAATACTTTTATGATCAAGTATATAAATTATATATATACATTTTTTTATTGATGTTACATTAAGTAGACATTATACAAACATTTGTATATTATATAAACAATTTAGAGTTTAAACAAATACCATTATTCAATAGTGTTTTTGTAAAATTACATTTCACAAGTTTATGTATATATATTCATAAAATATGATGCTCATTAATTTTGTAGTTGAAGTTTTACCTTTAAATTAAAATTGATACTTATTATACATTTTTTATTATATAAATGTATATATTACTATATATATATATACCTATATTAATATAAATGTCTAGTAGTATAAGTAAACTAAAAATAGTATATAAGAAATTGTAAAAGTGATATGGATATAACAATATACTGAAAAATAAAAATAAATATTTATTTAAAATACTAATTTGAATATAAGATTTAAAATTTATCATAATTCAAAACTTAAAATAATAATTAAATAGAACAAAACCTAAACTATCAATATGGCAGCAGTGTTAGAACAAATAAAATAAATTCAGTAAGATTTTAAGGCAATAAAATGAAAACAAATTTATAATGTAGGTACATAAACAAACATAAATTATAAAATCACATTTTTGACATAAAAAAAAAAAAATAAATAAAGAATCAGTATTACACTTTACTTGAGAAAACAAAAAATAAATAAATTAATAATAAAAATTAAGAAATTTATTTATAATACATTTCATTTATACTTAATTAATTTAAACATCTGATAAACTAAATTATAAATTCCATTCAATAAAAATAATAAATATTATATAAAAATGTTTTATGAAATTTACTGGTTTACTGTTTCTAATTTCCTATATAAATATATTTATAAATGTATTTTTGTTTTAAACTAAAATTCAGTGATTTCATTATTATCTAATTTTAACTTAAATCAGAACTAAATTCTAAAAATAATTTTCAAGCCTATTGTTGAACACAATTCCATAAATAATACAAAGAGATAACTTATAATTGATTTAATGTAGTTTGTTAAATATATATAACCACATAAATGTTAATAAAATTGTTTATGTTTGTTTAGAAACCTAAATTAATTTTAAAAAAGTAAGATAATTTTTGTATATTACCTCTGGATTTTTTTTTTTCTTGGTCATACATGATAACAACTTCCATAACTTTCCCATACCGCGAGAAGAAAGTCCTTAAATCAGTTTCAGTTACATTAGAGGGTAGACCACCCAAAAAAACCTTTGGATAACTGGAACTTCTTTTAGGTTTTTGTAAAGTTCTAGGATTACATGGTTTTGGGTCAATCTGTAGAAATTCAAAATTATAATTATAATTTTTAAAATTATGAAGGTCAATTTTATCACTTACTGTGCGGCCATCCAAAACATGGGGTCCATTTTGTAGAACCACATTTACATTATTGGGATCAGCAAATGTGACAAAACCAAAACCTCTTGACCGCCCACTTTCACTATTCTTCATAACAACACAATCAATAACTTCACCATATCTGTTAAAATATCTTTGAAGACTTTCTAAAAAAATATAAGACTAAATTTAATAATTACTGTAATACTACCAAGTATTAATTATAGTAAGCGTTTTAACTGGAAAAATTGTGCTTACACATAATATATTTATAATTATTAAAAGTTTTAATAATTTTAGTAAAATATCATCTAATAAAGTTTATTTTATGATAATGTGATGGTTCAAACTCTTAATTTTTGTTTTAAACAAATATATAATATGGTCTGTCAGATAGACAGGAATGAACATGGGTATGACGATTGAGATAATGAAATGAAACATTAGGACTGTATGTTCTAAGTTTTTTACTTACATTTGAATCAGTTTATAAAATTCACATTGCTTTAGTAAATAAACTGACAATTAATAAACAATTTTGAATAAAACTTAGCCCCCATAACATACCAATCGTTTCGTTATTTTATGTAAAAATAGAAATCAAGTATAACATTGAGATATTCTAAAAATAGTTAATATTAAATCAAATTAATATACCTTGTTGAGTTTCCCAGCTAAGTCCACCAACAAACAATTTCCTGCAATTATAAATTAAAGAAATATTACTTAAATATGAAATATTTTAGAAATAATGCATATTATATTTATAACTTAAATTTATATAGATTATACAAGAACCTGTATATTATTCATATATTATTAATTATAATTTTGATACATTCTTATTATTAATGTTATTATTAATTCAGTTTTACAAATGTATATATAACAATGTCACAAAGGTATTAAATCAAATAAAATATCTTAGTTAAAAATGAATGATATTATTAATAGTAATGATTTGAGTTATTACTTTTATTCTTTTATTACTTTTTATCAATTACTACAGATATTAATACTTTCCATAAATATACTTTTTTAGTACAAAACAAAACATTCTTTACATATATCTAATTGTTCACATAATAAACATTTTATAATTTTATTTTATTTTATCATTTTTATATATTGTATAGTCAATATATATCAGTAGTTCTGGAATATGTGGTTATACTGATCCGATATCAATGAAGTAAAATAAGAAAAACTTATATTACACTTTATAAATAAGCAATTTTTTATATTGTGAACATAATATTACAAGTGATTTTACTATGTGCACTCCTTCATTAGTTATTTATGGAAACACCATTTCGATTAGGTCTAATTACTTTAGTGGAGTTGGCTTTTGAGAGAGAATTTTGACTATTTAAAAGTATTATCTATTTAAGAGGATACTAATACCCATGTATTCTATCTTTGTCCATCCAACAGGAAACATACATACAGTAATACTTGCTTTGAGCGGAATAAAGAATAAGTAAAGGAGTAAAGTACTCATTCTGTATTTGTGGTAGAAATACCATATTTTTACAAAGTGTGACAGTTTTAATTATTTTCATTAATTTTCTTTATTTTAACTGATCGAGTAGTATTGTAAAAACAAACAAATACTAAAACACAGATGTTGATTTATGGGGCATCTACTGTAAATACAGATTGCATATGGTTGTTCTGTACAGATCAAGTATTACTATATGTTTCCCATCAGATAGACAGAGACAATACATACAGTTTTGTTGTCCTCTACATATTACAAATTTTAAGTAAAATAGACTAATTGAGACATTTTATTATATTGTAATGCTTAAAAATGTTTAATATGTTAACCTGAAATTATAATACAAGTTATCTTTTTTTCAATGGAATATAAACATCTCAAAAATCAGTAAACTAACTAATACAATAATTATGAAATTATAGATACGGGTAGGTCGATACTAAATTTATACAATATTCCAAAACACAATACCTACATAAAACTGATAATCGATATATTAAAAACCATAACTTTTGAAGAAAACTAAAAACCAATATTAAAATAAAACCAATAAAATCAATATTAATTATTTTATATAAATTGTTTACTTATATTAATACTCAACAATACTTTCCATAAGAAATGTAATATTGTCAATTTAGAGCAAGAAAATAGTCATATTTTAGGAAATGGTATTTTAAGCAATTGTGAATTGAGTCTTTTAGTCGCCTTGTATCGTTAATTGTAATTTTAGCTCAGGTAAAAAAACCATACATCAAACGGTTTAATGAATTTTTACTCTTAAACAATGAAATATAAATTATAAAGATTAAATTATTATACTAAACAGCATTATAAAAAATTTCTGAGTTATTGAGTTCTTTCTTCAAGCCGATAAAATGCAAATGAAATATGTACCTAAATATTTTTTATTTACGATATCAGTTAAAAAAAAAAAAAGAGATATAGATATAATCAATAGTAGATATTAAAATCAGGCTTCAGTATCGGGCCAACCATAACTATTGGTTTAAATTATTCTATATGAAGTATAGATAATTTTAAAAATATTAATAAAATTATATATAAAAAAAGGAGTAATTATTTAAGCTTGAATCAAAGGATATATAACTGATGAACAGTAGTTGGTCAAAGTTACAAACATTCTTGAGATTGTTTACAAAGGTACATGCCATGAATTGTTAAAAATAATTAATTGTAATAATAATTAGTGATACCTTCATAATTATTTATAGAATTTACTAATTCTGTTTCTAAGTCTTATTTGATAGCATAAGATGTTTAGAATAAGTAAATAGTTCTAGAAATAATAAAACTGTCTATATACTATAAAGGTAAATAGTTTTAGAATTAATTAAAAAACATAATATTTTTAAAAATGATAGTATTGAATGGTTTAAAAGTAAAATGTAGTATGTAAATAAATCTTAAGTACCTATTTTGTTATATAAATATGAAAAGTAATTGATTAATGTACATATATATATAATATATTATAAACAAGCTTTTAAACATAAATTAATAAAAATGAGTTACAACTCAAACAAATACCAAAAATTGAAAATAATTTAGTGAAAACGCGTTTATAAAAAAAGTAGGAGGCGCGCCGACATCAAAATAACAAGAGCCGGTTGAACATTCTATAAAAATTAATGCTTATAAAACCCAACAAAAACTGGACGGAAGATGGCAGGTTGATATATAGCATTTTTTAGTGAAAAATAATTAAAACAATGAAAAAGTACAATACTGTAAAATGTTTACGCCGGTCATTAAACTTACCCTTGTTCGTCCTCCTCCAAATCAGATTTGCCTCTCATCTTGTCGTGTTCTTTAATATATTATACAAAAATATAAAATCAAATGAGTAAAAAAAAATCTATAAAAGTAAACAAACGGTTGTCAAAGACGAGCAATAATATATGAAAATGTACAAAATTTTTAACGAATGACTAAGGTCTAATTGTCCGGTTGTCGGACATTTAACATATCGTATCCAGACAAAAACACGACACGTCCGACGCAAAATGGCGTCCGCATTTTTTTCTCTCTCCTAAATTTTCGGCATTTCACGATACGCGGCGTTGTCGTACTCATGTCAACCGATTGATCATTTATCCAACGTCTTTGGTAGCGCGCACGCGAAATGTTTTCTTGCATTTTTTAACAATCCTAACCTAAATGATTTTCATTAAAAAAAAAATAATGCCTGTCGTTAATCAAATTATTTGATGTATTCAAAATTTAGAAATTTGTATGAAATTGAAATGTCACTGAGCAAAAACATTTCTAATTTCAAATGTAAATATAAACATTAGAAAATAATGTCTCTATGATAAACGCGTCATCGACATAATAGAAAATTGGCAACGTTGCGATCGTTTTGTAATACGGCAACACGCTCTGCCGGCGGCTTCGTATAAACACGAACCGTAAAGTTAACAAGTAAAAATAATATGCCTGCCATTTTTTCTTGCGATATTTAGTACCGTTTTCCGGCTCTACTGTGTGTTACAGTGCTAGTAGTAAAATATTCCTAATTTTACATTTCGCTGATTTTTATTGTACCGACTACAGTCTACATATTACGGAAACGTAAAGGACGCCGGAAAGTGTTCTTATTTTTACATTACGTTTATTAGGCCGGCGATGTCTTCATCAAACGTCGAGTTGATTGACGACGAAACTGGGTAAAGTCTTTTTCGTAACATTACTATGTAAAATTATTATTTCTTTATACTGTCACTTAAAAGAGCACACGAAGTTTTGATGCTACGGTTATTGCCTGCATTGAGTACCATCGTGTCTAATGTTTGTTTACTATTTGCATTCGCGGTAAAACTTTTTAGTCTGTTTTTGTTGATAAATTACGGCGAAATGTCAAAACTACGAAATTGTTAATTGTTGAATTTATTAACAGACATCTATGTTACAACTTAGTGCATCAATGACAATGATGTAACTACATACTTATTAACTTCATTTGTTTTTTCTACTTATTGTTTTTTGCCAATGTATGTAGACTAGGGCGTTAATATTCTTAGTTGTAACTCTAAAATTATATTTGTGTCACTTGCATTTAAAGAATCCTTAAATATAATACTTATGTTTATCAAAGGATTGTACCTTTGAATGAGTAATATCTATATGTTTAAAATATAGTTGTTATTGTATGTAATAACATTTTATATGATTCAAATAATATATTTTTTATAAAATTGATATCATATTTATAATTTGTTTATAAACAATAGAATATGATCTGGTGTTTATACATCATTTTGGCTATTTAAATGAAGGAATTGATAGTTTTGAATACCAGAAAATATCAACCTAAAAAGATCAGTGTTAACAACTTAAATTTTATAAGAACATTTTAATAATTAATAAGTACCAAATTAACATGTTGACCGCCAAAGGGTTTTCCACTATGTAATTTAAATTTGCTGTGAGATCTAATTCTAAGTATACCCTAGGTTAAAGAGATCTTATTGCAGGGCACAAATATCCGTAATATTCTATAGGTGAATGGTAATAAAAGGGTATATAAATTTTAAAAGAAGTCTGACATTATTTTGGTAGACCTATAAAAAACATTTTACCGGTGAGGAGAAAGTATGATGAGGTAAGGTCTCGTGGCAGTCAATGTGCTTATAGATATTAAAATACTTTTATTAATTATAACAATTAGAGTTTATAAAATAGAACTTAATTTTACAGTGAAACCTATCATTTGGTTTAGTTATTGAAGAATAATTCTTCAATAGTAAATTCAACATTGAATTCCCTATAAATTGGATTCATTATTAAAATGTTTTTTGTAAAGTGATTTTCTCTTTTATAATAAGAAGTCAAGTCCAAAGTTATTATAACTTATGAAAATCCTCTTTGAATTTCTAACATTAAAACTTCATTGTCCTCTCATTTGGTTACAAACATCATTTTAGAATGATATATACTGAAGAGCCAAAGTATAAGCGTATGCGTTCAGAAGATGATGATTCTCGCAAAATGAGTTTGACCAAAAAATCATTCAATCCAAACTGGTTGAAGTTTAGTATGTTCAAAGATTGGCTGCTGCCTCATAAATTACCAGATAAGGCTGTATGTAAGGTTTGTCATTGTGTATTAGTAGCAGGAAAAAGTGAACTTGAAAAGCATTTAGCTACACGCAAACATGAAAGAAATATGGAAAAAATCAATGGTTCTCCTGCAGATCAAGGAGATGATATTGAAACGTATACAATACTTTCAGGTAGAGTAGCCTACATGATAATTGATGTCTAGAAAATTGTATATTCTAAACTGTCCTTCAACGTACGTAATGTTAATAAACATAAGTATTAAGTTTTAAGTCATAAAATTGTTTTCAATTGACCCAATTACAAAAAATAAAGCACATTTAAAATTATAAACACTATATACATTATATACAGTACCTATATCAATCCACATTTGTTATTGTTAATAATTTTTTTCTATTCAAATTTTGTTTTTGTAAATTATAGTTATATATCCAATAGGATCATTATTATTATTATTATATTTTTGGTGTATTTAAATTAAAAATAAAAATATGTAATATATTGTTTTTGTATTTCCTAAACATTTAAATAGCTAAAAAAAAAAATTATTTGCGTAAGTTTTAGTTTTTTTTTTTTACTTTTTTATGTAATTAAATTTTTTATACCAGAATTAGCCTTATACCAAGAGTTATATATTATATATAACAAAATTATTTACTTACCGTATAATTATAATCTTAAATATTTAGTTTTATGAAGCTGAATAGTTTACTATGTTTATCATAAAATGCCCAATGTCTATAAAAATTGAACATTAATTTAAATTGAAAATTAAATATATTATATACTGATAAAGCCTTATTTACTTATAAATAGCATTAAAACAAAGAAGTTAATATTTTTCCACATTTTGTGTATTATTATGTTTCCACAATCTATAAAAATAATTTATTTTTCTTGATATTCTTAGATTATGTTATATCTTCATTAAATGTTGCTGCCTATCTAATATACTACACAGAACTTATATATGGCATTTAGATTTTAAAAACTTACCATATTTGAAGAAAACAAGTTGGTTATGATGTCATCTTAAAATAACAATATCCTATAATTAAATTTATTTTAAGGAATATTTAAATATTTTGGTTTAAGTTTTGGCAATAACAAAATTATAATTATTTCATAAGTCAATTTCATTATTCCTGTATTATTATCACAGTATGATTAAATTTAATAAGTCATATTACTAACTTTTTGTTATCCTAGATAAATGTGTCTATAAAATTGTTTTTTATATTTAAAATTCTTTTTTTGTAAATTAAAGTTACATTTATCTGCATTGTAAAGTTGATGCTTTTGTAATTTAATTATTCTATTCTAATTTAAATATATTGCAAGTTTTAGGATTTAGTTATTTATTATTTTTAAGGTTTTTTTAGCAATGTTAATTAATTTTTTTTTAATAATCTGATCAGTTAATTCATAATGGGAAACATAAAGTAATAGGCTTTGTACTTAATTGGTTTATATGTTGTTATTTTTTGCAGCAGATGAAATTCGGTAACCCGCCACACTTAGGCATTTTCATGGTAAATGAAGCAGAAAAACAACAAAATAAATTTTAACTTATTGAGTAATAACGATTAGTATATGTTACATTATTTCAATGTCTAACGACCAGCATCACGAAGAGTATACATTATTAACATCAACAAGCCCAAATAGCCGAGGTCAAATGTCTCAACCTCATCTAATATTTACACCACCTACTCAAGTGTTTCGTTCTGAATGGCAACGTTTCCCAGAATTCCATGCTTGGTTACGTCCAATTGATGGGGACGTATCTAAGGCTTGGTGCATTGCTTGTGAGCGAGTGTTTCGTGCTGATTTAAAGTCCTTAAGAGTGCATGGTGTTAGTAAAGCTCATGTACGCATGGTGCGTGCTCGTTGTCCAAATGCAGATGACAATCCTATTCCACCAATTGAATATAATGTGGTAACTGATAAAAAAGGTACTTATGGCATAGCTGTAGTAACTAATAAAGAAGACAAATCTTCACTTGCATCAAGAGCATTATACATGAATCAAACAAATCCTACAGAAGAAATAATTACGTCTGAAATGGCAGCACATTCTCAACGAGACAAATATGTTGTGGTGTCATTACCCAATGAAGATGATGATGACAATGAAGGTCCACAATCGTCTAGCTCAAATACTCAGTACATACAAAAAGAAGTGAATGTAATCGATGAGACTGGTAATTTGGTGTCTGTGGTTACTGAACATCATGTACAGAAAAATAAAGGTAAAACTTAGGTGTCCTGGTCAGAGTTGCAATTACTTATAAAATAATAATTTGTTTTGGTATTTTATTTCTACATTTAAACATACTTAGGTTAGATAATCGTGTTTTTATTAGGTAAAATTTAATTAAATCATCATGTTAAATTAATCCTCTCGAAGAGGATTTTCAAGTTCAAAGGTCCAAGTGTTAACATAATGTTTTAGTGCATGTGTGTGGTACATTATAGCAGTAATGTAAATTTAAATTCATTAAATTCCTCAGAAAACAGAACGTACAGCTTGAATCTGAGTCAGATAATGCTGAAGCACAGAAACAATCTGTGGACGAAGATGACATAGCAATTGAAGAAGTGTTAACACCACTACGGATAAAACAAGAATCAACTGCTAATCGTGTTCATATGCTGAAACGAAAACGAGGCCTTCAAAAGTATCGTACAGATTGGGAAAAATTATCTGAATTTCGAGGTTGGTTGCAACCTGAACCAAAGAGCTGCTATAAAGCTCGATGTGAAGCTTGTGACAAAAGTCTAGTTGCTGACATCACAGTATTACGTAATCATTCTCAAGCTAAAAAACATGTGATGAAAACGGGAGGTACAATATATGAAAGTCCAATCATTAAAAACAAATCAAAAGCTAAATTAGACAATGATGATGACGATTCTACTGATGATTTACAAATGAAATCTTTGAGCATTAAAGGTTTGAATATTGGGTATTAATTGTATGTATTCTTGAGTTTAAAGCTTTTAATTTTTAATTTAAATAGAAGATTGATTATGATTGGAAACAATCTTAACTGATATATGTTAACTATTATTTTAATTAAATATCTTTGGTCTATATGTTCATTTATATTTTTTCTAAGTAAATATCAAAAGCTATAAACTCTTATCATACATTTATTATTTATTACATTTAAAATTACAATTGAAGATCATCAATTATTGTATTTTATCAATTTAATGATGTTTTATTATTTAGTAATTATAATTTTTTTAAATTCTGTGTTAGTATTGGATCTTCAGTTGTGAAAAAAACGTGTTTTGACCTATTTATTATAATTGGTCAGAGCTTATGCGTTTAATATTGTATTATACAACTAAAATATTTTGTATATTAAGTAAATAATAAACTCAATTATTAGTTTTGAGACCGTATGTTTGAAGGACAGTTTTAATCGACAAGCCTGAAAAAGTTGGTCAGAGCTTATATCGTGTACATTTCATTTTGTATTTTATATATCAATTATTCATTATGTTAATGCTTGTGACCTAGATAAACTACTCGTTTTTATAATAACAATTATCTAATAAATCTATAACCCTGTTAATTCAATTATTTTTAAGTTGCACAAATATATTTGAACTAATTTTAAGAAAATATATAGTTATTTACCGAAATATTGCAGCTCTGACCGATTTTGATAAATGGTTATTTTATTATATAATTTATTATTAAGATGATTAAATTATATTTCATAACATTTTACTTTTTATTCACTAGACAATGATGATGATTACGAAGTGGGTCTTCAATCAAATGATTATCACAGCACTTCCAATTATGAAAAAATGGATCAAAAACATGAAGATATCCAGTGTAAAGCTATTGGTATGATTTAGTTAATAATTACAAAGTTGTTAAATATTAAATAACATTTAAAAATTTAATTTTTAAAGTATCGAAATCTGCACCGTTTTGGAAAGCTACAGCTGTTGTAAATGGTCATGTTACAGAGTTAAAACTTAGTGACTATAATGGTCGTTATCTGGTTCTATTTTTTTATCCTCAAGATTTGTAAGTTATATTTAATAATATTATTATTCATTAAATTATAATGAAATAGTAAGATTGTAAATAGAATGAAAATTATTAAAGATTGTATTGTAAAATTGCTAATTATTTAAACTATATTAATAGATGGTGTTGACTTATAAAAGAAATCTGAACCAAATTAAAAAAAAATTAAATAGTTCAAATAATTTTTTTGTACTTCTGTGCCAATGAAAAATATTAAAAAAACATTTTTACTTTAATTAATATTAAAATTTTAGACAATTATTGTGTATCATGTTATTACATCATATATTAATTCTCATTTATTTGTAATTATTATATTTTTCTATTCAAAATCTATAAATCCTACTTTACTTTTTGATAATATAATATTAGTTTTCTTTTTACATTTATTCCTAATATTTCATTTCAATTAATTGTAATTAATAATTATGATTATCTAATCTCTTGATTTAAATAAAATTTGCTTATTCTAAGATCGAACTTGAAAATTACCAAACTCAAAATTTTATTTTTGGACTATATAGAATTGGTTAAGTTATATTTTTTTCCAAATTAAAGCCAGATAAAAAGTATTAGTTAATTTTTGCCCATTCTAATACCGTACTTAAAAATTATTAAGCACACGGCTTCGCTTTTGGGCTATATAAAACATTACTGTTGCTGTATAATATTTCTATTTAAAATCATTTAATTGAATATTAAGTAAAAGTTAAAACAATAATATTAATTTTTTAAAGAATACAATTTTGACATTTTGGCATTAAGAATTGTATAATTGAATTATTTGGCACAATATGATTTAAAAATTGTTTAATTTTTATAGTTCCAGGATATGTCCAAGTGAGCTAATTGCATTAAGTGATAGAGTATCTGAATTCAGAGCTTTAAACACTGAAGTAGTAGCATGTTCTGTGGATTCATATCTTTCACATCAAGCGTGGTCACGTACGTTGCGTTCTGATGGAGGAATTGCCATACCTAAAATGCCATTGTTGTCAGATCCAACTCATGTTATTAGTAAAAGTTATGGTTGCTATTTACCCGAACTCGGTCATTCTCTCAGGTAATTAAAGATTTCCAAATATTATTTGTAACGAGTACATAACATTTTTATTTTTCAGGGCACATTATATAATTGACATGAGAGGAATTTTAAGACATGTGACAATTAATGATCTGCCTGTAGGCCGAAATATTGGTGAAATACTAAGACTGTTAGAAGCTTTTCAATATACTGATGAAACGGAAACATTGTGTCCTGCTGATTGGAAACCAGGCGAACCAACAATATCATAATTTTATTATTATTATTATTATTATTACTATTACTATTTTAAGTTAATTTAAACTTTTAGAACATCAACACAACAAAATGACTTATTATAAATATTATGATTTCTTGTAATTTTTAATCATAAAACATTGTCTATGGTTATGTTAGTTTCATTAATTTATGTATTTTTTAATGAAATTATTTTACCTATCCCAATTGTTAAGGTACATTATATTAACCTTATCGTTAACTTTTGTATAATTTACAAAGTAATAAATTATTAAAATACATTAGAAATAAATCTTTTTTTTTTTTAAATTTTAATTTTTTTTAATAATAACACCATTAATTTAGCATATTTAATTCATATCTGACATTTCTACAAATATACGAATTGTTTTATGTAGTCTTCGGTTATTGTACAAAAAGAAAAAATAATTACTTAACTGTACACGTCAAAAAAAAAAAAAATTCACGCAAGATAAATTATTTACAACAAGTGTTCATCTTCTGTTGCAGTAAACACTAAAAAAAAAAATTATAATTATATCGCATAACTAGATAAAACAAAAATTTGTTTCATAAAAAAAAAATAATATTTATGTATATATATATTATATGCATGTATATTAAAACAATACATTATCATTAGTCTACTTTCATACAATTCATTTTGAGGAGACTTAAAAAAACATTGTTTATATTTTTTATATCGAGATTTTATAAATTAAAAAATAAATAAAAATAAACGCACTTAATATATAATTATAATTATTATTTTTTCTATAGACACATTTATATACACAGTACAAAGTATAAAATAATTTTTTTTGAAATATTAAAAAAAAAAATGAACAAAAATCAATGTTACAATATTTTTAAGTATCAGTTTTGACTAATTTAATAATATTACTTTTATAACACCCCCACAAAAATGTAATTGGGACATTATTTACAAATAATTTAAAAAGAAAAAAAAAGTGTTCACTATACACAATCATTTATAATGCGGAAAATGTCAACTATTTATAGGCTATAATTATAAATATTAACAAAACCTCAATAATGAATAATATTATAAAGGAATTAACACATTATTGATTAGCATGAAAAAAAATCTAAAAACAATCACACGGTCAGTCTCTTTGTTTGATTTGTCTAAGGATTTTAATTAAATTTTTTAACATGTATATATATATAAATATATATATATATATATGTTTTTTTATATTTCTTAGCAATTTTTATTTGTCCAACTAATTTAATCCAAACATACATACATACATACATACATATACATATATATATATATATATACATATATAATAATAATAAGATCCTGAAAAATGATTTTGCGTAAAATAGTTAACTATTTTTTTTTCCATCAATACGATTATAATTAAATAATAAAAAAAATTTGTAATAAATAATGGGAGGAAAAATCGTTATAATAACATTGAAAAAAAAAAAAGATTAAATCTGGAAGAATAAAAATTACATATTTGTATTATATCGGTTTACTGGGCGAGAGGAGACGGCGTATTTCTGGAACATTGGAATAGGACACGCGATATGAGGGCCGCAACTTGTTGGTCGAGTATTTGGCTCATGACTAATGACAACAACCTTTGTTCTTGTTGGAGAAACAACGGCCTATTATCTGGATGTCTGGATAACAGCAACAGTATGCGCGCTGCTCTTCTTAACATATCCAAACTGGTACCCATAGAGTCTGGGTTGTCACGTAGTGCATTTAATCCGTGTGTGTTTACCACGTTCAGTGCATTCTGTTCAGTCTGTTCAATAAATGCCACTAGTAACGAAACACACGGGCTTTGAAGTGCTATTGTACGTGCCATACTGCTGTCTGCTGCTGCTAAGTAGTGCAATAAATTAACTGCAAATTCTCTTAGTACCTAAAAATTTAAATCAATACTATTAATATGATTGTTAGTGATGTATTTAAATACTTGTTTAAAAACTTACTTGTTCTTCAGTCCTACATAATAACCGGGTGAGGACATTGGCTAACTTTTCCAAACGCGAATATGGCGGTGTGGCAATGACAAGGTCTACGTTATTATCAGTAACGCATAGTTTACATAAACATTCAAGTGCTAATCGCTGAGGTGACAATGGGGCTGACGGAAATGGATCTTGACCAGCAGCAGCTGGGCAAATAGCCCAATGTAACAAACCATCTAGAATTGGTCGTGAAATATCTTCATTGAATGTACTTAAATCAACATAACCGGCAATGTTAGCCAAAGAAACGAGCAAGTTTTCCCTGACAACGTCTAAATAATCCCACCACCATTTGGCATCATTGCCCGGCTCAATTGTATCAGCATCAGTTGTTGTCGTGCAATTAAATAATGATTCTGTGTCATCATCTGCTTTATCATAATTCCTAGTCTTTGATGAGCGTAATGGGTGTTCATGGTGAGTCAGTAGCAGTTTACCAACTAAACCGAGAAATGGACCACTTTTTGCAAATTCTAATTCATTACCGGGTACAAATGAAAGATTCCGTAGAATATTAGATATACATACACATCGTTTACCAATGGCATCTTGGCTTTCACTAATTAATGATAAGCTAGACTCGTCCTTAGAATAACTTTCATCCTCATAGTCCGATATACTTTTACATTTTAATACGCCCATTGGATCACGTATATTAATATTTTTTAAATTTTTCGTATTTACAATATTGTCAATACTGTTTTGTACTAACGCCTTATCATCTAATTCATTTTTTATACATGTTTTATCATCTAATATTTCAACTTTGGGTTTATCACTCTTTAACAGTTTAACAAAAGGCACAAGACCAAACTCTGATTGAAAACAAGGTACTAGAAAACTTGTGTCTGTTTCGGCAATATTGTATCCCATGTCATAATTATCAATTACATCCCATGATCTCTTGCCATTTTTAATAAATAATTCTTTAGATCCATCAATAATTGCAGAACTTTTAATTGGTCGTTGGTTAGAAAAAGATGGATCAGGATAATATGCTTTTTCATTTGGATTAATATTATCTACTCCACCGACATCTGGTATATCTTCTATGACTTTAGACTTTTCATACCAACAGTATGACTTGATGTCAGTTTCTAACATATGTACTAAAGACTCTCGAAAATGTTCTAAAATTATGTCTAACAATCCAGGCATATGTGTTAGTCCAAAATAAGGTATAGACATATCATCAAATAGTAATATATTGAGTACATCTAATGCCCAAGTAGACTCAGCTAAAAGACCAGAGCGTAAAGACATCATTAATCGCCAGCCATCGACCGGTGCAACATCATGTCGCATCATCCGTCTTCGTTTGTAGAGAATTGGGGTTACAGCTTCTATACTGTCAGGCGGGAAAATGACTTCTCGTTTTAACATATTACTTCCTTGAAACATTGGCTGACCTGGCATTCCAGGCTATATATATATATATATAAAAACAATAACAATTTTAAAATATTATGTAATATTCTTTATTATATTTATTATCTTTGACTCTATCTTGGGTGTAAAACGGTTTCACAAATAAAATTAATTTTAAGTTACTATAATAAATTCATAATAATAAACATAAAATTTAACACACTAAATAGAAATTTCTTTTTAATAGTGTTTTGTTTAACCAATACCACAATTTATTATTTTAATTAGTTAAATAAATAGTATCAGCTTTTGAATAATATATTGATCATTGAAATATTGTGCAGAGTAACAAAGATAATAAATCTAAAATTTCTTTAAACAAAATAATTGAATATACCTTTATATGTGACGGTGGAGCCATTGGACCATGAGGTCCATACGGTTTACTTCCATCTGGACGAAAACCATGTCTTGGCATTCTTATTTGTGGTTGTGCCATAGAACCCCAATGATTCTAAATACAATACAGAATAAATGTTATAGAATATTGTATAAATTGAAGAATAATGATAGTTAATAAAAATCACTTGCCTGTTGTGCACCATAAGGTTGTCCTTGAGGTGGATATCTATGCTGTTCCCACTGAGGAGGTTGTCCTGGATGTGATGGAGGCATAGATCGAGGTGGACCCTGTGACCAATTCTGCGGAGGTTGAGATCCAGGTGGGTATCCAGGTCTTGGGTATTGATTAGCAGTATTTGATGTACCTGTCCACCCTATAATTTAATAATGTAAATTAAATATTATCTATTTAAAAAAAAAAACAATAATAATTACCTGGATACATAGGTCGTTGTTGAGGATTATAACCAGGATAACCAGCAGGTTGTGGAGGACCTGCTTGTTGATCTTTTGCAAAATCTGGATGACGTCGTGGCTGTGGTGGTGGCATTCCTTTTCCAGGATAAGGCCCAGGGGTACTCGTTGGTGGATATCCTGGACTCTAAAATAGATATTAAATATTGTCAGTTAAATATAAATTATATACTATGTTGTGTACATACTGCAGGAGGTTCTTGTCGATAATAATCTGGTTGAGGTTGTTGACCTGGTGGATAACCAGGAGTTGAAACTGATCCACCCTGGGTCTGGTTTACAGTTGCAGGAGAAGAATTTTGAGGTGGTGGTGGAGGTCCAGGGAACCTAGGTGGTTGTTGGTAGCCAGTTGGCTGTGGAACTGGACCACGACTATAAGGATCTTGACCATTGCCAGGTCCCTGAGGAGCATTTGGGGGACCTTGTAGAGGAACTGAGCCACCATAACTCCTTTAAATTCAGATTCAGTTAGCAAACAGAAATATTTTAATTTTTAATTTTTGTTAACTTATTTTTACCTGTCGGTATCATTTGAATAAGGTGGATATAAAGGTGGTCTCACTGGACTACTTGGGTAACCTATGGGAGTACTAGCCGGTGGATAATGTTGTCCATATTGATCGTTGCTGCCTGGATACTGATTAAAACCACCTTGTCCTTGGTAATTTCCTTGTGCTCCTAACATATCACAAAGAGTCAATTGACAATAATAATTATAATAATGCATATTATTTTATTTAGCATTACTAAGTATTATTTTATAATATAATTAAACTATAAAATTAGTAATCAAAATCAAAATCTAAATTACTATAACAATATTTGTAATATAATTTACAATATAAACTATTAAAATAAATAAATATATAAAAAAAAATCAAACTATATATATCTCTCTATATAAAATAATTATATAATATTTATATTTCCGAAAATGTTATATAACGATCATTATGATAATGACATGTGACTGAAATAAAACGTTATCAAATATGCGATGTGGTATCACAGTATTTATAATTGACCTTATCAGCTGGTCTATGGAATCTTAGTTAATACACGGAATAGTTTAAAAAAAAAAAAAAAGGACGCGAGCGGATTTGACGTTAAATGTTTATTTCTGTGTGAAACTCTTGACAAGTCATCACGTCAGATTGATCTCGGAGGAATCAAGTGGTTATTGGTAGTCAGTTGATCGATGTTGATCATATACGTGTGTTTAATTTCAGACAATATTACAAAAATCACGGGCGCGCACCGTCTACCCACATTGTGTTTAATAGTAACTAAAAACTAGCTTAATGAGTGTTGTTTATTTATATTTCATACGCGGGGCCCAATTCGGAGTATTTGATAACGGTATTTTTGTAGGCACTATTATTATTCTTATTCTTATCTGCACAAAAATCATGGAGGGCTGTACTGTTGTAGTTCTACCTAAGCACAGAATTTATTCAGTGTTCTATGTCAATGATTTTGACGTTTTCAACAAGTGAAATATGTGACTTATGATTTATGAATGATAAGAATATAGGGGTATTATTTATTATCAAATATTATTAGACTATAGGTGATAAATAGTAATATTATAAAGAAACGATAAATAATTTATCGGTTTATAATTAAGATAACACAAAAAAATAATGGTATCTGGATGTAAACCAATATTAGTTTTTAATTTATATAATTTGTAATTTTAATGATTTTACTACTATAGTATCTCGTATAGTTAAGGTTTAATAACCAATTTCAATTATATTCAGTGTTAAGAATTTTAAAAAAAATGTCTTTATTAACCTAACCTTACAAAGACCAGAAATACATAATTATAATAATACAATAATAATGTTAAATTGCCAATAGAATAGATTACTATTCAACCAATCGAAAAATACGGTAAAATAATCAGTTTAAAACCAAATTTAGAGAAAATTGACAAATTATTTAACAAAAAAATAAAAATTATTATACAATTATAAAGTTGTCTATAAAAAAAAATCAAATAACCATGAAATCATTTGAGTATAATGTAAGATAATCAAACTAATAGAAATAATTATTAACAAAGTAATGCTAGATAATAAATTACCTAAACACATAACAGTAATTCAAGTAACATGACTAATCACATTAGAAAAAAAAAATTGGATAGTATTTAAATACTATAGTAATATAATATAATACCATAGTATTATTAAATTAAATATGATAATATTAATTACTATAATATACCAGGGTTTTTTTTGATAATTGTTTTATAGTTTTTATTTTTTCAAATAAATTATAGAAGAAAATCAACGTCTTGTTGTCTTTGTCTAGCTTTGTCTATCTAATGAAAAATATATAGTAGAATCACAGTAAAGTAGAATTATAGCATTTAAATTGAGATTTAATACTTATTGGTAGTTATGTATTAAATTGATAAAGACTTTACCAGTTCCAGCTATGTGCAAGTGCACATTACATGCCAGTTATTCTTTGGCCATTCTTGATATGAAAATAATATTTATGTTAGGAGGAAAAACAATGGGTCTCATACCTGAGGTACATAGCAATTAATATATTTTGTATACAAATAATTTAAATAAATGTGCTTATTTTCTTTATTGTAATATCTAACAATTTTAAACTTTGTTCAAGATTAAAATAACAAAATTTGTATACATAAAGATTTTGTTAATTTTTTTAATAAACATACAATCAGAAATGCAATAGTTATGTAAGATTGATTCTTGAAATAAGAAAAGAGTGTAAAATACAATATAAAGTTATCATAACTATCAAGATAATTAAATATGTATAAAGTAGCTATAATTATTTTGATCAGCAAGTAATAAACAAAAAATTAGTTATTATTTATTATGTTGAGTTATGTTATATACATAAATTTATCATAAATACTTCTAAAAATGTTAATTATAATTTCATTAAACCTATCAACCAAAATATAATATATAATCTATATTATGGGCCTGAGTACTGGTCTAGATATTTATAAAGGAGAAAAATTTAGGTAATTTCTAATTATGCCAGCACCTAGGTTTTAAAAATAATAGAAGATGATTCTTTTAACTTGCTTTAAAAATACTTTTGTTTGGTTAATAATTAATTTTTTTTCAGTAATTTTAATTATTGTATATATAATATAACTGGCAGTTATTTTATTTTTTAAAATCTATATAACTAATCAACAAAGAATAGTAATAAGATAAAATAACTTTTAGCATATAATTCAGTTATGTAAGTTATAAAATAGGTTTAATAAGAATCATGATTATTGTTATCAATGCCGCAATTAAAATAACAATTAGGGTTGCATAGCAACCCACATTAGACCCAAAGTAACTCTATATGAAATCAAATAAATTAATATAATTTTAAAATAATAGTTCGCACACGGGCTCCACATAATTTAGTTGCAGCATTGATTGTTATATAATATAAAAAAAAAAAAACTTATACTATTGTCAATATTAAAAATATGTTCTTACCATGAGGAGGGTGTGGAGGTCTCTGAGGTGAGTTATAATCTTGTGGACCACTATAACCTCCATATCCTGGGTAACCATCCACATGACCTGGTCCTGGGACAGTTGGTGCAGATGGTAATGAATCTTGTGAATTGGATCCTGCAGAACCTAATCGTAATTATATACTTAAATCTTACTTACTCAACACACAAGTGTGTTGAACAAGATGATAACTTACCAGGAGAGGGTACAGAAATTGCTTTAGAACTTTTCTTTTTTGTAGAAGATTCAACTTGATTAATTATAGGTATTGGATCTATACCTCCTCGGTCAAAGTGGCATTCATAAGGTAACAGATTTTTGGTGTAATGTTTTCTAAGAGTATAAGCTGCACTCGATGATGCACCAATACCCAACAAACCAGCTACATCTTTCCATATTTTATTTTTTGTCACCTAAATATAAAAATGAAGTGTTTAATAATGAAAATAAGAAAAGGAATTAATAATTATAAGAATAATAGTAAATTTGTGTCCATACCTTGCATACTTCCATGAAACCCCCTCGTTCTTTAACATAAATATATAACCGGAACAAATCTAGAGGATTTTTAGAGATAGTAGGACATGTGGAGATTGGCGTTCCTCTTTCTTCCATAAAATGTAGCAGTTTATCTAACCAAATACGTCTATCTGGATTATCATCCATTTCATACAACTTACTCAAACTATCATGTTTCTAAAATAAAAAAATATTTAGTTTAATAAAAATTTTGACATTTAAATAATTTTACCTTTGCTCTATATATGTGTTCATTTTGAGGTGCTATATGACTATTAAATACTGGATTATGAGGTGGAGGTCCTCTAGGCCAAACCTGTGCCATTGGATCTGGATTGGAATACTCGTCGTGAGCGGGTGAACAAGGTGGACCCATTATTCCACCCATTCCTTGTTGGTACATCATACCACCACTGGTATTTTCTTTTCTTTTAGGTGTTGTACAAATTGAATCATCACCAGAAGCTACACAATAAACAAATTTAGTATTATTTAGATTTTACTAACTCATTAATATAATTAGATTATTTACCTGCAGAGGCATTTGATAGAGTAGATTGCTGACTTGCATCATCAATAGCAGTACCATCAGGTCCCGTAGTAACAACAGAAGTAACAACACCACTAAGATTTTGTTGTTGTGAAACTTCATGATCACCAGCCATCATTGAAGGATTAGGTGGTGCCATCGGAGGACCAGAATTAGATTGAACTGGTGCTGGTGGGCCCATACTATGAGGAGGCATTGAATTTAAATAATTTCCTGGACCGGGACTTGATGGTACAGGACCTGATGTCTGATATCCTCCAGGACCTTTATGCTGTTGCTAAAATAATTAAAAATAACAAATTAATAAAAATGTTTTAAATTATATATCATAATTATTAGTAGAAAGAATTTATAATATGAAAAATAATTAGAATAAGTGCTACTAAATGCCTTTAATAGTTAATAAAATTATAAAAAATATGTAATAGTTTTTTTTATTTTACTGAACTTCAATAATTAAATTATTATTTATGATGAAAATAAATCTATTTTTAATATAAATTAACAAAATAGCACTAAAATTGATGAAATTTTAACAAAAATTTCACTAAAAACTCCTAAAATAAAACTTAATGTATAAAACAAAAATATAGTAGCTTGCTCAACTACTTATATCTGTAATTAATAATAATCTATACTATAGAATCCTAACCCTGATCACAATACATCTAATGAAAAAATGAATATTAAAGCAATATATATAAGCAATATACAAATGAAAGCATAATTTTTCGGTTGGTCGGGTGATCACCTGTAAATGTTGTTTGAGGTAGTGTGGATGAGGTGGTGTGTGAGGCCTGGGACCTGGCGAGACAGGTGGCGGCGGCCCTGGAGAAGCACCTTGTTGCATTGGATGCATTTGATGAACATGCGGGTGCATATGGGGTCCAGGAGGTGGTTGGTGATGAGGATGATGATGGTGTATTGGGGATTGTGCAGGGGGAGGGTGCTGAATTGGAGATTGTTGTTGTTGTGATTGTTGTGGTGTTGGTGGTTGTTGATGTTGATGTTGTTGCTGTTGCTGCTGCTGGTGTTGTTGTTGTTGCTGCTGCTGCTGGTGTTGCTGTTGTTGTGGGGAAGATGATGGGGGAGGTACTTTGGTAGGTGTAGGTGGTTGAACAGGACCACTATGGTGGCTATTATTTAATGGAGGTGGTGCTTGTGGTGGACCACTACCAGGCCATCCCTGCAAAGCACATTTTGTGTCACAAAAGCATGTCATGAAATGTAAAAGAAGCAAACACACACATAACATCGAACATTCAACAATCGAATGTTAATGAACATTAGTGAAACTCCAAAAAATTAACAGTAAAACTTTTATATCAACTTCTAAGTTATATATAATAAAAAAATAATAATAATAATAATTGTTATTGAGTATAAACATCCTTATGACTGTAAAAAGAGCCAAAAATAATAGCTATTATGTAAGGGATAACCATTAAATATTAATAGAAGTTTTACTGCAATACAATTATACTATTATATTATTTAAAACACCAATAGTATTTAAACTATTATTAAAAAAAAATAAATATAAACCGATTTAAAAATATTAAATGTTAGTAATTAAAACATAAAATACACAACACATTAAACATAATTTCCCAAAATAAAATTTACTTGGTAAGGAGGAAATTGATGAGGCGGTCCATGATGCATTGGCATACCTCTAGGAGAGTATTGTTGCGAAGGGCCATTACTATTAGGTGGTGGATATCCTTGATAAGGCAAACTCGGAGGTCTAGCACTATAATTTCCTGTAGAATAAACATTATATTAGCATCGTCAGAGAACATGTTAAAAATCACAATATTCAATAACTCCAGTTATATTTTACCAGGAGGTTGTTGTGGATATGATCCCATTGTTGATGGTGGTGGTTGTTGTGCAGGATAACCACTATGTGTAGATCCAGGTGGAGGAGGACCATAAGGATTTGGACCAGTCATTTTATATGGATTCCCTGGGGGACCAGGCGAAGGAACTGCCATATGAGGCATCCCACTTGGTGGCTGAGGCGAAGGCGAAGGTTGTTGTTGATATCCTTGTTGTGGCCCCATTGGCGAATGACTCATTCTGTTATTTGGAGTCGTTTGTCCTGGATCGGGCTGCTGTTGACTACTAGGTGGTCTAGGTGGCATTGGAATGTTCTGTTGCTGCTGTTGTTGTGGTTGTTGTTGCTGCTGAGGTGGTCCGCCTGAAGGTGCAGTGACAGCAGGCGACATGGAACGTGATCCAGTAGATCCTGTTGGCGACGGTGATGGTCGCAAAGGCGTGTTGCCATTTCCAGCTCCCGTACCACAATTGCTATCATTACTATTTTGACTTGTCAAATCCTGAATAAAAACCGTTAGAATTATTGATGTGAAAAGTTTATAAATACAAATAGAATCAACAGGTCGTTTTTAGATTGTAAAAAGATGCAAAAGGATCATACGGTTTCCAGGGTTAAGAGATGCATGGGGCAGAAGGGGGTCAATAAAACATGTGGAGGTTTCGGGAAAGACCTACCGTCTAGCAGTCCACGAAAAATACGAACGAAAGAGAGATAGAAGGAGAAAGACAGAAAGTGGTGTGTACTATATATATAAATATAAACATATATACACATAAAAGGTATTCCTCTACATTGCGGTAATTGGAAAAAGAGATGATTGAGCGGAGGGTCGGAGGCGGGTAGGAAGAGTGCGGGGACAACAAAGTTGTGTGCAACGAGAAGTGGAGGGTTAGGACCTTTCTGATGTGGCGGAGAGTAAAGGGTGAGAGAATGACAGTGGGTAGGAACGCGGAAAAGGGTAGAGGGAACACGCTATTCTACAACCGACACATACAACATTTCATATATACACACACAAATAATATACATTATATTGTATACATATTATAAATGTGTACGTATAAAACGCGTACACACAAACGGCTGATAAGGACATTGGAAAGAGGACGATCGGGAGATCAGTAGAGGGGAAGTGGCACGTGTGATGCCATTCATAACATGGACAGACCACACCAGTTATTTCACCATCATTGCCAGTTTCCAATATAAATCAAATAGGTTGTATATAGTACGTTGTTACATCTTCGCAATGTGTAAACGGTTGTGGCTTCTTTTTTTTTACAATGGAATGGGGTCAAAAAACGTTCATGACCTTAAAAGACTTATCAATCACTGCATTTTTAGCAGTGAAAACAACTGAAAAGGAAAGTATAATACATCAAACAAGAACAATAATTTAAATAATAATATATTGCGGGACGTTAATACGATTTAAAAAAAATATCGAATTACGAAATAAGTCGAAACTAAGTAAAACGAAAATGTAATTCCCTTATGAATCATGTAAACTTGAATAATATTATTAAAATATATGATTATTATTTTGTTACTCTAATTAAAATACTTAAAAATAATGAACAGCCATTTATTTGCATTCGTTCTGCATAATATTAATTTCTTAAAGATTGACTACTAACCCAAACGTATTCAAATATATATATATATAATTGTATGTTTATAATTTCTTTTTATTTAGATATATAACTTCAATCTGGCGCAAAAAAAAATGAATAACATTATTACTTATTTTAATTATAGACACAAAGATATATGATTAAATGGCATGTGAAAAACAAAAGTAGGCAATTAATGCTTATAACACAAATAATAAATACTACTACCGGTCTGTTTAGTCGATGGACGATAAAGAACATACATTTTTAATAAAGTAATAATGTTAGTAAAAAACTACAATGAAATCGATTCAACAAATGTGAGTATAATATATCACATATAAAGATAAAAACTAGTCAACAAACTTCGTATATAATTGTTTTAAATACCAAAATTACAGTAAATATAAGTACAATAATTTTATTTTGTGATCAAATAAATCTCAAATGAAAAAAAAAGACAGGAAAATGCTCAATTACTCAAGTAAATTCCTATATCAAACCTTGAATGAAAGATTGTATAACTCGAACAAGTTTACGTCGTGAAATAATCAATTATGACCTTTTACTGTGCGTTAGAACTCTAGAAGTGATGAAGTTCCACTACGTTGCGGTAAACGCATATACACCGCAAACGTCAAATTTTTAATGATTTTTTGAATATAATAAATAATACATAATTACTTTTTAACCAATAAAGTCGTTTAGTGAAAAAATATATTAAACGTTAAGTATATTATGTGGAGTAAAATCAATTTTTAAACAAATTTAGGCAAATGAAAATATAATGTGTTTATTGCTTAATTCGTATTTCGTAAATATCTAAGAATAGTGCTTGAAAAATATAATAATAAATAAGTAAGCGTAATTAAGTAGTCAGTAACGTTGTATTGATATTTTTTGATAATACAATATTATATTGTGTCTCTTTATTGATTCCAACGCAAATGGCGAAGTATGGTCTACCTACTACTGTAGTTACGCAGTACTGATGAAGGCCGCGCGGCCGGTTTAAACTGAAATATTTTATTTTTAAGTCCCATATTATATTTTGATTCTTTAAACTTTATCTAAATATTCTTATTTTATTTATACTTTAGTAGAATAACAAGTAAATTAATTAATTATTCCGTTACAACGTTAACCAACATTACGCACGCTTCACGAAAGCATAATATAGAATAAATATTAGTTTTGGTAAAAAAAAAAAACTATTTATTCTATGTACAGCCAAACATTTTTTCATCGAAATACGAATGAGTTTTACTACAATGAGAGAATGAGACGTTGAAAATCATCAAATTTAAACCATTGAATTTATAACACTTTTTTGAATACTAAGAATGATGTATGATATTCTCGTGTCCAGTCAGTGTAAACATCAATGTATTTTTAACCAATTAAAATATAATACCTGATAATAGATAGTGAACTGATTTCATACATTTTATTCATAATTGATTAAACGTTAGACGTACATTTAATGTTTATGAAAAAAAAGTTTAGTTAAATCTCATCCCTCAGTAATACATTATAAACCATCAGCTTTTAATTGGTTTAATTATAATTGAATTGAATGGTAATGGGGAATTTTTTAACACTCGTTCGTTATGAAACTCCGTAGGCTGTAGTAAAAATTTAAATGAATACACGTGCAAGTCGCACGTCTCGCATTCGTACACGATATATACATACATACATACACACGCACAAATGCAACATACAAAATAATATATACTCGCAGTAGAAACGTTAGTTTCAAAAGAAAACATTTTAATTAGTAGAAACAAAATGTACATGCAACACGCGACGAAGATGTATCATTAGTACTCATCATTTGAATCATTTACAATGAAAACGTTATGGCTGAAATTGTTTTTCATTGCCAATAGTATAGCTATTGTAGTAATAGTAAATAGTCATAGGTAGAAATGTTAAATGGTTCTTTGTTAATGTATAATGCCTTTAACACAGAACAGTATACGGTGGTGTGGGGGGGTAAATTGACGCGGATGAAGTCAGTGGTGGTGGAAAACGATAAAAAGGGTTAGGTTAAAAGATGACCTCACCCTTAAAATACACCGGGGTACATAGGATGGAGGTGATGAGGGATACGCAATACTATGACAAAGCGGAGGGACAACCTGTCGGATGAAAAGCCTGTGAAAGTGATTATAGCCAAAGAAACGCGGCGGCGTCCAATCAGACACAATAGAATTTGTATGCGATGTGTACCTATAAAAATTCTAAAAGACGCGCGCTGTCAGACTAAAAAAAAAAAAAACGACAAACGACGATGACAACGGATGAGTGTGTTAGGAGAAGGTGTGTTCGTGGGAGGGAAGGAAAATCGGAGAGGGGAGAAACGTATACATGAGTATGTGTATGTGTACAACTATGTAACGTTAAAAAATAACATAAAAACAAACATAATATTATAAAGATAAGCAGCACGCACGCACACAAGTAATATTCCGGTTATCATGTGGCAGCCCGTTCGGCTCTACCGATCCCCCGAAATTACGATGACGGTTACATAGACGCTCGCAAAGCCCGCGCAGTGTTACCAACCGATGGGCGGTCAAAGACGAAAAACGCGCCGTGTCACATGCGGCGCGCGCGGATATACGACGCTGGTACCGAGTACAACATCGTGGACACGATGCGGCGGCGAACGTCGAGTGCCGAAAATCGAAATTTTAGTTCCGGCCGTTCGCGGCGACCACGCAGTGGCGTCGTTCCCGAGTGTTTCGGTGGCGGCGTCAGCTATGGACGCGAGGTGAAACGATAGCGCGCCGCCGTTCACCGACCAGCCAAACAAAGTCCCCTCTATAATAATATATATTTTATATAATATACGTATGCGTAGTCGTTTAATGTATAATATATAACAACCGCGCGCCTCGCCGCGTAGTGTAGTCCTCAATTCGCCGCCGCTGCCCCATTCGCCAACGTATCGTCGGATCGCGGAGTCAGCGGCGATGACGACGAGTATTCCATAATATTACTACTACTACTACTACTACGACGACGCGCGCGCGCGGGCGCAAAACACCGAGTGCCCGAATAGAGCGACAGTGGCCGCCGTAATAAACAACGTGCGCTGGTGTAGTGACGACCGGTGGCGCGAGGTGGAGGGGAGAATGGTGAGCCGGCTCCGCGTCGGCGGAAAATAACGGGGGGTCTGAGGGGGAGAGCGCGCGCGGACTGGAACTCGAGTCGAGTGTGCTGCTATAGCAGCAACGTTCATGCTCGGGGACGACGTGGCGGGGTATTGGGGTAACGGCGCAAATAATGGATGCTCGGGACGCCGGGCCGACCGCCGACCGAGCGTCGGCCGCCGGGAACCTATATTAAAATATACTATAATATGAACGGCTAACGACGACGACACGCATTCTTTGCACATGATATAATAATAATATTGCTATGTGCGTACTGCGTATACTATATTCGAAGGAGGCGACGGCGTGCGCGCCCAACCCGACTACGATGCCTGCCTGCATATTATTATACATTAATATGTTATGAACACTAAGAACGTGTGTGCATTCATCGCCAGGAACAATAATTATTATTATTTCTATATACACATTTTATATTTTTTCGCGAAGACCTACGGTAGAAACCGGATTACCACAGTTCATAAATTTGTATAAAGAATACACATATACCTAATGTAGTAATGTGTGTATGACATATTATTACAATAACGATAATACTATGAAATATAACTGTTTTCGCCCTCAACCGATACGACCGCGATCCCGCGTAAAAACCAGCGCCCTTTTTTTTTCTTGTTCTGCTGATCATATTCCCCTCCTCCGTTTATCGCTGGCACAGGCAAATATTTTTGGTAAATTATTTGACTTTTATACCCCCGTCAACTGTCAAAACAGTGGTACAGTGGTACAGTGGAAAACATGCATAAAAAAAAAAAAAACTGACACGTTTAATGAATAAAAATTCTTTCGTATACGACAAAAAAAAAATCATCAAACTCATCGACGTCTCGATTACACATTTTCAAGTTATTTATTTTAGGTAATTTACCACACAATTAAAGTAATTCTTCACATAACATAAAATCAATAATGCTCTCAAAATATTATAAAAGTTTCGAAAAAAAGTATCTCTAAATCACTATTATATGAAATCGTTTATTTTGCAGTTTGGCGTCCTTGATTAGGTATTTAGAAAGCCAGTTTAAAACAAATGCGTTTATATGAAAATAATACACATGACACATTATATATTTAAATGTTCGTATTTCGGTATACGGAATGGAATAAATACTATGTGTACAGTGGGTTACATATTATGATTACAATATAATGCAAATGCAAATCAAATGCAACGGTCTAATACTGGAATACGAATACTTGTGGCATTTGTGACCAGACCAAATGTTAGTAAATTTATTCTATATTACAGAGACATAAGAATAAATTGACAAAAAAAAAACAAATTATTAAACCTGTCGTACTGCGAGATAAAATAGTATTATAATTTATTATACATATTATATATTCCCAAACCAGTTGCAAGCTATCGTGTTTATAAAAGCCATGCGACCTATATGCCAACACACATTTTTATTTTTGTCCAAAAAAGTATTGAATTTTAGCTAATGGTTTCTTGGATTATAAATGACAATTATATTCAGATGTTAAAAGACTAAATTTTGTTTATATTCATACTCAATTACTAAGTAACTAAGAATAATCATAGACGCAGATATAACGAGAGACAAAACTTCTGACTTAAATGTTTTTTATTTCTTTATTGAACATTTTTCAAAGTATAAAAATTATTATATAACTTTTTTAAATTATTCGATAAAATATTCAAGTAGAATATAACATCATAAAAAGTATAAGAAATACAATTTTTTGAAATGTTTTTAAAAAACTTTACTTCCATAAAAAAAAAACAATTATAATTTGTTTAAATAGTTAATGATAAGCGACGTTTTTGAAGTAATTTCATGTGACTTTCATCGTAAAAAACTGTGAACCAACAACACTGTGAAAGTAATAGTAGTAAAATATCATCGTATTAGCATTCATTAAATATAAGAAAGTATTTTCCAAGAAAATTAATCATGTACTCAATCATTAAGATGTATTTAGCAATTTAATTAATAATAAACTAATTTTTTATATATTTTACTGAAGAAGCATCTTAGTAAAATTGTTTTATTCATATAATATTTACTTTAAAAAACTTTTTGAATTTTCGAACAATAGAAATTAGAAAAAATCCCAAAAACATTTAATCGCTGACAGAACGTAAAATAAAGCAGCAACTTAATGTTTATGTGTAACTATAATTTTAGGTAATAACATTCTAATTGTAAAGCATTTATTCATGTATTCAAAATGTTAAATACAAATTTTATTAATAATTAATTGATCTATCAAAATGCCAATGACACAATTCGATAGCACATAATATTACACCTCCAAATTCACACGCTGAGCTACGTAAGTTGTTCTGACAAGCATCCCATTATTTTTATTGTTAAGCACACACAACATTTTAAAACCCGACGTTTGTATTATATTACATACCATAATATAGTGATAGCAAAAGAAAACACCGTTGTATTTATCGATAAAATGCTGAATAACTTACCGGATGAGCCTGTGGCGGCGATTGGTGAGGTAACTGCTGCTGTTGCTGCTGCTGAAGCTGCGGCGGCGGCGTCGACGACGAATGTTGTTGGGCATTTTGAGTCTGCAGCGCGGGAGGTACGGAGGGTGGACTTGCCGACGCCGGCGACGACGTCGTTTGACCCGGACCAGCATGAGGTTGCTGAGGCGGTTGAGGAGGAAGTTGAGTCTGCTGAGGTTGTTGTTGCTGATTTGGATAGCCATAAGACGCCTGCGAAAAATCCAATAATGGTTAATACACGCGTGGACATTCAGAATACGCGCAGTACACATCAATAATATTGTAGTATTTGTAGTGACTGTACACCAACCAACAGGTACTGATAACCCCTAATATAATAGTAACAAATGCTAGTTGCCGTTTGCCGCGTGTTTGAAAGTAAGAGTAGATGGTGATCCCGAAGGTTTTGGGATTATTGCCGTTTATTATTTGTGGTCTATTATTTCGGGGCCGTCGGGAAAACATTTCGCGGAAGTCAAGGTCGTGATGGGTGGCGGCTACGATGACTATGCGGCAAGGAGAGGATCAGCTGTGTGAGTGATAATGCCGCACCGCCACCACCCACCCGATCGTCAGCCGACATACGACCATTATACCATTCTATTTAAAGTCGACCGGGCGACATAAAACTATAATGCACAGGTCAATGACGTTTACTCGTAAACAGCGGTTTTTATTTATATTTTATAAATAGCCAGAAAATCTTTGTTATAGTAGTATTTTATTGTTGTATTATTATTATTTTCTATTATAACCATTTATTATTATTATTATTATTATTGCCAGGATGGTCGTGCACCATGTCACTCGGTTGATTTGGCCCTATCCCAGAATACATTTTGAATAAGAGTGAAATATTTTTTTTGCCCCCGAAAACAACAACTAATAATATACTTTAGTTCTAGGTCATCTTATTCGATGGCGACGTGTTGTTTACACATATTTATTTAACAATAATTACCTGTTGCTGAGGCGGCGGTTGCTGTTGCTGTTGTTGCTG
Source organism: Eriosoma lanigerum (assembly GCA_013282895.1). NCBI lineage: Eukaryota > Metazoa > Arthropoda > Insecta > Hemiptera > Aphididae > Eriosoma > Eriosoma lanigerum. The sequence goes on along the minus strand of CM023358.1, from coordinate 23,304,715 downwards.
TTGCTGCTGCGACGGTGGCCCGGGTGGTCCAGCAGGCCCAGGCGGATACTGATGATGCAGCGGTGGAACTCTATGGTGCTGCTGGTATCCGGTGGGCGAAGACGGCGGTGGTGGATAATGAGTCTGATGGCCAGGCGACGGAGGAGGTGTTGGTCCTCTAGGATTCGCCTATGGAAAACAAAATTTTTTAAAATACATTTTCCAATTGTAACAACAGAAAAGACCGAAGGGTCTCGAGGAAATCAATGACCTTGAAGATATCGGGGTCAACAGCTGGCTCAAATACAAAGAGAGCAAGAGTGAACGAGTGCGTTTGAGAAGAAGAGTAGTAAACGGGGGCAAAAAGGATTTGTGTGCAGGTAGGCGCGTGCACACACACATAATATATATATATATATATAAATACTATCATCCACAACGAACGTGCGGCGTTGACAACGGTAATGGCGTGGAGGGATGGGGTAACGTTAAAAAGTTTTGCACAATGCATGTTTGTGTGGTTTGTGCGAAACCTGTTATAGACGGGGATGGTAGCGGAGGTGACGATGACGACGTTTGGAGTCATGCCCATAGACGGGAGGGGAAAAGCGACGTAATAACGGTGGGTAACACATCGATCGCGGAGTTGGGAGCATTTAAGGGTTGTAAAATTGCGAAGCCGCAAAACTGTGGATTCTGTCGGTGATAATGACGTTCCTTCATTCATGAATCACGAAAACGTCAACGTAATAGACGATGCGGAAAAGGTGACCCTAATGGGTCCAATGTGAAATAATTAATGACCCATTATCGTGTCTGTGTTTACCGCGTATATGTATAATATTAATATAGCAATGTACATTCAGCTGCGTACGCGTACGTGTATGCTCGCGCGTGCGCGCACATACACACCTCAACACAATTATGAAAACATACCACGTGGTGTACGTCTATAAATCCGATAATTGCCGGGTCGAACAATAAAAATAAAAACAACTGTTTTTCATGGAGTAATCTTCCTTCTCTCATTCAACAGTAATTTGCCGGGTCAACGATACGCGCATGAGAATACTATAATATATGATTAAATAAAAACGAAAGTTCATAATGAAAATCATTCTAGAAAATATGTTATAGAAATAACGATTGTGGTTGGATGTGTATATTATTTTCTTTGATAAAACATTTCACAAAATAAGATAGGTAGACAATAATGTACACTAAAAAAAAAGTAAAAATACCAACTTTTACGTGATTTTCAAGATAAAATAAATTTAAAAACACATTAATAGTTTTTTTTTAGATTTAAAATTTATACAAATAATAAAAAACCAATTTATCTAAAAAACATACATAAATGTATTACGTGTTATTATTTGTATTAATGAAAATAAAGATGGTATTCTAAATGTAAACATTATTTTGTGTATATTTGCGTATCACTATACATATTTATCTTATTTATAATTTATTATTTGTCAATAAAAACAAATACATTTACTATTCGATTGGTTTTGGTAAAGCAAAGACAGTCGACAAATAAAAATTTTCCAAAGCAATATATAATTTTAAATACGATACCTAATTGTAAATTATTTTTTAATCCAAAGTTTGTCAGAAAGCAAAAAGATATAAATATATTCAGTGTCAAATATTCAAAGATGCAGAATAACACAGAAACTAATTATTGTATATCATAATACATTGGTGTCAGGTGGTAATTAATTAAAAACGATAACAGTGCACAAACAATTATTGAAATATGTATATCTGCTCGGTGAAAATAATTTTAATTATATAACAAGAGAAATAAATGTGTAGTGTTTCTCGTAGACTTTAAACAATCATTATAACATCAATATTATACAGGAAATACTTAGTAATAAACTAATAACCAATCAATTATTCTTCATCAGTCGAATTTCGATAATAGACCCAGACGTGGTGTACAAACTACAAAGGCGAACAAAACACGAAGTGCTTTATCATATTATTTTCCTCGGGACCACTAATTCGGGCTCATGTCGTTGCCAACACATCACGAGTCGTTGTATTCAGCTTTCCAAACATGAGTACTACCACAGAGACCTATTTAACTATTTATTAATTTATTACGTCAGACGTTTCCAGACTCTCAAAAACCTTATAATATGAACAATTTTCCAGTACTCAATTGACAAAGTTTATCTACAATTAGTATAATCGACGTCTTAGTAACATTCTACAAGGCAAAAGTGTTTCTAATTACGATCGTATAAACTACAAGACTACTTACATATCTAAGGCAGAGACGATATCATCGTTTATATAATGTATTTGACATTTGTATATAAATGTGATATATCAAACACGCATGAACGCACACATATCATACAAGCTCAGTGTCAAGGTGATATGTGTGGATACGCGAATGCCGGCGGTCCGCGGATAGTTTTACACAAATAACAAACGATCGCGATATATAAACATATACGATTTACGATGTCAACGATTGCGGTGATGGAACGACGGTAGAAGAGGAGACGCGCGCGTCCTTTTACATCCGTTTTTACGATGAACGGGCTATGCGACGAGACGTTTTACTTTCATATACTTACACACACATTGCGTATTATTATTATTATTATTATTACATGTATCAATTAAATCTAAAAATAAAACGTGGGCTGGAAATATTCCGCGTGACGTGTGTTTTTATCTGAATGTATTTACACTTGCCAGTGTGTGTGTGTTATTGGGTAAGGGCATGAGCGCGTACATAATGCGTGTGCGGCGTACAATAAACAAACCCATTCTATCCTCTCACTCTATCTCACTCACTTACACACAACACATATGCCATATATTATAATATTATTTATACATATAATATACATCTCATTCATTCTCTCTTTATTATATTTATATATAATATAATAAACTGTATAGCATGTGTTGATATATAATCTGGGTTAATAAACTAGGTTCTCGATACAGTATTCGGAAATGATAGATGTGTATTTCCGCAGCCGCTACACCGCTGATGTTATAAAGGCCGCAGGGGACTACTATACCACTAGCAAAACTATACTGTCAGTGACCTATATATCTATATATATATACACCGTCATATTATTATTATACGAGTGCGTATTTATGATATGTTTAACGTATATCGCAATACAACAGAAATCCTGGATCAATATAATGATAATATTGTAAGACCACATGGGGAATATAAGCGCTAGACTTTACACCTTAGAAATTAAATCATAGTATAATATTATGACCCAAGGTTAATAGGTAATAAAAATAATTTTGACGTAAATTCTTTACTGTCTATCGATTAGTACATAGTCGTCGTCTGGTACCAAACCCAAACCCTCTACCAAAAATAATCATACCCGCCTATATGATGCGGGTTTTACGATAAAACAAGACCGCGTGCCGAGTAATATTGAGTGAAACCCGCGTAGTGAGGTATGCGTTCTTTAACGTCATTGTAATTATCGATATTAACGAATATACAATTCGCGGCTTAAACTAATCGCCTACAACTGATGACATCATTATCATCATCATAATTATGATGTGTTGCACTTAACGTTTACACAAACGAAATTATTATGTATATTATAATATATTATACATTTATACCTACATGCCAATAATCCATAAATGCTATTCAAGGTTCGCCACCGGCCGGACGAGTGCATGTGACAACATGTCGATGGAAATTAGTAATTACGGTAACACTTAAAACGGATCACGAAATTTTACTTAAAGTCCCAACCTTATATTTTACTCGTTTAACAAACAACCGAAGACAACATATTGTACACCAAAATAATGCAATTTATATATAGCTAAAAGCAATAAATTATTTTACAATGTATAAAAATAAATACAAATTTGTGTTATTTACTGTACAAATATAATACCACCGTTATTATTTTTTATCGTCATCATCATCATTGTTATTACTTATTAGCCACACACGATATACCACGCTCACGTTTTAATATAATGATCATAATTTCATGACTTATAAAGTTATAATTTATTAATGCAGGTGTAATATCTTTGTTATGTCTGAATGTAGTACAGTAAGTACTCGTTATATTGTTGTATGTCAAAAACATTAAACTGATTGAAAATATGATGAAAACTAATTATTAAACCATTAGTAATGATTGATTCGCATAACTATATTATAATACTGGAATTACAACAATTACACGACGTTTGCACATTCATGTTTATAAATGCATAAATAAATAATAATGTTTAGTTTTTCAATTTTACTTTAACTAGATCAATTTTAATTTATATTGCATTGTATTCAAATTCAAATTACAAGTGTTATATTTTTAAATTAACATTTATTTTATTAAATAAATAAAATAAAATTATATATTAATGACCAGAAAGTAGTCAAAAATCAAAAAGGTTTATAATGACTATCCTGGTGAGTAATGACATGTTTTAATCCATCGCAGCTAGTAGTAAAATACAGTCATTAGAATCTCTCAAATATCGTTTATAAAATTTAAAACCAAATAGGTAATACAATATGATGTGCTTAAATTTCTAAAACTTTTATTTCAATATTAATTAAATTAGAATACATCCTCATTAATAAAATTGATTTAACTATTTAATAACGTCATTTATTCATTAAAATATGCATGATTGAGTCAATTTGTAAGAAATATTTAAAGCAAACACGAAATTTATACATACACAAAAAAAATGTTACTTTTATAGTAAATTAGATTAATGGAAGTCACCTGTGTGCATTATTTAAAGAACAAAATACGAACTCAAATATTTAACTTTATATACTTAAGTATATTCATATAAACATATGTAATATTCAGTCACCAATTTTTTTTTGCATGTATACATTTAGACATTTTACAACTAAACAGTGGAATTTAATTTGATTCTGTATGATAGACGATAGGTACTTTATATATTTATAAATTTATACGGTACAATACACATAAACATAATGGGGCAAAACTACATATTGTTATTCTGAATATATTGTTAACACTGATTAGATATAATTTTCAACATAATATTTTTGATATTATATTTTTATCTTGAAAATATAATTTGACATAGTTTATACGTTTGTATATTATACATTATAATTATGTTCTTAAAATGTACAATTAACCATTATTTAGTTAAAAATGAACTTAAATTATTATACCTAATGAAGCATTTTAATAAGTAAACGTTATATTAGATATATTTCCGGTCACAGAAATGATAAAAAAATATTATTCAATGAAAAGGTAAAAATAGAGACCAACAAGGAAGCGTTTAATATTTAGAATAAGAATATGTAAAAATACAGAATAATAAATATTTAGCAACGGTTAAAAATATAATAAATAAAATTAATTGCATATTTTGGTACATAAACTTGTGTTATAAACTTTATAAAGAATTTTCAAATTAAATGTAATGGAAACTAATTTTTATGTTATTTAATTACATTATAATTTTTATATAATTAGAAATCATTTAATAAATACGGCAAACCGTAGACTGTAAATCTGTTATTTTTTTATAAAAAAAGATTAAATAATTAAAATCACCATAAAATAGTATTAATTTAATTTAAATAATTAAAACATTTTTCAAATAACATTAGATTACTCAAAATAGTATTAATTTTGCAATTACTAATATGAACATATACAATAAATTCTACTAAATCCTAAGTTAAATTAATTTTAATGTTGAAGTGGTTTTTTAACGACAATTAAAATAATTTTAAACGTTGAGTCATTTTCGACTTCATATAAAAAAAAAACACCCGTTGTTTGTAATAGGTTGCAGCGTGGTATTGAACAAAATATAATTTTTCTATCAGCAATAACAAAAACGGTATTATGTCTGAGTAAAAAAAAATAATATTACGTCGCGTTGAAAAACGAAAAAATTTGTTCAAAATCGGTATTTTTTTTCGCTTGAATTGTGCATTAAATAAAGTATAATATTATATTATACAAGAATTGAGAAAAAAAAGGAAAATTCCCAGCGCAACGCTGTGGCCCCACGATACCATTTTCCTTTACGCCAAGGTTGCCATTCGGGCAACCGTAGTGTCATTATATAACGTGAACGCGGCACCAACGCACAACGTGGCAACGCGGCGGGCTGTGGGCGTGGCGCCGAGCGAGCGGCATACACTAGGAATAAATATATATATAATACACACGCTCACAGTACAACATATATACATCCACCCAACACGCAGCTGCCGTGCGATAGGATAACGAAACGAAGTGAATGCCGCCGCCGTTGTTGCGAAGCGTAGAGCTGTTTCCAACAAAGCCCGTACTGCGTACACACACCACTCCAAAGCGAGCGAAAGAGAGACGGAGACCACAGAGTAAACGAGAATAATAAAATACAATTTTAAAACACCCATTGACGCCGACTGTAAAGGCTCGGAACGCGAGTTATGATAATTTTTTATACAATATACTATTTTGTAATTTCCCCCGAGCTTGAAAATAATTATCAATTTTTCTTTACATAATCCAACACACACAGTCTATTAACGTACGGAAAATTATATCATAAACACGATTCCCGAAATCGATACATTAGGAGGTGACGATGGTGGTGGTAGTATTAGTGGTTATAGTAATAATAATAGTAATATTTGTAGTAGTCGTTACTACTGTAGTACACCACTATTGATGTAAAATTAATTACATTATTTATAAAACGTACTACTCACGTAGACGATAAGACATATTCGCGTAAACACAATAATACACAATAGTGACGACGATACGCTTTCACGGTTATAAAATCATAATAATAATTAAATAATAATAATGCACCCGACGACGACGTTAATAAATTTAACACGCGATTATTGGGCGGAGGCGGAGACGAGAACAAACGAATTGCGGAACGATAAAAATAAATATTTGGGTGCATTCCGCCGATCGGCTAATGAATGAATCAATTACCGTCTGGTCGTCTCTAATTTATATAAATAAATAATAGTATATAAATATATACTTGCGTATTGTATAGGTTTATGGATAATATGACGGCGGCGTACGAGTGGTGATATTGACGCGTGGAAATGCCGGTCTACATAATAATAGAATAATAATCGTTATTATCCACGCGGGTCCCGAGTATTAATACATACGTATATAATATTATTATAATTATTATTATTATGATTTGATCCGCGAACAATGTATGGAAAATTTATGTCTGTTGTCATATAATAATAATATTAATTATTATTATCGTATTCAATTAACGAGTTTTTCATTTCTATCGATAAAAAAATATAATAAACCGCATAGGGCGCAGACAAGAGACAAGACGGTCGAACTAAAATTATTCTTAAAAAATTTAAATTATCGGTCTATTATCTTGTATGCGTACACACACACTCGACACGATCGTTAACAGCCGGTTATCAAAATCCGACGAACGGTTAAAACGATCGGTCCGTAGTGTGTAATGCAGTATTTTTTATCTTTACGTACTATAATATAATGCCGAGGAGACGTCATACAGGATCGTTTGCTCTCTAGCACATACGACATTATTAAACGATTGAATATTATAAATTATATGAATATACACCGTACACACACTATCACACAAACGACAGATAATTACCGCGTAAAATTATATTATAATCCCGTATTGTTGTTTGGACGTACGCGCGCCGCGTGTATCGTATTTCGTATAATACTATACAACAGACTTCCACTACGCGACTCACTATACCGTGTGGCAAATTGATTCAGCGGACGACGGGCTGTGTGATAGCGATAATATTTTATAATGATACGAACGTGTCCCTCGGACTCTGCGGAATTCAAACAATTATTCATAAAATAAGCACACGAACAAAAACAAAGTTCTCCAAAGGAAAAAATTAATAAATTATAATTTTTATATAATTATATTTCATTATATCTTATTCATTCGTTTTAAATTAAATCAATTTTTACATTATAAAAATAAGCGTGGGCTCGAAACGAGCATTTATAACGGGATTTATGTCCAAAATCAAACGAATAAATTACATTTTTAATAAGAAAACCCAACAGATTGATATTAATTGAACATATCTAACCTATTATGAATAACACAATGATGTATTACAACACAATATATTATTAGCTATTGCCTTCATTCCGAAAACAATTGCACATACATAATATTATATTATAATTAAAATGTGTTAGTTTTAAATAATAAAGGAAATTAGTAATTATTCCTTTTTTCGTTTACTTTAAACTAAATTTTAATTTGTTATTAAAATAAAAAATCATGAACTCGTTAACCGAACAAAACATGTTTAAATGCTTTAAATACGTACATATTATCATAAATGTCTTCACCTTAATGTCCCGACGAAACGGTATATTTTAGATTACTATTATTAATGACTGCAGGGGGTCTGTCTCTAATTTGAAAGATATTCAATACATACTAGTGCAACGTTTGTATACAAACGAGATATAAAATATTTGCAGTTGTTTGTTATGTAGAATACGTTTTAAAATTTTAAAAATAAAACGACTCAAAATATAATTGAGTAATTTTTATTTTTATTGCTTTAAAAATGTCAAATATATTAAGATTTTATTCATTTTAAATCATTTATAAAATATACTTTTTTTAACAAACAAAATAACTTAAGAACAATTTACAAATTTTAAACTATTATATCTACCTAATAGAATTCTGAAAATATAATAATGCAGAAAATAGTAAAAATCGTATTATAGAAGAGAACACTAAAATAATATTTTAATTACGGTTTATCAGATAACGTATTATACTTTTTATATTATTATCACAAAACTTAATAAAAATATTAAACAATTAAGTAATATTAGAAAAATACTGACAAAATGAATATTAATTAGAAATTAAAAAATGAGCATTACTTAAGATTATAAATGATTACTTTAAGAATTTATAAATCCATGATGGTAAATATTGGTATACTACTTTACTCACTACTAACATATTAAATTAAATTAGGTAAATTTTTTTTACTAGAACTTATATATCCCAATGTAATTTTGTAATAAAAAATTAAGGGCTATGTGACACTATCCATTGAAAATAGATTGTTTTAAACATATATGCTAACTGATAAGTTTAATATTGGTTAAATGAATCTGGTCAAGCCATCCATTGTGATTCACAATAGTATATTGTAATCTGTTAAAAATGTGATTTATAAATTGATCCAAGAATCAGAAAGTTTCTATAAAATATTAATTTAATATTATTCAATTAGATAAACAATTTTTTGCCTATGTAGTACCAATATACTATTCTGTTGTATAATACCTACATTAAATTTACATAAATTGTATAATTTCTTAGTTTCAATAAATTTTCATTGAATAGTTTAATTTACCAACAATCAAATTGGGAAAGTAGACAAATCTTTTCTAAGTTAAAATAAACTGTGCAACTAATATTCCAGATGTCGAGAAATATTATTTACAAAATGGGTTGAATCCATTTTTTCTCATATGATTCAGATTTTCCGTTTAGTTTAAAATGGATTTTAAAAAACATTAATGATCAACTTACCGACGGCGACATATTTCTGTAAGGCATGCCATGCTGAGGAGGGAAGGGTGGCATGTTGTGTCGTGGGGGTGGCCAATTTTGGTTGTAATGTTGTTGGTTTTGAACTGGCGGTGGTTGAGAACCATCAGGTTTCTGGTACTCATTGCCATAGTTGTTCTGATAACGTGTCGCCGGATTAGACGACTGAAGCAGCTGGTTGAGCGTGGGTGTAGGTCCAGTCGGTTGTGATATACTCTGACCAGACATGTGGTATCGCTGCTGAGGAAACATTGCACCCGGAGGTCCCGGCACGCGCATCATTGGTTTGGGGTAAGAGTGCCTAAATTGGCCAAAACTGTTGGGCTCAGCATTGCTATTAGCGTGGTGCTGCTCCGGGGGTGGTGGATGGTGCCCAAAATTATTTCGAAAGACACCGGGAGGTGGCGGCGGATAGCCATCCTTGTCGGGCGGTGCTTGTTCAAAATTGTTAACCTTCGGCATGTCCCCATCACCGGCTGTCTGATCACCGTGCTCTGGTCGGCCGTACGGCGGGCCACCGTTGCCGCCACTCATGTTGTCGTAATTGTGGTGATTGACTGGCACCTGCTGTTGTTTACCTTTGGGCGATTCAGGAGCTAGACCGCTCATGGGCGTCCTGCGTTC
>CM023358.1:22846974-23278995 GCA_013282895.1 Eriosoma lanigerum | reverse complement strand
GGATTTTGAGTCTTCCATTTTGAGTCCGTTTGGCACTGGCGGCGACGAGCTCTTCGTTCGGAACTGAACGTCGCACAATGGCACCAGGTACGGAAGACCAGACGTGGTATCCATGTGACATTTGCTCATGTTATCCTCGCAGCCCTGTTGTTGCAATTGGTGATGGTGATTGTGTTGATGTTGCTGGTGATGATCCATCGACATTACTGACGGCGTTCCGTACATTTTATCTACACATTCTCTTCCACTTTGCACCGCAGCTGTTGTGACTGTGGTCAGTTGGTCGTACGTTGGCAGACCGCACTGTACTGACGGTGCTCTAGGACTTATGTCCAAGAAACCATTGCTCATGTACGCTGAAGTGGCCGGCGTATGATATTCGGTATAATAGTTACCCAGTGGTCTGTAAATAAAGCGTAAATATAACCTTTTGTATTAACTATTAAGTATAAATAGTGTATATTCTTCTTCTTCGTTTTACCTCCCATCTATATAGGGTCTAACTTAATCCTAAATCTCCATAGTACACCTATATATTGTCCATTCACACCAGCTATCTTTATAGCACTCTAAATGCTATTTATCAACTTCTTCTTTGGTTTTAAAATCACGGAAAGTAATATTAAACAGAATATTATTCATTATCATTAATATTAAAATCATAAACGCCCATATTGTAATATTTCGGAATATAATACTCGGAACCCGGTATTTGTCACGGGTCGTAGAAGTGGACCTCTTAGTGGCCAAATGTAGGTATAACTGCAGTTATGAGTCAATTCTGTCAATTCTTTTTTTGTTGTGGATTTGATTTATTTACCCAAGCACAACAAATCGTTTTTTTCAAAAACAAATTTTTGATTTGTTGAATGAAGCCAATGAGTGCCAAATACGCGCAATAATACTTACCTACCAAAAAGCATAGGCATTTCCTGTGCCGAAACCAAATATAAAATATAAAAATAATATAATAGGAGGTGATGCGCGATCAAAAAGTCAATCAGCCTCCCAGGGGGGAACAATTGAGCCTATGGCTAGTTTCGAGAAGGAAACAATAATACACGTCCGGAACGTATATAAGCTGAACTCTAGGATGCTAATATGCATTCGGGACATTATGGTTCGAGCATTTAAACGTTCCGACAAAATAGTTTCCGGATTTTTACGGTCCGCAATATTACGGTTTGAATATTTATGTTTTGGGATTCTACGGTCCGTGATATTATTTTACACGCGTCCCTACATTAATTTCCATAACAATTCTCACTGACTCTGAATCATTTCTCATCAAAACATGTCCAAATAATTTTAGCTTATTTTCTCTCATTTTCCCCACTTGGGATAAATGCAACTCCTACACTTTCCCTTATATATTAATTTATTATGCTATCCGCTCTAGTCACTTCACACATCCATCTAAGCATTCTCATCTCCACTATACTCATCATTTGTTCCATATTTTTTTTTTTCGTTCACTGTCCAATATTTTGCAAGCATTGCAGGTCTAACGATTGCTTTATAACATAATACATATAGAGTAACATTTGTTATGTTTACCTATACTGGAACAGGTTATCTGTGGCAGTCAGGTATGGAATTCTAGTATCGTATAGGGTCTGGTGGAAGTTCGTCTGATGATATCCACCATTGTCGGGTGCAACAGTCCCATTGTACGGACCAGCCGAGTATAACGCCGCTGTATTGAGGTTCGTATATAGCACGTCGGCGGTTTGCGTTGGTGTAGCGGGTACAGATGGCGCTTGGACGGCTGCCGGGTATTCAACGGCAACGGTAGATGCCACCGTTGGCACCGACGCCGTAGTATTCACAGATAGTTTCCGTTTCGTTCGGCACGTGGACAAAAAATCCCTTAGGTGCGTCTTGTACCGGCGTCTAGGTTGCGACGGTTGCGTTTGGCCGGTTGACCCGGTCGAACCAGCGGTTGATCCGGTTGTGGTAGCGGTTGACAACGTGCCGGAAAGTTGTTCCGAGTCGCTGAAGTAGCTATTCGTCAAACCGGCGTCTAAATAACTGACCTTAAAATCCATAGTTCGTTTGCCCAACAGATCGCGGCCTTCTTCTTCCCTATTTTGTATGAATAATTAAAATTAAAAAAATTGGTTTTTTAAATTTAACTATTTTATAATAATTAAAGATGAGAGTGGACTATAATGAGAAAACACGCGCAGTTTATATACGTATACAATAAATCACATCGCTTATGCAGAGTTATACAAAACAAAAGATTTAGACACAATAAAGGAATGGATACGACATATTATAGGTAATGATATATATATATATAAACATCAAGAGGGTAAAAATGTAATTCGATCTGAACAATAATGGTTATCGTGTAACCGCATTTATTAACCATACATAATATATGAAATATATGATTGTAGTTACGTGGCATACATAAAAACGAAAATCGCCTCAGTTTTTATTATCATTCGGCCACGAAAAAAAAAATGTCCGATGTCAAATCAATTCATTCTTATATCTATATCAAGTTAAATAATTTACTCTCAAGCTTTTATCGAATTATCAAAACAAATACTTAGGAAATTTATATATAAATAATTAAGCATATTACTTACATTAAGGGTCTGTGCGTTCCTATCACGAAATCGGGTTTGGAATTCTTGTATACCAGCCTAGAACTTGTCTGCAACCATTGCCACGTACCTTGTTTTGTCTGCACTCTGTAGGCAATCATTCCTGATGCTCCAGTCTTTAGCACTATAATAAAACATTCAAACTCGTTGATATTATATTTATATTTTACACATTGTATAACAAATACTTGTTGCTAATTTAATCAGCATGCATAAGAAATTTGTATTACAAAAATGGTAGGAATATTAAATATTTCTTAATTTTTCCATTAATTTTATAATGCAAAATAATTATTTGATTTCTTTTAGATTCTGAGTTTAGCAAGGAATGTATTGGTTTTACAATGATGTATGCTTCTTTTTATATATATGAAGACACATTTTTTGGGTAAAATAATAGTTAGGTTACCATAAGTAAGGTGTCCTTTCGATAGATTTGCGTCATCTACTTTATTATATTTCATTATTTTATGACAACTAATTTTTTTGTTGCACTTTACTTGATAAATAAATAAAATTTATAAAAACAAATATTATTAGTAGGTATATATTGTACCTATATCTGACTAAGCTTAGCTCAGAATCGTTTTTTTCAATGCAATTTTATTGCATTTAAATCTTCATTATAATAAAGCATAATAACATTCCACCACTAATTTCTCTGAGGACCGAAGGGTTGAAGTAGGAACACCCAGAGTCGACTTCTTGTCTTTTTTCAAACTATAATGGCTTCAGCCAATACAACTGGTTAAACGATACTATCTAGGGTTATCCTTATTACAGAAATTAAAAATGATCGAAAATCCACTTCGATTGATAAAATATATAATTCAACAGGAAGACGATATAGAATAAATTAATAATATATGTTACATATTATGTTAGTATTTTTTCACAATTGAAAATTTCAATGTGTATATAGATACAGTGTGATTTTGTTTCTTATTATTAAACTATATTATTCTTATTATAGTATCTTATTATTATAATATCTTATTATATATTACACTATAAATATTGGATCAATTATTATAATTACAATTTTTATAAGTTTAAATTTTAATAGTGTATTTTTGACTATTTTAATCTAGTATTATAATTTAGAAATTGCGTAGAAAAAAAAATTAATTATAATAATTGACCACGTATATATAGTATAAAATATAAAGGATCACCTCGTGTGTTCCAATTATAATGTGAAATTTAAACTATGGACAAATAAAACTATTCGGTTGAAAAAACTTATTTGTTATAAAACATCGAAACGTATTTAAAAAAATATACAACATATAGATTACGTATATAGTTACTACTACACATGCATAGCAGGTATATTATATTAAACTAAATTAATGCCTATATCTACGTGTATTACAAGACGTATGTTTATTATTTAAACATATACGAGTATACGAGTAGTCATTTACAATGTGTCTGGGTTGAAAATTATGTTTTATTTCCTCAGAAAATAATTGAAATTGTATAATGATTAATGAGTATTCCATAATTATTGGGTGGGAAATATATTTAAGTATACGGTTAAAATTACATAGTATAGGCATCCAATAAGAATCACTTACGTTCTTGGTGGGCGCTGGCTACGTACGCCAAATCGTCATAATGGACCAAGTCGTATCCTCCCATGTTGGCGAGTTCGGAATCGCAATAACCCAATAATAGCTTGCCTCTGAAAAAAGTTGTTTTCATTTAGTTTTTCTGTTTTTTTTCCCCAAAAATATACTAAGTCTATATAGTAGATATAGGGGAATTGTTAAGTGAAAATGTGAAATATATTATATAAAAATAATTTTTAGTTATAAATTAGAAAAGAAGCGTTTTATTTTTTAACTAATGTTTATTTTATTTTTTTTGTTTTTATTTATTTATGCGTGTACTTTTATTTTGATATATAATTCGTAAAAAGTAACATGTACAAAAATACAATGTAAAATGTACCAATAATCTTTAAATTTAAAATAAAATATTATTATTCTATAAAAATATGTTGGTATTCATTAAAGCAATATATGGAATAGCACACCCACACTAATGTTCATTTACTTCTCATACACACGTATCCATATATATCTATATATATATATACATTTATAATATTGCCTATACAGTACTCCTTAATAAACGCTCTACTCTAGCCCCAAACTAGTGGTGGATCTACGGGGGTGGGATTTGGAGATTAAATCCCTTCCTGATAGGTAAAATAATTTTTTTTTTTGTAATACAAATTTATTATTTTATGTCTATATTATAGTACATAGTACAAGTACATATACATACATATGGACGATTTTTGTGAGAAAGGGGTCAAGTCACTTTTTCGTCATTTTAATATTATATATCAAAACTGATTAAAATTTTACGCTGCATTCAATGGTTTCACTGTCATTAACATGTGATATCTGATAACCATTCTATTTTGACGTGCGATAAGTGTCAACTTAAATCACACAATTTTTATTTGTGAGAAAAGTGTCAAGTCAATAATAACCCATAAGCAGCATGGTGTTTGGCTTGTGTTATGACTATTTGAATACTATTTTTTAATTATTTTGTTTATTAGTTTCATTTTTATCTTATTTCACATTTTTATAATGTCAAATACTCAAATAGAATAAAAAAGTTAATGAATTTGGCATGCAACAGTAAGTTTTTTATTTTACATATTATTAAATTAATTTGTCATAGTAATGTATTCATTATCAGTCAGATATCAACTAAGACATATTATTTACACATATATTTAATATCCCCTAAATATAAATTTAAGTGATAATAGGTATATGATTATTGATTCTATACATAATATTTGTTTAAAAACGCATAAGTTATAAAAGTTAAATTTAAATTTTAGATACTATTTAATTTAATCATTATATAATTAAAGAATACAATTAATTAGTTATTGGATGAGGTACATATTTAGGAGTATGTTCGCAACATTTGATGTTTAACAGAAAAACTTAATAAATTATGATGTTAATAATATGTATAAACAATAAAACAACAACATATAACTTAAAGTTAGTTTAACGTGAAGACATTTACCTTTGGTCCATGGACACTAGGCTGAGATCGAGTTTGTGTTTACTCTTGAACATGACTTCTTTGTGCGGTATTTCGAGTAAAGACGGTGGCCCGAACGGCGTGCACAGCGCGAACAGGCCCAACGGTGGTGGTTCATCCGACTTGCGGTTTTGGCCGTGAATTACTTTTATTCGTCCGCGGACATCCAACCTCTAGGACAGAAAATGTTTTATTATCACATGGGATGTAATGTATTCAAATTAATGATTAGGAAGACGCACACAAAAAAAAAAAAAAAAAATTCATGTAATTTTAATATTATAATCGTATTTTATTATAATCTCATTATATTCATATTATCAGGTATTATTATTATTGTTTATGTAATTTTATTTTACCAAAAAACCGGAAGTGTTGTCCAATAGACACCGGAAACGGATGGTGAAACTCCGTTGCATCAGACGGCCGTTATCCGGGTGCAAGGCCTCGTGCAACGTGATGGACGGAGACGGCGACCCCGGCTCCGTGGGTATGGCCGAGTTCCACATGAGTTGTCTCTGCAATTCTTCTCGATCCTCGGAATGTACTAACTCGTAGACAGACTGGTGCACGATGTCGGACTGCAAAAACAAACCACATGATAATACGTTTTGATAAGAACACGTATTGCGACAACGACATCACAACACGCAGACGACGTGTTTTACTATATTATTATCATTGCTTTTTAATCGAATTTTAATTTTTAAACCATATGCAGATTTGCAAACTTTGCGACGAACACATACCACATATATAAGTAGTGTGTTAAACATTTAATAGTTTTTAAAATATTGACGTAGGTTTAGACAAAATACAAGTGGGGCAAGGATTTATATGCACGAAAAAAAATATACATTTAAAACATTAACTAATTAAAAATGCAATTGTTTATCTCCATGAATAAAAATGTTAGCGTATTAATATTAATAAAAAGTAAAATAAACCAAGAGACTGAGACTTAAAAATTAAAAATTATATCATTAATAACATAAAATATGTACTGATAAGTACCAACAAATTTAATACATTCCATTTTATGTACTAACAAAGTCAGTGTCATAATTCAGTGTCATAATTTTATTTGCCAAGTTATGAAACGGTGTTTAGAATACTATTTAGAATACTTGAGCATATAAACCATTGAACATTAAGGTATACAAATGCTAAAAAAGTCCTGTTTGAGAAGTGTTTAAATATATTTTAAAATAAATGTAGAAATATTCAATTTCATATTTTTTATATTATCGAGCCCCTTAGATCATTGAATCTTTCTTTGGTGAACACATTTAGATCAGACCGATTAAGTCAATACATACGTAAATGCACCAAAATTTATATCATTATATTATTTTTAGATTTTAAGTATTGCATAATAATATATCATAATTTAATTTATTTTTACTAATAACTATGTGTATATAAAAATAATTCTATTATTATTTTTATATTTTATTTTTCACTTTTTCGTATATAATTATATTATATTTATATTTAACATTATCATTCGCCGAACATTTTCCGAAATCTAACATAAAAATAAAGCATAATACGCATTTACATAAATTATTATACTTTTAATACGGCCACCATGCATATTCATAAAATATTAATTATATTTAACGTAAAACGTCGGTTCACTCGAGATATGAAATAAAAATATTTTTGTACCTTTATTTAAAACGTAAAATAGAAAGTATTAAAATTGGAACTGCGAGTAATAATAATTACCGGGTTAATATTAAAATGCAGCCGCGTGCGCAGGAAACACAGTTCACTGACCACCAGGTTCCCTAGTTTCCCTTCAGTTACTCCCACCTCTTGTCCTCTTGGTATCGAGGAAAAAAATGAGATACAAATCAGTAGATAATAATATGCGAAATTAGCATATAATTTCAAATCGAAAAATACATTTCAATTCACAGAAATCTATTGATACATGCTTAATAAGAAAAGAAAATGTTAATTCTCTATAGTCTATATACGTGTTATTTTTTAGTAGGTATTTATAATTGACTATATAATTTCGGTTGTATATTTTGAACTAATTTAAATTTGCACTTCTAATTTGTAAGAAAGTAGTTCAATATTCGACAATCAATAGTATTTGAAAAATATAAGTATAGTAAAATGTCTTTTAATGTTTTTAACTACTCTATAACACGAACATTGATATTACAAATACAATATCAAAAATCCTTTTATATATTAGATAAAATTAGGTACAAATTGTTTAAGCAATTTTCCGATAACTTAAATTACTACCTATTTAATGTTTTTGTACAAAAATTATTTTTATATAATATTTTATATATGTATTCCCTTTATATAGTAACTCTGGTTAAAATAAATATACTTTAATTACCTAGCTATTTAGGTACCATATTTAATATTAAAGGTATATGTAACAAAGTTATAATATTTCATAAATATTTTATTTTGGTTAACTAATTAAATTGTATGGTGTATAGTAGTTATACATTAATAATACGTTTATGACTAACATATTATGACGTGAAGGTATATATATATATTTAAAATTCATAAAAAAAAACTTAAAAACTTATAAAACGTATTAAATATGTTCTAACATAATGAAAAATAGTTATAATTATAAAATTATATTAATTTTTTAATCAATTCTGTATGTTATGAAAGAAATACATAATACATTATACTTAATACTATAATTATATGGTCCAATCTATATAATATAGTTTGTATAGAAGAAATATAATTTTATTAAATTAGAATAATTTTTACGTACGGTTGATATGAATATTAGATTAATTATTGTTTTTCTTACTATAGTTTTCAAACAATAAAAAGTTTTACCAGCAATATTGGAAAAGTTTATTCTCATATCTGCATTGCATTGCATAGGAGCAGGGATAGATTATCCTTTAAAGCGACCTTCAGGGAAATTAGGCCCTATTTCTCGTAGTATATGTGGTACTTAGTATGGATAAATGTAAAAAGTGTTACTTAATTGAGTAAGGTCTTGGTTTTTGGGGTTCGGGAAGCTCCACAGTTTGGCCTATGGTTTTTAAATGGGAGTGTGTGGATCGTTATTTTCCGAAACATGTTGACCGAGATACTAATAACTGAATTCCTTATTGAAAGAACCCTCAGTGTGTTGTTGATAGTTAAATTGTGGACGAATCATAGAGAGTTTATAATTTTTCGTATTGTATAGATAATAGTTATGAGTAGACTAGTTTCTTTTAGTTACTTGTGAAGATGTATACGCCACAGGCTGTGATTTTGGTTTTAATGTACATTTAGAAAAAGTTAATTTTAATATGCATTGAGAATGGGCTTCTGTAATTTATTAATGGATAGAGTGCTTATTTAGTTCTTATTACTTTCTTACATAATTTAGGTACGTGTTTATTAAATTTTAAGTGTGTATCCGGGTGGACCCTATATATTTAATACAAATTTTCTATCAAATATATTTGTTTTCTATCATGAATTGATTCTCTGGCTTTAGTTTCTGTCCGAATTTTATGGCCTCTATTTTGTCTGTATATAGGCTAATTTCTTACTTCTTTAGCCACATTAAGATCATGTTTATTTGGTGTTGAATTAGATTCGCTGCATGTTGAGTGCCCATATTGGAGGAGAAGAACATTGTGTTGTCGGCAAAGAGATTGTATTGTCTTTTATTGATGGAATATCATTTATTTATAATAGCGAATAATAAAGGCGAAAGACATAGACTTTTTGGTACTTCAGCGTAGATTGTGCGAGTCTTGGATTCGTATCAGTTTACACATACGAAGTAGGTTCGGCAGTTGAGAAAAATCGTACGATTCTGGTTTGACATGTGGGTTCTGTATATGATGAGTTTGTGTTTCCTTATGCACAAAAACCGTATAAGGTCGTCGTGTCAGATCATATCAAAAACTTTTTCGAAGTTGAGGAACCTTTTCATAACTATATTATACATATTATCTATTATTTTCGGATTTCGTACATTTTTCTAACTTTTTTTTTATGTATGTGTTGTATACGAGTATATTTATTTCATTATAAACACTGTCGAGACTTTACGAGTGCGACGAAGTCGTAGACTAACGATGGAATAAAATTGCCGATTTATGTTTCCGTGTGTGACTGCATCGCACTTCTAAGAGGAAATCAATTTCCGCCGTATCAGATTTTGTGTATTTGCGTAGGCGGACACATAACTCTCAATCAATTTTCCTTCATATATTACAGTTTCCTTGTTCGTCGCACTGCCACAGGAGCCCACGAACACAAACTGAAAGGTCAAAATTTAGTCCTGAAAGTGAAAATTTAAGAATTCCAAAATTCCACTTGTAATCGATTTGCCGCCAAAAAGTGTTACCTGTAGACCACTAAATCGCGAACGCTGAAGGCATATAAAACATTTATCGAAATTCTCATTAAAAAAAGTTCCTCCACAAAAGGAGTTTTGTATACGCCGAAGGCGTACTCCCAAGACGAAATCTGTATGCCGTCTGCTAGTATTATATATAAACAATTAACGATTTTCATAATTAAGTATGAAATAAGTTTCGAAATAATAACATTATCTATTTTGAATTTATTGTAGCTCAGTTGTCATTATATTATACTATATTAGTATCAATATTTTATGAAGCTGGTTTATTTTGTTCAAATTTAAATATATATTACAAAAAAAAATAATAATAAAAGATAATTTGCATATGTTTTATTGTCGTGTTAAATTAACATGATATATTAAACTTCTAAATGTCACATATATTTTATTTATTTACTGACCAAGTTCACTAAGAATAATACTTTATAATATAAGGTTTGCATATTCAAACCGCTTTTTCTTTCATTTATGATACTTCAATATTATAAATAATATTTAATTTTTAAAAATAAGTTGTTATTTTTTAAATACTGTACGAGGTATACTATAATTCTTCATTTATATTATATTTGAACACTTATCTGTGAATATCCTCGTGCATAAAATAACCATATAGTTCATTCTTTATTGTCTACACCTGATAATTTCCCACGTGTGATGACGGTTATGGTTTTTTAATATAGCTCTATGTGCATACGATCGCATACACAAATGTTACATACATATGTGCCAATGTGGTACTATATAAACGTTCAATTAATTTGTCGGTAAGGAAATTATTATCATAATAAAACATAATTAAAATTGAAAGTGTCTTTTATATATATGTTACCTATACCTATATATTATGTTTTATATTTGTTACGATACATCTGCATGACCCATTAATATTCCACGTGCACACAAACGCAGCTGTTGAAACGTAAAACTATATATACCGTAGGATATAGCTACATGTTTGGGTGCCTATTTTTATTATCTGTTCGTATACATTTTTAATAAATCGGGTTTAATATTTTTTTTCCCCCAACAATTAATCACGATAATGGTCCAAGTGTAAAAGTTAATTAAAATGTCAAAATAAAAAAAAGTTACTTAATTTCATAGTATCAAACTATTGTTATGTAATGCGTACCTAATATGCGATTACAATTTTTAAATAGATGGATTATTAAAAATTGACAGAACCGCATTTTTTTTAGTGATGGTTTTTAAAATTGTATAATATTACCTGATGGAAGCCAAGGTAATTTTCTATGGTATGTGTTGCAAAGAAGACTTCGCCGTCACAGGTGAGCATCACCAAAAAGCCGTTTAATGCCTAAATAAAAGGGATAATTTTGCAATTAAGACAGTCTATAACTTAGAATTTGGTTCGTTTAACAATTTGTTGAGTTCAATTATTATATTTACTTGTAGGAACATGTCTCCGTCCATGTATAAGTGATGTGGCTCCGGGCACGTCCTAGAACGTTGGTACTGAGAGCCGGTAACGTTGGATTGTTCTTCTTTGGACTTGTGCATAGTAACTGGAAGAAGAAAAAATAACATTAAAATATCATTAATCAAACCCTTGAGTAGTAGAAATTATGTTTAGTCATCCGTCTAACAACTTACTATAAATATTATCGTATATATTATTATTATACCCTCGTGTGATGATTCAATTTGAAACTGATATTAATCTATAGGTGTAATAGGTTAGTAGTTTAGTACTATATCATCTACAAGCGCACGCGCGTTATTATTAATTGTATTAATATTATAAATATATATAATACGTGTGACGCGTCACTGATTTAACGTTTTTTTTTACTTAAAAATTGAATTTAAATCAGTGCACAGTACATCTGCTTACTTTTTGCACATAAAAGGCGTGAAAAAATATTCTTTAGCATTTTTTACAGGTATCAGATATAAATATTATAATATATACTGCGGTCAAAATGCATGATTTTATGTAATTATACTATATAAATATATAATGTGTAATATATATAATTTGAAATTTCATATCATAACTATATATCGCGAATTACACGAAATGTTAATTGAATCCTTATAATAAAAAAAAATATGTTATTTTGGCGAATTGCCCAATATACCTACATATTATATAGTTATCGCGATTTATATTGTATAAATAATATGGGTACGAACATATATTATATTATTATATGGTACAAATATAAAACCGGTATTAGAGAAACACATACACACTATATATTAAGTATTTATATCCAATATGTTTTTAATCAGATTTTCCAATGATTTTCTTGCTTTTTAATCCCAATAAAATCGGAAAGAGTGTAATGTCATT
Organism: Eriosoma lanigerum; assembly: GCA_013282895.1. Taxonomy (NCBI): domain Eukaryota; kingdom Metazoa; phylum Arthropoda; class Insecta; order Hemiptera; family Aphididae; genus Eriosoma; species Eriosoma lanigerum. The sequence goes on along the minus strand of CM023358.1, from coordinate 23,266,604 downwards.
GTCGTGGGTTTTTCAAGTTTACTTCCAGTATTACTAGTTGCGATCATTTGCATACCGATGTCGAAATTATCGTGCAGATACTCGAGGCATTCTATTATTAACGTCCAAGAACATTTTAATATAGGTAAGTTAATATGTTTCGGCCGAATGTTTCTTGAGAATTCTGTTATATTCGGTTCGTATATTATAATACAAGGTATTTCACGATAACCACGGTTCGGTTCCATAATAACATATAGGTATATTAAATAGTATTAATATCGATCATTGTACTACTTTAATTATTGTTTTGATAATACATGTTCAAGTGATATATTTATATAAAATTATTTTTATTTCTATTCGAATACAAAATTTAATAATTCCAAATATATCCTATTTAATATCGTCTTTATACTCAACACGTTCAAAATATTTTCCTAAAAAAAAAAAAATAACTTGTAAAATGATAATAATTCGGCGTGGGAATATGTAAATGTATTTTTATTTTATACATAAAAAAGTGATCTATAGCGCTTTTTTTTTTCTCGGTTTAGTATACGTACCGTCGGAGCGCCATGGTCGTTATAAAAATAAAAAAATATAATCTCCCTGAATAAAAGCGAATCGCACGGCGTGTGCTTCGCGCAATAAATCCATATAGTAAATAAATAACAAAAAGACAAATAAATAAATAATGATAAAAATTATCGGACGCCCGCTGGTGATGGCTTATTTACATCCTAAACAAATCGTAACCCATCGGCGCCCCACCTTAAAACGACAGCTAACGAGCCTAGTTTATTGCCTCTGCCTCGTCGGCCCGTGCGCGTATTATACCCTTTTTCTTCCCGCCGCCCCTTCACCGTTCGCTGGCATTCACTTCTTATACACATTTTGTCCGTCGTTTTTTCCTACCGCGACGGTCTTTCAGTGGTTTTGCTTTAATTAACCGGACGAAAATTATTTATTATTGTGTACACAGCGGTCTGCGCCTGGGATCGTATATATATATATACAATATTATTTATGAATTATCATCGTCCGTATATAGGTATATATTATACCTATGTAAGAGAAAAAATAAATGTGAAAAAAAAACCGTTTGTAAAGAATATTATAAGGAGAGAAAAAAAACCTACACATATATAACAAAAACCGGATTCATAAACTTTATACCCGCGTGATGATGTATGTATATTATACGGTTTTATTAAACTTGGGTGAAGTTTTTTTTCTTCTTGGAAAACTTTAGCGTGCAGCGGTTGGAAGACGGAATTGCTTTCCTTTCCGCACGACCATCGCGGAACACTGCAACAACAACCCGTTCTCCGAGTGACATAAATATATCACGTGTCAGATTTCCGAAAGAAAAAAAAAAGAAAAATAAAGAAAATCAGAGAGAGACAACAGACAATAATATATATATGTATATACTATATACCTAACTACCTGCTGTAGGTACACGATGCAATATAGGTATAAAAATAAGTACAATATAAATAGTGTACCGACATCGTCGTCCGGTGGCGCGCACGTGCTCCGGCTTTCACATGTTTCATCCTGCGCCGCACTTCCGCGGGTATATAATAATATTATATCGTATCATTGGCCGGGGCAACGTGGCGGGGTAGCCGAAAAACCGTTCGTCGCACGCGATTTCGCACCGCCGCCGCCGCTGTTTATACGCAGTGCCTCTATGTGTATGTACGCGTAATCCACGGTTGCCATGGTCACACGGCGTCAAAACAAATCATCCCCTATCCGCGCCGTCGCATATATACCCGCACCCTCGCGGTCGCAAATAAACGATTTGTGTCTCCCTCGTTTCCACTCCGCCCCGCCGACGGGAATCACTTTCACCGCGCGCCAAAGAGTTGCTATACGATTATGGTATATGGTAATGTACAATATAATATACCTGTTATATACCGCACCCGGGTACATACGTTTAGGCATATAAGGTACAACCATATAATACCGTCGCCATATAATTATGTATTATAATAATAGGTACCTCTATATATGCGCGTGCTCGAAATATGTATAATATTTCGGCGAAATATCGCGTAAACTGGATTACGTTTTCCCTTCCCCGTTGACACCGCCCCTGAAGCGCACTGCTGCGCCGGATATACATAATATGAAGTCCCCCCGCGTACAGATATACGTCAAGGGTGAAGACGTATTATAATGTTGTAAAAAATTATCGTGGTCATTCCGAACATGACGTTATCCAGCTGCGATCACGGCGTGTTTATTGTAATAAAAATAATATCATATATCTTTTTATGACTTTCGAGATGCTCCCTCCAACCCCGCCACCGAGGTCCGCGGTGCGTTTCGTTCCCCGCAAACCGCTCTCCGTCGCTCGTCTCGTTCTTCCTACAATATCGACGTGTGGGAACCGCGTCGTGAATTATGTAGTTTATAACAATATTTAATATATATAATAATAAAATATAATATGTGAACTGCGCAATGTGTGTGTGTGTGTGTGTGTGTACATTTAGCCCACACGAACACAATATATTATTTAAATGCCAAATGAGAGTATAAAATAAGAAGTAAATTCATACTGCTGTAGGAATTTGCACCGCGCGGTTAGAACTCACATCGCGTTGACCGTTAGGTTTATTTTTATTTTTTTTATTAAAAATTATTATCGCGCGATTTTCGAAATAATCGTGTAACAGTTTAATAATATATAATAACATAATAGTGCAACATGATTAAAATAATAATAGTATTTTAATCTATTGGATTGTAGGTTTGTTACAGTTGCAAAATAATAAAATATTTTATAATATTATTGTAAACTGTAATCGATCAATAACCATTTATAAATCATAATAGTCTTTTTATAAATCGTTATATCGTTTAAATTTTATTAATCGTTTAATATATTATTAACCTGGAAACTCCAAAATGAAACTTATATCAATTCTATTTTTTTTAACGCACGACTGAACACCGATAGTTATAATATAACGATTGGAATTTCTTTATTATGTGTTTCAATCCAAGTAATCTTTATTACTTTAATATAGGTTTAAATAAATTATTTAATATTAAACTTATTAGGTAAGAACCATTTAAATTTCATTGGGAAATTAAAAAAAATATCGAATAGTATTACAAAACATTAGCAGACCAGCTCTACTATAATAATAATATTCACGTTAACATGCTTTAAAAAGAGAAATTAATTAGTTCGCAATGTTATAATGATTAATTTGCGTTTATCCGCATTATAGACAATAGACCATTATAATGAACTGTTACTAAAGTATTAATTATGAACCACCATTGTGATAAATGATTCAATTTCAAATGGGGTGTAATAAACAACATAAACATTTTAAAATGCACTTATAATTGTTTACAATTTATAATATAACTTTAAACTTACAATTTGTTTGGAACGATTTAGTCGATATCGGGATCTATTTGCTAATAGCTAAGCGTCGAGTACCAGCTGTCTCCTTTATACAAACAACTAACAAATTCTAATAATTAAGTTACAATTACTTACAAACAGTGACATACAAAGGAATTTTTAATTACCGTGGTGAGGAAGGGGGGTAACAGAATTTAAATTATTGTATAAAAAAAAGTATAAGAATATAATAATTTAGATTTATTTAAATATAATATCTTACACTAAATACTACTATTTATAATGCTAGTAAATTGTATTTAACTATTGTAATTACAAAATTTTCATATAATAAATAATATGATTAATAACATATGTCCGTATTTAAATTAATATTTTATTGCAGTATCTAAGTACTTAGTTTAATAAAAATATATTTTACAAAATTCAATAATTAAAAAAAAAAAAAAAAGTTTAACTCATTTATTTTTCACAGTTTTTGATATTAATAATTAATTTTTTCTTGACTAAAATATAGACAAGGGGGGTTTAAACCCTCAAAACCCCCATTGTGTACGCTACTGCTAATAAATTACAAATAATACAATGTGTCTAAGTTGATTTTGAGAATATCAGAGTTAGCGCCACCACTACATGTCGACACACAGGACACAGGTGCGAATCTAGAAATTATAAATGGGGCCTTTTATATTTGCACTTGTCTACACACACGTATGAAATAAAAAATACCATTATTTTTTGATAAGTACGTATAATTAAAAAAACATTTTAAGTGAAGTAATATTATAAACGTATTTTTTAGCAAATTGTATTTGTTTTTAAGAAATTTTGATAACCTTGATTTTAACTTATTTAAGTTTTGACACTGTTTAATTTGCGTATAGGCGTATAGGCGAGTAAAAGTTAATTGTCAATAAAATAGAAAAATATATCATTTAAAATTAAATGTATATATTGGTACCTATATGTATAATGACTATAATATTACCAAATACCAATGGTATTATAAAATTCATTACATTTCGTATAAACTAAAAATACTAACGTAACTGTACTAGGTTTTTTGTTTTCTACATTTCATTTTTTTTTTTTATATATATAATTATATATTAGTTGATAAATATATAAATAATTGAGTTGATTTTTTGACACAGTCTATTAAAAATTGATGCTTAATTTATTATTTCATACAATATTAAATTTTTTGTCTTTTCTGAAAAATTAGAAAAAGTGGACAAGTCCCTTTTCTGCGATTCATATTATATTTTTGTTAAATAAATGGTTATATTATTTGTATACCTAATATATAAAAGTTAATACCCAAATACAATTTTTATAAATATAATTATTCACACCTAACCTATTTTAGGTACCTAATTATATAAAACATTTGTTTATTCATTTTGTAATAACCAAATTAAACTTTGTTTTACACGTTGGAATATAAATATTATTTATCTTATAAATATACTAGTTTAAACAATATATTTGCATAAAATATAGTTATTATTCATAATTCATTTATTTGAAATAATAATATGATATATTATTAAGGTTGTTTTTATTACAATATCTAGTATATTAAAAATGAATATAATTTTATTTTAAAATAAATATAATTGGGTGGACTTCAAAACAAAACTGACAGATGCCGGTCTCTATAATTTAATGTCCAATATGAAATATTTAATAGTTAATGTATTAGCTTTACTAAGGACTAATCGTAATACAATAAATGAACATGAAAACATACAAAATTTAAATTCTAAATTGAAATACTTAATTAAATTAAAATATTGATTTATTAAATAAATTATTTATCATTAAAATTAAAAATATTTTATTAAAATAAAAGAAAACTACTTATATTTAGATACATATATATTGCATATACTATGATATATAGATAATAGATATAGTATATATTATAATGGTTAAGTAAATATGTAAAACGAATGAAAACAAATATAAAAATATCACTTGAGATTACGTCTAAATAAATATGTAAAAATACTGAACAAAATCGATGAATTATAACTTATAACTTATAAGAGTAAAGAGACCACATAGAGTTTTAGACAACTATGAAATACAACATAAAGTAGCTGTTGAGGTAGAATAAAATGTTGTATACTTCTTATATATATTTGATCAGTTATTTGATTCTTGTTAGTTGTTACAAAGAATGCAGGATGGGATATATTACGTGATAAATACTTCCAGACTGTTATTTATAACCTCAGAAGTCTTAAGACCATTTTAATTAAAACATAGAACACGATTCTTACAAATTGACTTTTTTAAAGAAATTTCAGCATTTAAAATGATCAAAATGATATTATCACTTACATTTAAAATAAAATAGGTAGTATGAATTATATATAATAATATAGTATGTTAATAATATAATATGTTATGTACTCATTCGTTTTTATGTTTTTATATGGTTTCCGTAAAGTTTTTTGTTATGCATATATATAGTGTATTATTGCGACCACAATAAATTTCTGTTTAGAAAACTCGAAACAAATTTACGCTGCATGAATATTATTAAATTTAATTATATTGTTGTCACTTTATACAATTGTCAACTAATTAGCGAAATGAACACAGAAAATCGTTCATTTTAAATATTATATATATTCAACATATTTAAATCATAAATCGAATTTATTATTAATTCAGTATAGTAAAAAATATATTTCATAATATTATTATATCTTGATAATAAATATATAATAATGCATAATGCATTTATGCTAATATTATTTATTATTACCTATGCTTATTATATGCTATTAAATTATAATAATGTATTATGTGACGTCATATACCGACAAGTCACAGTAGTTTAGCAATTATGCTATTCGACTTATATAGATTATAAGTGTTATAATAGACCCTCCGACCAAATAAAAAAAAAAACAATTACCATTTAAAATAATTAATTTTCAACTATATTATATTATATATAATAGGAGGAAAGTTGGAGGCGATGACATCATCACGGGGAAGGTATAAATAAATGGGGGAGGGGGTGCTAGCTACTAAAACATCTGGTCGTTTGATTTATATCTGTCATTAGGATATTATACCTATACCGTGGTTAAGGTGTAATTATACCAGCGGCGGTCGCTATCATGTCCCAAACGGTCACACGTCAGCTGCTCACCGCAGCAGCAGGGCTCAGCTATATCGTCTCACACACTCTATCTCTTTTTTTTTTCTACTGTCCGTCCGACTATACATAATAATAATTAATACGTATACGTTATACATATAGGTACACGACTATTATGGTATATTATTATTATTATTTTATACGAGTATATATATTATACACGTGTATGTATACGATAAAACACGGGCCGCACACCGACCGGTTTCCGGTGGGCATAACTCACAGTAGCGTTCTGCACCTAGTCGACGACGTTGTATAACGTAAACGGATCTCGACCACTGACCAGGTATGCTTGGTATTGCTTCGTCTTAACGTCCCCAAGGGGATCGCTTTCGCATGGACGTGTACAAGAAAATAATATTAAAAAAAACCTTTCAAAATATATTTTATTAATATACCTACTTATTGTTATTAATTTTGTTTTTTATTATTACTACTTATTATTAATCTCATACGTGTATTACACTACGGTCATAAAACATTTTTGTCCCAGGCGGATAAAACGCCATAAACCATAGAATCGTTTTATTATAGTATTACAACAAATTTCAAACGCAACATTTAGCCTAACATATACTATATCATTTTGTGTTATATATATTTATAGGTACAAACTACAAAATTTATTATTTTACATTTATAATATTCTATCTATTCTAATATTTTAATTAGTATATTATATTCCCCAAACAAACCACCCCTCTGATATAGTCACGGTTCAAAAACTTTTACAAGGGCACCCTTGCATATGCCCTGAAAATTACACACCGTATTATAATAATTGACTGACTATATGCAGGGTCAGCTTGCGAGAATATAATTGCCAGCCATTGCATTCGAAACCATACTTAATTTACCTATATATTACCTATATAATAATAAATATTAAATAAATAAAAAATAACGTAAATAAAAATTCGCTAAAATTTCCCATAGTATTTTAACTATTTTAAGTGAGTTTTTCGTTTGAAATAATATAGTAAAATTCTATTTTAAAACTATGATTTTCTTTTATCTGCCAAAATGTCATGGCCACTTAGGAGCTAATTATATATTCAAATATTATATTGGTAATAATATATTTAACGGCCGTTCAAACTATGTTTTATAATGTTACAAATTTATATTTATATTATTTTATGTGCCCAGAAAACTGGAAATATTGAAATTTTTTATTTTAATGAAAACTAGTCGGTAAAATGCATAATAGTTTTTAATAATTTTATAATATTTTGTCAATAAGTTCTAGGAACGATGTACGACCACAAGGCCCAAATCCCCATTAGACTTCGATTTTTTAAAAATTGGTGGAATTTTTAACAATTGTATATTTTCCGAATAGAACACTATAGTATAAAATTATAATGAAATATCCAAATAAATTTTCCAAAATGACGTGAAAAACAAGTATTTTTCGAAGTAATAAAATTAGATAAAAAAAAAATTGTACACATTAATAGTACACATACGTATATAGATATAATAAATCTACACCCGGATGTTAATTCCATCGAGCTGGTAATACTATATTATCATTATATCCTATTATTTAACATGCATATTGAATGATATTTGTATATACATAATAATAATATTATATTAATATATTATAATTTATAATGCAAAAAAACTTTAGGTACTTTTGTGCCCGAGGAAATGCATTACTGAATGCTATATTATATAGGTATATTTGTGCTTTACAGCAACATCTCATTTTTATAAAATTACCATTAATGAATTTTTGTTAAGAAGTAACGGTTATCGCGATCAGTATAATTTATACTTATAATATATATAGTAACTGCAGTAGTAAACTTGTAGAAATTTTACTATACATTAAGACAAGTACATAGTAGTAAATAGTAATATAGCTATAGTTACAATTAAATATTACAATTTTAATGTTTTAGAGAAGTAATTCTTTTAATACAATGTAAAATTTCAAATTTGACAACTATAAAGTAAACAATTTTGAACTACATTGTTATTCAATATATTAATAAAATATTATACATAAGCATAAATATAATAATTATATATATATTTCCCATTTTTTATTATATCATTAAAATAATAGCCTACAAAATAATATGTAATTATATTTGATAAAAAAAATATAAATACAAATTTTCAGCTCTAGGTCATTAAAAAGACAATTTCAAGTGAATTTATGTTATTATAATATAATGGTACGCCTATCAACTATATAGCCTATCAGATAACAATAAAGAATCATCAAAATTTTTTTTAAGTGATGACAACATTAACGATATTGCAAAGTTGGTTAAATAATAACAGCAAAAATTAAAAGTATACTCATAATAATTTTAAAATATTTAATTTATAATAAACTTATAAACGTTATTATTATAATAATTAAAATAATACTGTCCTTCGGAATACCTGTCCGGTTGTGACCTCTCTCTGAAGGCTAACCCATTGTGTACATTATTGTAAAATATGTATTTACATCTTTTTAGTGTTTTAATTTAATGAAATCTATATAAACAGATAAACTACATTATAATATATAGTATATGAATTAAGGTTAATGCACGATGTAATAATCAGGCTTGGACAAAATATTTGAAATAAATACTCAGATAATTACAAAAAATAATATTTTGAATATGTATTTGAATAATTAAATAGTTTATGATAAAATATATAGGTAATATTCTAATAGAGAATTAGAGAGTTTTACAAATTTCATAAATTATAATTTTCTTAAATCTTTTATTTTAAAATTAATTTAAAATATTATTCAATTTGAAATCTAGTATAGTAAATAATAAAATACATTTTATAAGTAGGTAGATTAAAAATTAAAAAATATAATCTAATAATAATTTACGCATTATTAAATTATTTATGTAAACAAATTTCAGTTTAGTAGGAATACTTTAGGTTAAATTTATAAGTATATATTATATACATTTATAAATCTGACAAATTGTACTCCCACGTGTTTCGGCGCTCAGTAATTCTTTTTTGCGGTGATAAAGATAATTTTTCGCACACACTGTTCACAGGAAATAAAGTATTATATTAATTTTATTTTAACTTGAAAAAAATATAAAGTATAATATGTAGGTCTAAATTTTCGATATTTATGGTGACTATGAACTGCGAATACCTATTTTGAATAAAAAAAAAATACATTTCAACTCGTAATAATCGCGGTTATTATAACAGAAAAAAGGAGATTTTAAAAAGTAAACAACGTTCACCCCATATAATATTTTTTCATAACACACAGCACACTATTAATATAAATAGGTACTATATAATATAATGTAACGATTACCTCTGTCTTTCGACTTCTGGAATATTGTTTTACTGTGGGACACGATACATTATATTGGCTACACGGTCGGAACAAAATTATGTTAGCCACCGTTCGCCTACTCAACCTGTTGTAATTCAGCTCCGTTGTTCATTAATAATTAGCGATATAATATATGCTAGGTATAAATGGTGGACCCCTCGCGGCGGTATACCCATTGATACACATTCATAAGAATATAATAATTAATAATGTATAAATAATAATACCTATATTATTTGCTTTTAATCGAGCATATCGCATCCGCCGTGTATATAATCGGTAATATACGTATAGTCGAAGACAGCAGCCGAGTATATTTTAGTGTTTTACTCGGCAGAAGTCATTAAGATCGTATATATAGGTACATAAAAAAAAGTGGACGTTTCGAATCGAAATATATATTATAATGATATGTAGAATATGCGTCGCGGTACGTCTGAAACTGCTTATATATACAGTATGTTCACAATATACGATAAATTTTATTTTCCATATTATACTACATTTTCTTCTATTTTATAATATATAATAAAATAAAAATAAAAATACGAAATTATATAATATCGACGAAAGCTCTAATGTAAATAACTGTCAATTACTTATACAGTTACAACAAGGAATAATAATAATAATAATAATAATAATGAGTTGAAAAAATTTTTAAAAACTATTCCTATCTATTCTGATCGCAAAAAAATCGATTTTGTTAAAAATCAATCGAGCTATCTTTTAACAAACCGCATTCAAATTCGAGGTCATCCGGCCGAGGTATTATTTCGTGTTACCCGAACACGCTGTATGCTATCATCATCATCGACTCATTCAATTCGCCCGACGCTTATAATATTTATATTATACTTTTCAACGTTGTGTTACGTTAATACGTAATATACATAGTTCGCTTATAGATTGAAACTCATATTTTTATTTACATCCAACCGAGTATGTGTGTATAAATCGACCGTATATAGTTTATACTTTATGGCTTTTTGTTAATTGTAACTTTCTTCATTGTATTACCCCCGCGGCGTTAATAATAACAACCGTCGTAATATAATATAATAAAATATGAAGAAAAGAAAGAACCGACTGAATTACGGCGTATTAGGTTATAATATTTTACCTCAAATTGTATCGTAATTGACACAAGCGTATGTATTTATTCAATCCGTCCGAATGTGTACTTGTTGTAATCATATAAATTATACACATACATATTATTTATATAAACCTAATATCATGTAAAAGCAGCTTTTGACTTTCACTGCAAATTGTAATAAAAACTTTTTTAAATATTTTAATTGTATAAAACTTTATTATTTTCAGTAATAGATCCTATATGGTTATATATATATATATATGTTATAGAATATATATATTATACAGGTACCTCCTAAACATATAATATAACAGACTATATAATCATAGTACTTGTAATTGTTTTGTCCAAGACTTGTAATGTTATAGCTTGAAAGTTAGGGTTAGGGTTCAACAGCGCACCGGTTGAAAATTTAATTTTAAAATTTTAATAATTTATTTATAATAATTACGTATATGTATGTGAGTTACTATATGATCAAAATACTATATGTATCAAACGATTTTCAAATACTCAAGAAAACTAAAAACTAAATATATATATAGGTTATAGGTATACTTATAATTTAATTACAAACTTGTATGCTTATATATGGTAAATTATATAGTTACCATATAGGTACTATACCTATAGTATTTTTGTAAAACTTTAACTTTATTTAAATAATTAAATTATTATTACAACAAACAGTTTTTATTGAGCTTTTTACGTTTTTAATTTTATTAGTCAAAATACATAATTATAAACTAAACTCCGCACATAAAAATGTGTGTACAACCTTCAGTATTGATAAAGTTAAGTTTTACATTGTTTAAAACCTTCTAAGGGTCACTTGAATTAACTACCACTTGAATGTCATTTAAACCTGATCGAAACGTAGTTTACTGTAGCTGCAGGTTGAATATAGGTATGCCTATATTAAATTAACAAATATTTTTTGCGAATAATTAGTCTCTAATTTATATATTTGGAAACGAAAAAATTTAAGTGAACATTTTGATCACCCTGTTATATGGGGTGGTCGCAGCAAAGAATGAACCAAATCGTAGGCGCAAATAGGGGTATAAAATTGGAGGGGGTTCAGTCCTAATTTTTGATATATATTTAAATTACGATAAAATTATTAAATATTATGTACACTATAAATGATTAATAATACTAAAGGGGGCTAATATTAATTATCAACCAGTGGGAACAAAGCCATTCTAGCCTCATTATATTAATTTGTGCCCAGTCCATGGTACGAACACGAAAAAGTTTCGGAACTATTACAGTACGGACGTTTCGCGCTATCGTATTGCGAAATCGATTTGACTCGCGACGTCATAATATGTGTCGTGACCATTGATAACACACAATATAATATTATACATTAGGTACCCACTTAGTGCGGCCTACCCCAATATTTATGCCATCAAAGGATTACAAAACGAAACCTTGTAAATCCGATTGAACAGAAGCCACAAATGCATGCCGGCGGCCGATTGTATAGTTTTGTAATATAGTTCTTTATTTTCGTTTTATTGTCATTTTTTCCTTTTTCTGTTTTGACAGTGATCGCCGATCCGGACCCTAATATTATCGTTTTGCATAGAAAACCGGTCATACCGATCGGCACAACGCGGCGCGTGCGGTATAGATCTGCAGTATGGAAATAAAATCTACATTATATAATATACCAGTATATATACGTATATAGTAATATATAGTATATTATTGTACCAGGCAAACACACTTTTCGAAACGTCAAAAGTCACACACACAAAAGCGTACGACGTTGACCATCATTATAACGTAATATTGTAGAAACGGTCTATTATAATATATTATTATTATTATTGTTTCGACCCGTACTTATACTATATACAATACGTATATTATACAATATTATGTTATAAACGGCACGCGTTTATGTGTTATTGTATGCACTCGTAATAATGTTCCGGTCAAATAGAACGAAATAATGAAAAGAAGATAATAAAAATGATAATGCGCACAATGTTTTCTGTGCAGTTGCGTACGCGGGGCGCGGTGGGGTCAGTGGGCGACGGCGATAGATATGCTATCCTCACAACCGCGGTATGTGCTGCAATATTTTACCTAACAACGATATAACAATGTCGTTGTTGTTTCGCGGGACCGACGCGGTCCATTACGTCAGCGGGGCGTTCTTGCATTGTAGCTGAAACGTTTTACAGAAGAGAGTCTCGCCCGGTCAAGTCACGTCTCGTGTCGCTGAACCGACGCGCGGTTCCGGATGGCGAAAACGGAACGTTTCCCGCGTGTCCGGCGCAAATAACAAGAGCGTCGGTGTGCGCACCGGATACAAGTTGTCGTTATAAATTTATATAATATACGTGTGTGCCCCCCCCCCCCAATCACCTCCCGCCCAGCCATAACTAACCAACCAAACGCGTATTTTAAGCAACTGACTCGAGCGTATTTTTAACGTCGCGCAGCACGACGATTTCAAACTATAGATAGGTACGTAAATATTATATTTTATATCACACTTGGGTTTTTATTCTTTTAGACGTAATAATATTATATAATAACTACCGTCGCGGTTTTTCGTGCTTAAACCGTGTACACTGCGATAAGCACTAAGCACCGTGTTCGTAACGGTGGAAAATTGGAGTATGAAATATCGCCGCCGAGGCGTACACTCGTATTGTATTATACCGCGGTACAAAAAATACTATACCTAGGTATATAATGTTTTTAAACGCTAGTTGGTTCGTTTTCTAAATATTGTAATGCCCTTCGTAGGGTTTTTATTTTAGTGTTTTATATAATTTTATATTTTAAGGGAAACTATTCTTACTATTACGTTAAACAATGTGACACACGGATATGATTTACCGTTAAAAAATCACTTGATTATATATAGATAATATAATTAATATTATTTTAACGACAATCGACACATGAGTAATATTTGATAATATCTGAGCCGCATATTATAATATTGAAATATTATAAGACAATACTATTTCTTTAGATACCTATAGGTAAATTTATTTTCGAATAAAAATTTATTGTAATATTTTAATTATATTTTTTTATCTAATTTTATTTTATTTTTTATTTATTTTGGTGAAAATATCGTAAAGTCGAAATATTTTTATAGGTCTATATTATTAATATTATATACATTAAATATTTAAAAATATATATATATCCAATTAAAGAAAAATCACAAAAGTTCTTTAAAAAATGAAAGATTGGCGAGAAGTTTAAAATAAAAATTATCTTATGTGTATGCTCATTACCGATTATAAAGTTTGGCTATAACAATATAACTTTTACCAAAATATACAAATCATAGAGAATATCTTAATTAAATATATATAATGTTACTTTTAGAAATAATAATTGTTATTTTACATAACACGCTATCATTCTCAGTAAATGCGGCTTATTTCATCATGCATGCATTCCCCCCACCAATTACTCAATAAAAAAATGCATGTACCTATTATTATGTAGTAAGTTGTTGTCAGTAAAATAATATGAAATACAAAGATAGAATTTACCTTTTGTACATTGTCTTATCTTATTATAAAATTTTGTAGGTACCGGCTTAAAAAAATAATAACAATAAACACAATCCGAAATGTAAATTATTTTTATTTTAAATTCAAATAAAATAAAGACAAATTATAGTCATTAACCTGACAAGGAAAATGTATCAGGTTTTCGTGTTTTATGATTTTTAAACATAGATCGGTTATATTCTGTTTAAAGACACTATTCATAATATAATAATTTGTATATCATATTTTATTTATAATCTTTTTAATTGAATTTATTTCGTAGATATTTATTGTAATTTGTAAGCTATTAAAACTTAAATCTATACAGGTATACGTATAGTTTTAATTAAATTTTATTTAGAAAAATTCACAATCTATCACGAGATTAGCAATAATAAGAAGATGTGCGGTTAGAAATGTATATAATTTAAATGAAAGGCAGGGGGAAGAAGATATCCATTAATATCACTTCAAGAATGGGTAATTAAAAATAAATATTATTATCTATTTAGTATTTATATAAAATACGAAAAACATATATGTGGTAGATCGCAGAGTACCAAGATTATACTTAACTTCAAGATATTTACAAACTATAATTTTGCACCCTTTACAAAATAACGAAACAAATTTTATTTGATTAACTGCACTGATTTAGAATATACCAAATCATAATAATTTGATTTTGCGAGATATCATGATATTATCATTCTTATTATTTTAATAATGAGAAATTTAATAATCTTAAAGCTTTATTTATGTTTTGTTAAATTTCAATTTAAAAAACAAAATATTATTTTTATGATTCTTAACATTTTCGACCTACAAGACTCTCCAGGCGTAAGCATTATAAATGTTTTATTAACTGCAAGATAATACAAACAGTTATAATAATTATCAAACGAGAGCGTCGAATTGGCAAAGATACGTTTGAAAAATTAATAAGCAGTACCATATATAGTGAACACTGTGGTTGGGGCGCGATGAAACGAGAACCCGTCGTTCCAATTGTTTCAAAAGACAACCAGTGACAAGGCAGTCTGGGTAACACTATCGGATCGAGTTACCTGTGACGGATTATCTTTTTGGTTTTGGCGAATATGTACATATTATATTTTTTTTCTATCTATAAGCACCCTACAAAGACTGGTTTTTCTGCGACGCGGAACGGAAACCCAACACGACCGTAACCACTGGACCACTATCGGACCGCAATTAACTATAAACCGGTAGTTTTGGCATACATATATGATAATATTGCTGTAATATGTATATATTTCGTTTATATACATTCGGCTTGGAGACAAAAGATTTTCGGTAAAATTAGAAATTAAGACGACGGTGAAATAAAAGAAACACCGCATCCGTCTATTACGATTAATTCAATATTTTGCAACTGTAATATTAATTTGTGGATATTATATTTTATGACACGAGCACGATCATTATTGTAAAACTATAATAGGTATACGTTGTGTTACATAAATATATTATAACTAGGTACTAGATGTAGGTTAGGTTTATTATGATGCTAACAATATTTAACTAATCAAAAACTAATTTGTATGTTTGATACGTATAAAGTAAACCGGCAGTACTTAATGTCGAATAGGTCCATAATATCATTATCTCAGTAGCTCTTTTCCTGTGATATAACCTGTACAACCATTTAGACCGAGGAAGTCTTACTCAGGAAGATCAAATGGACCAAAACTGCAGTGTGTCCTATAATGGGCAATTGAGTAAAATCAAAACTACGAAAAATTTAAATTGTAGGCATTTAAGTTGAACTTAAGTATATATTATATACCTATAAGGCTATAACCTATATATCATAAACATATATTATTGATTACATAATAAAAAAGGTAAAAATTTGTAAGCGATCTTTTTAAACTATTAATTTGATGTGTCAAATATATGTGAAAATATGTAATCTAAATCTTTAAAACTTCTTTGTCAAATGATGATACATATAAGTTTGCAAAGATAATATTCTGACATAATTAATCTATCTAACACGTTCTCGGCAACTGTTATAAAACTGTATGACAGTCAGTATTGGCTTTTAGATTAACTCGCATGGGTTATCTTAATATTGTCTGTGCCACGAACCGCTTTAAATTATCAATTATATAATATTAACGAAAATCACGAACCCTCAAACCAAAAAATTATAAACCGTAACCGTGTGACTTTTCAGTTTTACGAGTAAAATAATTTAAATTATTTAGAACTTATTTTTAAGGTGTCTGAAAAAAATTCACCCGTAGATCACCGTAATCAAGGGGCCTTAAAAAGAATTATAGAGTAAACCTTAAATAACGGAGTGCTTAAAAACATTACGGTTTATTATAGATATTTCCCCTGTGCTCCCCTAAGTAACCATGTACTAAGGTCCCCATAGGGAAGAGATCGGGAATCTTTTCGTAGAAAGAGTCATTTTTTCAAAAAGTAGCAATATCACGATATTCAAAGAGCCACACTGAACATCGGCCAGTAGTATAAGATAAAAATATGGCATATACGATATACCCCAAAGAGCCATAGACTGCATGCAAAGGAACTGCATGCGGCTCCGGAGCTGCAAGTTTCCGACCACTGTCCTAGGCGGTAAACGAAATAATAATGATAACATTCGTATACGGGATATAAATGTATAATTATTATATTTTATACGGAAAATGGAATCCCGCGTCGTAACTCGTAATAAGGTTAGTTGTAGGTAGTTAGTATGGGTACCTCTCCTATACCAAATAACAATATAAATTCTTGGAAAATCAATCGCGGGGCGCTCGCCCGAAGCTCTAATGGTTGTGCGCGTGTCGTGTTGGGGGCTGACCTCAAAACCGGCGAAACGGCACGACCAGGAACCGCATATATATGTATTATATACATACCTACCTATATGGCATATACACGTAATGTTCTCAATGATCAATACGACTTTCTAGCGCCCCCTCCCCTTTTATTTTTTCTCTCCTGTCGCGCCTGCTATAGTATATTACACGTACATATACGACATATATATAAATTGTAATACGCGGGCGAGACCGCGAACGGCACGCGATCCCTTTATGCCGCCCGGCGACGCCCCATTGGTGCGCGCGCGTAAACGACTCTCGCACACCCTCCCCGCGATACAAGCCATCATTTTCAACGTCGCCTATATTATAAATATACGTTTTCGCCGTATAATGTCGCAACGACCCCAGCGGCGGCGGCACCGGAAAATCGTCAAAGGCCCCCGTCCCGCTGCAAGGGTATAGTATACCCGGTATAAACTATAAACATATATATATATACCGCGTTATAATAATAACGAAAAACGATGTAATATAAGGGTGGATAAAATAGAAATATGCTCGCAGGTACACGGGGTTTATATATATATATATATATATATATATATATATATATATATGTATATGTATATAATGTACACGATAAAACATATAATATTATGCGAGTTTATGGAAATTAAATTTACGGCGGCGCCTCGTTTTTATTCATTTCCCTCTATTGCAGCACACCCGTTCTATCGCTCCTTTTCACCGCTCTCGGCCTTATATTTCGTATAAAATATACATATACAAACATAATAATACGGCATTCACCTCCCTGCGCAGTGCCTTTGCACCGCAAAGACCCGTCGCCGATTTCGTAATCTGGATAATGGGTGGGACGCTATCGGCCACCGGCCGGTACGGAAACTATAACTCTACCGACCGCGACGGGTTTTTTTTTCACCGCATACCCGGTAACGAAAATGCGTCGGTATTGTGTAACGCGTATACTTTCGGTTGTACAATTCGGTAGCTAGGTATTATACATATTATTATGATTATAATAATACGTATAATAAATACAAAAGGCCTTTTGGATAAATATTTTAAAAAAGAAATGAAAAAAATATGGAAAACAAATTGCAATAAGCGGCGAATTCCCGTGAAATAGGAAAATATTTTTTTTTGTTCAAAGAAAGGATTAACGTACTTATTATTTATGCGCGGGATGAGTGCTAAAGTGTTTATATTATATATATATTTCATAATGACACGAAGTGACGACGAGGAAACACGTCATTTTGTATCAGCACGCTAAATTCACACTATATTATATATTATGCACCATAACTGTTACTGTACAATACCCTTTTGCGCGTGTAATAAGTGGCGTTCGTGACTAGACGATTTCAATGACCAATAATAATTCTCCTGGTCGTTACTAAAAAAAAAAAATCTTTATTTCATAAATCTAGTTACTCTATAACAATATAGGTGAAATGTATATTGTATATTATATAGGTAGGTACGATTTATTATAAAAACAAAAAAAAACAAAAACAAAAACGTATTTATAACAGTAATTCGATTATATTTATTTTGCAACAACGAAATAAACTAAAACAATAATTTCCAAATAGAAATAAAATATCGTAGTAATATTATACTATAAATATATTAAATTCAATCAAAATCGAATTCAAATTTTCCTTTGTGACAGTTGATACCAGTATTATATATAGTAATAGGTATATGTATCGTTTAGAATATAATCATAAGTGAAATAACAATTTATTTATATTATATTGTAAAGTTTCATTTTATTTTTTATTTTATAATAGGTAGATACGTAAATTGTTATATGTTTTTTTTTTTTTGCTTATAACTATAACTATAACTATTTATATTTTCGTTGATTTGCATATAAATTGGTTTAAACATATTATACCTACCTACTATTAGGTACGGCCAAAGAAGGAAATTCGAGCATAAATTAGTTCAGTCTATAATTCTATAAATATGTGAAGGAGAACACGGAAAAATGAGGGAAATAAAGCACAAATAACGTAATACTGTTTTGAAACTTTTTTATAAACTAATTCTTATCTATAATTTTTAAATTTCCAGTGTTAAACTATGAATACAATTTTGGTGAAAAATGTTCAAATAAAATTTACAAATTGCCCAGAATATGGGCCATGGAGTAATAATTCTATATAACATTATAACACATGCACGTGCAATTAAAACGAATAATAATTATAGTAGATAGTAGAGGTTAAATATTATTATTATAATAGGTAGTATTTAATAAATTATTTAAAAAATTGTGCGTTTATAAAATGTGAATGAATATGAAACACTCAATTTACAATGAAATTAAATTATATATATTAAAATATTGACGTTTATAAATCGAACGAAAACTATATATTATATAATATAATATATTATACACTAAATATTATTTATACAAGTATCTGTATAATAATAAGTAATAATTCACCAAATATTATATGTGTCATCATTGGTGTCTAGATGTTTTCATATGTATGTCTGGTAATTTTATATGTTATTTATGATAATAACCTCTCATCACAACCGGTTATTTCAACAACAAAAAAACAGTTCAATAAAATTTATTCGCATATTTTGTTAATCAAATGAAAAACGATAACTAGATAATTTTATGTTTAACAAAATACTTTACTCGCTACAGCATATACAAATGCAATATATTATAGTTTATTCATGCAAGTCTGTTTTGCTCCAAAAAATATTGTACCTATTGTTATTTCGTGCAATATTACATAAAAATAATTTAAATATAACAAAATTCGTCAATACACCTATTATTAAATATTTACTTAATACAAAATAAAATAATTTATTAAAATATGTAGTTTGAATTTGTACATTTTTATTAGTTATAGTAAGATCCAAAGGCCAGTTATTAAGTATTTCTAAATAAAAAAATGATTAATACATGTAAAAAGTTAAGAATCTATTATATGTATATTATACTAAATAGTTTTAGTTCTATAACATATATACACATATAAATGTAGAAATTATTATAATATTCGCATTTATTGATACGCAACAGTTTTCGAATATACCTATATTCCTATAACATAATAATATAATATGTTATATAACAATAGATTATGGATAGGCATATCCTATCCATTGATGGTCTGGATTTATATATTATATTAGGTATATTAATAACCCTAGACCCCATTCTGTTGTTGGGCCATTTTTTATTTATTTTTTTTATTGCTCTTATAAAGATGTGAACGATAATAATTAATACTCTCTCTTGTTTACGACATTAAAATTATATTGACTTATATTAAGGACTGCGAGACTCCGCGTACCACATCTTTTGATGTTTGCCGACGGTTAATCGTTTCCAATTTAAACGATGCCTATTAAAGTCATAATACTCATTAAATGATGCGCAATGTCAAATTGCATTATTTTACAATACTAGTATAAAATTAATCTACAAACATTCTGTCTCCAATATAATGTATTTGGCAATAATCGCTATATATATATATATATATATATATATATACATATTTGTGTAGGTACATCTTACTTGGACACAAAAACAATTCAACTTTATATTAAATAATATGATATGCTAATAGAATATAAGTTAGACATATACGGAAATACTTTATATTTGTATAATTAAAAAAATTAGCTAGAGTAATTGTTGTACATATACCTTTATTAACAATACTATATTGTACAATTTTTGAATAGCATTAAAAACAAATATAATGATTTAACAAAAAATTCATAATAGATAACATTTAAATTTTATAAACTTTAAAATTATAAATTTTAAACTTATAATTCATTATCATTTATCACTGATCATTACTATTAATTAGTATACATTGTATAATTATATGAGTATTTAAATGCATAAATATTTGAAATGAGACATTAGTAAATCATGTATTCGAACATAAATATAATATTATTATATAAAACTCTTATAGATAACATAGAATATGTTGAGAAAAAAACAAATATATAATATAATACAGATATTATATAGAAAATTTGCAGAAATTACATTAAAAAATTAACTTAATTAGTGATTAATCTAATTTTATTAGGAATAATTACACGTTACCAACAATCCAACATTAATTGTAATTATAAAAAAAAATAAAAAAATCAATATGTATGTTTATAACATATTAACATATATATATATATATAGAAAACGTTTTATGCGCATATAACAGTAACGGAATTATATTTCGAAACGTACCTATAATATGCTCAATGTTATACCTAGTCATATAATTATTATATAAAAAAAAAATAACAAAATTGTTTTGAAATCATGCCATCTCTCCAAAGTCATATAATTGAAATAAATATGAATGCTATTATTTATATTTAACTAGGTACATAAAACTAGTTTATATAGGTCACTTTAATAAGTAACAATTTATATTTCTTCAAATAATTTCTATACTTTTTTAATAAAAAGTTATCATTACTTATTTCATATAAAAACATAGTAAAACACATAATAGTTTTATACAATTATTTACTTACATATAATAATAATTTTACAATTTAAAATTGGAAAGAAAATGAAATAAATTAAAACTTCGGTTATTTTAATTATAATAAAAGCTTTGTAGATATTTTTTTTAAATTTCTTCCTATGACGTATATTATTCATACACACCGCCTTCAATAGTCGTTAATGGTTTTTGATTAGCTCACCAACAGACAATCATTAAAAGACCAAGAGAAACGTGTTTTAAATACATTTTATTTCACTACTGCTGCAGCAGTGAATACAACAAAATTTAATCATAAAGGAAAAAAGTAGCTCCTATATTTGTATTTTTTTAAATTGATCATCAAGATAACAATATATTATTATTCCACGAAAAAAAAACATTATTTTTTTATTTAATTTAAACTGCGGATGTCATTGGTTATAGTTGAGTATTTTTGTGAATTTTTATTCATAATTGCGTGTGAAAATCAGTAAATTGTATTATATTGTCTAAACAATAATAACGTGTTGTATGTGAAATATTTATTACTTAAAATATGATTATTGTACTTTAACGGATTTGAGCCTATATAATATTATTAGCATGAAAATTCGTTGGACGATATATCTATAGGTATACAATTCACAGTCTAAGGTGTTATAAATTGTGTTGTTATCACACTTCGATCGTTTATACGGCATATTATATTTATAATAAGATTAATTGTTTCAGCGTAAAAGTTGTTAATAAACATTGTGTTATTTTCTTTTTCTTTTTTAACTTTGTGCATAATATTATATAAACACATATTGCTTTATAAATTATATAATAATATATGCACTATCGAAGTTTACCGAATTTTATCTCGTCTCGCGCAAATCCTCTGCTTGTGTATAGACGCGCGCCGCGAGAGCAACACATTTTTTTTAACCACAATAATAAACGAATAATTATTTAAACGTTACCCGCGGTAACCGGTAATGTCGTTGTGTGCGTTTTTTCTGCTTCACACACGGTTCGTATATAAACAACAGTTGCAGAGCATTATCGGTTCAGACTATCGGATTGCAAAGACGATTTAAACTCTCTCTCTCTCTCTCTCTCTCTCTCACTCTCTTAATATTTTCTATATTGGTTTCCAACGTTTTAGGTGCAGGAAAATAATATACATACGTATATAAACAAGTGTGTGTGCTTTTTTTACCGCGCGTCTCGCCAACCATGACCCATCGCAGACCGTAGTCGTACGGCACGCCGCCCTTCGCAGTTGCGGTGAGATGAACTCGGCAGATACGGTAATTATCGGGCGCGACACCTTCGGCTGCGGCAGCAATAGTGTTTGGTCGTAATTGATTTAAGGCGTGTTTATCGCATGTCGACTGTATATATAGGTATATATATATATATATATTCGTACGTAAATACGTTGGCAGAAACTGGCTTCGTGGCTTCGGGGGTATCGGTATCCGACATCTGGGGCTGTTCTCGACGGTTCGTTTTAAAAAAATAAAATAAAATAATAATAATATATACAATATAAACAAAACGAACACGCGCGAGAATCGTATTATACACCTATACACAGGTACCTATATACTACCACGGTTATCTACATAAATAGATGTAAGTATAAAACAGTGGTATACGCGAGACCGCGCGCACACAATAATATAAATGAGAATAAATAATAATAATAAAAATTATATACCTACATAATGTAATATCTCCAATCGGCGCGCACACGGTAGCGAACAGGGAACCATCTCGACTGGTAATAAATTGTCCGGCATATTTATGGTTGTTTAACGTTCGCCCCGTTATCGGATTTAATTTTCGCATCTGCAATTCGCGCCCCGTTTTCCTTTGCGCGCATATACAGTATACACACATACACACATTTGTATTATGTATATATATATTGTAAGTACGAACTTCTAATCTAAATCTTCCCACGCATAATAAAACACGGTGACACGCTTTTTCACCGCGCGCCTTCCGCCGTCCGACGACCGACGTGTTTCGATGTACGCAGATACACAGGACGATCAAAACTTTACGTTAAGACAATTTTCGCATTTTCGCAATCAACAAATTACAATCCGACATCTTCATGATCTCAAACTATTTGTTGCTTAAATATTTTTAAACGACCTTTCAATTTCAATGGGTTATCTTAGACTTGACATTTATCAAATGAAATTAGAACTTCCAACTGGAACATAAAATTCTGATCACTCTGTATAGGCACTTATAATGATCAGATGCCTACTATACGGCGTGTATCGCGCGGTAATATACGTTATTATATAGTTGCGCCGCTGCCACTGCTGTTACTGCAGCTGCATATTATATTATATTTCTATTATATGATTATAAATTGTTATATTATAATGTTATAATGTATGCGAAACGAGGGCGCGAAGAGAAAATAACTATATGGCTTACTAATTCGTATATTTTAATAATTAATAGACGGTTATTAGGTATTTTCGTTGAAATTTCGATTTGAACAGTGAAGATAGTATATTAGTCGTCACATAGGCAGTTTAGTAAATTCTTCGCGTGGTTTGAACGGAGAAAACGTATGAACGTATTAATAATAATAACAATAAATAATGACCGGATCGATATATACTTCGGTATAAAGATGATGATATTTTATTATTTGTTCATTTTATAGATTGATATATATATATATATATATATATATATATATAAGATGAAGTCGGGCGTGGTCGAATGGTCTAAAAACATGTTTGCACGAGGTCCGCGTTCGATTTCTGAGCAGTCACGGGTTTTTTTTTTTGCGCGAGTCTGGACTCTGGAGCAAGTCGGCCACATTTATTCTAACAAACAATACCATCGTATTTGGATATTTTTAAAACTTAAGTCTTCTAAAAAGAAGATAAAATAAAACTAATGTAGTCCTTTTTCATTAATTTTTTATCGACAAATTAATAAAAGGATATGAAATTTTAATAACGAAATCGTGTGGCTGTGATGGGTTTTTTTATATACTATCTTTCGAATATCTAATCCATTATTTTTTCTTTTAATTTAATTTAATTTAATATCACTAATATAGTTTTTACGTTAAAAATTCAAAGTATATTTTAATTGATTACTTTTTATATACTATATACCATATATATTATATGTAGGGCGATAATAATATTGTGTTATAAAAATAATGGACATCATGATTATCATTGAAAACGTATTTTCACCATTTTTGTGACATGAAATATGCATAGCCATTAACCAGTAGCATATATTATAAGTTATATAGGTACGATATAAATTATACATCTTAATAAATTTAGGTAATAAAAGTGTTGTTTTTAATTTGATTATAATACGACTATTATATTACGACTTGATGAGGAAGTAACACATTAGAACTTGTTTTGCTTTATTATTTTATATTTACTGTACAACATGCGTTAAATTTATTTTAATATTTTAAATGTGAATTTTTCACTCATATAGCTATATTATAGTTATTATAATACTATTATATACACATAATATTACTACGTAATTTAATTATTGAGTCAGAATTATTGCTTAGAGTAAATTCAAAACTTTCTTTATATATACTTTTATAAATATTTTACTTGTTGCTTTTAAGATATTTGATCAACCAATTTATATTCAAATTACAATAATTATTGTATTAAAGTTGATTTTAAATATTTAATTGTTGTATAAATTTAAAAACAATTGACAATGTTAAAAGTTTTTCGACAGAAAATGTGTTCATTGATTAAAATTAATTTTGGTAAATAATTTTCTATAAGTATGTATTGATCGAAATGCATCATAATAGTTAGTAAAATGTCTAAAATCATAGCGAGTACAAAATTCGTATCAAAAAACTATAACTAATCTACCTATTTTTTTTATAGATGATAGGTGATAGGTGTATCCACCTATAAGTCGTAATGTCGTATATTATATTATAATATCAGTGAACCACGTCGTGCGAACACGTATTTTGATATTCGACTTGTGGTTTTGTTATAGCTTGTGTATATCGTATATTCGTATGGTATATTATAAATTCTAATATATAATGCATAGGTACCGGTATACGCTTAATTTGTGTGCACGGTAATTCTCGATTTTGTCTGGTTAAAATTATATTTTATTGTTTTACAGTTTACGGATTAAGGTAAAAAAACCGTATACAGTAATAAAAGTTATGAATAACGTATATATAATTAACACCTATACAATAATTAATAACATTGTTTATAAATGAATACTGAACATGGAACATTGCAATGCCACACCGCACACCTATCAGTATCTGATGTGTATAGTAATAATAATATTACGTATAATATGTACAACGGAAAATAATAATAGTTTAGTTTAATTGTTTAATTAATTCGCGCTTAAATGTGAGTATAATTATTAAAATATAAATTGCGATCGTAAAATAAACATTCGAATAAACATATATTACAGTAGTACTGTAGTGCTGACCGAATTTAAAAAAACTCATTAAATTGTATACTTGTACATTTGTATAATTTACAGAGTATAAAATAATACAATATATAGTAGCCGTATGAACTGCGTATAGTTCAATAAATATTAATGAGCCGGTCATTTGTGGCGACGGTAACGTTCCCCGCTATCCAGTCGTGGTAGGTATTATTATACTAATTCACTTAATATTAAAATATAATGTTTATAAACTATAATATTAATAACAAAAAAAAAAAAAAAATTATTTATTATAACCAGTTACATTAATTGATAATATTTTTGTTTTATTGTATTATTGTGTATTTGTGCGTGCTTCTCAAAAACGATTATTTCATAAAATATAATAATAATTATGGTGTTTATTATATTTTATTTTTTCAAGTTACTTGAACCACTAAATTTAAAAAAGTGAAAATCCAATAACATCCACATGATTAAAAATTAAGATTATCTATATAATATAACATATTATAATCAAATGTAAATTATGTCAAAATCAAACAGGTGTAATTGCAATGTAGGATTATTGTTTTATTTTATAGATACACAATATTATTATCATGCTATGAACACTTTCTATTAAAGCCATGTAATTCTCAAAAATGTAAACAAACCAAAATTCGGCCTGGCGGCAGGTTAACCACTTAACGAAAAATTTCAGTTTTTCAAAAAGTTTCATATAATCTGTGATATTAGTGTACAAAACTTATATGATAATTGATAACAATATATTTAATGGTACAATATTATGGTAAAATGAGTGTACAATAATTTCATTTCATGAATGTTGTCGCTATGACGTGAGGATGAATTTTAGTTTACATTTTGACAAACGGCCGAGTGTCCTATCTGGTTTCATATAATATGTGTTATTATACTATTATAATCATGTATATGATAATTTTTTTAAAATCTGAACTTAAAGAATATAATTAATTGTTATTATATAAATATGGTTAAGTATATAGATAAGGTTATAAGGGGATCTAACTCGCGATTATTGTCCTTTAAAATCAAATGAAGTGTATTGAAAACGCATCACGTGTTTTATACACGAATTCAATCGTTAAAAGGACGTGACACTCAAAAGTTAACCGTATTAAAACACAACATTATACATTCTATATATTCCCGGTAAATATATCGGTAAATATAAAATTATTTTAAAAAATAATAATAATACGAAAAATGAAAACCAACGATTTATATAATATATTCATTATTTATTAATTCTTAATTTTAAAATGGTTTTTTTCAATGTTCATACATTTTTTAATTATTGAATTGTTTTAAATTTAACGTTTTCCGACCTTATAAGTAGTATTTATATAATGTACAATTTACATTGTTGAGAACAATAATACGTTTACATTTCTGAGAATACCAATATACATTAAACACAATTCGATGGATTGTAGGAATATCACATTATACGGATATAAATAACTCAACCAGCAACCCGAATACCACGAAGCAATACTATATAACTGTAGAAACAATATAAATTTGTTTGATACCCAAAGATTTACCGAGAATATAAAAATTTGATTGAATAATTGGTTTAAGTTTTAAAAAAAACTGTATACGTTTTATGACATATTATAACAGTATAATATAGTTGTTGGACTGTATTATACGAACAATACGTACATACAGTAAAAGACGATTTTACGTATATATAAATTAGAGAAGACAAAAGTACAGAATATAGTTATATTATCGTTTACAAGAGTACAAACGACATGTTAAATGGGGTAATATAACAATAAAAATGTAATCCATTTTCGTAACGTGAAATAATTCTGTTCTTCTAATTCTAAAACAGTCGGTATAATAGATATTATACTTTATGACCAAATAGCATTTTGTTGTGGCTTGATGGTGATCGTGTGGCGATATTTTACATTTTTCATCGTCGATATAATAATATAATATACGCATCTTGCGCGACATAATATACACACGTGACGAATACACGATACATATAATATATACTCGAATACACGTAGACGTATAGAGGTAATCACGGTATAAAAAATATAGGTTGACGGATTCTGCTGTTGACCATGGTCAAGGTCGCGTGTCCTGACTATTTTTTTAAAACACCAATGTCGCGTGTAAAGTGTTTCGGTCACGTCACGCGCGTCTGCGGCATCCGTCAGACACGCAGCTGGGCAGCCGCCGCCACCGCCACCGCTGCCGATCGCGATGGTGCGCCGGTTCTACCTATAATATTATATACGATGTATTGACGCGTGGTGTCTGGTGGCGTACCCACGTGCTATGTTCAATCGTTTGTATACGAAATGACAATAATATCATAGAATTTAAGAACATAATAATAAATTAGTTGACATGCGATTATGCGACTGACATGTGTTTTCGTGACATAGTTTTAGTCAGGGAAACACGTATCGCCTATAAGCGCTGTAATATATATATAGCTCGCCACAGCGTCTAAATTAATATAACCTAAAAGCTATCATAATTTATGAGGCTTAAAAAGGCAGTATCGGATATATCCAAACATTCCGAGCAGAGGTTATAGGGATTTGTTTACTTATTAATTGTATATAACGCTGTGGTATATATCAGCCACAACGTTAAATCACGAAATCTCTTCGAGTTAGAAAATTTATATAGAAACATAGAGTGTTATACGATAAACTGTCATGTTTTTTCAAATTTTAGTCAATAAATAAATAATTATAATACCATAAATTATATGTCAGTGTTATGACAACTTACCTTGGAAATAGCTTTTGGTGCGCAGATAGCTGACGGATAGTCGCAGTATGGATAGCCTGTCCAATTTGGACAGGATGTTGTGTTCGAACGGCAACAGGTTGGCCAGCGTGTCTAGCTCGGCATTTAACCGTTCCCGGTGCCGTTTGCTAGGGTTACTCTTGCCCACGCCACCGTCTTTGGGCGTCGTCTTCACACTGAAATTATTTGAAATTATTATATACCTAGTCATTTATTTGAATTGACATTCACTATGTGTATTCTTATTAATTTATTGATAAAATATTATATTGTTTAATACAGTTTAAATTGTATTTATATATACTTAAAATATATTCTGTAGTATATAGGTGAACTTCAAGTAAAATAGTATATAATATGTTAAGCTGAAATAATTCAGTAGATCTCAAAAATATAATAATTTTATATCGAATATGTTATTATTAAAAATGTTTTACCATAATAATTATAATATGTACTAACTACTAATAAATAAAACAGCATTGTATTTAAATAAAAAACATAACTTTAACTATAAAAAAGAGAGAAGGTTGATTCGGACGTTCTTCCTTCGTCCTTTCGGTCCTCGAAGAAATTAGTGGTTTATTATAATTAAGGTTTGAAAACAATGATATTGAATTCTAAATTACGATTCAGAGCGAAACTTAGACAGACAGATACATAATATATTATACTGATAATCTGTTTCAAAAATTTACCACGTGTATGAACACGTAAGTAAACTACTTATGAGAATGTTAAAAATATTTATAAGACCCTACGTTAAAAACTGCATTAGCAACTCATATCTAAATATTTAAAATCAAATTCACGGCTACTGCAATTTTGCTTTATTCCGTCATTTTTTAGTAGTTTTTCTACTCCCAAGGAAATTTTTTTGATAAATTCAAAAAATAAACTAAATAAAGTACCAAGCAAATGCAATTTGTTACCAAATGCATACCCTATTTGTGGTAATCGAACCATTATTTCTACTTAAAAAAATGTCTTCAAATATAAAAAAAACTTCTTTGTAAAACCAATACCAATACCAAAACCATTCCTCACTTCGCTCATAATCTAAAATGATTAATATACCTATAATACCTACTGGCTGTATACCTTCTCAAGTTACAAAATTACCAATACAAACGGATTATCTACATTGTAATTTTGAATTAGTATTTTAGTTCTTATTTATTAATACTAGAGTATATTTTTAATTGTTCGGGATTTATCCATATCGTAACACATACAAATAATCATTAAAAAATCATATTACACAAAACAGATATGATAGAGATTGCATTATATTCGGACATAATTTTCACCGTTTTTGTAACAAAATTTTTTTTAATTTTGATTCATGATTTTCTTGTATAATATACATATAGGTGACTATATTTATTAATCAAAAATATTTACATCTTAATTGTATATTATATGCAACCATTATTATCATACCTTCATGTTAAATATAAAATAAAAATAGTTTTTTGTCAAATTAATCGTATATTAAAATATTATAAAGTATAATATGATCTTTGACTTTGGTATACGAGTATGCCGCCAGTGCCTATAGGTATTGTTTATTATATTTTACCGTAATTATAATAGTTTGTTTTTTTACCCGTAGACATCATAAATCCGCGCTACTCATATTAGCCGCTGGCGGTTGATTACAATCGTGTTGACTTCATTGACCGCACACAGTCGTTATGGAAAGACCATTCATAATTTCTATCTATAGACAAAGATCTAAGTCTCTGCGTAAACGTATACTAACTATAATATTATGTATTATAATAATTGTGAGCCTGCTGTCTACATGATATAGTATAATAATAAGGATTCGATTTACTATATTCTTATCATTAAAAAATAAAGCAAAAACAAATATATACATACTCGTATTATGTACCAGTAAAAATACAATAAAGAATTCAGATTACCATCGATAGCACCCGCTGTTACTCGTAAGAAGTAGAGGAAATTATACCTAGCTATGTCATTAAACGTTAATGTGGATTAACACCGCACCCATATCATTGACAACCTATAATAATGTTTATTCTATATTCTTACGGGAAAATAAATGATATCCTTTTATTTTATCTACATTTAATGGTAATAATAAAAATATTAAATACTCATTTCAAAACGTATATATTGTTTCAACACCTAATGCCCTAACAGTAATAAACATAGCGTTTAATATTATTTAGCGCACGAAACCTTTTTCACACTTCAATACAATTGAATTAATTTGTTTTTTTGTTTATTAATTTATAGTTGTATTTATTAAAACATAAAATAAGATTTAGTAAAATCTAAAAATTATTTAGTACCTATTATATTATTAATTATTTTAGTATTTTAGTAAACTATTATAATAATATTAGTCTAAATAGAAAATTAATTTTAAAAATGTACCTATAATACCTATAGCATATGGTATAGATGTGGTAATTAATAATTAGGTATCGAACAAGATGGAATAAATGCATAACAGAAATTAACCTACTTATTTAGAAATAAATATTTTGATTTAGGTTAGATAAACAATAGACAATAATAAACTCGACAGTTTTAAACACTTATAAGACCTTTAGATAGTCAATGCATATTATGATAACATACATATTATGTAATAATTTATATACATTAATAAATTTTATGAATAATCATAATTATGCGTTAAAAGCAGGAAACTGCAACCCTAAAAAAACAAAACGATAAATGTGCAATTACGTCTTATGACCCTAATGTGTTTGTAACTGTCGCCAGGATCATAATCCTACTAGCGGTGGTGAATAAAAGTGCAAGTGTATATATACAAAACACTGCGTTTTCCATTAACCAATATTCCACAGTCGAATAGCTATAAAATACAGACACGTGTCAGCGACTTAACCCTTTATAGTAGGTATGTACCTATAGCGTTTTATTGCCATTTTAGATGGTAGCCGGTATAGGGTTAACTGCTGTCAGTCTGTTGCAAGGAACAACAGTTGAACCAATTTATAAACAGAATATTAATCCCCAAACGGTCAAACTATATAAAATTAAATATAACAGTATTCGTCGTTATAATATCATCAATGACTCAGTGTAGAATTATTATAGTAAAATGCAGTAAGGCATATCAAATAATATATTACTGTCATGAATATGATAATTATAAAGGGTCCGATTAATATACAACTTTAATAAATAGTTACCAAAACTCGTAGTCAAAATATATATGATAATTGGATAAACTATATATTTTAGAGATTATTGAGAGTCCACCATATAATAATGTTTGTTTGTTTTTATATAATATATATAATATATTAAATAGACACCCAGGTAGACATGGGCTTTTGCGCATGATGGAACTGGACTTTAAAGAAATCTGGTTATAATTATCTCGTGAAAAATAAAAAAATATTTAGTTAGTTAAAACTTTATGTGCTAATTAGCCAATAATCTTTGATTTCTTTAGGTATCATTGGTGCCATACAGGTAACATAATATGTTGTTAATAGGGAAAAAAATATTGTAAAACTGCTAATTTTATAATACAATTCAAATAGAAACTGACAAAATTATTGACGATTTTATAATGTTATAAAGTATAAAATATATTTTAATATAGTTATAAAATTATTGTGAGTCTACACCTATTAAATGTATTAATGTTTAATTCTGTACTTGAATTAGGAAAAATCTAAGATGTACGCAAAAATGTATATTATAAATATTAGATTCTAAAATCTTAAAAGACCTACAATCTCTTATAAATTAGAATGGGTACGTTCGTACGCAAAAAAACTTTGAAACTTTAAAAACTTTGTTCAAAAAATTTTAACGTACGATCAAATATATATTATTTTAAATATCTATGAAATTGGTACTCTGTCCTTAATCCTTCAAGTCAAATATTGAATTTTTTCATACATCTATACAATATTTTTGTGTGTTTTATTTAACTTTCTTAATAATCTATATAAAATGTTCGTTTTATAGTTTTTCAGTTTGAAATGTAACGTGTATAATCTTTATATATATATACATAATATAGGCAATAGGTAGACTTAAAATTATAACAACACACATTAGGTTCTTTGTTTCATCCGGTCACGGTAAATACAGCTTAACGGTCGAAGCCAGCCAAAAACTAATATGCTAATAACACACGTATTATATATTACGTATACTTTTAGTCGGCAATATAAGTATACTTATAAAAGTATCGAACTCGTTCTACAGTTTATATGTTATACAAGCATAAAACAGCTAGAATTAAGTACAAACCAATTGGATTCGATACGCAGTTTAATAGTCTTATACAATATATTATTTCACATAAACTTCAAGTACTACACTATATTATATAATATTCATGTACGTATAATGTATGCTTTACAATTCACATAGAAAAATAAACAACACTTGCGTATGATTTAATTATCTAAATATAATTTTTTTTAAATGTAAATCGATATACGTAGGTACACGCTGCGGATAATGCGAATATATATTGTTATATACGCATTATTTATATTAGATCTTATTATTTTAATTTGTAATATTTATAAGTTATTAGTTTATTGTTATGTATTTCTAACCCGCCAATATATTATATAAGTATAATAGTATAATAATTATAGAAATTACAGGTTAATGACACATTTATAAAATTTCATAATATATTTTTTAATATTTTTATTTATTTATTTTATACTTATAAAAAATGTAAGATAGTTTTGAATTGAATTTACGTGTCTATATAGACTTTGTGACACAAAACAATATGAATAAACAATTATAAAATATCAAAAACTTGGATATAAGTACATCATTTAATGGGAATCCCAATACACTTTCCCGACACTCGAATGCCCGACAACATATTTTCCTGAAAATACATAATAATGTTTATAATGTTATAAACCAGGGATGTTAAGTGATGTTACAGCACACCCTGATCCACCCCACCCCACCAAATAATGCCACTACATATTACGTAATATATAAAATAGAATACAAAATGATTATTGGATGTTGTTTTCCGAAAAAATAATATATTATAGTTATAATATTTAACATAATCAGTAATAATTATAAGTTGTAATACATATGAAATAAAATATAGTATAATATAGGTAGTTAAAATAAAAAATAGTAAAGTAATTATAATAATTGTTATAAATTACAGGAAAATCAGTGGAAAAAATATAAAGAATAAAGAAATATAGTGCATTCAAAAAATTTGCCAATTTTTAAATGGGCGCGGCAGGCTCAACGTAC
Source organism: Eriosoma lanigerum (assembly GCA_013282895.1). Classification (NCBI taxonomy): domain Eukaryota; kingdom Metazoa; phylum Arthropoda; class Insecta; order Hemiptera; family Aphididae; genus Eriosoma; species Eriosoma lanigerum. Next base: position 23,232,214 of record CM023358.1, on the reverse strand, counting down.
ATCAATTGAAGTGTCGGGTATTCGAATGTCAGACAAACATAATATGTTTGATATATTATATCAGATCCTATATATAATGTATATAATATTGCACGACAAAAAATGTAGTAAGATATAGACCCAGTACATTATGAGCAAAACCTGATCAGAATATAAAGAATGATCCGATCCTTGAAGCAGGACTACTCTAAACGAGGCGTGAAACATTCGTGACCCTACGGACTGCGTCCAACCATAATAAAAAATATTGGAGGTTACCGTTTATTCCGGATAATTTAACGTGTCTGAAGAAAAATACAATTTTAGGGTGCCTATATTAGTATACAGTACCGATACGTAAATAATATATATTTTATATACAATATTATACATATGATGTATAATAAAACGTAAATTAATAGTTTTTTTTTTTTTTTTTAATAACACGCAATATTCGCATTTTACTTATTTTGGAAACTAATAATTAATGAAACGCTGTGGTTTATGGCAAAAGGAATATTATAATAATAACGAAATTCACTAGTAAAATCATATATGTTATAATATATAATATTATAATTTACGTCAACCGGAGACGATGATTTGCGTACATAAACCTATAGTAAATTTCTATATTATATACTTGTCCACCTATATATTATATAAAACACAGTTTCACCTGTCAAGTCTAATTCACACACACATACATCTTATATCGTACATTACTCGATGAAGTTTATTTTTTCATTTTGTATAAAGGTACTCTCACCATATTATATACATACATAAGTAGTTTCACTATTATTATTACTACCTATTTTTTTTTTTTTTTACCTAGAACGCGGAAAACGTCGGCGAATCGAAGAAAGACCCGGACAACCGTATAATTTAAATGTATTTTAGACGTCTTCTGACCCCAGCAATTACCTCAAATTATCCCTGTTGTACACAACGCGCTCACAGCAACGGGTTTGTTCTGGATTTTATTATTATTATTTTTTAGTTTTTTTCATTATTATATTATATAGTTTGTTATTAAAAATCACTTTTGACGTTTCTATAGCGCTCCATGTCCGTCGCGTATGCATCAGTTTCATAAAAAATAAAATTAAAAAATAAAACTATACATATTATATTATTACGTGTGTATGTGTATATTTATATACAATACGAATGATTGTGTAGTTATAGTACTGTCTGACGTTGCGATGGTGTCCATTTCGAAAATTGATAATAGCCGACATTATAATGTAATAAATATTAAATTTTTATGTTGTAATCATAAAATTATTATTATTATTTTACGCAAACGTGGAAAAACAATATGGTTCATATAAAGACATAAAGTACATAAAGTACATAATAATAATAATAATAATAATTGATTTGCAATTATGTTTTATTTTATTATATATATATATTGACAAATGTGAGTTTCTACAAATTTTATTAATATTATTAATAAAATTGCACTGAAACAATACTCTTAAATACTTTTAAACTAATTATCAATAGGTACCTACAAATTTTATAATACCTATGCCTATATTATATCGTAACATAATAATTTATATCATGGTTTATATATATACGTTTAAACTTCAAGGAATTCAAGTTAATGTAAAAATTAATTTTATTATGATGACCATGGATATAATATTAATGAATGATAGACGTGATAATTATTACTTGTTTTATATAGACTTATTATGTATTATTATATATAATAATACTTATATTGATTTAATTTCACAATAATTCTTATGTATAAGTAATATTTATTATTTATTAATTTGTTCCAAGCCGATATATATAAATAACAAAAAACAAAAAATTGATTGTTTATAAAAATATTAAAGTTAAGATTTATTATATTTATTATCTATAGATCTATTTATGTAGATAGGTACATTTAAAACTATAATATTTATGGAGAAGTTGAAGGAAAATGATCTAGTCTGTAAGTATCACACAATTATCTTTCAAAACAATAATTGTGGAATAAATAGAATTTCAAACAAAAATACAACAAAGAAATATTATTTCTCAAGGTATAAAAAAATTCTCTGAATTTATGAATTAAATAACTATTATACCTATTATAATATATTGATTATTTTCGAAATTATTTTTTAACATATTAATTTTTTGTATGCTTTGTTTAAAACGTAGTAACTATTAGAATTTAAGAAATACAAAATAATTAAATATACATTTTTATAAACGTGACCCGAATTTGGATAAAGACACAGTTAACAAATGTCTAATTTTCTCCAACTGCATTGAGTATAAAATATATTATATTTGAGTATTTATAACCTATTAATATTGCTTTATATATGATAGATATTGATAATATAATCTAACATCTACATGAGAAACCATTTCAATCTATAAAATAATATAAATCAAGACTGGGAAAGTCAACTAATTTGTTTAACTATAGTGAAATTAGGTTATTATAGAAATGTCCAAGTTAAATTAAAAGTTAAATGTTAATTTTAATTTAAGTTAACTAAACTTTAAAAATTTTTAAAATTCGTTATACTTTCAATTTTTATCATACTTTTTAAGTACCTTATATATATTGATAAATTTAAAATGATTAAAATATAAAAATAATATTTATTAGTTATTGTGAGTGAAATTAAATATAAATTAATATATTTTATTCACTATAAAAAAATATTCTTTAATTTTATTTCTTAAAATATAATTTACTAATAAATAACTTTGTATTTTAGAAAAGTTTTAGCTCATTAAGTTAACATTTAAAAAGTAATTCATTATATTAAAGTTTAACTTACACTATTTAACTGGTAAATGCCCATCCTTAATATTAATCCATATCAATATAATAGATGTTCCCCCCGCGTCCCCCCGAAATTCGAGCACTGCAGGTCCCGGTATATCAGTGGTGATTATCTTATAAATAATAATGTAAAATTGAAATTCGTTTCGTTTTACTCGTATCAATTTTCTAAGTGGTACAATAGAAATAATTCGCAGCCCGAAAAATAACAATCTTTATATCATATATCGACCTATTATTATATGTATCGATGGCGGCCGGGAAGAAAGTAATGCGAAAGCTGTTCCATCTCGACTCTCGGTTAAAAAAAAAATCTATATATATATATTATAACATACAAATATACAATATATGTACAAAATGGGAAAAATGTATTTTTGTATATAAATGTATACACCACAGTATAGACGATGGTAAAGTGAAAACGAGTGATTATATACGACGACCCCTGTGCTATAAGTCGTAAATCCGTCCCTAATATATATATATATATATATGTATGTATGACAACAATACGCACACGTGCGCGAGTTAAACTATCGCGCGACTGCGGTTGGAATTGACCACCGCGGATCATTACTTTTGCAAAGGGCGCGGCGGCACCTAACACATTGGCGAAGACTGAAGGGACGGTATCGCGTAAAACGGGAACGCGTATCAGGGCGGCAAGGGGGTCGGAAACAACGTATATAACCGTATATGGCTCGGGTTATCCTGCTGCAGTTGGCCGCGTCGGGCCGTGTTGGATCGCGTGATGGACAAACATTACATTACCGGTCCGGATCCACCGCCGTGTGTTGTTCTTTTATACATATATATATATATTATATTGTTGCAGTCTATAGAATAAGTTACCGGCGTAACATAATCTCCGGTAATGGAGCTATATATACAGTGACGTCATGTATTTTATGTGTGTTGTGTGTATACCGTACAGGCCACTGGGAGTACGCAACAACAACGTGCATCAATTACACAAACGCACGCGGTGGACGATACGCGATATATTATATTGTACGCGGCGCGTCCAACGATTTGTATCAATCAACATTATAAACAGCAGACGAGGGAAAAAAAAATAATAATAAAAAATAATACGAACGCGGTTGATATAATATATAATTTGTAAAAAAAAAAAAAAAAACAACCACTACCACGCCTAATATATGGCATTGTTGTGTTTATGTTATATATTATGTATATTTGTGTTCAGCGCGCACATTGCACGAATACCACCTATGTAAAAAATCAACAAATATATTTGACCATTTTGGGAGCCATTCGCGACCGGATCGAAGAAATGTACACCTGACCGGTGTATAAACAAAGGTTTCTAACGTTTATCGATACGGCGTGTTCGCGGATTTACCCGCTACTATTTTTCCCGTTTTACAGCACCGTCGAAACTCGTGACAATTATAACAGTACATATATTTTATATTTTACCCACAGGTACTATTTCAAGTTTGATCGATTTGTATAATATATGTAAATACGCCTGTACACACACGTAATTATTATTCGAAAACGGTCAAGTGAAATTCGTTACCTTTTGCCGTTGCGCCGTCGTCTCTTTGTCGCGTAAACGGTGCTCAGCGGGTTGACCGGCTGTACGGTCGGTGCCATGACCGCGGCCACGGCCATCGCTCCGCTGCCGGACTGACTGCGTAACTGTCCGTTGGACGCGGCCACCAGTTGATGGTGTTGCACGTGGTTCTGGTGGTGTTCGATCAGTGGCTGATGATATTGGGCTGGGGGGGCGCCGCATGGCCCCGTCCCCGGGACGTACTCCGTTTTGGAGGCGCCTCAAGCAACACGCGGTGTCAGCGCCTTGCGCCCGTTGTCGCTCGTCCGCTGACCGGCTCCCGTGGTCATCACATCTACGTACCGGTTCTGCGACACGAAAACAATAAGGTGTCGATGCTGCCGGCGTTCGATTGCTCGTCCGGTAGTTGATTTTTTGACCCAGGTCGTTGCGGACGCCACACGTATGTAAAATATACACTAAACACATAGAAAAAATAAAAGTTTCCATAAAAATTGCATTCATACAAGTTTAATGGTCTGTGTAAAAATAATTAAATTAATAAACTATTATTTTATTCATTAGCCAATTTCCATTTTTCAATAATAACTTTATATAATAATACAGTTAAATAACTTATAAGTACTATAACCAATAATAAATATTTAAATTATAATATTTGTTTTTCTTTCTTTAGTTATACAAAAATACATTTCATGTAAATTCGTTTTACAAAATAATTGCATAATCTTTTATTTTAAAAAAGTCTATTTGGATATCTATTAGAACACTAAATAAAAGATTTTTTAGTGTTTTAATTTTATTTTATTCTAAAATTTAATTTGTTCAATATTTTCAGCGTTCGCATGTGCAATATAACTTCTATTTTATTTAATAGCAGCTCTTATTTTTTATTTTTTATTTGGATAAACCAATTCTTTCATGTAAAAACTACGGGTATGGTCATAAAAAGTACCTACTACAAAGTTACAGTTGCAGTTTAAAACATTATAATAATTTACGAATAAAATAATAAAATGCCCATTTAATGTTTGTATATATAACGTCTACATATGAAAACTTCCCTTTTGGTGCCCCCTCCTCCTTTTATAAAACGACCCCCTTATTTTAATTAATAATTTCGAGATAGATATCTAACCTTTTGCGTATATTCGTCATAGTAATATTTATTGTATAATTCAAATGCACTAGTACTAATATATAATATGCTATATAACAATAATAATCAATTAAACAGATTAATCATTAAAAATAATATACATAGGTACCTTATTAGTATTTATATTACTTTCTCATTGGCGTTTGCAGACTTTTTCACAGGGGATGTCAGTATATTTAAAAATAACTCAATTTCTATCTCCCTTGAAAAATACATAAACCAGGATTTTTTTTACAAAATTACAAAGTTCACAAAACATTAAAACAATATGTACAATTAAAAATATAATTGTAAACAATAAAAAACAAGCTGACTCCGTATATCGCAGGGGATGCCAAGGCATTCCCTACGCCTATGCTATTCCTATACTGGTTATACCTCTTTATATTTTTTATTAATACACATAAAAATAATAGACATAAAAAGTTAAGTTATAGGTTACTAGGTTAGAACCATATTACATTAATTTGCAGTTCACATATTATGCGCGAGGACGGAAATTTATGTTTTATGGAATAATAATCACATAAAATTGCAAATTATTTATATTATAGAAATACAATCATAGTATTTCCACAATGTAATTTATTTTTAAATTGTTACATTTCACATCTATTATATATTATAATACTATTCGTATTATATAATATTATATATAGTACATTAGTACCCATATAGTAACAGTATAATACAATAGTTATAACAATAATAATACATTCTAATTTCGTTGTAATTTTCACATATTTTTTATTGGACATCGCGTGCAGCAATGTGCAATTTACATCACATAAAAAATACACAATATTTATAAAGGCATATTATATATAGGTACGGACCGAGCAAATATTTTCCCCGTCATTTAACTTCACGTGATTTACTTTTTAAATAGGTAGATACTGTAATTGTATATTATAATATGTATACCCATTTAATGTACTTTTTATATAACGGATAAATTTGGGAGAATACTTTGTTTGTTTTATTTCAATTATAATATGAATAATAAATAATTAATGATTTTTACACGCGTCTTAATATAATAATATATCACATACAAATTTTTCGTTATTTCTCGTTTATTTATAATACCTGTAAATTAAATATTTATTGTGCAATCTACGCACAACAAATAATTTACAAAAAAATAAAGAAATATTTACAAATATATAAAACGACTAGATAACCGATTCCAATTTTATAACAGAATTATCCCATTCATAGACCATAATCCATATAACCTATGCCAATAGGGAAATGTTTACATCACGTGATCGCTGTTAACAGTGATACAAATTTTTGTTATAATATTATAATTACTTATAATGAGAATATCATAGATGTTTTATAATATGCTATTATTTACTAAATTGTCGTCAATATGGTATAAATTATTAGTATATTATAGTATGAAGGTATAGGGCAAGTATTAAAATGTTTGTCATTGTCATTATATTTCACAAAAACAATATCTAAACAGTAAATAATTAATTACAGAATAGACTGCTGTTTGAACAAGAGGTATGTATTTACAAGACTAAATCCAAGACTAAAGAATTCTTGCATTAATAATTAATAAAATATTGGATGAATAATAAAGGTTTACATTATAACATCAACAATATAATATAATATAATATTAATCATAATATATTATTCACCATCATTTATTGTTATCATAAAATATATATTTTTAAATAGGTTCTACATTTAGCAAATAGCGTCGACCTCCCAATAATTCATTCGAAAAGTAATAGGAAGTCGGCTATCTAATTGTTTTATTTATCTGTGGAAATATATATTTTATATTTGCAGCCGGATGTTATTCTTTATACGTCAAAATATGTTTTTTTTTATTTTATTCATCAAGTTTACAAAATATAAACATAATATCAATAAGTTTAGAAATGCCCATCATTATTACCATATAAAGGTTTTATTTGTTAGTTTGATCGATAAAATGTACCTATTTATATGTATTTATAAAAATAACGTATTCCTTTCTCATAAATGTAACATAATTAGAACTCACAGGATATTATTTTCCTTAGGTGCGTGGTATCCCCCGTGTTCCCCTAAATGCTAAGTGTATAATATAGAGCAATATTTTTTTTTTCGAAATGACGTTGAAAATGCAACACATAAATAATTACTTATGTATAAATTTTTAAGTCCTAGTTATTATATTGAAAAAGTCTGTTGTAAAGGATTGAGAATACTCGTATTATTTGGTTTCTTACAACATTTACATCTTACAATATACGTATTCGGACTATAAATTGTCTGCCTCTCTTAAAACTCTCTATTATGCTCTAGTAAGACCAATCCTTGAATATGACTTGGAATCCTTCCACGAGCCTACGGAAGCTCGTTGACAATTAGAAAGAGTGTAGTGTAAATTCCTGAAATATGTTGCTTTCGTACTTAAAATAGATCATCCATCACATAATTTTGAGCCTGTCGATCCTTTATATACTAAATTTAGTCAGTTTAGGAGACTGTAGATTATTGAATTCTTTGGAAAATTCTCTTCAACTCTATTGACTGTTCACTCCTGCATTCCAAATTAATTTTTCATATTTTTTCTCGATTAAGCCGTACAAATAAAACCTTTTCAATCCCTTTACGCGCCATAAATTATGAATATAATTATGAAATAATGAACCCATTTACCGCTTTATATCTATTACTTATGGTAACCTTTCTTTTTTATGTTCTTGACTATTTACTTTTATCGGTTATCCTTTAATTCATATTTTATTTTCTTCTATTCTATTTACTTAAGTGTTTTATTAAAATTGTATTGTATATGTGATACTTTATATACACATTTATACTTTCTTGTAAACATCTTTCTAATATTCTGTATGACGTTTGTTGATCATCATGCTTGTTATAATATGCCTAAATTATATGCACCTCATACATATTTTTCGATAATAAATCAAAATATAATGGAAAAAATATTCGAAATACTTATATAACAATAAATACTAAGTTATATATTTCCCTTAAAATATTTATTATTTATTCTGTGTATTTTTTCTTATAATACTCTTATGACTATAAATTATTGTATCTTTAATTTTCCAGAATTTTCAAGATTTATCTTGTATTTTATAACAAGTACAAATCTAAACATATTATATATTATTACCTACGTTTTATATGCTTAAGTATACTTAACTATACTATATATATATATATATTTTATTTTTCATTCATTATTGTTTTTATTGTTTCAGTTTTATACTTTGTGAAAATAAATAATAGTATTATACTTTAAAGACATTATAAAAACCGAATAATTTATGTTTTTATTAAATTTAGTTACCCTTAAAGTTTTTTTTATATGATATATGATTAGGTATAATGTATAAAAAATCCTTATATATCCAAAACGTTTACAGTGTTCGTCCGTCCAAAGATGATCTTAATTCATTACCATTTGCCATTCGTTGTCATGGTTATATGGTTATATGATTATGAATGTTATTATATAACCATAGAATAATTATTGATAAATCGGGTAGGTTTATTTATTTTATAAAAAACAAATGTATGCGTTTCTATGTTCCAATAATTTAAATACCTACATATATTTGTAAATAGAATACATATATATATATATATATATGTAAACTGAAAATCATTTTTTATGCCTAATAGTTAATGCTTATTATATGTATATGCGAAAATCTTAAATATGTGAAATATTTATGTGATTATAATTACATTAAATAATGTCATAAGGCTCAATGAGAGAGGACGATTATGGAGTTTACCATTACCTGGTATATAATTGTTACAATCACTAAAATTGAATTATTATTTACCTATAAATTATATAACTAATATTCAGATTACGGTATTGTTAACTGTATTTTATATAAATAATACCTATATATAATGATATATTATTAATTTATTATATATGGTTTATGTAGAAACGAAAACTACAGATTTTATATGCTGCAATAGGACGTCCTAAATCAAAGAAATCACTTGCTTATTATATTACTATGATTCGACAATAATAGTAGGTACGCATATAATATATATATAAATATAGTCTGTGACTTGCGTGCTTATAGATATCTTTCGTGCGAAAATGTAACGAGAGTTCATGATTGAGAGCATCTGATTGAAATTCTATGTCTTTAATATATATGTTAAACAGTTAAACATACACATAAATTACTATTTAATAAATCATTTATTTAACTTTGTCCTATGTTCATGTTGCATTATATTTTGCACTCAATATAAGTCATCTTTACAATAAAGGTGTACTTTATTAATTCAGATAGTTTACATTTTATAAATATATTTAGTCACATTTAAAATAAAATTAATTTTAACTTGGCTTATTTTTTTCATGCTAAAATAGTAAATAACTAATTACTTTTAAATTTTTAGTTAAGATAATATCTAGATTGGAATATATATACTCGTATATATACCGAACATCGGAAATTGAACTTATAATTTTCACACATTTTCAAACTAAAATTTTGTCCTGATATAATTTATTTCGAACTACAAACTTTTCAAAGTTTTTCATTTTTAATAGTTGGGTTCAGAAAATTTGAATTTAGTTTGGTATATATATATGATGAAAAACTTTGAAAAGTTTGTAGTTCGAAATAAATTATATCAGGAGGAAATTTTAGTTTGAAAATGTGTAATAATTATAAGTTCACTTTTCAATGTTCGGTTCAGATCGATTCAAATTTCGAACAGTTCATTATGATGTGATCACATCATTAAACATTTGTCATACATTTGTCAATTTTATATTTCTCTTAAATTTAACTTTGAACTATAAACTAAATCAATATAAAATTTAATTAACTATTAACTTTAAAATTTTTAAAATAACTTAATTACTGAGTTACAAAATTACATTAACAGCATTTTTACTATATTTTTTAAATTATGTTTCTCAGCGTTTTATTGAAATTTTAATTACAAAATTTTACTTAATTATTTTCTTTTTATCGACAAATCTCGAACAATTGTTGTTATAATTTATAATTTAATTATTATAACTATATAGTCATATCTGCGATAGTCTGTTACTATTTTTTTATTAGAAATATATTTTCCCCGCGCAGTGTGCAGTAATGCGATAAAATTATCTGATGTTATTTATCACTATTATATTAGCATAAGTATCTTTAATATAATATTATAGTATTACCTACCTAATATATTTATATTGTTTAATAAAACGAATAGAAAATAATATTATATATTCAATAGTTTTGTACAAAATTAATCATGCACTGCAAACCCGTTTCAATATAAGATTTGTTTAATATAATATTATGTGCGTGCGATAATAGTATATATATATATATAGGTACATCGTTCTGTTTTAAATTATCCTACAGTCATATCAATTACCTATATAAATATTTATTATATATTTACGGGGACACTTGTCGCGACTCACAGGACTGATTTTAAAGAAATTTCAGTTACAAATATAGAAAGTCAAATTTAAGTTTATATTGATACTCAAATAGATAATAAGATCAATAATATTCTGATCTAACCTACCTTAACGTAATATAACTTCCCAACAAGATGGGATCGACAATCCTAGTAAAACACCTTTATATATCTCGATCTCTTACCACTCATCTATTCACACCAGTTATCTTAATATTCCTCTCTATTCCATCTACCTACATCTTATTCTGACATTCATTTTCATAACAACTCTCATTGCTTTTTAATCATCTCTTCTCATCATAACGCATGTCCAAACTCCAAACTAATTAAATCTATTTTCGCTCTCATTTTCTCCACAATTGATGAAATTCTTACACTTCCCTTTATCTATATTAAATTTTTATTCTATCCTCTTTAGGTACTCGCACTCTATACGCCTATATATTTTAGCAATTATTATTATGATAATATCGATCCCTAATTATTTTATTTTATTTATCATTTAAAAGTATGAGTATTATTTTAACGATTTTATACAAATATATATTTATATAATATAGCAATATAGCATTATATATATTATATGTTCAGGTATATAAATATAATAACTATAATTATATTGCTATGTTTTATGATTATATAATATGGTATACTTGCGTATTTATATTATTTGTTTGTAGTTGAAACTTGAATATTAAATCGCAAATTTTATGTACTTATTAATTATTATCTTTCAACTAAAATCATACTTCCAAATAATAGTGTGTATATATACTTACACTATATATATATTTATAGCTAGAAATTGAATTTTATTTAAAAAAACACGTTTTTATCGTATATTACAATATATATTATTATAGTAACATGTGAAAATTGGTGTTGAACGCACACATAACATATTATTATAATATAGGTATGCTGTTAAATATATTATATCGAAATTGAAATGAATTTGGAAGTATTTTAAATTTTAATAGAATATTATAATGAGATAAAGATAACTGATACAAATATATATACAACCATTTTTTGTACACGTTTAATATTATACTAACAAACCAATTTTAAAGTATTTACAGTATAGTCAGGTATAATACCTAACCTAAATATACGTCTATAGTATTTAAAATATTATAATTAATTATGAATATAATATATATATATATATACAATAATTGATTTTATTTTATGATAATAAAAAAAAACATTTTATACATAAATAATGGTTTTTAAAGTTATATTGGGTATAATATAATATATACATACCTATAATACCTATACCTAAATAGTACCTACGTGTGTGTGTATGAATATTTTAATATTCATATGGTTTAACAGCCAGTTAACTATTATTTTGAATCGTATATGCATTTAAATATGGTTTCTATAATATCTATATATATATCATATCTGTATATAAATACATTCGCGAATTATATATTAGGTATTATAGACGGTATAGATTATTTAAATATCACAAATCTTATATTGTTAGATGAACTATGCTGATAAATATGTTTTTATGGTTCACGCTCGAGTTGTTACAACCTGTTCCTATAAATGGTGAACATTATCAGAATTTCAGATAATTTACCTATTTTAAATACATATGATATAATTTAATTCTAATAATTATTATATAAGAATATAAAATCATAAAAACACAACAGTATATATATAAAGGTAGGTATATTCCAAATTAGTATTTATAATTAGGGCCTAGATTTTAAATGCACTAAATACTATATTAAACGAATTTTTAAAAGTAGCAAAAATGGTAATAATAATGCCCTTGAAAATGACATATTTTTATAATTTTATTTTTAAATAATTGAAAATTAAATAATTTTTAAACAATTTTGTATTTTTTTGTTTATATTAAATTTATAGAATCATTGTTATTAAATTAAATTTTAAAAGTTAAAGAACAATTACTGAAAGACATTATATATTTAAAAATGAAAAACTTAAAAATGCTAATAAAATACTTTAAAATTTTTACTTTTGAAGTATCAGTTATTACATGAATTTATCTATAATTTATTTATTTATATAAATTATTTATCAGGTATTCAGGTTTATTGCGATTTGGTATAGTAAAAACTTATAACAATACCATTATTATTGCGCTATATCTATTATATTATATATTGAAAAATAATACCATTTAAATTTATAAGCAGATAATTTGAGATTTCCCATCGGTGAATTATATATTTTAAATAATAAACTGGAATACATTTACTAGTTATATTTTTACTTTATAAGAATTCGCATTGACTGCATTATACCTATAATTATATTATAAATAGATTTATAAATATATACCTATTATTTATAGGCTTTAATAATGAACTTTACCGACAATACCTAGGTATATGATACATAATAGGGCTCTATGGTATATACCTGATATTAGCTATAAGTTAACCATAATTTATTAATATAAATTAAAGTTATACTAACGTTAGCACCGAAGAAAGGATTTATACACGCGATATGTATAAGGTATATACACAATATAATATCTTCATATGAACACAACTTTTCGCATTGCATATATATTAATCGCCGCATGTCGCGATTTCTTATGGATCGCTTAGATTCTGAGGTCACTTCTTTAGTTCAGTTTACTTTTAACTTGTTTCATTTTAATTTTTCTCGTATACTTATTGTTATCACTAATATCTATAGTTTTATTTTTTTATTGTAAAATTACTTTAAAATTGTTTGTTTAGGCGTTAAATAAATATATATTATCTCGATGAGTAGGTATATATTAGTATTATTATATTAATATAAATTGTCAATTCTGTTATAATATTATCGATCTTATGTTGAACATTTTTCACTGTACATAAATAAATTGTAAGTATATTTTGTATAACTTTTATATACAGATGAGTGATCAGAAAATAGAATAATGTTACAAAATTATAATGGAGAAGCACAACAAAAGTATATATATATAATTTAAAATTTTCCACCATATAATATGATATGAAACTTGGGAATCTTGAATTCAGATCATCCTGTATGTATATAATATAAGGGTCGTATAGCAGGTATATAAAAATTCGCAAGTTATTTTTGGAATAGGTATATTTATTTAACATAATGTATTGTAATTAAAAATTGTTGGCTATTACTAACATCATTCCTAAATTTCGAATACAATTTAATTTTTTGTTATGTAAGTAAAGTAAGCATTGTAAATATAAACTTACGTCTTTATCCAAAAATGGTACTATTATATTATAACGACCTGCAACCGTCTAGGCAATCTAATTATATATAATACACTATAATATATATATATTCACATTATTTTATAATTCAAAAATTAAAAGACGAAAAACTATAACCACGTTTTAGTTACCTACGTAAACATGTAAATAACGCGCACTGTACACTGGCCCGCGCGCACAAACACATACACACACGAGTTCGCGTACTGATCTACAAGGAAAGAGTTGAACGCGCGCGCACACACATACAAGACACCGTACACGATGACACGACGAGTCGCACTGTTGGTGGTGCGGTGGGCCGGTGTGTGTGTGTGTGTGTGTGTGTACGGACAGAAAACACCGCGGCGTCCACCGGTATGCGCATATACTGGCGCGGACCGTGGGGGCTCGGCGCGCGCTTGCTCGGCCGGGTCGTAATGTACCGTCGCCGGCACCGTCGGTGGCGGTGGTGGTGGCAACGAGGTGGTGTCCGACGCGCGGCAACTATACGACGACGACGACGACGACGAGCGTTGTCGTCCCCCTCCGGCGACGCGGCAGGCGGCGGGAGACCACGCGTATATTATTATTATTATTGTTATAACCGCTATCCGTTTTCGTTTTCCATTCCGCTTGGATTGGCGGCGGATCGCCGACCAATGGCGCGCCGACAGCCGCAATGGCTGACGGCTGTACCGCCGCGGCGGCGTTTACGATTTTCTGTATAATATTATTATATACGCTCCGTCTGTATTTCCGTGTGGGAGTGCGTCTGTCCCGCGGGACTACGGGAGTCCGCCGCCAGGCCGCGAGAGATATTATATTGTTATTTTACAATCGCGGCGCGATGTAGAGCTGAGCGCGCGCGCAAAAACACAATCGACCCGATACATATAGGTACTGTTATTATCATATATATACTCTTATACATATGCCCCGGCGGCGAAATAACAATAATATTATTGTTGTTTATAATCAAATAATATACTTATATAAGTTATAGAAGTTATAGGTATAGAAGTGTGTTAGTCGTCGGTGTTACAATATACATTACCTAGGTAATACCACATTTTTTTTTTTTTTTTTATAATGATACATATACCTATTATACGATAAATATACCTATAAGTAAGTCAATCATTCTACTTATACCTATATATACTCACAAGTCCTAAATATAGTATATATAGTTATAACGAATAACATGCGATCTGTATTGTATATATATATATACTGTCTATAGACAGCAGTTTATGATCATAATAATATATTGTGAGTATACATACCCACTTAAGTATATGCATTCGGGCGATTCTTTTATCTTACTTTATATAGATTATATTATAAAAGTATAAGTTTATATAAGTGTATTATAGTCCAGAATCTATATATACTATTGTAGGTACCACCTACATCTGCATTAATTCGCTTTGTTGAACATGTTGCAATAGTATATTGTTATATAATTATTATTTCCTATATATTATTGTTTTTAATTATTTTACCATGATTTAAATAATTAACATAGGTATGGGTTTCGATAAAATTTCTGAATATTATAATTAAGTATATGAGTTATAACAACTCATAGCCGGATTAAGGGGTGGTCTAGCCGGGGCGGAAGCTCTGGGGCCCTCTTAAGTACAAATGTGATAGGGGCGCATACAATTTTAGGCCGATACACATTTTTCTGTGATTTTAAATTATAGTTTACCTATATTTTTTAAATAATAATTTTTTTATCGATAAAAACAACTAAATACATACAAAAGTATGCTTTATAGTTGAAAAGACGTATTTTGTCATTTTCGTATTATATTTTCGATATTTATTAATGTTATTTATACTCTGTAATACTGAAAGTTTTGGTGGAGTAGTTAGAAAAATGTATTTTCTTGCGAGAGGTTTTATAAAGTATGCTCGTCATGTTTTGCCCATATGAAATTTCAGCCCTGGGGTCCATGGCTTAATATATCCTTAATCTGACCTTGACGACAAGTATTATTTCTTTAGGTAGGTATAGTTAATAATAATATAATAAAAAGCGCATTAAACCTCTGTAGCCGATCCCGTCAGTATTATTTAAAGTGAATATTAAGCTATATATATATATAATAAACATAATAAAATAATAATTATTTTCTAATTAAATTTAAAATTATAAAAGATTTTGCGTAGATTTTTTTTAATGGTATAATATAGGTTATAGACTATGTATAAATAGATTTGTACTATAATAGTATCGTATTTAGTTATATATATTATACGTATATTATACATGTAAATATTTAATTTGTTTTGACATATATATAATTATAATACTAAATAATTATTGTATTATTAATTATTCATTTGATTTATACTCAGTCGGTTATTATAGTTGACTATAATAAAATGTGTATATATATAGATATAAATAAATGATAATCATATCCTATAATATATATATATATATTGGTAGTATAGGTAATATAGGTAGGTATACTTTATACTATATATTATATAGGTACTATATATTGTATTTGAGTACCTTGCATAAAATTACATCATTCTAATTTTCATAATAAGTATAAGGTAACAACACTGTAGTAGATTTATATGATATATACAATCTGCAGTTGTCAATTTCGTTGTAAATTATAGATTTTTAATTAACTATATAAGTAGGTTAGCTAATAAATATAAATGTGCCTATATATTTTGATACATTTCGCATTACGCTCGTACAATATAATAATAGGTATATGTTATTATATAACCATGTCAATGTCAACTAGATTGTTATCACATATGGACATGAGAAAAATAAATTGTGTGATATTATACAAATTTTATATAATAATAATATTATCTTAGAAAATTGATATGACATAATATTTTTATCACCACTTATTATAGGTATATAGATTCAGCCGGTACTGACTGTATATTATACCTATATGTATATTATATTATAATTATAAAGATATATTATATATTTATATACCAATAACCAATATATAATAAATTGTATGTATCATGATTTATTAATAGACTGTCGTATTATGAAGTATGAACATTTAGCAAAGATCATAAGATATAAATTCTATAATCAAAATATTTTTTTAAACAAATAGACCATTTAGCATTTAGTGAATCAGCCAAAAAAAAAAGTCGCAATCACCGATTCTGGACGTTTCTCCTTCGTCCCTTCGGTTTTCGGAGACATTAATGCTGATTAGTGATGAATGTTGGAACTATATTGTGCACATGTTACATATATTATTATTAAGATTTGAAAGTAATTGTATAGCTTGTATTGCTTTCGAAAACCAATTTTGAACGAAGCAATATATTTTATTAAAATCACATACCATATAATATATTATTATTTTTGTAAAATATTAAACTTTAGAGGTGTTTAAAAAATCGATTGCCATTACAATATTTAAAAGTGTAAAAAAAGTGCGTCATAAAACACATTAATTTTTCAGCTTATAGTATTATATTTAAAATCAATAAGTATATATTTATGCGTTATAACTTGCAACAAAATTATGAAAAAATATTATATTATTATTCAATTTTACTAAAAATTCAACTTTAGTATTAAAAAAAATTAGGATTATGATTTATAAAAAATTGTGTAACTAGGTTAAGTATTATATTTAATATATAATACTTTTAAATTTTCAAACATTAAAACTCAAAATTACAAATTTCATTAATTACTATTTAGAAAAAAATTACATTTTAGGAAGGTATAATGGTCAATAATAATATAATGTTCTATAATGGGTCATAAAATGAAACTATTATCCATTTCAAAATTTATCCATGTACCTATATGTAAAAAATTCCTATGTGAATATATACTCAATAAAATATTTAAGTCCTTATATTTTATAATAGTTATTCAAAATAATCATAATTTATAATCGTTTTGGTCATTTTAAGTCATTTTTCCCATAGGAAAACTATTGGAAAAATCGAAAAATGACATTAATAAAGTATCAACTAGATTAAATTTTCTACCTTATTTTTGATAATTAATTATTTTTGTCCAAAAAGATATTTACTTATTTACATAAAAAACACACATTATTGTATAACTAATACATTATCCATTCCTCGCTTCGTTGTAGAATCTAAAATAATAATTATAAAAAAATTATAACTATAAATAGACTTTTAACTATATATAGTTATTAGGCCATTCTTCCTAGCAGAATATAAATTTAAAACAGAGGTATCCATTTAAAATGTAATAAAAAGCAAAATGTGATCCCATAAATATAGTGGAATTATTTTTATGATATAATAGTATTATTGTTATATTTATATTATATTACTTGTATTATTATATATACGTATAAACCTATTGCATAAAAAAATATTTATTATATAAATTGAAATTTAAAAACTCGATTTAAATACATAATAATAAGTAACTATTTTATAGATACTATATAGATTATTTGCTAAAATTGATTGTGTTACCCCTACCTATATATCTGTATATAGTATATTATATGAAAAAGTACAAATTAAAAATACTTTTAAAACAAATTTGAATCACATGATAGAAATATACATATATGGACTCAAATTTCAATGTTTTATTCGCTTCTCGTAATATAGGCGTTTTGGGTACCATTAATATTATATAATATTTATAGATATATGTTATATATAGGACATAAATTATACACGTTTTTAAAAAATCATACTCTTTTATGGGTATCTTAAATCTATATTATATAATAAAAAGTATCTCGTGGTTAAAAAATGTATGTTTTTATTATATAAAAATATATATTTATCAGTATGTACATATATGCATTGATTTTATAATATAATACATATATTATAAAATCAATGGTATATGTAAACATATACGCTATACAGTGTGATCAAAATTTCATCATATTATAAAAATGATGTAAATTATAATACCTTTTATATATGTTGTATCTATATTATATTGTTATACGCGTGGTTTTCAATATTTTATTTCCATCATTTATACAACACAAAATTATCACATTACAGTGCATGAGTGATACGAGCAAGAGCCAAGTGGTATATATAATATATACGCATATATAAAAGAAACAAAAGTAGCGAATTCATGATCAAATAATTATATTAGGCACTGTAAATAAGTGCCAATACGTCATGAATATAAATAATATATATATATATATCGATTTAATAAAAGTGAGAATATAGACGACAAACGATAAATATATATAATTATTATGTTTTATCCACTGTATAAATTTAATATTTTAATATATAATTATATATTATACACTACCAATAACGAATATTGTTATAATAAAAGGATCGAAAGAGACTTATATATAATTACGTGTGAATGTATTGTATATATATATATATATATGTATGTGTGTATTACAGATACGAAATACGCGCCGGGACGCGACCAGGTATACCCCCAACCGGGTTCCCGACGGGTAATCGCCGCCGCCGTAGGAGTCCCGTCGGGCTCGACACAAATCAAATTATGCACTTATATTCCGCATCCGTTCGACAAAAGTCGTCTTTAATATTCGTTTTCGTATAATATTATAATATTATATAATTTAACACCCGTATCGCGATCGGCTAATTTATCATATTATGTATACCTATATATATAATATTAATATAATACGGTACCAATTATACCAGGGGTGAACAAACGATCACTTGTAGACTGCAGTTTCTACATGATCCATTTCCATAAAAATTCGTCAACATCCGTCCATGATTTTCATGATTTTTTCTGTATATTATTGTGTTTATAGATCCATTATATGACATTTATATATAGGTACATAATATTCTATTATAGTCTTCTAGACAAAAAATAAAAAATATTTGGTCACCCCTTAAAATCTATTTATATATATATATATATATATATATATATATATATTTAAATGTAGCCCCCTAAGTTTAGCTAACAAAGTCCGAAATCGCACACACGTATGTCATCTTATATACGGCATTTGTGTAAAACGAATTTCTGATCACTCTGTATACGTGTACCTATAACCTAATATGAGCAAAATATGCGTGATTTACTAAAATAAATAATTTCTAACGCAATGTTTATGTATATATACATAATATTTTATACCTATAGGTACTATAAACGTTTTGGTGAAAACCATTATAAAAATGGAAACCTCTTAAGTTAAATTAGGTAGATAAATTACGGCTTATAATAATTATAATTTATTAAGTGTATTATTATACCTACCTACCTATCTACCAATATATTGATTGTAGGTCAGCAAAAAAATACTACACGATGTCACAATATATATATATATATATAATATATTAATATCCGTTATAGGTATATTTATAAATTTAACTATACAGTTCATGATCCTTTTAAGAAAAATATCGAAAATTGGAAACTTCTCTCGTTAAATAATATTATAGGTATAGATACCAATATTGCCAATTAACAACTTAATATAGGTACATTGGTATTTACTTAAACATAAATATATATATTTAAGGTATATTAAAAAAAAAAAAACACGAAAGTCTGTATAAAATCGACACGGAATAATGCAACATCAATGTATTATTATACCTACACCTACGAAAATGGTTGTAATTTTTTCTCTTTTTAAATATTTTGTATTTTTTTTATGGTTCTCGTACTGCAATATGCAGAAAATTGAACGAATCAGTATAAATAATAATTTCCATAAATATCTCTAACAAATATATAGGTATATTGTAGGTAAAAATAATTTATAATTTTCAAACTTTTTATGTGATATTAAAAAAAATTATAATTATAGACATATTATTTGTTTATAATTAAATTTTGTACACTGTCCCTTATAATATATTTTTTATAAATTAACCTTTGCAGAATTTTTCACATTAGGTAACGTAGTAGGTATTATAATATTATTACATATTGTATATACCTAATTTATATTTATAGTCCAAATGTATACGTTTTATTATATATATATATATATATTTATGTAAATACGATTATTGGTGATCATATATTAATTTATCATCCATTTGGCCAGTATCCAATGGTTAGGTAAGTATATATATATATATATAGACAACTTGAAATTGCATTCTTATTCTTACGCGATTTATATTTATTTACTGTATATATTATTATTATTTTTAATATTTTTAAATAAAGAAATGTTTAATTAAAATTTATAAAGCACGATTTCTTATACCTATAGAATCACGCTATTTGTACACCTAAGAGGCTAAGACTTTAAGACCAACAGTAAACAACGTATTATATATTATATTATAATATAATACAATTTATATATGTATAAAAAGTAAAATAAAATATCAAAGCAATGTCTAATATAAATCGTTATGTTATTGCCATAAATCTCGTCAACACTCGTATATCACTAGACATAATATAGTACAACAGTAGACTGGTAATACGCAGTGCAATATGTATTATATAGGTACTACATTTATTAACATTATAAATTTCATATACCTACGAAACATACGATTTATATAAAATAACTAAACAAATAAAATAATAATTTTAAATCAAAATATACTTATATTTTATATATAAAGGTTAATGATTTGAACTAAAGCTGTATAAATTCTAACCTAACCATTCACTTTCGTCGTAAGAAAAGTGTAATAGACATAATTTCATAATGCATTGTCTCAAAATATATATATTATTAAATGAGCCAGGATAATTAATGAAAATATTTATAAATGTAAGGAAAATAAAATGTATGCCTGTAACTAAATTAAACGTCTCTATAAATGTATACTTAAAAAAAAGAATTGTACCTATATATAATAATGTTTTTTTTTTTTTTTGGGGGGGTAAATTTTTTTATATATTTTTTATTTTGAAACTTTTATTTACGAAAACCGGGTTTTTTTTTATTTAATATTAGTTATTATTTTACTTAAATATATTAAATTATGATGTACGTTATTTTTACATTTTTTAATAATTATATTTAAAACATATTATAACTTAATTAGATCTAATTGACTATCGATAGTCCAGTATTACTACCGCATTCATTTACTATATCGATGCTTTATATAGTATAGACAGATAATATCAATTTAAGTAATTGCTTTTAATCAATATGAATTATAGTATGACTTATTTATTTAAATTTTTATTACATTAGTGTGGTAGTATTACAGTTTTTATACCATGATTATAAACATAAATGGTTTTGGTTAATTCAGGACTATTTATGTTTTTTTATTTTGTTATCTTAAAATAGTTTGAGTCATATTATATACTTTATATAAATACAATATTATTATTTTAATGTTAATAAGGATATAAAAACTTTTGTATCTGCTTCTATAGCAAGTATTATATGATATAGAAAATATTATGGTCTTTAAAAATATATAGGTATAACATATATCGTATTAGGAATTATGTTCACATTTTTCTCTCTCAAAAAAATAAATAAATATTTTCAACAAATTATAAATAATTCAATTTTCAATTATAGTAAGTATCCATCAAACTCTATTAAAATGTAATGGTAAAAGTTAATTTTTTTAAAAGTAAAATATAACCGTTAACGCGTATCTATATATATTATAATACTGCTACAACTGTACGGAAATTTCAAAGTAATTTGCAATATTTCATGTTACATAAAACTTTATTATTTGTATAATATATATTTCTAATTACACTGCCATTTAATATAATAGCATATTATAATAGCAATATAATAGCTAGTATGTCTTATAAAGGTTAAGTTAATATTAGGGCTTTAAGTTTTATGTGTAAAACTATTTATGAAATATTAAAATTAGAGTTGCTGTTTTATATTTACAACAAACTGAAATAATAGTAATAATTTAAAAATATTCATAGATAAAATAAAATAATTAGTTTCATACAACTTGTTTCATATTATACTATTCTTACAAATGAGATTTTTACATAAAGTTGTTGGCTGTACTAAAGTGCTAATACCTATTGTTTATATAGACACTATTACATTATAATGTATCATTTTTTGTATACCTACTTAAATTAGTTTATTAAAAATATATAGTATATTTCACTTGACTATTTTCCAAGATTTTACTGTTTTTTTATTTTATTTTTTATTTTTATTTTTTTATTGAATATATATGGTTTTACGTTTAAAATGTTTAGTTATGTTTAATAATATTATAAATTTAAAAAAAAAAATGATAAATTTCCTAATAAAAGTCGTATAAACTAATACAACTGCCGGTCGTACTGGTTTTTAAAATTAAAATATTACCTATATAATCCAATATAAAAAAAGAAGTTTAAAATAAAATAACACGAAAATGCAATTTATTGGTTAACTTTACATAAATATTTATACTTTCCGTGAATTTCAGTGATACTTTGAATAATAATAATAATAAAACTTTCTTAAACTCATCGGTTTAAAAATAGCCCCCGGTCGCATTCGACATCCGTCAAACGATTTTTTTTTTATATAAATCCAACGTTATACATATATGCGTATAGTTCTTCTTACCTCAATCGACATAATTGAGACTATGATACTTGAGTGAAGGGGTAAAATCCTCAGGGCTCTGATACACGTAATTATAGGCTTGAGATTGGTATTATAATAGTCCACCATTGGTTGGCCTTCGATTTTTGTTGTATTTTTCTTTAATTTTATCTTATTTATTCCTATGTGTAAGATTTTTTTCCCTATTTATTTTTCAATCGCATTTTGGTCACGCTATATCACTTTCTTCGTTAAAAAAATAAAATGTGTCTATAAGCACATATTATTACTATTATATACATCGTCATATCGATATAAAACTAGTTTGTAAAATGTATATACGTATTTTATCATAATAGGCATATATATATATATATATATATATACACCTAACTATATATACTGGCTTTATTATTATATTTATAGACATTATGGATATAGATAATTGTATATCATATATCTTACAAAAAAAGGTTGTTTAACATTCTCTATAAGTTGGTAGGTACATAAATATAGATAAACTTACTTTTATTTTTTTTTCGGTAACATATTAATATTTAAGTACTTATATGTAATATATATTATTTATTATGTAAGAAGCATTAATTTTGAATTAAAATATAATAATGCCTTAATATTACTAATTTTACAAATATTATAATTTTTTACATATTTTTATTGTATGAGTATAAATTATACTTATACCTTACGTACGCTAGAAAATAAATATATGCCGCGTAGGTTGACAACCTATATATGGCTTATATATTCCCTATAAATTTCTAGTTCTATAATTATATATACATATCTTCAATATCATAATATAAATGTATTTATATTTTTTCAATATAAATACTGCATGTATATAAGTGTAGGTATGTCGTATATACAGAATTGATCAACATTTTACCACGATAAAAGTTATGGGAATTAAACGAGGATCATAATATATGTTTTCAATGTTATTTCCATTATTTTGTCTACACATATATATATATACACCAATTATTACTTATTTTACAGCTATGAACTTTACTATTTTTTTTTTTTTTTATGGTACCTATAGTTTAGTCAAGGCCACTGTAATTGTTACTTGAAATATACTTTTTTAAGGAGAGTCCACATTTCACAAAAGTTTATGTTTGTATTAAGTTATATTCATTTATACATTTAATTTTCCTGTCTTTAATAAAAAAAAAATATTTCAGTTAAAAAATCAAACCCCAAAACTACACTTGCGTTCTAATGGTCGAAGTGGTGGATAACTGGGAATGAAATTCCTCAACTTTTTTGAGCTCACGTTTTTTTAATTCTATATTTTTTAATATTGTCTAAAAACGGCCTTAGAAGTATAATATATCTAAATGTTTATCTATCCCTCCAGTTATTTTGACCTACTTCGACCGAACTGACAGTAATTATAAAAACTTTAAACTCTATTTTATATAAACATCTATAAATATTATAACATTTAGTTAATTGTTATCATTAATTTTTAATTTATGTCTACGAGATATATTGATAAAACTTAAAAAAAATTCTATACAATTGGAAGATCGTAAAAAGGAAAGTATAAGAAATTGTAATTTTTATTTACTAGATATATACAGTTGTAAATAATTTTGATAGTATACATTTGTTGACATTTAATTGTTTTAAATGTTTTAAATATTGTATATAATAAGCCATGTAATATTTACAATAATTCAATTTGGCCATTATACAATATATAATATTTTGAAAACCGAAAACATAATTTTTCTATGGTAATATGATTGTTTAATTAGTACTATTATATCTATATTATAATATATTATTGTACATATAATAACGATTTAATAACGTATTTTTAGGAATAAAAGGAACAAATAAATGTTGTTTTCGTGAATTGTGCGTCACTATATTTGTTTTATTTTTATCTTTATTTTATTGAAAAATGTCATTTGTTGTATTGATTTCCTCGTTATTACTAGTGTTTTTTATTTCTTTCGTACAAAATGACGTCAATGTAACGGTAATTAACTAAATATTTCTTTTTCTTTTTAATATTATAAATTCTTAAATTATACATCACTACATATTCAGGATTCTGGTGTAATTCCTTGGAAGAAAGGGGATTACGCCATAACATTTTGTAAGTGTGTGTGTATATATATATATATATATATACTTATAGTATATTGGAGAATTGTCGTAAAACTATTAGATATGTAATTATAACGAGTGATATGTGACCTTAAAACGATAAATTATATAGGTACCTATACCTACTATATATTATATTATGTTATAATACCTATGTAAAATTTATATACCACGGCTATAAAGATTATGAATTCAAGGACGAGCTTTTTTTTAAAAAAATATTACGATTATCTAGTATAATTGCATTATTTATTTATAAATATATGCCTATTAATTCAAAAAAGTATATATTATTTTACCTCAGCAAATAATATTGAGGCAATATGTGTTAATAATGCGTGTATAATTAAATATATTATGCGATTTAGCTGCTGTATAATATTATAATTTATAAATAAGGTAGATTTTTGTTTGAATTAAATATTAAAAAGTTTCGATTCGTTTATGTTTATATTTTATGATATAGGTGCCTATAACTATTATTAATATAATATAATATAGATATATTATGATTACTTATATTTAAATAGTTGCACAGTTCAATGACAATTTTACGCATAAAATCAATGTAAAATCTTAGGCTATTGAATATACCTATACTATTGATACACATCTCTCACCTTGTATATACGAAATTATTAAATATTATTATTATATTATAAAAATAAAGAAAATCTAATATTTAAAACGTACTTATATAAGTATGATATTGAACTACCGATTACATTATAATGTCTATAATAACACGAAAATTTGATATCTCTGTTTTTTCGCAGGTTAGATATTCGATTGTTTTTTCTTTTGTTATTTACGTCATGTGTCTATAAATACAACATGGAAGGCTATAGGTATAAAAATATATAATTATTTCTTCCGTATAACTATGATTTTGCGTTATTATATAAATTGTATAAATTATATATATAATATAGGTTGTTTACTATATTGTGTATTACGAGGATTTGACATTATTTATAGTATAATATATAATACCTATAATAAAAATTTATCCGTGATCCGTATTTCGTTAAATTTTAAATGAGTAATATGATTTTTGTATGAAAGCTAAATCTATCCCATAATGTAAGTAATTTATTCCTTTATTATACTAAAAATGTAAAAAAAAAATTGTTATCGGTACTGTTATCGAAAACCAAAAGAGGAATTTTTGGAACCGACCAAGAACCGGAACCGACCCATATCTACTCTGTATACATTAAATATACTTAGAAATGATGTACTTATATATTATTATGTATTTTGAAAAATACGCGTAGGTACTTTTGCTACTTATTAAAAATAATTGTCTGTCTAAATATAAGTTTGTCTTCCGAGAGAACGTACCAGTGGGTACCTATATTGTATACACCTATGACCTATGTCAGAGATAATTATTATACTATATACCTGTGTTGCCTTTTCTTTATAATAATATTTTATATAATATATATATATTTATATATACACGGTTTTGATTGAAGTTTCCGGTCGACGAGGCGGTGGTCCGAAGAGAGTCCCTTTCGGCAAATCGCGCCGGAAAATAAACGAAACACTTCTATACCTATATCTATACTTATAATATCTCGCTCAGCACACATTTATATATATATATATATATATTATATACGACCATACAGGTACAATATAATATTGTGTTTTGTATCATTTTCGTTTCACACACTCGCGTGTTATGGTAAAAATATAATGTATACACAGAGTGATCATAATATTATATTGTACTACAAAAATAATGAAAATATAAAATATAATATTACAAATGTGCGTATATATATACATATAATTCCTAACGTTTTTGTAACATGACATCCTGATCATCCTGTATATATATAAACACTTGTGTGTAGGATATATCATACATATATACATGTACGAGTATGTATATATATATATATATGGACATTGTACACACAGGGTTCGCGTGATCAACTGCATTACGGGCGCGTGTTCATTTTCGCATGTTGTCAACATAAACAATGCGCCCGTCCGTATCATATTATAAACATAGGTATACGTAGGTACTATTTTTAGATATATGTAGTGCACCCAGTCTCGTATCAGTCTCATAATAGTATTACGACGACGTATAGGTACGTTACTTTTGTAAATAATACTATATGGTATAGCCATGTGGTTTTTTAAGGTTTTTTTTACAATTTAATATTATTATTTGTGCAGTTTAACAGTGTATATGATATTGTATAGGTATATCTATAGACTATAGGTATACAGTATACAACAAGGCTGGAATAGTTAAATAATTTTTTTTCTTCAATTTATTCAATTATAGTCATTTTAAAAATGTTATAAATTAAAAGTTTAAAAGTTAAATATATTGTATATATAATTTAATTTTGAAATATATACAATTGCATTTATTATTATATTATTACGAATTAAATTAAATATAAAAACATTTTATTTCTTATAAAAGTATACATAATAGTATATTCTTTAACTTAACTATTCATAAAAAAATTATTCATTTAAAAATAACTTGGGTATTTTAAAAAAAAAAAACTTTTTAAGTAAATATAAAAAAAGTAATTAATTTTACAATTTTTAACACAATCAAAATAAACTTATAGCTTTTATACTTTAGAACTCGTTAAAGTGCAGTACCTTGCCCATATTATATATATACGAATATATAATAAAGTTTACATATATATATGTAATTATTATAACAAGAATTTAACTAAACAAAAGTTTCTATTCAAAAAGGGTTATTTTTAAAAATGAGAGTTTGAAAGACTCGTGCTCTACGTCATTTACTATAGGTACAGTGTTAAGGTATTACTACATTTAAGATTTTTTTTACAAATTTTAAATTATAAAAATACAAATTTTTTATGATGCTATTTAAATACTATTTTTTATTTATATTATTTTTGTGTTCCTTTTCCTTCTCCCGACCACTAAATATCTTTCATTATAAAAAATAATATACGAAATACAGTAAAGTATTAGTAAAAACCTAATTTTAATTATTTTATATTTTATATTATGTATTTCGTAGACGTGACGTTAAATAATTTTGGTAACCGTCCGGTTACTGTGAATGCGGAAATGATAAAGTGCTGCGAACAAAACGACGACACAGATTTTAATTGCGACGTACGTTTTGAAGTATTAATGTATTATAATACCTGCTTTATATCGTAAACAAATTGTGTTTGAAATTTTAAACATATGTATATATATATATATAGGTACATAAGTCATTTTTATTTTTACACTATTATAGCATTTCAAATTAATTGGAAGCAACATAGATTTGGAAGCACGGCGTATTAAAAATATAACACTCCTGTACCTAAATATTGTAAGTTATTTAAATTACATAATATAACATATACATATAAAATAATATTTTTAAAAAAAATATATATATACGAGGGCTAACTCGTATAACTAGGACTCGGAAGTTGTAGGAGCTCAAATAGACAAAATATGAATATAAAAATCTAAAATATGCAAAAAAGTAATATAAAAATAAAGAGATTAGAAATTATTTTTTAGATATGTGATTTATTACGATTTAGCGTCTAGAACAAACTCATTCGTGTACAACCGATAATGATCAACAATAATTTACAATTGCGATTAACGATAAAATATTTACGGAATTTACGTATTTTAAAAATAAGAATAGATTAAATACGCACTGTGCCGTGTCGTTAAGTTAATGACTACGAAAGTAACCTAAAAGCAGGGTAACGATGACATTAAATTCCTACGTTACTTAATTAAATATAAAATACATAGTTAAAAAAATAAAAATATTAATTTAAAAAAAAAATTTTCAATATGCGTAAAAATATATGAAAGTTGACAAAATTGACGTTATATAGAATAGATTGGTCTGCTATAAATCAAAAGCATATATAAACAAATATGCAATTCCTACAACTCCCTAGCCCTATTTATATAACTATACTTAAGATCTAAGACGAATAATATTTGTAATAATATTCAAAAATTATAACTTATAAATTAGCTATATATCGTTGATTATATTATATAGAATCAAATGAATCAATAGTAACTATATATGTTACAAGAATTCCAAATAGAAAATAATTATACATATAAGTATAATAAGGTTATATTTCGCCCATATCATTATTAAATGTTGACCCCTGATAAGCAATTTACAATTAAAATTAATAATCTTATACAAATAGATTTAAATTATAATTTTTTCATAATATAGAATACTTAATTTATATAAATATATAGTTATACCTATAGGTATATACATTTTCTCTTAATTATTTCTTTTATACATACAACAAAAAAGTTTGTGTAGTGTTACATTATTGAACACTTGTATATATAGGGTATATATACGAGTATATTAAAAATCATATTAATTTTTGTCGATTTCCATCTATAACTGCGAGAGCTGCAGGATTATTATAATTTGTAGATTTTTTAAAAAATTATATATAAGTACACTTAAATCATTTCAAAATACCATATGAAATACCTATAACAATCAAATCGAATCGATTACCGAAAATCTTACTAATATATAACCGCATCATGCATCTGTATATTATGCAATAATTATATATACCTATATATAAATTTAGACAATCCACGTAAATTGAAAAAAATATACTATATAAGTATAACCTATATATAGTATTTATGCGTACGGAACAAATAATTATCAACAATAGTATAGGTATATATACGTATAATTATTGTTATGCATACAAATAGTTTTATTGTTATTAATCTTTATATAACGAGTACCTATATAGTAGGTAATATAATAATATATATTATATTTATTCATATTTAAATAATTTTCGCGTTTATATCATAATATAATATATTATATATATACTATATAAAATACCCATACAATATAAATAATTATATAACAGAGGCATTTATTTTCACTGCTTTTTTTGTATAGTAACACCAATAGTTACTATTAAAAAAAAAATTGTTCAGTTTTTTGTAGTTTTAAGTGTAACCGACAACTATACCTAATATATATATATATATATAAATGTATAATAATGCGGTATATAATGTTAGGTAGGTATATATACCTGCTGATACCTATACACAATATATATTATGTATACCTTATAATATATATTATTACTTTTACGGCCCGGTCCCGTTTTGTCGTTTCGTCCTTTTATAACACGACGTGAAAACTGGAAAACGGCTTGAGTTCACTGGGCGTGACCTCCGCGCGATCCAATCAAAACCGCAGCAACCGGTTGCGTATTATTGTTTCCTCGCGGGTGCATTGTGTATATTATTATACGTAGGTACCTATATCTATATAATATATAATATGTTGCGATGATGATAACGACCACATAACATTACCTATAATATATGTGTATATATTACATGCGTTTATATATGTATAGTGATATAATGATGATGATGATGATGATAATAATAATAATATCGACATCGAGACGAGCCGGTTGTATGTATACCATATATAATATGCAGTATAATTGACGTGAAGCAATTATATTCGACGGCCGCCATGTTAATAATTTATAGAATAGGACAAATATAATAAGAAAAAATTCTATACCTATATACCTAGGTATAGTTCATATTATAATAATGAAAAAAAAAAAAATATATATATATACGAACCCACTATGTATAAAAAATAAAATAATAAACATACGTATAATTTGTATATTGTATATACGTATTTAACATGATAATATTCATTGATATATATATATATATACCTACACCAGTACTATGCTAGTGGCAGATTTTGAGTAGAGGGACCATAGGGGCATTGTTTGGCATCACCCTTTGACATTTTTTACTTTCGATTTTGGTTATCGATATGGAAATTGTTGATATAAATGGCTCATAAAAACGCTATAATAAAACTCAAACATTTTTTGTTTAACATGACACAATGAATTATGAATTTCCACTGAAACAATAATAATAAATAATAATATGTACATCAGACTATAGGTAGCATATATAGATATTAAAGATTAAACAGATAATAAACAATAATGATTACAAAAAATTTCTTATTTTACTTTTTCAATGGCATACATTTATCAATCAATAGTCGACCATAAAACGATAACACAACGCAATTAGCGTATACGATGAAGTCGTACACTATATAAACGGAATAAATTGGCCGTCTTTTAATTTCGTCTTGTGCGAAATTATTAAAAATTAGTCAATTTTTTTAACCAAAACAGTATATAACTGATGCTATGATCTTTTTTAGTGTAAAAAATTATGATATAACAGCAGTTAAACGGTGTACCTAATACTTTTTCGTAAATCCTTGCAAATATAATTTTTTTGATATTAATAATTTTCCTAATTTTTTTATGTAGTGTGGTTTATCTATTTCATTATGAGTACCGTCATGAACTTGCGTGTCCGACTAATGGCGGAATAAATTTGCCGTCGAGAACATGCATGTGTGACGAAGTCGTATACACTAACTACGGAATAAACATATGCCGTCGAATAATGTTTCCCATGTGCGATGCAGTCACACTACTAAAAGGAAATAAATTTCCCCCGTATCAGATCTTCCGTTTTTGCGTAGGCAAACACCTAACTCTCAATAATTTTCCTCCGAAAAACAGATTCCGTGTTCGTTGCACTGCCATAAGGGTTAGATGACGCACACAACAAATATTAATATAATTTCCGTCATTTCAATCCCGAAAGGAAAAATTCAAAAATTCCAGAATTCCAAACGTAATTGATTTGTCACCAAAAGGTATCACCTGTCGACTACTAGATCACGGACGCCTCTAAATCCGTCGAAGGCGTAAAGACTACAAAATTTCCTCCCAAAACGAAATCGATATGCCGTTTGCTAGTATATATAATTATGTATTTAATATAGGTAATACTTTTTGTATATAATTTTTTTTTAAAGTTTTGTTTATATTTCATATATTTGTTTCCGGTCCGTGCATAAACATATCATTTCTATTGAATTTATCACCACAGCGATGCAATTGTTGAATTTCATATATTTATTTCACATCAAGATATATTTAAAATGATTAGTATGTCATTTGTTCAATAATAGCGATTAAAGAAGGTTGTTATTTGCACAATTTTTAATTATTAGTCAATTTCTTATTCCATCATGTTCGAATACGATCCAGATTTGGAATGGTCAGATGGCGGACAACTGGCCAAAGCTATAAAAAGCAAGAAAAACGGCGGTACGCAAGATAAGTTACAAAACCGTGGATACCAAATTCCATTATTAAGACACATAGACATTCCGTTCATTTGCAAGATATAGCGGTCAGCTTACCAATATCGTATAGCCCGAGTCCGGTAAGAGCGATAACACAGGTTCTATTATACCTACAGAGGTATAAGGTAGTCACAGCATTAAGAAGTCATCCAGCGAAGACTCTTAAGAGTCCGGCGGACATTCTGAAGAACGTTCCAGAATTTTCACCTAGTCGTCCTATAACAGAGGTCAAGCGTCCAATAAGCCCTGCGGTAGACACTATACATTCAGCGGTGGATAACTGAAAATTGGCCAACGAGAGCGGTGAGCCGACATCTTCAAAGGATAAATATGTGCAGGAATGGTTGTTGAGGCAACAACGGTCCGTCATTGACGATCATTTTAAACGCGAATTGCTCAACAAACCGACTGCCACCACAGCTAAAGTACAGAAGATGCCCGTCGTGCGCAGACTAGAGAATCCTGAGAAGAAGCCTATGGTCGACGAACGAATAGCGAAGAACGTGCGAAAACCGTTAGTAGAAACGAGAACTCCGACACCCAAACCCGAAACGAAAACTATAAAACCGAAACTCGCGATTCCCGGAGTCACGCATAAACCATCCTACACGTACAGTTGCGCTCATATATTTTTAAAACTGTTGATACACAAATAATGATATGGATCATTAATCAATTTCAAACAAAAGAATTGGTTTAGTTTAGATAAACCAATATCCCAAAAAAATATTCTGATACCATATATTATAGTATTTAAATACCGTTTTTAATACATATTTTTGGAATTGAATGTAATAAATTATATCAAATATATTAATTTTATATCAAATATGAAGTTAATCAGAGATAAGATTAAATCGTAGTTTGCAATCACTATACTCAATATTAATTGTAACTTATACCAAATATAATATTGAACTACATGTTAAATTATAAAATTGCGAAATACAGTCCACTTTTAGTTTTTTATAGTCCACTATTGGTTTTACAAAGATTTTTTTTTTTTACTATTTACTATTTATAATATGTACCGGCCTATAGGTAATTTATAATTTATTATACCTAATTTATAATACTTCAAATTACAAAAAGAACACTTAGGTAAAAATTAATATTTTCTATTTTTAAAATAATTATAGATTTTATATAGAGATGAATTGATTTCAATATAATTGAACATTAATAGGTATAGGTCAAACTAATTTTAGAATATAATTTTATGACCATTTCTAATATAATGAAAGAATAACATTTATTATAATTTATATATTTTATGATATTATAATACTGTGTTTATTTATTATACATTTGATATTAGGGTTTTTGCTGTAGATCTATTGATAAACATTGTGCAGTTCAGCAGTTGTTATATTATATATATATATAGATCATAAACATTATATACGGTACGTACTTATAATCTTACATATAAATTGTCAAATGATCAATAATCTTGTTGAAACTTAAATGCGTATTTTAATATGTATCACGCAAGCATATAGTTAACACTATTATTTAATTAATTATTAATTATTATATAATAATGTTTTACTACTTATGTATCTTACGTATTGACTACATACATAACTAATATATATACTAATATATTAACTATATTATTTATGTACAGGATTACTTTTAACTTACTACACTATATATAGTTTCAATGGTAAAATTATTATAATTTATAAAAATTTTATTATAATTATATGGTTTTATATTTTATTGCGCATATCTTTATAACTTAAAAATTAAAAATTTAAAAATTTTCGAAATTGCTCAGAAAACTTATTTACTAAATTATCTTGGTTAAATTACCAATATTTGTATAAGACATACTCATAATATTCTTAGTTTCTATTATTATTATAAGGAAAATAGTTAAACATTTATTATTTAAGTTTTATTTTCGATTTAGTTATATTCATATTAGAATAATCTATAACAATTATAGGTAACAATAATATATACCTATAATTGTATAGTAACAATTAAAATTTAATTTATTTAACTATACCCATATTATAATATGTTTATTTTTTCTATAAATTAAACTAAATTCATGTATCATTTGCACATATATATATGTATGTATATAACTAGTACCTACTCATATAATTTTCATATAGATCGATGCCACATATGAACTAGAATATTTAAATTACTTTTACAAAATATTTTTTCCATGTGTATATATTTTGGTACCATACCATTTATATCCCCACATTAGTTTTTAAATTATAAAAGTATAAAACGTATATAGTTAAAAATGTTTAAATTAGACTTATCTAATATCTCCCCCAGTATAATTTTTACGTTTACCTAGGTATGTTTATGACACACTCCAATGGCTAATATATGTGCCTTTTTTTATTGTAGTTATTATAAATGTTACCATTGGCAACCGCGGTTAAAAAAAAGCTTATAGCTAACTTTCCATTTTCCCTTCTCATATATCATAATAGTTATTACGTTTACTATAAATTATAATAGTAGAATGTATAAGTTATATTACTTGCGATTTTTGTGTTTATGGTTATTGTTCGTCTGTAGTAATTAAATATAATATATAGCTATATTTTCGTAATAATGATACCTATAATTCACAAGATACGAGTATATTGTGATGAATACCTACTTTGTTATATGTCTTACTAAAATACATATAATATAGGTACTTTTTAAGTCCACCAGGTAAAAAAATCGAATTAACTTTCAATAATATAAAGTATAAAGGTCCCAATGGGCAATTGTTAGATAAGTTTATATGCATAAATAATAATATGTTTATAAATATATATGTATTTGAAAATATAATACTGAACACTAAATAATAAATAGTGAACAAAACATTATACTTTGCGGGTTCCTATAAACGATTTCAGATTTATGATATTCAACCCCTACTATCTGATATATACATAGGTAAACCTGCTAAACCTATTTTTTTAAAATTCAAACATGATATTTCTTAAATACATAGCGCTGCAACTATCTTCATTTTTATTTTACAACAAAATATTACTTATAAATAATTGTATATAATATATTTTTTTAAATACATTACATAAAATTATATTATATTATTCTCGAGTGTATAACTTATTATCTACCTATCTACTTTATTAAATTTAATTAATCGAAAAATTAAATTAATTTTTCGAAAACGATTATTATAATAATAATGAACACATATTTTAAACTAAGTACCTCCTATAGGTTTATTCTATAATTATATAAATATCAATATTTAATTGTAATTTTACATTTCCAGTTATATAATAGGTTGGTACATTATTATAGGATAACTTAATTATATGATTTTTTTCTATTTTGTAATAACTTTATTATTCATCTCCTGTCGACAAACCTTAAAAAGATATACTTAACCTTACAGACTTGTACATAAAACGTATAATAAATTAATAACATAATAAACGTAGATTTATAATATAAAAATGTATAGGGTATAAATTGAGGTTATGTTGGTACCGGACATCACAAAAACAAAACATTGATAATCTATAGTAATTAAAACATATTTAAACCTGCTATAGTTTTCTATTTATACAAGTAAAATATTACCTACTGCACCAATAACATCTTAATATTTTGAGATAGCTCTTTTTTTTTCAGAAAGAATTCTTGGTACTATGTATACAATAGAGTGGTCCTTAATTTTTAACTTTTGAATTTTTGAAGTCTCAACCCCCTCTATAACTAAGGACAACCCTAATATACACTATAATATACCATTAATTGATAACCTAATCTAACATATATATGTATATATTTTAATTGAAATTGAATTGAGAAAAATTGAATCAATAAAGTATAAGAAATATGTATCTTTTTTTATCTGGTTAAACAAAATGTTAAAAATTTTAAACACACTACAACCTCAATTTAATCGACAGCATTTTAACTTTGTATTTTTAATATAAATTATATAGTATATACTTATATTTATCTACATAATTTAAACAAAAAACTATAAATTAGTTTTTAATAATAGATTATATTATTACAAAAATAATTGGTGAAATGAACCCACTATTATACAGCCATTATAAGGCAATAAATAAACGTTGTAATTTGTAGCGAAAAAAAATGGAATATATAAGGTACAATAAATTAATAGACTGAACATTTTTTGTTTAAATAGATTCTATTCTATAAGAGTAAACTTCTTTATGAATGTGTGTATGATGTATATTGTACCTATATTATATCGAAATACATATACCAAATGTTATAGAAAAATTTATATAATTTTAGTTATAGGTACCTAATAATTTCTTAAAAAAAATTATAGGGTATCTACAATCCTATATATTATCTATTTTAGCCATTTTTCCGTATACAATATAATAAGTATTTTTTTTTTTATTAGTATTATGCCGAAATATTTACAGAAAATTCAATTTAAACTCTTAATAATTATATAGTCAAGATTCCTAGATAAGTGTATTAATTTTAATAATCACGCGAAACGTGTTTCACACTTTACTGTCTAGTTCATATTATATTAACTGTCAGGAGTGCATAGGTATATAATCATTATAGTATTATTATGTATACCTACTAAGTTACAAACATAAAAATGCGAAATATTGTAAGTAAATTTTCTACGATTGATTTTTATTTGCAATTCAACATATTATGCAAGTAATATTATAATTACATTTATTCTTTCGTAGGTAATATAGAATTTTAATAATATTATTTTTATTTTTTCTCATAGATTATAAGCATAATTTTAAACTTTACATCATTTTTGTTCTACGACTTTTACTAAATAAATTGTGTCGATTATTTGAGGAATAAAACATTCTCATACAATCACTCAGGTATATTCAGGGGTGTACTGGCTAAAGCGGTGAGTAGCAATCCTCACCTAGGTTGATACAATTTTGAGCTAATTGAAATATTTAAAATCGAACCCTGTCACAGCATCACTATCCAAAAGCGTTAATATCTTCTGTAGATTTCGCAAGTTATGTTTGTTAATTATTGTCATCACCTTTATTTAAATACCTATTTTAAATACTTACAATCAATAAAAACAATATAAAATGTAAAATGCAATAAATATCATTACATTTTATGAAAATACAGTTATTATTTTTATTTTAATAATAATAACTGTTACTGAGTTATAATAAAAAAAGAGTAGTCAACATCAAACTAGGTGTTTAATTAGAAAAAAATTAATTATGATTCTTATAACTAGACCTAATATTTAAAATTTTAGAATTGTATTTCCAGTCCACCCCAAAGTGTGTAATTAGAGATGTTAAATTTCAGAAATTTAATTTTGAAGAAATTTCCTAGTGGAAATTTCCAGAAATTTCAAAAATATATGTTTTTTTAAAAATTTAATTTAAATTTAATTTATCAAACCAAATTTTTTTGTTAATTAGCTTTAAAGAATTTAAAATTAATCTTTAAATTGAGACAAATATTTTATTCCCTAATTTGATCTAATTTTTAAATGGTATTAGTAAATTTAATTTAAATAAATAATAATCAATATATATTTTTTTAAATAGACATAGACTCAATTCTTTATTATTAGTCTTATTTAGTCAAAACAATTTATTTTATTTTATACTTAAATAATAAATATTATTCAAAAGTTCAAAACAATAAAACAAATGTATGGGAAATTTAAAAAAAAAAAATGTTTTTTCAATTTTATTTTCAACTTCAAGAAAGACATGAGAATATTCCATATTTAATAATAATGACTAGTTAATAATAATAACTCAACAAGAGTCAAGAATACAGGATTGAATAATATTTTAAACTTTTAAAGTTAAATATTACTAAAATACTTATTGTTAAGACGCTGTGTCGCTGTATAACACTATAACGAATTATCTAATCAGTAATCACACACATTAACATTTAAACATTTTCCCGCTAATATACGATTACAAGTACGTGATTAGAGATATCACAATAACAGTGTTGCTAATTTATAAAAACAAAATAGTTGTACGTAAAAAATATATATATTTATTTATTTTGTTAAGAAATTTCTTAAATGGAAATTTCTAGAGACCAGAAATTTCTTAAATGGAAATTTCTAGAGACCAGAAATTTCCAAAATGGAAATTTCTAAAGTAGAAATTTCTTACTCACATCACTATGTGTAATTATTATTATTCACATATATATTTATATAATTAATTGTTTTTCATAGTATTCGTACAATCGCCGTGGAAAATGTGATATTCGCATAAATGTCAAATTTAACAATATAGAACAGTCGGAATCAACAATTGTTAAAGAGATATATTTCGATACATCTTTAACACGTCGCGAGTCATCTTATAATTGGTTACTAGGTAAGTGTCAAATGGTATAA
This sequence comes from Eriosoma lanigerum, assembly GCA_013282895.1. Classification (NCBI taxonomy): domain Eukaryota; kingdom Metazoa; phylum Arthropoda; class Insecta; order Hemiptera; family Aphididae; genus Eriosoma; species Eriosoma lanigerum. The sequence goes on along the minus strand of CM023358.1, from coordinate 23,192,725 downwards.
TATGGTTCACTTCACATGTCTATGGACGTGTCTAAGGGAGTGGCAGGTGGGCATTTGCCATGGTAAATAATAACAATAATTAACTAATAATTACGTTTATTTTAAACTTAAATTTAGATAAATGTTAATATTTACAGCCCCCCACCACTAGCCACTAAAGTTTAAAAACGATTATGACTATAATAATTGTATAAATTAATTTGGATAGTTGCAATTTATACTTGTGTATAATGTAGTAATGGTTATAATTATTTGCATATTTATAATTGTAATAAAATAATGTAAACATTACATATTAATATGTAATTATAGCATCGCAGTAATTATTAGAATTTTAGAAATATTTTAGTGCATTTTATATTATTATTATACCTGTAATATATATATGGTATGTTATTGTATGCTTAAGTATAATAACGTTTTACAGAAACAAGAAACAATTTGAAACAATTTTATAAGGCCAATTTTTATTATTGTTACGTGCTCAAAGTCAATCAATTATTTGACACTTTTGAAAATTATACCCACGATATAGTTTTATATTATATTTTTAAAAGCTATTATGGTTACATCAATATTTTTTTATTCCCTTAATAGCAATTAAATTATACAATTTACATTATACCTATATACAGTCATAGGACACTATGAACAACATAATATTGCAGATTAAAATTCAAATATAGATATTATCGCAATACACATAGGTATAGTATTATATAATTAAGTAAATATTAAAAATGAAACGAAATATAAATTATTCTCAAACGAATGTATACATTTTTATAGTAGTTTATATCTACTTATATACTATGTATATGTGTCTACTTAAATTATTTTTTTTAGAACTCGTAAAAAATATTTTCCAAAAATTAAAACATCATATAATCCAAATGCATGTATGTAGTTATGTACATATATATTATATTTAAAAAAAACTCATAATGAGGCTTTATATAATGAATATAAACATTTTAATGAAAATTGTGTTTTTAATTATATATTAATATATAATACATATAGCTACTGTAACTACCTATATAATATAATAACACATATGTTTTAATCATTTTCGTAATAATTAGTATGTACTAATTAGTAATATTACAAAATATTAATCCATATGCACACGCAATATTTAATATTTTATACATTTTTAATATATATTCTGTTTGACTGATTACCTCATATAGGTATATAATATTACGAGGTATCCCAAGAGGATTTGTATTCATTATTATCTCCTGCTAACTCTTATCTAAATAAAGATATAATTCTGTAGTATTTTTTTCTTATAAATATATAGAATTATAAACTAATGTTTAATGTTTAAAAAATAGTGAACAAATATAATTTAATAGCAAAAATTGTAATTTGTTTCAAGATGGAAAATTCGAAAAGACTAAATATTTAAACATTTCGTTAAGTCAAATTAATCAAAATATGATTTTAATTTACTGAAATTATAAAATGTATCATTTTTAAATATATCTGATCAACATTTTATTTTTATTTTAATCAATTACCCGGGCAACAAACATTTAAATATTTAATATAATTGTTACTGTATGTCTTTATAGTTATACTTGTATGTACCATCAATTGATAATGTAAATAGTTAATAAATAGTTATGTTAATTAGGTATTAGAAAAAATATTCCCTAAATCGAGTGATAAAATTTATATCTTAAAAATTATCCTTTTCAAATTGGTTGTGTTAAATATTTAATATACACCTTGATAAAAAATACTATGCAATTATTTACCTAGGAAATATTATATTATATATTATTTCCTTATATATATCATAATTAATGAAATTATTACAATGGGTTCAATCCTCTTGACCAAAATATACTTATAGTCTACAGTCTACACTCTGTGTTACACATTAAAAATTAAAACAGATAGTTAAATTTAACTTGAATCATATTTTTTCCCATACTTTAATTGTACTTTCTGATTATTCTAACAATTTTTCGAAATATTAAACTAGAAAATATAGCTTTTAACTGTATAATAATTATTATTGTATAAGACATAATAAGTATAGTTTTGTACTTGTATTTTTTTCTGTATAATATACTTACGGTATATGAACAGGTGATTGACGTCTTGAAATATATATCTACAATTTATATACATATATATTATATTATTATCCAATTTAATCGACAAATATCAATAATAATAATAATATAGTTACGGTAGATAATATTATTAATAATATATAACGTAAAGACGTATAAGATACTAAATCCTTTAGATTTTTGTATATATAAATATATAATATAGAATATTATATGTTCTTAAAGGAAGTTGTATCTAAAATTGTACATAGGTACCTATATAATATATATTTATAGGTACAACAATTATGTTTGTCACTAGTGAACACGCGATCTGTTGAATTTCATTATAACTACTTATATCCAATTGAGTGTAATAACCCTGATTGATGTTAATATGTATTATATATACTGAAGAATCATATAGGTATTATACAAATACAATCGACAAAAATATTCAAGAATTTTATAAAATCGAAAAATATACTATAGCTATAATATTATCTTAATACAATAATTTAATTATACATATTACATTTATTTAACTAGATAAAAATTGAAATGAAGTTGTCCAATGACTTTTTAACATTTAAAACGATTGTGATAGCAAATTCAATCAATATACAATGTTGGTATAAAGAATAAAATATGTACATATATGCATATATATAACCTATACCTAAATTATAATATTATATGTAGGCAGGTAATTACTAGTCTCTAATTACGTTTTTACGTACAATATATGATAACCTCCCTCAATAGTTTTAAATGTATTGTTATGGAACGTAGGTATATTCATTTATTTTGTAATTATATTGGTCATTAACTTTTTTACAAATTGCATGGTTCTATAAAACATATAGTTTCCGATAATAATATTAAATCACTATTTGAAAATTAAAATAATTTCTACAAAAATAAAAAAAATGTTTTCTTCTTATTCTATATATTTATTATATGTGTCAATTTTAAGTATACATAATTATACTAACTTGAGTTGATAAGTAATTGCTCGTTGTTGACTTTTTAGTTTAACATATTTAATGAAGTCGATACAAAATTTAATTAATAATTTAATAATTCACTTTTAACTTTGTACTTTTTTTTATCAATTGACTCAATTTATTTGAGTAAAAAAGTATCATTGATTTGCCCAGTAATCCAAGCATTACGTATTTTAACTTGTAAACTTGTACTATAATTTTACCTATTATTGTCACTGAAAAATTATAAAAAACCTTTAAATTATCAAAACTCTGTCTTATTGTTTTTATTTTTCAGACAAAATGAAAAATAACAAAATAAAATGTGATTCTCCAGATGAAGACCCTTTAGATTTTTGTCTTCCAGTAAACTGTCACATGAAATATTCCGGATATCGAGGATTTTATAATACGTCAACGAAAAAATGTGTTCAAATCCCAAGATGTAAATCGGATATTATTAATAAACAAGTATATAATATAATTTATAAATTGTAGTACAAATGTATAATATTTGATAATTATTTTTATATTGAAAAATTCACATGAGTATATCTATAAAATATAATATCATATTCTCATATATTATATTAATTTATTATGGATTTTATAAAAATGTTTTGAATAATGTTAGTAATTCAAGAAATATTATTTCAGATATAGGTACCAAACCATTTATTATATATATATATACCTGATGGCCAGGGTTAGGATTTATATGCAACAGCATGTTTTTTTTGCGACTTCTGATTTTTGATTTTGTCAGTAATAACCACGAATCACCTTATGATGAGATAAATAAAAATGGTGATGTTTTTATTTTGCATGTTTTTGCATATTATTGCATATATTGAATAAAATGAATATTATTGCATGTTTCGATTATAAGAATGCGAAAAATGCATGTTTTATAGTATATTTCGTAATTAATATATCATATTTAATTTTAGCCCTGTTGATTAAAGTACCCTGTAGATTAGTAAGTTGATTAAAGTAATTTTTTTGTGAACCATAAATTGTATTTTTAAAAAGACAATCCTATGATACAATATAGGTATACAATAAAAGATTGAATAGTTTGACGGAGAAAGATAAACACAATTAATAAAAGTGTGATGGTCAATATAAAATCGAAGATAAGATATAATTTGTTGGGTATTAGTGTATTACACACAATCCTACGTATAGACGTATAGTACAAACCGTTCAGTTGTCTGTGCATCACCGTTTATTAGACTATTTTTCAGTGTGATTATAGTAAAATTATTGTGATTTTTATTTTAAAAATGCCGAAAGTCAAAAAATATATTATATGTTAATATTATTGTAAATAAAATAAAACAAAATATTAAATGGCAAATCAGATAAGGACAATTTCAGTTGTAACCTAACACCAAGACAAATTGTTTTACTTAAATATGCGCCAACTACATCATGTGACGTTGAACGGAGCTTCAGTCAACACAAATCCATACTACTATCCAATCGCCGATTATTCATTTTCGAAAATTTAAAAAAATATGTGGTCGTAGCATGTAACACACGCAGTAAATGTAAATTAAAAAATTTTATTTCTAAACTATTTTATTTTATTTCTCAATTATATTATATTAAGACAAACAGATAATCACTGATGTATTTCAATAAATAAATATTTTATTTCTAACTATTTTTTTGTGTTTATCTTATAAAAATTTAAATGTATATTTTACAATTTTTTATTGCATACAAATCCTAGCCCTGCTAATGGCTAATATATGAATTACTAACGTTAGAATGTGTAAATAATTACTTTTTAAAATTTTAATGTATTTTTATTTCTTTAATTTAAAACTGTAAAATGTAATAAAAATATTTCCACGTATATAGGCTTATCTCTGGTTTAGCAACCAATGTGTTAATTTGAATAACACAGTTTCCCAAAAAGACATTCAAGAGGTATTGTATAGGATCAATAATGATAAAAGTAGCGAATTACATCAAAGTCAAACGATCGATACAATGGATCCTAGCCAAGTAGATATATATTATTATTATTATGTGTAGGTACACCTATACGTCAACAAAGTAGGTATATCAATATACCGTGCTATTATACAAAATATCTGTGTATAATAAATGATTAATTTAATTATTTTTAAAAATGTATAATGTAAGTCAGTAACAATAATAAAATAGTAATATAATATAACCTATATTATAGTTTATGGTTATGATATAACCATAGGTGGAAATTCACCAACATTTTTAGGGGGCTAATTATATTATTAATATAATTAATTATAATATGACATATATTTGAGGGGGCTAAGCCCCCTCAAGCCCCCCCCCCCCGATTTCCGCCTATGGGTATAACTATAAAACTATTTTATATTAAAGTATTAATAATGATCGTGTTTCAGGTTTCTAAAAATATTTTAATTATCATTACTAATATTTTAGAAAATCCGTTGTCACCATGGATACATGAATAACTTAACAGATCTTTGCGAGTGTGATTTTGGATGGGAAAGTGAAAAGGATTTGAATTGGGATAATTTTATACCGTCCACTGTACCGTTTCATATGTGTACTGTACGTAAGAACGAAATTCCGGAAAATTATTTTGAGTTTTTAAAAAAACTTTTATTACCAGAAAACTGGACCACCTCAGAACTAGTATCCTTTTGTACTATTTTCGTTTTAATGTTTAATATTTTACCCATAAGATCATTTAAAATATTATATTATAATGTTTAAAACTCTATAATTATTATAATATGAATCACATGAATATCTGTTATAGTGATTAGTGCGTTTACCATAGGCTGTGGTGTAATTTGAGGGTCGCAAAATTATACTTTTTCGTCTCATAAAATATCAAAACTTTTAAATTAATGATTTAATTTAATTATTAAAAAATAATTATTTTATGTTTAAAACAATAATTTTTGTCAAAATAACAATAATAATATGTAAATTATATATTTTTCCAAAAAATCAACATTATTACAAAATATATAATATAAATATAAATATATAGTTCAACACTTGGTAAAACAAAATATTAAATTCGACATTAGACAGTATAGTTACTATACTTTATAGAATTATTTGTGTGTATGATGTAGGGTGGATCGAGGGGAGGATAATATGTTACGAGCCCAAGTGGCGTATTAAAGGGGGGCGAATGGGCCAAATATCCCAGATGGAAAAATTTTAGGGGTGGTAAATATTTTATAATATACAATTTTTTCCCAGAGGGAAATATCTAAATGTGCCACTGGATGAGACCAAAATAAAATTTAATCATTTTCAAGTTGCAATTCCAAAAATTTTACCCAAATTATACGCCACTGCCTATAAAAGAATAAGTATAGGTGCCTATTAATGCATAATACGTATGTATCAATATCTAGGAACTAAGAAAATACAATTTTGTGATTGAAATAAAATTATCTAAATAAATGTTCAGATTTGTTCCTTATTATTAAGTTGCATGTTTACATTGCTGTTGTCTTTTATTATTTACGATTCGGTTCTAATTTTCTCGGAGATGAACGCATTTTGACGAATGAATTATTATTTTTAATTTATAATGTAATGTTTATTTATAGAACGAATCATATTGTTTGTAGTAATATAATATAGACATTTGAAATAGTATGTACCTACTAAATGTATATCAAAGTTGAGATTAATAAAATATTTTGATTTTTACACTTGTATAAATGTGTTTTAAACATTAAAAAAAAAATTAAATAAAAATTTATTTAAAACACAAAAAAGTTATTATATTTGTTAGCAGTTATAAGGTAACCCTATATTTTAAACATTAATAATTATCAAAAAATAATTTTAAAATCTATTGTTTTGTAGAAAGGTATATATAACAAATTGTCAATAAGTATAAATATAAATTATAGAACCTATTTATAAGTAAAAAGCAATACAAAACAAATTTCCTTTAGTCATACAAACCAATTGTAATTTTTAAAAATATTCATTATCTGCATAAATATATATAATTATTTTGTTATAAACACGTTTAAATAAATTAAAAACAGTTTACTAATAATTCGATTTAAAAAATTTAAAAATATTTTTTTTAACAATAAAATGCATTTTTTATATCTACTCTGATTCTTCTATAGATTTATACCAATAATAATAATAATAATAATAATACATTAAAAAAGGACCGTATACTAGTATTTTAATATACGTATACAGGTAGGTATTATTATATGTATATATGGATGCGGTCTATTATATTTTTTTACTTTGATCCAATAAATATATTTATTATTATTTTTTTATAAAAAAAAAAAAAAAAAATATATAAGAAAAAACCACCGCCAATATAATAATAATAGCTTGATATCGAGTTTATAAGGTGTACCTATTTATATAATATAATATACCTGACAATGAAACACAGACGTTTTCGATCACGGAATAATAATAATAATAATAATAATATGTAAGGTGTCCCTTGAAGGAACGACTATACACGACCGCGCGACGTGCGTAATATTACAAGGAACAACTCTTCAAAAATCTGACAGCCTGCCATTAGAGTTATTGATCCTATACAAATTTTTTGACCTGCCGATTACCCAAGGCCGTTGAGGGCATATCATTGAGAAACCAATTTAAACGTAAACTCGACATGGCGCCATCGCCATACGCACAACTATAATATAGTGTTGTGCACTACATTTTAGAAGTAAGAAATAACCGGTGTATAGGTAATACACCAGATTTTTAAATTATATAAAATATTATATACTTTGTCGTGAGAACTTCCTTCGACAGACCTATATACTTATATTATATTTGGAATGCCAATGATATGGTATTGCAAATGATTACCTACCAATCGTCTTAAGAAACGTAATGTTTCGTATAGCGATGTCAGATATATTATTATAATATTATACCTGTATAGATTTTTATGAACAATTATATCTACATTATATGAGTATATAAACACTATTCTGAATTTTGTATTACAGCGATTCAATACTATACATCTATATGTGAAACTATTTAAAACTATGTTTATATAGTTTTGAAAACCTCCAAATATTGAATTACCTATAATTTTATCATATTACACATTTTTCTCGATTTCTCATATTAAAATGAGAAAACAGCTTTAACATACAATGCTGAACACCCTGTATAGGTATATAATAAAAATATATATTAACATGTTACCTGTAGGTATGTGTAATCGATTATTATTGATGAATACCTAATAATATACTTCGTATACTTCGGTCTTCAATACAATTTAGTAATTTACCTCATTTTTATAAATACAGGTAACATTGTGATTAATAATGTAATCTAATTATATCCAATGTTGTGATTTATCTAGATAAAATATAGTTATCTTTTTATCTTATCTAGATAAATAAATAGGCTATCTGAAAATAATCATCTAGATAATTGTTCAATAAATGATTTGAAAATTTTTGACAAAAATTATTTTAAACCACGCTCTGTAAATACTATTTAAAGTTTTAACTGGCGCATCAAATAGTTTATAATTAATAATAATAATATTTACAAATTAATCATGATAATAACAACTATAGTTTATGTCGAGTACGAATGTTAGATCTTTAAATGTTATCTATTTATCTTATTTAGATAAATTTAAAATCAATTATCTGTCATCTTATCAAGATAAATTATGGGTTATCTTTGTACGACACTGATTATATCTAATTGAAAATTGTCCAATATTATAATATACATTATATTCTCTATGTATTATAATAATATTATATATTATATTGTAATATATTTCAATTGTTTTAATGTAATAGGTAGTAAAAATATAATAAAAAATTATTTAAAATTATTTATAAATATATTCTATTAAATAATAATACAATTGTATAAAAAAATATGTATTATTTTATACTTAAAATTAATTAATTTTATTATAAATTATAATCTTATATGAAAATTATATTTAAAAATTTAGTTTGATTCATAGTGTTGTTCAATATATTTGTATTATTGTAGAATTTTTTTTTAATTTTGTCATAATATCATGACAAATAATTTTAAATTACCCCCAATAAATATATAAATATATTTGTATACATGACATATGTATATATAATATTATACATTATTATAATTATAATCGTGCGCACAGTGTGCCGGATGTGATTAGGCACTACCTGCTATTATGAGTTATGGATCTAAAACTTGAAAATCTCCGAAATTCAATAACTCGAAAACAAAAAAAGTATTTTATGCTTTATTTATAATTACAACTATTATTTTTTATATTATATAAAATACATTGTCTATGCAGCACATTATATTAAATATAATATACATAAGAGGAAATATTTAACCTATCCCAACTTAATATGTAATAAGCAACTCTGTAGTACGGGTTTAATCTTTAATATAATGACTAAAAACAAAAAATAAAGATATTATAAAATATTTACAAATTATTGCTATTTTAACCACTTGTATTTCAATACAAGTTTCGTATACTACGAATAGTACTGAAATAATAACCTGGATAATATAAAGGGGCCCAAAATTATTTGAGACACCATCTGAAATTCAATTCTGCGCACGCCTATGATTAGAATCAGTTAAATAAAAAATTAGAAGTCACGTCTCTAAGACGAAAATTTAAGCTTTCTGAGATATAAATACATTATATTATTGTAAAAACTAATAGTTAAATATTTTTGTTGTTCTCTAATATCAGAATAAGATTTTGTAAATTAATAATGAATACAAAAAGACCGGATAAAGATAGTAAACTTTCATATTTTACTTTATGAATTATTTACATAAATTAAACGTAACTGTTAATCCAGGAGCGCCATTTCATTATTTTTATAGGGGGAGCGAAAATTGAAGCAGGCCAAGTTTTACACCGATCAGGCCAATTTTGTTTGATATTAAAATTATGTTTGTAACTGATGATTTCATTTCTATACATTTTTTAGGAATGCACAAAGTTTTTTATTTATAATTTTATTAAAAATATATTATTATTCACTGCTAAACAAACCACAAACAGGATATACAAAATACAAACGACAAAATGGCACAAATATACAAAAGTACAATAAGTTCATATTATTGTAGATTATGAAGGTGGCAATGTGGCATTTGTATATTATGTATCAGCGCGATAAAATACATAAAAAATAGGAGAGCCGTGGCCCACCATGCTCCCTCCCCTAAATGGCGCCACTGTGTTAATCTATTACATTTTCTAGTATACTATCATACTAAGAATATAGGTAATATTATATTTTATATACCTAAAATATATTAATGGGCTTATTTAATTATTCTATAAAACGAAGGATTATATACATTAATGCCAATAAGAATAAACTAATAATATAAAATATTTTAAATATAAAGTAATTTATAGGTATCCACTCAAATCATAAACTCGTATATATGCACTACTCCACTCGCAAAATTGTTTCAATGTCATCAAGGTATTAAATATTAAAATAATAATATTTCGCTCTCCTCCCTTAATTTTTCCACATAATAATATAGAATATTTTAAATATAAAGTATTTTTCTGTATCCACCCAAATTATAAACAAGTATTTACGCACTACTCGCCATGCAAATTTTTTTTTTTTTAATTTTAAGGTCCTATACCTATATTAAAATTAAAATATTTTGCTTCCTTCCCTTGATTTTATCATAAAATAATAATAGGTATAGAATATTTTAAATATAAACTAAATTTTTTTGTTCCAATTGGAATTGTATAGTTTGTGAATAGTTTGGAACATTATCGCTGGTAACATAAAAAAAAGTTGAAGTTCTTGTATAGTTTGTTCCATATTATAAAATCAACAAGAACATTAATTTTAATGAAAATTATACACATAATAATTTTAAAAATGTTATCATTTTCTTCGGAAATCGCGATCGTCATTGTCTTTATAAATTTTTGGCTAGAGCACAGATATGAAATATAATGGCTTGAGTTCTAAATACATTTGGAAAACATGCAGTTTCTTCTTTTACCGATGATATTATAGTAGTTTCTATGCTGTAGAGAAACTTCCGCCTTCTCTAGAAATGAATAACTTCACAGCAAAAATATACCATTATTTTAAAGTAACCAAACAATCTTCAATTTTTTCTGTATTGGTACAATCATACATCAGTTTAACTCCATATAGTGCTGGTCCAGAAAGAGCAGTATTAGTACATAAGACATTACAAACTAACAAACAAGTTAATCAAGAAAGGCTAAAAATTCAAGAATGTATATAGCTTTCAATGAGATAGGAACCGCGTTGTTTGACTCCACTACCTCAGGTCTGTAGTTGCTAAGTTTCTGGAGTCTAAAGAGAGAACGAGGAAACTTCCTAACCTAGATCTATACAAGAATCAAAAATTTAAACAAATCATTTTTTCCATTGATTCAAACTTATAATTTTAAATTTTAATATAATTTTTATCAAACACAAGGTACTGATATACATATTCTTTTCTACTTATTTTATTAATTAAAAATCGGTTATATTGGTATATTATGTCACGTTAGAGTTCAGTAAAAATACCTAATTAAGACTTGTTGAGACATAAGAATTGATTTTCTTTGGTAGACAATTTTATTAAAATACCACCCAGTGAAAATTACTTAATTATGCTCTAGTTACAAGTATGATTATTTTAGCAAGTATAAATATATTGATATTAAAATATAATTCTTTTTTTTTAATTTTTAACTAGTATATTTATTATTTAATGAGACAAAATATTATAATTATAATATTGAAACTTATTACTAATAAGTTATTAGGCACTACCTCATAGAGGTTTAAAAAGTTGTATACTGATATGAAATGCTTTAAAATTTAAAAAATTGACTATGTTATTTACTATTATTCTACAATTTAATACATTAATTGATCCAAATTTATAATTTAATAATTAATGTTTATTATTAAAAATTATACAATATTTTGTAATATTAAAAACTGACATAAATGAATTTTACTAATAAATAATATAAATATAAATTGTTTAATAATAAAACTAACTAATTGTACATAAATGATAATTTTGTGCCTGAGATTTTTGTAGACATTATTATGGTAATAAAATAACTTATGAATTAGATAGTATAAAAATCATACTAAACAAAAAAATCAATAATATGATAATTATTGAATTAATAAAAAGGTTGAGAATATCAAGAAAATCTAGCTTTAAATTCTTCAAGGTTAAATACTTCTCCAAATTCATTTGAATTATCCATTATAATAAAAGATTCCAAATTACTTTGTTTTTCTGTAACAAATAAAAATATTTATAAATCATAATAATTAATTAAATATTATATGTATATTTAGCCAAATCTAGAATTTACGCTTTACAATGCTACAAATTTACGTCTAGAAGTTAGGTAAAATTTTAACCAGGAGAAAAGAGACTCCACAACTACACTTATCAAGTACACTGACAAGAAGTCTATGATCAATAGAATACTTTTTAAAATCAATACAAATAACATCTGCTTGATACTAGCTGGGCGAAAGCCATGTTGGTTATTGGAAATTATGTGGTTGAAACTTTTTTTATTATCAATTCCAGAATTTTAACTAAATGAGATTATTAAAATTAGCCTAAAATTAGACACTAGTAGGTTTGGAGCAGAACGTCTTAAGAATAAGGATAATATATTAATAAATTAAGTTTTGATAAGAACAATTCCTTTATTATGAATGTTTCTAAAAATAAAATGATAGGAAAGGCAATTGATTCATGAGTTGGCTATTAGAAAAATTGTTCTTTAAAGAATTCCGATAGCAGAAATTTACAAAGAAGATCGCATAAGTAATTGAGAGCATGTAATAAGAGAAGAAATAAAGGAGTACAAACAGAATAAAAAGTCTATAGAACAAATCTCTTACTCTGTAGAAGAAAGGGATATAGATATAATGATAGAGGGTGATTTCTTTAAATATTTAGTATATTTCCTAAGGTAGGAGGGGTTTGTGAAAAAAGACATATTGTATAATAATACAGAAGTTATTGGAGACCATTGTATACGAGGAAGATTATAGTTGCCACACAGAATTGGATTAATAGTAGTAACAAGATAATCAATGAAGGCAATGTATGACTTAAAAATGGAAAGAGGAAAACCAAAATAAAGATAACTACTAATATAAAACTAGTATTGGAGTAAAATTGTGTTTACCATTTTTCACATTGAAAAATTATTTATAATTCTAATTAATAATTTAATTAGTTAATTAGAAAAATTTAATAATAACTAAATGGTGCAATATTAAATACCTTCATTTAAAATTGGTGGATAAGGTGGTGGAGGTGCCTTCCAATGATCACCTTCAAGCATGTGTCCTCTATCTGATGAAAACTTTAATAGATATTTTTCAGCATCTATGACTTTAAAATAACTAAAATAATTTTAAATAATATACATTTGTATCATTATATTATTATAGAATTACAGTGTACCGTTTAGATGAAGCATCATTAAAATCATGTTTTATAGCTTCCTCGGCATATATTGAAAATTGGACAGGAAAAGGCAATGTAGAGTCCAAATCAAAAACTAAAGTTTTATTTTGATGTTGAACAATTACAAATACATGATAATCCTAAAAATAATACAATTTATATATTATATTTTAATTTTTAATTTGTTTTATAAATATATTTATTTTTAAAAATTAAGTACTAAATATATCAAAATAATAATTATTTTACCCAAAAAACAAGACCATCATTATCAAATTCTGAAGTATTTTGTTTCCATAAATGTATACATCTTGTAGGATTAGATATGAAGACTACATAACATTTCATATCAGATGCAGATTTGTTAGAATCTAATATCAATTTGGATAAATGCCAAGCATTTTCTTCGCTGTAAAAAATTCAATATTTATAAAACAATAGGATTAGGTATTGTTCAATGTAGAATAAAGAGTTTTGTTTAAAAACATTTATTATTTTGATATAGCTAAACCTAATTAAGTTTAGATAGATAAACTAATACTCTGATAAAAATGATTTTATGAAACTAAACTATAATTATTATTATTATTATAGGTATTGTTATTGCTCCATTATTAATAGTTTTTGATGCTTCATTAATACAATTAATGTTTAGTATAAATAAATAGTAAATACAAGTTAATGGACAGCTATATAATAAATTGGAGAGCTATATAATAAAAAAAAGAAATGTTTATTCAATTTTTTGAGAGAATAACAATGAATGTGCGGAACTGAAGAAACCAATTATCTTACACGTCAACAAATGCTAGTTCTCCATTTTAAAATAATTTTACAAAAATATTTACAATCACATTATACATTATAATTATTGTTTAAACATTTTTGTTACAAAAATTACATTGAAAATAATATTGTGCTGTATTTAAAGAATAGGTCCCTGACCACTAGAATACATACCAAAAGTATTTTGTATATTCACTATCTAGTCTTTTAGGAATCACCAAATTTGTAGTCTGTTCGGAATACATTTTAGAACAGTTTTAACTTCAAACCAGAATTGTTACTGGCAATAATTTTACCGTTAATCTTAATTCATAACAAAATGACGAAACACGAAAAGCTTATAAAAAATTATATCGTTTACAATAATAAATAATAATAGATAAATCTCAGTTTTTCTTTTATGCTTAATTCATATTTGTAGTATTTGTACATATTTATTATATTGTATGAATTCCTAGAGTACACAAGACTTTTCCAAAGATACGTTCTCAGTTGTAGGGTATCTTAATTCGTGGGGTTATCTTACCTATGGACTGATTTGATAATATTTCAAAGTGGGATGATATGATAAAATAAAATATCTTTTTAAGGTCAATTAGATATCAATTTTTGGTTGGTCGACGCCACGGACGTATGTATACAAGTCCGTGGTCGACGCAAAAATATATTTATGCATTTTAATACTTTATTGATAAATGATAAGGACATGATAAACACGATTGGGATTTGGGAATGTGATCTCTTTTTTACGTTTGGGATATTATTAAAATTCAAGATGAAAAAAAAAAATGCGTCGATAATACGAACGATAATAAAATAACTAATGAGTCAATTCGTCGTATCAAACAATCAAATTGTTTAATTAATACCAATTATTAGTTGTCAATATTGTAAGCGTACTCAGGTCGTCAATGCCATACCCGCAAGTCGCAACAGTGTGTAGTTGGCACTTATTCCCAAACGCGAGCGTTCGTAAAATTATAATTTAATAATATGTTGTACAAAAATCGTGTGACGGCCAAACAATGACAACTGCGAGTCAGAAATTTGGTGACGCACTTCGGATATCTGATCACAAGCCCCTGATCACATGTAAGTGCTATTGTTTTGCTACAGTTTATTTTCTCTTCTCACGGTGGATGTCCGGTTGTCTGTCATGTTTCAGATGCTGGAGACAAAGAATTATTTGAAAATTTGAAATTCGTGCTGGGCCAATCGCTCAGCCAAGAATCAATCGAATGGAGGCGTCAGTACGGCAGACCCATGAAAAAGGTCACATTATTTACAGACTTTGTACCTTTCAACAAGGATACTGTAGCCGAACAAATCAACAGTCGTAATCTGGTCGGCCGACCAATAATGCACACATTTTGGACACAGTGCTTGGTAAAATATATACTTAAAACTTTTATATTCAATAATTTCATTACTTTGTTTAATCTAATTATTTAAGGATATGGAAGTGTATAAATCATTATTGAGAGATGAAATAGATAAATGGATGAATGAAATGAACAAACACAACATTATTGATTGGTTAATAGTTGTTGTTGAAACGTATGATCTGAGAAAACATAATAAATTATTGCCTAGAACAACTGTCTTTGACAAGATCAAAAGCGATTTTGCAGAAAAAAAGGCTGATCGGTATGAGTTTTATTATAATACTTAGTAATTTATGTTGTTTACAATGTTTTATTCTTATTTAGCTGTTTATCTGTGATAAATCCTCCCAAGTCAGAAGTTCGATGTAATAGCAGTGCATGGCGAACATTAATTACTAATGTACGACTATTAATTTTATCTGCTTTTGATAGATTGTTTTTGAAATATGAAGATAATATACGAAATTATAGAGAACAACGAATTGATCCATCCTGGAGTTTTTGCAAATATTTTTTGTACCAAGTAATATACATTTTATTATTTATTTATTTATATTTTAAATGTTATACTATAATAGGAAGAATTGGCTTTTGCTCTTGAAATGCTTGGACTTCATGATGAAGCTTTAGTTCAATATGATGAATTGGATGCCATGTTTACTCAATTTATATTAAATTCTCAAGTTGGAAGTATATATATTTATTGTTTTTATAATTATTATTTAGTATCCATGTTCTCATTATTATTTTAGATGTACCTCTATGGTTGACTGAATTCCAAGGGATTTTAGAGCGTTGGTCTGCTGTATTATTTATAGAAAATATAAGTCGAACACAAAGAGAAATCATTAAGAATAGAAAGCTATCACTTCTCGAATTCCGATGCTATCTGTTTTCACGTCAAGCATCTCTATTGATGGCAGCATCTAAACCTTGGCAGGTTTGTGTTACATTCTTATATTTATTTTATTTATCAATTAATTTTCACATTTTTTAATAGTACTGTAATGTATACATTTTAGGTTGCAGAAAGAGCATTAATGTTTCTCTATCAAACAGTAAGCGATTTGAAAACATTAGAAATTGAATGTCCACAAGGTTCAGTTGCTTGTTGGGTTTTACAATGTTGCACCCAAATATTGATTATTTGCCAGTCTGTTAAAAAACCAGAACTTTTAGAAGAATGTTCTCATCATACTGCTCCACTTCTATATTATTCTTTAAATAAAGTATATATAAATAATAATTAGTTATTACTTATTACTACAGTTTAAATTATAACTAATTGTTTATTGTTTATTTTTAGCTGTACAAATTGGGTGAACTTTGTGGTTTACTTCCAGGTGATATACAAACCACAGAACAGCTTCATACTGTACAAGTCTTATGTGGTGGAATGCAAAGTGGCCATGATCTAACTGCAGCTACTGAATCCGTCGCAACTCTCAAAACTGCTCTCTCGTCTTCTGAAACTTTCAGTAAACATTATTTGGTATGTTATTATATTGTATGTAAAATATAAATAATTTTGATAACATAATTATTTTTTTAGGATTTAGCTGAATTAGCTATTAGCACATACAAACATAATAAATTAATGAGATGTGCTCACAGTTTAGTTGGTTTGGAATTAGCTAAATTTTATACATTGTCTGGGGATACAACAAAGAGAACAATGTTTTTGGTTAAAGCTTTAAAACTTTATGAACAAGATAACTGGAAACTATTAATAGTACAAACAAATTTAGAATTAGTCAAATGTTTTAAAAAAATTGGCAATGTTGACCAGTATGTTTATTTTATTAAATTAATTTTTAATATATCTTATTATTTTTAAAATGTTTTTATAATTTTTTTAATTTAGGTTTGTAAAAACTTGTTTACAATTATCTTGTTCATCTGAATGCAACATGCAAGTTAGACTTGATCATTTTGAAAAAATGTTATGTATGATTCGAGAATCAAATATAGGTAAGATAATTTATAAATAAATGTTTGTATACATTTTTGTTTTACCAAAAATATAAAAAAAACATTTGTGCAGTCGCTGCTATTAAAATGGTTTAATCCTTATAACTAGATTAATTATTCTCAACAACTAAATTTAGTTAATATTTAATGTTCCATTTAAATGATTGAACAATAAGATTGTCAAAAAATTATTAATTTTTTTTTAAAAAGTATTTACAATATATTCAATAATAACTAGTGTTATATCAAACTGTTCAATTGTTAAATGAAACCTAACACCTGAAGTTAGATCAGTTTAAAAATCAAACTAAAATTTGTTAATATTCTGAACTAGTTTGGTTTGGCATTATTACTTTTGTTTTTTAGTCTGTATGGTAGATTATAAAATATAAATAATTTAAATCAAAATATATTATAATTTTGTAATACTATAAACTGTCCTCCTAAGAAAGAATGCGGTAAATAAAAAAAAAAATATAAGATAATACTAACTTACGTTTAATAGTTTGTCATAAGTAAAAATGCTGTAAATATGATTATTTACCCAAAAATTTGATCTTATAAAAAAACAGTAGTGCTACAATTGGAATTAAATATTATTTGTGTTTAACAAAAACACTGTAATCCTAGTTTGATAAGAAAAATCGGCCATATCTTTTATATGACGTTTTTACTTAGTACTTACTTATAATCTTTATTAACGGAATTGTTGTTTAGAAAACTAACTGTCATTAAGCTATATTATATAATTTAATTTTAAAGTTTAAAATATTTTTAATTAAATATGAACATTGACTAAATTATAATTAATAATTATTGTATAAGTTGTCATTTTAGACAAAAACTGTAAACGGAGTTATGACATTTTTGTTATGTAAATAGTTGTACATAATAAACAGCGTACTTAACATAAATATAAAAATGAAAAATTAGTTGAAAAAAAATTGAATAATCCCATTGAATTCTTTAGGTATATTATCATAAGAAATCATGTATTTTACATTGAAATATACTATATTTATAAAAATAGAACTATCAAAAGTTACAATATGGCATAAAGAAAACTTATGGCGTTCTTTCTTGGGAAGGCAGTATAGTACTACTATAGTAAATGTACAATAACCAATAATATTTTATTTAACAAAAATTTGTTTATTAAGTTTCTTACTTAACATAAAAAAATTGTATACTTTGGTTTGAATTCGTTGAAATTTTTTAATTTTTCTGTTCCGGTTAGTTCATTAATTAAAATGTTCAGTTCAGTTTAGGAAAATTTGTATTTAGTTTGGTTTGAAAAAAAAAAACGCCAAAAATGAGGCTTTGTAACATCACTAATAATAACTCATTATACAAATTTGATAACAAAATGATTAATGACATTTAATTAACAGTTTAACATATTGAAATTACCTAAAATTGTCAAAAATATTAATTAATAATTATTTTTAATTAATTTTAATGCAATTTTTATATTTTCTTATAATTATGTGACTAAAATTTGTATGCTACTTTTACAGAATGTATTTATCCAATGGATGATGTTATTATATTAGATCAAATAGATGTAAAAAGCAATAGTGAAGGAGATAATTATCCGTCAATAGTGTCATTAAAATTTCAAAACAATCTCCCTAAAACTATTGTATGTCAGAAAATTGCAATTTCTGTTATTCTTGGTTCTACTATGAAAAAAATGAAAAATAAATTAAACTTGTCAAAAAGTACATTTAGTTATGATATAAATAAAGGTAATATATTACCTATTACTTACAACCATAATTATCAACAAGATGGTCATTTTGCATCTACTGGTATAACTTGTTTAAATCAAAAGTTATACTTAAAGTAAGCAATACTAAATTGTGTAAATTCTATTTCAACATAATAATTATTAAATGTATACTTGTATTATATTAATATAATAAATAGTAAATTTATTTTTAAATAGACGACAAGATAGCCAAAAAAGGAAGCCAACAATTAGTTGTAATATAAATGATTTTAATGATATTATATCTGCAAATAATGTAGCCATTGAACCTGGAATGAATATCGTCGAACTAACACTAAATGTAAATATTTACTTTTTATAATATACTATCATTGTATTTTTGTTAATCAAAACATAAAATGTTAATTTAGTTTAGATAATAAAATTTCATTAAATAATTATAAATTATTAATAATTCTTTTAGAATTCAAAAACTATGGAATCTGGAATTTATTTCTTGGATAAATTATCTATAATACTGGAACCTCGTCTAGGATTATTGACAAGTATACCACATGGCCTAATGTTTGTATTGAAAGATATTAGTTCAACTGCTCAACTTGAATTACCAGATAATAAATGTCTATTTGCTGGCATTGAAGAAATGTCCACATTATCTATTCAGTTTGGAACAAAATTAAAAAAAGTATTGTATAATACATTTAATAAGCAATAAATTATAGTTTTTACTGATGTTTCGTAATATACTATTAAATATATTGAATTGATTTATTTTTAGATTATTGACAAAATCAGATTACATTGCACTCCGGGCTTAAGTTTTTGTTTGGAAAATGAAACAGAATTTTCCTCAGATATATACGTAAAATCTTCATTAATTAATACTAGTAGTTCAGTATCTCTACCCATTAAATTATTTGCCCAATTACCACCTATGAAAGACCACCCTAGAACAATTCACCATAAGGTATTACTAATTTTTCA
Organism: Eriosoma lanigerum; assembly: GCA_013282895.1. Taxonomy (NCBI): domain Eukaryota; kingdom Metazoa; phylum Arthropoda; class Insecta; order Hemiptera; family Aphididae; genus Eriosoma; species Eriosoma lanigerum. The sequence goes on along the minus strand of CM023358.1, from coordinate 23,172,309 downwards.
AATACAAGTATATATGTTATGGGCAATGTGAACCTTATTAAAAATAAAAATTAAATGATTTAACGATTCAAAATAGTACACCATGTTATTATTATTTTATCGCTGTATGTGGTTATACACAGTATGCATATACACATATAGACTTATACATTTGGGTGAACATTTTGGGGGTACTAGATTTTTTCGTTAAATTTTTAATGATAAACGATATAATATACTAGTTATAATTTATATTTTAATAATTAAAAACATATGAATATAATTGAAGAATTTTGGGGGTGCTATGCACCCACAAGCACCCATCAAATTGCACCTATGTGTTCATAATAAAATTATGATTTAATATAAATGTTTTTTATTTAAATATGTATTATGTACTTAATTGTAAAAAATATAAATCATAATTTTATATATTTTTTTTTTAATAAGGTTCACGTTACCTGTAACATATATATTATTAATAACTATAACATTTTATGAATTTTAGTTATGGATTAAATGTGAAACATCATTGGATGATGAAGAAGTGATTTGTATTTCTATAGACTTTAATCTTCCATTAACAGCAACTTATCAGTTGCATACTTGTCATTATCGTAAATTTGTCAACATAAATATTGCTTGTCATACTAATTGGTCTTTAGCTTTGAGTGAACCAGAAATAATCTGTGTTAGTCAGCATCCTACTAATTCTATTGTCAAGTTATTCTCGTTGAACCCAAAATTTGATTCCTTAACTGTAAGTATAAATTAATATCACAATTAGAGAATATTTTTATTTTTATTATCGAGTTAAACATTAGGGGTTTAACTTTAGGCAGAAGATTGCATGCTGTGAACTTGAAGAATTATTCTTTTTTTGAGGTATTTACCTCTTCATAATTGCACTTTTTCTTAATTTACACAACATATTATATTATATTATTATAGTTTATTTATTGTTATTAATTACTACCCAAATATATTAATTTCTTTATTATTATCTAATATCATCTTAAGAAATAACTTATTATTAATAAAAATATATATTTAATTGTTTATAATTAAAATAAATTTTATTTATTTTTTAGTATTTGAAAAATAGTGAAACAATTGGCTATTTATGGGAAATTGATGTACCATCTACAGATTTTAATACATTAGAAACATTAAATGAATCTTTAAAATTCAATTTCAAAACAATGTATTCATCAGCAGATAAACCCAACTCAAATCAAAGTTTAAATTTTGAATTTACAATTAGCAATTATAAGGTAAAAATTAAATATTAATATAATCTTTTCCATAAGTGTTTTATGTTTTGTATGTATTAAACAGACTGTATTATTAATCGAAAGTGGAGTTGAAATGGCTGGTAAAAGTGGAGAGTTCTGTCGAATGAATACAGTTTGTACATACACAACAAATTTTAAAAGAACTGAACATTCAACTGATTCTCCAAAGGAAATTTCAATTAAATATGAAATTATTGCAGATAAAACCATGTGGGCAGTTTGTGGCCGTGGATCTGGTATAAATAAATAAATTAAATATGTTCATACCTTCACAATCTTATTGTAATAGTTAATCTAAATGTATTTAGTATTTATTAAATATAACCAAAATCCACTTTTTTTAATATGTATTATTTCTTTAGATGTCATTACGTTTCCACCAAATTTAATGACACAGAATATTTCAGTCGAAGTAATGCCATTAATGAGTGGGTTTATACCTATACCAACATTAAATATATTTTTTTATTATCCATCTAATTCTCGTAAAAATACAGGTACGTTTTTATTAATTATAATTTATTGTAATGTTAAAATATAATATATTATTAAAACAATTTATTATTTTTTATTTTTGTTTTATAGAATCTAAATTGGTACCGTTTTCAACTGGTCAAGTTTACAACACTAGTAAAAGTTTACAAACTCATGTATTGCCTCGTACTACTACCGACACCTAAGTACAACAATTATTTTTATAGTATTAAAAAATTATATTGCTCATTTTTATATTTATCATGTATACATATATATATATATAAATTATAATTTAAAAGACATATATTAAGATATATATTTTTTTTTTATTCTTGTTGCCATTGTTTAAAATATATTGAGATACATTAATATATTATAACTGTACAGGGTTGATAATGTATTGTACATTATATTATTATATGTTATATTATTTTATTATTTTATTTTTATAAAATATATTATAGTACTTTAATTTTTGATAGTTAAAATGTACCTTATAAACTAATAATTTAATAGGTGTCTTAAGTATAATAAATAATTATATTGATAAATGGTAACAGTTAAAATTATACTTGCAAAAATCATTGATTGGCTATTGAAAATGTTAATAGACTATAATGATTAATATAATCAGAACTTTAATTTTTATTTTTAAATGTAATTCTAGTGACTTATACAATTGAGAAAATGTCCATCCCTTATTATCAAAAATATTTATTATTTTTGAAATTTAAGAATACCTATTTTTTCAACAAAATATTTCTCTATAATATTCTTTTGGGTGTTAAAAGATTTGGAATTATAATTAAATTACGAAGGGGCAGCAAAAAGATAACAGGGAGAGGTCAAACTATAATTTTTTTTTTTTAAGTACTACAGGGAAGATTAAAAAACAACAATGTCCATTTGTGAAATTCAATTTGTCTGATGTAACCCTATCGCCTCCACCCCAGATCCACCACTGAAATTATGGATGTAATGACTCTTGATAAATTGGACTTGAAAAATTACTGACTGCATATAATATATTCAAATAATCTAAAAAAAATTTAATTATGACTATGAGTATCGCAAAACCTAGTGCTGGCACTGTAGGTACTTACGTAAAAACACAAAATTAAAAAAGTGAGAAAGCCGATTGTAGATATTCTTACTTTGCCCCTTTGGTCCTTGGAGAAATTAGTAGTGAGAGAGAAATTATTAAGATTTGAATACAATGACATTGCATTAGAAAATATGATTCTGAGCGAATCTCAATATATTGCAATATATTATACTGATAATCCATTCTAAAATTTACCATGAATGTAAATTACATATGTAATTGTGCAAAATAAATTTCAAATCCCTATGATCAATATTCAAGTTATCATTTCATGGTAAAAATTGTTAAAATATTTTGTAAATAGATTAAATAGTATATGAGTAGGCTTCTATAAAAATTTCATACCTTTAAACCAAAAACTACAGGTAATATTAAACATTTTTGGAAAAATTCAAAGCTTTATATTTATCAAAAAACAAACCAATCCGTGTTAACATTTTACTAAACGTAAATATTACCAATATAAGTACTTAAAAAATTTTCAAATTCCTACGATCAAAACTCAATTAATAATCAAAAAATGTAAAATAACAGAAACCGTAATTTTACCAATTTTCTGCTTTTCAAGGAAAAACTTTGGAAAATTCAAAAAGTGAGCTAAATAAAGTACCAACTAGATGAAATTCTATATAGAATGGATACCCTATTTGTAGTAATCGGACCATTATTTCTATCCGAAAAAATGTTTTCATATATGAGAAATAAAAAGCCTATGAAAAAAAATTTTCAGTCACGATTTTCAAAATATTTTGTAAAAAGATTAATTAGTATATTATTAGGCTTCTGTAAAATTTTTAAATCGATAAACCTAAAATTGTAGGTAATATTAATTTTTTTGGGAAAAAATTCAAAGCTCTATATTTGGCCAAAAAATCAACCAATTCCTTCCAAAATTTTACCAGACTTGTATATTACCAATGATAGTACTCAAAAAATCACTTTAAATCCCTACGATCAAAACTCAATTAGTTATCACGAAATAAAAAATGACGAAAATCGTATTTTTGCCATTTTTCGGTAGTTTTTCTTCTCCTAAGGAAAAACTTTGGAGAAATTCGATAAATAAGCTTAATAAGTACCATATAAAAAAAAAAAAAACATCTTTGTAGAAACAATACATTCCTCGCTCCGCTTAAAATTTAAAAAATTTATAAGTAAGTACAAGGTATTTTATTACTGCTTCCTTTGCAATCTTTTTTCAAATATTTAAGACATCTAAATACTGTTCAAAAAAAATTTCACTCTTCTCCCTTAATTTTTCCATGTAATATAATTAAGTATTTAATATCAAAAGTAATTTGTTTAACCAAATCATTAGACTTACTGATATAGGTACTGACTTATTGAAGTCCTACATAAAATAACAATATTTCGCTCCCCTCTATTAATTTTTCAATTTAATAATATAGAATATTTTAAATATATAGTAAATTTTTTGTGTCCACCCAGTTGTAAAAACGTCTTTTCTTACTACTCCCCTTGCAAATTTTTTTTTCAACATTTTAAGGTCCTAAATATTAAAATAATATCATTTTATTCCCCTCCCTTAATTTTTTAACTACATTTTTTGTATTCACCTAAATCATAAACATGTCTTTATTTACTATTAAACACGAATATTTTTCAAAATTGTAAAAACCTAAATATTAAATTAATATAGAAAATATTAAATATACAATAAATTTTTGTTTCCAGCTAAATCATAAACACGTCTTTCCTTACTCCCTTCGCAAATTTTTTTTTCAAAATTCTAAGGGATTAAAAAATAAAATAATAATATTTCGCTTCTCTTCTTCAGTTTTGTCATTTAATATAAAATATAATATATTTTAAATATAAAGTAAATTTCTTTTCAAAATTTTAAGGTCCCAAATATTAAAATAATTATATTTTGTCCCCTCCTTTAATTTATCCATGTAATAAAGAATATATTTTTTAATAAAAATTTTTGTTTTATATCCAGCTAAATCTTAAACATGTCATTACTTACTACTTCCCATGAAATTTTTTTTTCAAAATTTTAAAGTCCTAAATATTAAAACAATAATATTTCGGTTCCCTCCCTTAATTTTGTCATTCAATGTTGAATATTTAGAACAAATGTTTCATGGATAAGAAGGTAAATTTACTAAATTTGGTTAATGATACTGTTGGAACAAATATACATTGGAAGACAACTTTTGTGGCACATAAGGTAATGTGACCCCGACCCGTTGCAGCTGCTGTAATCATATTTATTTAGCCATGATTTTGTGATATTATTATTTTAATAATAGCCGATAAAATGAATGGCACATGCGCAGTAAGTATGCAGTGTCACGGTGTAATGTTGTCTTAGAGTTTAGACGCCCGTGTTTTACCAAAACCCAATTGACAATAGTTGATGTGGTTATGGCACGATAATTTGAAAAGCACTATTATCGTGTGATCCGTTATTATAGTTTCCTATCTCTGTTCGTGGCACAATTTTAAGATTACTTAAATAGTAGTTCGTTGGTACAGAGCAACATTAGAATAAAGCGGTACTAATCTGTGCTATTATGAACTTCTATCGCCGTGCGTCTACAGCTTAAAAACATAAAAATAACAATTATTATTGTTAACGACAGATCACTAAAGTCAACGTAAATAAATGCTTAATGGCTTAAATTATATATTGTTTATAAGTATTTAACTGATCAATTAATCTTACACATTCGTTGTGCTATTGAACGATTGAACGTTGTTTAGCTCCTTTTATTTTCCAATAATGTCTGTTCACGATAATATGTCGCCGTCTTCAACATTTTCAATGGACGACGACGAGGTCAGTATCAAAAATGAAAATAAAGATCTGACAGACACTGATGGTACGTAACGATAATAAAAAGTTGTTTTGGTATTAGCATAATTCTTTTTTTTTTTTCTATTTAGAAGACTGTAGAGAAAATAGCGAGAAACATACAGAAATACAAGAACAGTGAGTGAGACAAAAAAGAAACACTAATGTGAAAATTAATTTTATATTTTTCGAATTTAAGGGTCTATCAAGATAAATTAGATAGTATTCAAAAACAGCTGCAGCAATTGCGTGATGGGACACATGTCGAATACGTAAGGCAATTGAAGAAATTAGAATTGCAACAAAAAAACCAGTATGATATCTGTTTTTTCACATTTAAAATCATGGAGTTTCTATATTTTTTTTTTTATATATATATATAGACTTATGATGAATAATATGTGGCGCGATAATTTACTTGAAACAATTGAAAGAGAATGTATAAAAGAACGAAGACTAGCTCGCAAGGAATTTGATGATCGTAATGCTGAACTCAGGGAAAATTTGATGGCAGAATTAAATGAAAGGAAAAAAGCAATAGAACATGATAATTTAACTATGGAATTATGTATATGCTTCAAATGTGTTTTTTTTTTAGAACTGTTTTACATTTCTAGTGATTTTTAGCTCCTGAATCATCAGATCAAAAACCTGCTATGACAAGAAAACTAAGAAGAAGACCAAATGACCCAGTGGTACCAGTTCCTCAAGAAAAACGTAGAAAGCCACCTCCAGTTTCAAATATATATTATCAATTACATGAACATGAAATTGAACAGGATGTCAAATCTATTCAAGAGGCCTTGGCGTCTATTGCGTGCACTTCTACTACAACGACCACAACAGTAAAAACACGAGAAACAGTTAATTCTTCTTCCTCTGTTAAGAAACCAGGCAAGTCATATTAACAACTTAAGTATTTTATTATTTATAAATTTTTTTTTTTTTCTGTGTTTTCATTCAATAGGGTTTCTTCCAAATTCAAGTACATCAACTGGTAATATGAGTCCAAAAAAATCTCAGACTTCCGACACTGAAGGATCATCAACCATCCCGGATACAAGAATTGAAGACGGAAAATTATTGTTTGAAAAAAGATGGTATATATATAAATTATATAATATTACAGTGTAAATTTACATTTATAAGTTTTCCACATTGTATTTTTTCAAATGATTTTCATTTAAGGTATCATCGAGGGCAACCTGTTTTTGTTGAAGGAAGACAAATGGCGAAATTCCCAGCTGTCATATCTGCAATTGGTAATGAAACTGTAAGTAATATTTCATGATATAATAATTTATTTAGAGTCAAATGTATAAATGTTTAAATATTTTTTATATCATAGATTTGGGTAAAGAAAACGTCAGATAACAGTAAATTTCGTATCAACTTAACTTACCTATCAAAGGGTAAGATGTCGATCAAACGTAGAGCTGCTGTTTAAATAACTATTTCAGTTTGTATAATATATTTTATAATGTTTGTATGCCATTAGTATTTAAAAATTTATTCCTATGTTATAATTTTTTAACCAGCAGTTACGATACTAATTTTTATCTTATTTTATTATGTTACACGTCCTATTATGTAATCAATGTATATATAAAATATAACCATACATAAGTCATGCATGGATATCAGATTTAAGATAAATATATAAACAATAAGATATATAAATAGTAAAAATATATTTATATAACATATGCACAGAATTATTTAATTATTATTAATAATATTACTCCTTTCATGAACATTGTTTTTTCCAAAATATATTTTTCCTTTCTAAACAAATGGTTTTAAATTTTGATTTTTGGAATGTATTCTTCAGATAATATATCTGTCATTTTTCTTTTGATGTGATACAAGTTTTGTTCGATGTACTTCCAATTTGTTACAGTATCTTGAAGTAATACTTGAGCTTTTACCAGCTGTTGGTTAGTTTCATTCATTTGGTTTGTGGCATTTATGTACATCTGTTTGTTAAAAGATGTCAAATTTGAATAAAACTGCATATTTTTCTCTTCTATAGTAAATTAAAATACAATATTATTTATTTAAAAACTAATACAATTTTACTCTAATTAATTACAAATACTAACTTAATTTTCTATGCAATAAAGTATCTTCAGACATTTTATAATTCTCTGGACGACCAGCATAACTTTCTTTCACAACTCGATCAACTCCGTTTTCTATAATACAAAAATAATTTTCATACTGATGAACATAACAAAAAAAAGAAAGATAACTATTTTAACATAGTTACTTGAAAGAGCTTTATAATTAGCTTCTACCTCAGACTTACTTCGATTATTTTCGATAGGACAACTGCCATTGTTTAATGCATTACTATCAACATTGTCATTCTAAAATTTAAATAAATTTAAAATAAGCAATTTAATTAGTTGTATGCAATATTATAATAATTTTACTTTTAGTTGATAGTCTTCATCGTCTGATTCTGACGCTTCGCCCAGTACAAGCATTGCTGTAGACGACATATTGTAAACCTAACCAATTTATGTTATATTTTAACAAAACAAACAAGTAGAATAACGTTGTTTTATAATGCAACTTAATATTTATTAAAAATCTAACACTAAGAAATACATCTATAAATATACATTTTTTTAATTCATTCACTGAGTACCAATAATAAACTAGTAATATGAAACAATAATGAATTAATTGACTTAAACAATTGTATTGTTATTTATTATAATTGCAGTATTTTTAACTATTTAACTTATCCTATGACTTAACTCTTATTTTACACTTCAACAAAAGATATGGATTATGGAATATAGATATCGATATTCGATACGACGTATATTTTATATCATACTATCTTTAGCCTTGGAGTAGGTGGATCATAATCATATCAGCTGATCATCATAATATCATCTATAATATTGTTACCGTGGTTATTACCTACCGGTTAATACGTTAAACCGTTTATCCATTAACCCCGGTTTAACATAATATCATTGATTATAATGTCTTCTAAGCACAAACCATTTAAATTAAATAAATTTAGTTTAAAATAAATACATTTTAGTTTATTTATAGGTCTATGGCACAAACCAATTTATACCATACGGCTTATACCCAAGGGCGGATCTAGAAATGAAAAAAAGGGGGGCTAATCCAAAAAATTTACCTTAAATACATGTAAACAGTAGGCACTGAAAAGCAAAACAGTAAACATTGAAAAGCAAAACGCAAATATTTATTTATTACTAGCTCCCAAAGCCCCCCCCCCTTGTATCCGCCACTGCATATACCCATAGGGCCATAGACTTATACGTCACAGCCGCCGCAATATCCTGTGCTAATAAGATGTATGTTAAATTGTTAATATGTATTTTGTATTAAATTTTATTAAACATTTGCAAGCGAAGCATATGCTATGCGTAATAATCGGACCATTATTTTAACCAGAAAAAATGTTTTCATATATATAAAAAAAATGCATAAAAAAATATCTTTGTAGAAACAATACATTTCTCGCTCCGCTCAGCATCTAAAAGCACTTATAATAGTACATTTTATTACATTCTTAAAATTGTATATAGGTATTTTTAAATACGTAGCAAAACGTACGGGATACAATATTATAATAAATGTCACTGCAGCACTCGAAATAAAAAAAAATGATTATTTTTGGGTTTTGGATGTAGAACAAAATTAATTTTTAACTGTACAAAAATGTACAAAATAAAATACATATTTGTAAGTGCTAGGGTAAAGTTACCACATCGGCATATCAATAAATAGAATAAATATATGGCGTATGGGAATATAATAATATTTTTTAATAATAATATCGTATTAATATCGTTTGACATTCATACATTAGGTATGTGGTATTAACAATGTTCCCAATAAAAAATTCCACAACACCGACAACCGAATTGACCGAATCGAACCGGCTATACAAACCCGTCTTTATAGACACCAAGTATTATACAGGTAGATATTATTATCGTTTAAAATGGTACACGCCGCCTGATTTAAGCGACAGTATCAATCGAACGTCATATGATTCTGCACCCGAAATCAACCAAATAACGTTACCGCAGCATCCGAAATCAAAAAACGAATTTCGAGGGTTTTGGGAAATAGTACGAAATTACATAATTTTTAGTTGTACAAAAATGTACAAAATAAAGTACATTACAATAATGGATAATTTTTTTTTACAATTTCCAAAGTGCGGGTGCCAGGGTAACGCACCATATTGAAGCGACTATATTATTACTTGGGTATCTTGCACTTGTTTTGAGTTTGCTAGGGGAATGTAACTTCAGAGGGGGTACTCTAATGTTTTTTTTATTAAAAAAATGAGTTACTTAGTTCCTCCCCTCCCCTATCCGCCAATTCAAACACTGAATATATTTGAAGATTACTCGTAGTTATAATATCGATTCAACAGCTCTTGTTTTATATGATGTTCATATAGCAAAGGTCGTTAATCCAGAGATAAAATTATAGTCATAATATTTTTATAACAATTGTAATATTTAAACGTTGCAATAATAATTACATCTATGTTTTATACCTATTTATTTGCATACCTATCATTTAAAATTTATGAATGATCTCCCTGAGTTATTTATAAAAATAGTGCACTTAATTACACACATGTGCAAATTTATTATAAATCTTTTCTTGTCTCAGATAAACAGATAATTAGAAAAATTACTTTCTTTCACGAGGGCACGAGATAAATTTGGCTGTTATTTCCAGCTTTAGATTTTTATTATTACTGGCTATAGTTTTACAACTTGGCATTTCTTCCAAAAAAAGAATTATTTAATGAATTTCAACAAAACTCTAATTTCAATAGCTTTTTAAATATTTTAATATTCTATAGGTAATGTATGATATGATTATGCTTCCATAAAATGTTCAAACCATTGAACTCAAAACTTTAGGTAATATTAAACATCTTTTGAACAAATTTCAATGCTTAATATTTAGACAGATAATAAACCAACCCGTTCCAAAGTTGTTAAATGCGTGTAATTTATACAACAAAACTTCATTAGTTATAACAAGAAAAATTTTAAAAATCGGAAAACGTTATTTTGCCGATTTTCTACTATTTTTTGAAAGTTTTTCTTCACCCAAGAAAAAATAATTGAGTAATTCGAAAAAGTGCTAAATAAAGTATTAACTAGATACAAATTTCTACCGAAAGCATACTCTACTCGTAGTAATTGAACCATTAAATTACTCTACTCGCAAGTGTCTTATAAATGAAAAAAAACATCTTTGTAAATCCAATACATCACTCGCTTCACTCAAGATCTAAAATATAAATTTTACACATAAAGTAACTACTAGATCTTAGATATTAATTAAATTAAACCACGTGTCAATTTAATAATGTAAATTTTAGAAGAAAGTATTTCGACCAAACAAAAACCATAAAACTCTGTTTATAAATTTTTAATAAATAAATCAAATTAGAACACGATAATCAATATTTAATACAAAATAAAAAAATAACAATAGATCATAAATATAATTTAAGAAATTTAACAGTATAATTTTTGCAATAGTCACAGAAAAAGTGATAGATAAAGTAGTATAAATGTTATAATAAAGAAAACAATTTTTGATAAATAAGTATAAAATACATAAATGTTACAATAAATCAATTAGAATTAAAAAAATATATATATATATTACCATATAAACATTATATAAACACGTCAAAATAAAGTTTTAGCTGTATAACAATAGTTGATAAATATAATATAAATTCAAGAAAAAAAATTATTCATGGTAAACTAGTGAAAAGCACATAAATGTTATAATAAATTAATTAGTAAAAAAAAAAAAAAAATATATATAAATATGTTAAAATAAAGTTTTGGCTGTGTGACTAAAAATCTTCTTCAATATTCAACGTTCTATCTCTAAAAAGGAAAACGGTAGATTAATAATCGTCTGTAGAATTATAAAGGAAATAATTATAAATGTATAAATGCTTCAAACAATGTACATAATAATGAAATAGTAAGATTGTTAATGATGGACAATCAAAAAAAGTAATAATTATAATAAAAACATAATGATACTTTAATATAGGTATTATAATATTATATGAATTTCAGAAACTTTTTAGGACGAAAACCAATCACTAAAAATACTATTACCTTATAATTCTTTCTTCTATATTTATTCTTTTTTAAATCGTCAAATTTAAAAAATCGATACTCCTTTTCTATGAAAATTTCCCAATCGGATTTCTGAAAATAAAAAATAAATAATACGATTTTGGTAGTATCTTTAATAATTATTAACTACTAATGATAATTCACATAATTTAATATTAATAACATGAAATCTGAATATATTTATAATTTATATCCATTCAACGTTCTAGATTTATATAAAACGTTTTTTTACTCACGTCTTCTGTATTTTTCCGTTCACGAAGTGATTCATGTGGATCAAGTTCTATGTATTTTATGTACTTATCAATATTGAAAAATGTATTAAAAAATAAATTTGTCATTTTACACGATTTTAAATCAGCCAGGGAAATTTTATTGAAATGTTTCGGATTAACCATGTCAAGAATCTATAACAATTATTTTATATGAAATAAGATACAAAATAAATGTTATCTCCAAAATATTTATACCTCGGATATACACTCTTTGAACGGAGGCAAACTGCCCTCCATTCTCATATCTTTCAATCTTTCTAATTGTTCATCGTAGAAATGTTCCAATTCAAACAACGATAAATAACCATCTCCGTCTATGTCCATACATTTAAAATGGTAAATAAAAAAAAAAAATTTAATTTTTAAACATAATATTGTGTTATCTAAATATCTCACCTGGACCAATATTCGATCGCCCTACTATGGGTTTTGTCTTCTTCCGATCGTATGAAGAATACAAAATCCCAATAATCCATAAAGGTTTTGTCATAGTCAGCGTGCTCCTCTCTCTTTATAACGGTACCGGAAAATAATCGCTTCAACATTCTTTTAGATATAGCTAAATAATTCGATAATAACACCATTGATAATATATTTATCTTAAAAAATATTTATGAATTTGACTTATAATAATATTACCGTATCGGTTGTATCGACTTAGATCATGAATGTTGATCATTGAACATTTACGGCGGTCGAGTTACCAAAAAATTCGTTCAATTACAAAGTACTGTTCATAGTTAAAGTAACTTGGTAAACGTTTGAGTGTATCCTCGTTTTCCAAGGAATTAAGTACTGCGATCAATTTAGATCGTCTTATTTCCATAACGTTCATTTTCCCACTCCATGATGTGTTGACTTCATAGAATATACTTGCAATTACCTGTTTAATGTTTATTATACTGTATATTAAATACTTTTCACATTTAATAATTCAAAATAAATACTTATGGTTATTGGTCGAAGTTTTGGGAGGGGGGGGAATAAGAGTGGATGCCATCCCACTACTTATTGTGTCCATAATAATGCATCCCTTGAAAATTTTTATGTTAAAATCAGTATTTCATTGTAATTATTAATTCGTATTTTATTAACTAAGGAGCAATAAAGAAATATTTGAATGTGAGGGGAAGTTCCCATTGGGATTATATTGAAGAAAAATATTAGGCTCCATTAAACAGCTTGCGATCCCTTCACTTATTTTGGTTCTTCTCCACCACTACATATACCCAAACTTATTAATTACTGTTTGTTCATAACCGGAATGAAATTTTGGCGCTGACTTCAAATGTTTCAAACCTGGATGTGTATCGATCACATCTTGAATTAATATTTTGAAATCATCCCGTGTTAGTACATTTACGTTCGTATTGTGTGTCAAAACGCGCACGAATATAGCTGACATATCACTATAATTTGACCATACGCTGTAAACAATATATTTATCATAATGAGTATACTCTGCTATTATTACGACTGGACCAATAATTCTAATTAGCTGATATTGCTTACTCTTTCCAATATTTGATAAAATCACTCATTTTAACCATACGATTTTCTTTACCACCACATGCAATGAACAGGGGCTTCTTCAAATAAAACGGCAAGTCACATAACTATAACGCACAAATAACATATTGATTTGATATACCGAAGCCCACAGTGGATAAAAATCTTTAATATATTTATTACTTTTGTTATTTTGTCGAAATGATTTTTCGAAGCTTGCGCGTTAGGTAATGTTTGAAAAAATGCACTTATTTTATCTTCAATCGTATCCCACTGTTCAGCACTTCTTTTTCCCGACGGAAAATAGAATCTGTGCACATAATTATAATATGTAAAGTGTATTTTAATTTAAACATTTTATATTTATTAAACAAAACTAATTTTACTAAAACATAATATTGAAGCGATTATATTACTTAGGTATCTCGCACTTTGAATTTGCTAGGGGAATGCTTTCCAATGAAATACTAGCCAGCGAAATATTAACTGCGGGTGCAGTAATTAAGTCCGTCGTATTGGTTTGATGAGTCAAATTTTTTATGTCATTTTCTTCTGAATCAGTCTAAAAAACAATATAATAAGCATCAAACGTTATTTAAGCAATCCCCTGTTGTTATTATATTTTAATGGTATAGTTTATAGTGCTTGATAGATATGTATATCTTAAAACATCAATTAACCAAATCTAAACTACTTAAACAGGCAATAACGAATTTAATTTACTTTAATTTTTAATATGTTAAGATATTTTGTATAACGGTATTCAATCCAACAATATAGTTTTATTATTATTAAATGTCGATTAATAACATAAGAATAGAATTGAAATAAATTTAAATCACCTATTCATATGTTATCAACGTACAATATTCAATTTTAATTTAAAAAAAACTAAATTTTTTTTTGCATTTATAATATTATAGATACATACGTCCAAACTGTTTAAACAAGTTATATTTTCATCCATGTTTTCCGAATTCTCTGCGTTATTATAAATCGTTGTCCTATGTACTGTGACATTACTCTTCAATCAAATTAAAAAATCATAATATTTATTATGCATTTATATCAGAAATAAATAGGTACATACTTCAAAAATACTTCGATAAATTACACTTTTCTTTGGATCCTTCGTGTTTACCAAGTTATCTCTGTTGGTATCAATCGTCGTTCTGAGTACTGTGTCGTTACTCTTTAATCAAAATAGGAAATAATTATAATACATTATTATTAAATATAATGTAACATTTAATGATTGAAAGAAAAAATCATTTTCATTAATGATTGCAAACAATTTTTTTATGTATTTATAATACCAAAAATACATACGTCCAAATTGTTTAAACATGGTATATTTTCATTCCTGACTTCTGAATTCTGTGCATCATTATAAATCGTATTCTTATGTACTGTGATGTTATCCTTTAATCAAAATAGAAAATTATAATTTTTTTATGCATTTATATCATAAATTATACCTTTTAATTAAATATAATATAATTTTTACACAAGGTTTGAAAGAAGAAATAATACATGAAAATTATTGCAAGCCTCTTTTGTTGTCAAATATTATTTATACAAGTAATACCTATATGATTACCTATAGTTCCTTTAATGTGTTTAAACGTTACTTTACATACTTCAATTTTCGGAGTTTCCTCATCATCAGTACTAATAACTGACATATGGTTATTATCGTGTTCATCGTATTCGAAGATATCAAATTTAATGTTGGAAACTTTTGTTTCAGATTCCTCAGATTTGGATAACCAATTTCGTAATCTTCTCAAAAATTTGCTTTTGGGTTCCTGTAAATTTGAATATAGAATAATACATTATAGTTGGACATTTTTAATACACACTGAAATTACAATATGATAATATAAAATTATAATAAATAATTACTTTAATTTTCATAGTTGTTTTTGTTTCTTTGTCGCTCCTTATATGATGTTTTGGCTTATAAAAGCAACAGCACATTTGGTGCAATAAATTGCATTTCGTTTTCTATAAATTTAAATTTACTTTTTATTTAAAGTACTCATTCATTTGAATAATATTCAATTATGTACTTATTGATAATGGCGGTATTAATAAATAAGGAATAAAAATATCTGATTTAATTAATAATGATAATATAATGGTAAATGGTAAATGGTATAGGTATGTATGAACAGTGGAGATTAGCGCTTTAGGGAAAGGATTAAAAATTAGTAGAAATAAAACGGAAGCAGTCGTGTATGATTTTGTAAGAATTGATTTTGATGTTAATGGAACAAGGCATATAATATAATAAAGATTTGTGAGATGTAATGTGTACGTCTGTGTGAGACTGATGGGTTCAAGAACTTAGATCGATAGTGTTAAAGAATAGTATTTATTAAAAGGACATGGTAAATAGCGGAGATTTTAGTGAGAGGGGGAGGGTAATTCAAAAGAAGAGGTGGATAAAAGGAATAGAGGTTTTTGAAGATAGCTTGTGTATTAATGGACGAGATGAAAGAGATCGAGATCTATAGAGATGTAGGACTCGATTGTTTAGTTTGGATGGTAAGGCGTATAAGTAGGTGAGTAAGATACGCGGAAATATAAATGTATACAATAATTACTTTAGATTTCCGATACGCTTCTGAAATCTCTTCCATCTTGCTTCCTAATATTTATGCCCAGAGAGATACTAGAATAATTATATACGTAATAGTAGTACAATAATTTGAGAATTATGTGTGAATGTTGCGTATTGATGCGCATTCGTGTACGTCTCTGGGCGCAGTGAGAAAATCGGACGGTGGGTCTTGTTTATTGACAAATTTTGTTTAAAAATTACGTTGCGAAGAGACCGTATTTCAGCCAGAATTGTAATACTTATTTTTATTATTTTAAATAGTTATCTTGTTATTAATTTGTTTATTTTGTTTTATTATAATTCTTTAAATTTAGAATAATATTCATCCGCAATTTACTTTATCTTATCTCTTTGTATTTTGTAATAGAGAATTTCTATCCTATTCTCAGGATATCGAGTGCAAGGAATCAATTGATCCATATGTTGTAATAGTTTTTGAAAATTTTAATTATTTTTTATTTAAGGACAATCAACTTGACTTTTAGAAACATGTACTATAGGGTTACAATTTGCTGTAAACTATACTGTTTTATTACATTTTATCTTCAAATTACAGTGAGCAATTATTGGTTTTGCGGAACAAGTGTGATTCCCCCACAAGAAGTTTGTTGGGGTGGGGGGGGGGGGGGTGATAAGAGTGGATTTTTTTATTTAAATACATTAAATTGTGTTTGTCGTTTTCGGAATTTTTTACAAAATTTAATTTTATATTAATTATTGCATGTTTTTAGCACGCTTAAGTTTAACATTTAACTTGTCATCAAAATCCACATCGAAAAATATAATTTTTATGAATTAAAATATTATAATTATTTTAATGGCAATTTTAATACGTAGTCTTCTTTTCAATATTAGACAAACATAAGCAAATCCCTATTGTGAAATATTATTGATATTATTTCATTTCTTTAGTCGATGAAATTAAAAATCTGTATTATATTAAAATTGTAATATTTATATATACAGTGTGCTAGAGCCTACATATAATTGATAACTACATGCAAGCTAGTGTACTAAATTTTCTTTATAAACTCAAAATTGTGCAAGCTCCAAATGTATTATTTTTTGGTTTTCACGGACTCTGAAGACCGACTTGCTGATTAAATATAGCTCTATAACAATATAACATATTCTATTTTAGCATAAAGATATTTTATCAAACATTAAATACAGCGTTTCCATAATTTTAGGATTATTCATTTCATTATTTGCATTATACACAAATAGAACATTGGATTATATAATGCTCATTATTGATATTATATCCTTAATCATTTTATTATAATAAAATGTATAAACGAAATAAATGTAATATTTAAATCAATTATTACGATAAATGAAAACATTTAAGATATTGTTTCTTATGACTTATTCTTCTGATCTTTAATTATTTAATTATCTGTTCAGATTCAACAACTAGTTAAGAATAAAGTTACATTTTTTTTATATATACAAATATAGGGTTATATATTTTATTCTCATTAAAATCAAAAACATGGTTCATTGTTGTGCCGTTATGATGTTTGTTTTGTAATTTACTTAAACGCTTTATGTGTTTGTATTGTAGAAATAATCGTGTATGTAACTTTTTGCAGTTTAGCTATTATAGATTATAAGAGCCTGATTTAATGTACATGAAATGTATATATCTAAGAACAACGTTTCTAGAGTTAGACATTTTTAAAATCTAACTAACTTTAGGTAATTATTTTACGAGTTTATTAAAATTAAATTACTACCACTAACATAGATAAATCGAATATGAAAGAGTAATAATTGTAATAGTTGAATTGATTAACCTAAAATTGAGAATTTCAAAAATATTTGAATTAATTCTTAGATTTTGTGGTTGTTCTACACTCTGTATCTAACCTAACCTACCTTCCGCCACCTCTCACCCACTCCCCCTAACACCGCCACCCCTAAACCACTCCCCCACTCGTCACCTCCACCCCACAACCGCTCCCTACTGACTAATAAAATATCTAATATAGCCGACGACATTGCAGTTTATTTCACTTTGTCGATTTTATTAACGCGGACTAATATTTTTGAAATATCTATATTTGATTTAATTTAATTTTCTTCGGTTGATTTTAAATTTTTCTCATTTTCTTCAAGTGTTTGAATTGTTGATTGTTTAAATGCAGCAATATTAGTCTCGATGACTTTTATTAAATTTTCAAGATTGGAAATAATTAAATTTCGGTCTTCTTCAAACGAACCACCAAACACATTCATTGCTGGAACGCGACTTATATTATTTTTTAATATCACTAGTATTTATGCAACTATTATGTGAATTATATTATGTGAAAACTATTTAACCAAGATTTGTTTACCTTTTCGTCGTATGATTTTTTTCGATTAAATAATCGTTAGGATAATTTGTTTTACATATTTCTTCGGAATAAAAACAACGGACAATTGGTTAACCGGTATAATCTTATATATTATAAGTGGGGGGTGATGTGTTATTTATCTTTACGATAGTAAATATTTCTGTAGACCAATTTGATAGGTATTCTTTAGTAAAAATACCTTTCTGTGTACTTATACAAACTTTGTCCCCTACTTTAAATTTAATTTTTCTATTAATATTACGTTGTTTAAATGTAACTAAAGTAAGGTTTTTGTCTGTTTGTTCGGGTGTCATACCTATAGTTTTGTATTTAGACTTATTATAATTGTTTAATAACATAACTCCTTAAATATTGATCATAGGAATTTGAAATTTATTTTGCATATTTACATATGTGATTTACATTCGTGGTAAATTTTGGAATGGATTATCAGTATAATATATTGCAATATATTGAGATTCGTTCAGAATCGTATTTTCTAATGCAATATCATTGCATTCAAATCTTAATAATTATAATAAACCACTAATTTCTCCGACCGAAGGACCGAAGGGACGAAGGAGGAACGTCCACAATCGGCCTTTTCCACTTTTTTTATATTCCATCTAATATAATCCATTTTAGACAGGGGAAAATAGACTTTCGTGTTGCTAGAATTTTTCTTCTACCTACCTATTTAACTAAATGGTAAACAAAATTGTATTATTCCCTCTCTTGACTATATTTGTTTAAGAGTGTTTTAAAATTAAATATGTTCATGATAATATACTATTATATTAAATAAAGAAATTACTATAAAAATTACTATCATTGATTCTAATCAAAATGAATTATCTAATAAATTAAGAATTGTCATAATTTAACAAACATTTATAATTATTCTCAAAAATAAACCTAATTAGAAATAGTAAATAATTGTAAGTCTATAATTTACACCTTAAGATTATAGTTAAAGAAATAAATTACTTTTGAATTCTCCCGGTGTCTCGGCGGCCCAATCTGCCGCTGTACATAATTATCTAAAATTTTGTTACCAAAAACATGCTTTTCGATATTTTGCGGTTACGCCTTTTTCATGAAGTACCATCGAATTATATGTATATATAATTACATAATTTTATTTAAAAAAACAATTTCACTTTCAACTAAGTATCATTAGTTCACAGTGGCGATGGTGGCAGGAAAGAGGTTTTTTGGGACAGGTGTCCCATCATGTTTTGAAAGTGGGTAGTTGGTGGCCGGTTGAATGCTATATGTAAGTATTTAAACAGATCATAACTTTACAAGTATAATTGCATGGCGGTATGTAAGTGTAAGTGCTATGTAAGTGCGATAATCAAATAAATGATAATCATTTTAAAGGTATTTGAGTTTTTATATAATTTAGTTTTCTGTTTTGCGTAACAATGATATCGCCCTATTCTTTGTAATGTAAACATTAGAAATACAGCACTACAGAAAAATGTGTTGATATGTCATTCAGAACTTTCGTACTAAAAAGATAAAGAAATCAAGAATATTTACATTTTTTTCATGTTTTTTTTTAGGGGGGAGGGGATGGTTAGGTCAAATACTCAGCTATCCCTCCAACATAAAATATCCGCGCCGCCATTGATTTATAATATAATGTAGAATATAATATTAATATAATAAATGAAAATAATTAATTAATATTTACAGGAAAAAAATAACGTGTAATTTATATGGGTAACATCATAAATATTCTATAAAATAATATATATATATATATAATATAATATAGAATATAAAATGAAGGGAGTAAATGAAAAAAAAATTAAATATATAAAGTGTACATAAACAATTCATAAATTAATTTACGAGGGGGTAACAATAATGATATAGGTATAGTAGTAATAGAATTTCTGGAATCTTTGTAGGTGACTGATTTTTTGAATCTGATTTGAAAAGCTGCAAAAGAAAGAAAACGGTTTTAACAAGTTTTATTCATAGCTGGTCATAGGATAAGTATGAATACCAAATTATGATTTCATATTTTATCATCAAATATAAATAGTGAGTGCGGAGACATTTGGGGAGGTGAAAAGAATGATATCAATTATTACGCTTTAAAAAACCTAAGATTCATATTGCCCTCCCGAAAGTAACATTGATATGGTGTTTAATAGAGTGAAAGATATGTATAGTAAAATCCTAGATTTTCGATGGTATCAACACGCTGAAGGGCAGAACTAACAAGTGAAGAGAGAGATTGAGTTTTGAAGACAGTTTCCTGGATGAGGATATATGAAGTAACATTTTTCGAAATAGAAATTACGATTATCATCCGATTAAAAAAAAGAGGCTGACAGAAGAAGAGCTTATTTTGAAAAGTATTTTAATATCATCAGCATTATAAAGGACTTTAACAAAGAGATATAGTAATTTAAAGATATTATGAAAATAATAAAAAGAATATTAACCACTATGAGGAATACTGGATAAAGAGGTGAATAAATCGAAAATCGCATTATTAAGAATAACAAGTTTCTTCCATGAAGTCAGACATAGGGTGTTATAATCAAGCTAGAAAAAAGTTACCAAAACCTAATCTAGAATAGAGATAAGAAAGCTGTGGGCGATCGTATTAATGGCCTTCTTTAATTCTGTAAAAATAATATCAACTTGATTACCAGTTTCAAAGACATCTAAAATATACGTCATAAAAGCAATACTTCTAATGATGGTAGATTTTCCATTGTTTGTTAAGTTAATTAAAATATTAAACTAATTAAGCTTAAATGTAAAATATTATTTACTTACCTAGAATTACAGTTCTAATAAAATTTATAAATTATAATATTTACCTAATGATGTAATGTTCTATTTGAAGTATTTAATCCCAAATAATTTTGGCCATATCCGTTTAAAAGATTAAACAATTCTTCTGTAATTAAAATTTAAAATTTAATTTAATCATAAATTATAAATTAATATGCACGTAATATGTTAAGTATTTAATAGTAATTAAAGATAATATACATTTTATATAACCTTGAATTAAGTATATTTTTACTCATAAAGTCAAGAACACATAACCAATTATGTTTGTAGTCCATGACGAAGATTATTATTATTTTTTGTTAACGTTCGATGTTCCCCAGATTAAAACTTAATTAATTTACTATGCTAAATTTGTATCACACTATATTTTAACGATACTGAGCATTAAAGAGTTAGACTAATTTGAATAAACAACAATAGTTTTTTTAAAAAAAATATTTTAACTAAATTAAGTTACATTTATTTTAATTTAATTATCAACTTTTTAAATTTATTTTACTATAATTAAAAGAAACATTTAAATTAAATTAAATTAAATTTGTTTAGAAATTTTAAAAATGTCTAGAATAATTAATTAAACATGTTTAAAAAAGTTGGTAACTTGCCCATGCTGTCTTGCACTAAAGTTTCCTTTAAAATAATAATAAATACTAAAACTTATAATAATTTATGTACCAGGATGCTCCATTCCTGATTTAATATATAATTCGTTTTCCGTAAATTTTCTCCATAACTTTGCTTCAAATCGATCTATAAATAAATGATTGATTGTCCATCTGATAGGATAAGATATCAATCTTCGCAAATTAGTGGTTCTACATGGAATGAGGTATCTATTATAGAAAGCTATATTTGTTGAAATTTCTAATATGTAGGATTTCTCACGATAAATTGGGAACCATCGTCTAAAATTATTAACATTATAAAAAACGAAATTTATATGCATTAACTATAATTTACCTGGCAAAAGTTTGAATTTCTTCATACGATAAATATTCCTTTGGAGAATTCTTTATTGCCAAATAAATAATATCAATCCAACTGACCGATAAAAACTAAAACGATTATTTATGTAATATGTATATCATAAATTTAAATATACCCAAAGATTTAGTTACTACAGTGTTGTTAGTTTTAGTCGCAATAACAAATTATTATGCTCAACGGCGTTTAAAAAAAAAAAAAAAATCGTAATATGACTTTTGCATACTATATCAAATAATAATATTATTATTATTAATAATAAAGTTGTAACTTATCGAATATCTTTGAAAATAAATATAATTCGTCATACATTTATTTTGTTAATCAGTTCATTAACATTATATCAACCATGGACCATCACATATAAAGTAAAATGACTTATACTTTCAAAGATATGTCGATGGATTACAATAAAAAATTGCTATCCGTCTCACTTCAGCGTAGTACTAAGTACGAGCAGTCAAAATTATACACAAAATATTTTTATTTACTCTTTCTAAATTTTGATGTGAGGTGTTATCGTCTTCACTGTTTTCACTATCATCGTCATCGTCTCCGTCATTTTCTTCATCGTCATCGTCATCGTCATCATCATAATCATCTTCGCCATCACCATTGTTATCATCTTCACTATTATCATCTCCATCAAAACCATCATTATCATCACTGTACAAACTACCGTCGTCGTCTGACCTATTATTTGAAGGTGGAATGTCATATTCCGAAGATTCAGAATCGTCATTATTTTGTTCTTCGAATTCTACTGTATTATACTTGGAATCGGAATAGTCTTCGATACGACGGTAAATTGTAAAGTTAATTTTTGTTTTCTTTGAACTAAAATCTAACGCACCACCGTTGGGCGTCGAAGATGCAGACCGTTTTAAAATGTTTCTCGACATTCTATGTTACGGTAAAATAGTTGATAAATAAATAAATATATGTGTAAAAAAATTAATGGTTTTAGTAAAAAATTGTTTGTGTATAAAACTAAATACTACTACTAACTAATACTAAATGCGTTTACGTTAAAGAATAACGACATTTTTGAACCAGAACAGTAATAATTATTGTTATTATTTTTTAAATTAATTGTATTTATTAATTCCCGCGCATTATAATAAAATAATATTAATTGGATTTTTACTTTTACTCTTCTTTTTATGTATTGTAATAAAAAACTTTTGATTTTACTTTAACTATTTACGAAAATATAACATGCTTTACATACAAGTAGGCTAATGTATCAAAATTATATTTATATCCATTGCTTATACAGTTATACTTCAATTTAATCGCGACATATATTGCGAGAAATTAAAAACAGGTAAAAGTAAAAAGTCCAAAGAAAAAACTTGTGGTAATCGGACCATTATTTCTACCCGAAAAAGTGCCTTCAGTCTTTTAGAAATAGAATAATTAAACATCAATATGCAACGTTAAAGTTTGAAGGCATTTAAAAAAAAATTGTAACTCACAATTTTCAAAATTTTTTACATGGTTATTCAAAAAGTGCGTATATCATAAAACACATGTACAATTTTCTGCTTAAATCTTAAAATATTAAAAATCAATATATTTATACGTTATAACTTAGAATAAAATTATAAAAAAATAATCATATTATTCAATTCTACTAAAAATTCTAATTTTAGAATCTTAAAAAAAAAAATTGGGACTATCGATTTACAAATTATTGTATAAATAGCAGCTTATAGTAGTATATGATTATGCTTGTATAAAATTTTCAAACTATTTTACAAAATTTCAAATTATTTAATAATATTTTTTAGAAATAAATACATTTTTAGATTCTGAGTGAAGCGAGGAATGTATTGGTTTTACAAAGTTTTTTTTTTGTGTATGAAAACATTTTTTTTGGGTAGAAATAATGGTCCGATTACCACGAATAGTATATGTTTTCGATAGAAAATTGTATCTAGTTGATACTTTATTTAGCTCATTTTTCGAATTTCTCAAAAGTTATTTCTTGGGAGAAGAAATACTGCCAAAAAATGGCAAAATTACGGTTTCTGCTATTTTAAATTTGTTTATTTCATGATAACTTATTGAGTTTTGATCGTAGAAACTTGAAACTTGTTTTAAGTATTAATATTGGCAGTTTACATGCGTAGTTAAATTTTGGAACAAATTAGTTGATTTTACGACTAAATATAGAGTTTTAAAATTTTTTACAAAAATGTTAATTATTTTCTGCAATTTTGGGAAATTTCTTTTATCTTTCATATACTACTTAATCTTTTTACAAAATATTTTAAAAATCGTGACTGACAAATTGTTTTATAAAATTTTACAGCTAAACTACTGAAAATCGGCAAAATTATCCGTTATTTAAAATGTTTTTATTTCATGATAATTTATTTGGTTGTGATCGCAGGGACTTGAAATTTATTTTAAATATTTATATTGGTAATTTACACACGTGGTAAAATTTTGGAATAGATTATCAGTAGGTTAGTATATTGTAATGTATTGAGTTTCGCTCAGAATCGTATTTTCTAGTGCAATATCATTGCATTCAAATCTTAAGTATAATAAATCACTAATTTCTCTGAGGACCGAAGGGATAAAGGAAGAATATCCACAATCGACATTTCATTTTTTTTTTTTTTTATAATAATTTACAAATGAAATAGAGTAACTAACAAATTTGAATTTATTCAATTTTATAACATTGTATAACTAGAGTTACATATTTTCAGTTATAAATTTATAATAATAGAAAAAAAAAACATTTGTCTATTTTTTATTACAATTTTTATTTTATATTATACAAATTTTCTTAAATAGTATTACTAGTTAAACAACGTATAACAACAGTTATGTTGAATATAGATATTAGATTACAATAAGTTTTGATTTTGGTAGACGAAATAATAATCATTTAGTACTCGTTTACAAATAATAATGAGTTAAACAAACAATACAATCGGTATAAGAGAGTTCATCATAATATAGAATGTAAAAAAATATCTCTAAAACCGATTGGATTGATTACTATAGACGATTTATAGTTTCGACAGAGTTATCCCATTATTCGTTTGTCCGATACATAATATACGATACAATTATTATATTGTCTGAAAAAATAACATAATATCAAAACCCAATTGTTATCTATATCGGAACAAAATTTTGTTCTCATGACTTATTATTTTTTTTAACTTTAGTTTTAGCTCAGTCCACCGTCGATGGATAACTGTTGAACCGGATTTTTGGATGGATATTTTTTCGGTCTTTTCGATCGTTCACTTATTATGGTCTTTCGTAACTTGCCATGCTGGTCGATCATCAATCATCATGGACGTTCCCGAGACCGACTCGTCACGATTTCTCCAATTTTGTGTTGTACCGATAGTTTTGATGTAATTTGATAGGAAATCGTCGCGACTATCGGTCTGCGAGTTGTCTTTTACCTTTATCCCAGCCTACGAATACTTTTCTTCTACACCTTATTCAGCCGAAGGCGTTCTCGTTTCGCGTCTTTTTCCACGCGACGCAGGTCGTTTCCTCTGTCGCGTAAACTTTTGCCGGACGGTCAGCGTCCGGCTTCCACTGGTCTCTGTTGACCGCCGTCACCTGTACCGGCACATTCGCGTCCATTGTCGCCGAGGCGACCGTCAGCACTCCGTTTCGGCATGCATGACACAGATATCGTGACCACAGCAGTCCGCCACTGGTGCCACTATAAAATGAAATAATTATTAATTGTCATTTAATCTGGCGGAAGTTTGCGTTTCGAGTAATATTGTAAAAATATCAAGTAATACAAACCGTGTTGTTTTTCAAGTCGTTTTACATTATTCAACCCGTCCTCCGTCTTAAAGTTTTGTCGATTAAAATTACTGTAGCGCATGGGTGCTGAATATATGCAAAATTAATCGACGTACATAAAATCATAATCGATAAACATAACGGTATGCATATCGACCCCGATTTCAATTGACCCTTCGATTCCATCGTTAATCATTATTTTTCTACGTAATATTACAGTATTGACTTGCAGACAATCAAATTCTGATAAATCGAATGTAGAAACGTAATCGTAAAGAAAAGGACCAATGCAAATTACACATTGATTGAATGTAATAGTATAAATTCGTGAGTTTTCGTTGTCATAGTGAAACGTGTCATAATATATTATTATTATTTTTCATTTAGTTACAGAAAGAAAACAAATGTTTGTAGTACGATTAGACTTATTTTAAATTCATTAAATGCGTATAATATTATAAAAATTACAGTACAATGTTCTTATTATATTTTAATTTATAACGAAATAAAGACAATTAAGTAAACTACATTTTATTTGTACCGGTAGAAAACGATAGTATAAATTAAATTGCAGAAAAACATTTAAAATAAAAATAATTTATAATTTTAAAACATTTGTAGTTATTTTTTTTATTACTGAAGAAACTTTTTCTGGTAAAAATATTAGTCCGATTACCACAAATAGGGTATACTTTCTGTATACTTATTTTTGATATGTGTATTTTCAGTTTTGGTATATAATCATTGTTTTCACTTTAATTAGCATCAGCTAGAAAAAAACACCTTGAAACCATCATAATAATATTTGCTTAGTGGCTTTTGGATATACTTATCTTAATATGTAGACATTTTTTGAAGCCATAATTTTGTGGCTAGTATGAACCGAATTCAACTTAAAGTCGACATGACTTTGATGTAAATAGTATCTTTCTTAGTATCCAGTACCAATCTAGGTATTTTAGATTTTCATAAAATATTATAATAAAAAATAAGACATTCTACATCAACAATGTATGGATTAACTGATAAAATACTATGGTATAATATTTTAATTTGATGATATAGTTAGGTTCCTATCACCATTTATTCGATGACTATGCAGCTTGACTATATTAATATAAAAATTAAAAAATATAGGTGCACACTTTTATTTTTCGTAGTGCACAAAATGTGTTGTATTATACACAAAAAGTAAACACTAGTAAATGGTATGTTAATGAAATATAAATAATTTTTGAGTTATTTATAATTTATTTTATTCGGATACAAATTTTAAATAAAACATATAAATCCTATAAAAATTAATATAATAAATTTATTTTTATTTTTATAATATTTGGTATAATGTACAGTGGCTGAGCTTACTAACCCACCACCACAGTTACATCGATAGGAGTAATTAAAATTTGTATTTAAATATTCGGAGTAATATAATTTTGTAGTGTTATCCTGTGAGAGGATCCATAATAAATATAAATGGTATTCAAATTACTAGCCTTCGTAGCACCCTTAATCTTTACAATGTATATCGTCCGTTGCTTTCATCATCGTTCAGACCGTTCAGTCTTCAGTATTCATAATTCAGCAAAATTGTTCGTTTTGCGCTCCGCCGTTTTTGTAATATATTTGCTTGTGCATACCTTTTTTGTTGGTATTGCATGTTTTGCCGTTTATTGTCCGCAATTGGTAACATTTTGTACCTTATACTTGATATCGTTTTTACATATAAATTGACTTAATTGTAATTCAACATACTTTTTACGTATTTTTCTAGCGAACCATTAATAAAAATAACTTTTGTTATGATGGTCGGAATTAAAATTATATGTTTTACGGATTAATTACTTAATTAACTTTGTACTTAAAAGACTTATACGACGTATCCAAATATATCGAAGGGTACATGCTACCTAATATAAATCGATTTATTTGGAATTCAGTAGACTGTTACGTGATACGTATTTTTGCTAAAGGATAAACTTTAAAATTAATAATACTTTGATTAAATCGATTTAAATGATGTTTTCTACGTATCCAAATAGATCGAA
The DNA here is from genome assembly GCA_013282895.1 of Eriosoma lanigerum. Classification (NCBI taxonomy): domain Eukaryota; kingdom Metazoa; phylum Arthropoda; class Insecta; order Hemiptera; family Aphididae; genus Eriosoma; species Eriosoma lanigerum. Next base: position 23,144,039 of record CM023358.1, on the reverse strand, counting down.
GGAGTACCATTAAATACTAGTATTTATAATCAATGGTAGTAACTACATAAAATAAAATATATATTATGATACTCCCAAACATAACTGTCAGAGTGGGTTAAATCATCAGTTATAAATTATAATTATACATAACATATTATTTTAAAATAATAGGTTTATTGTATTTCAACATTTTATTTAATTACTTATTAAGGAAGTATTTCAATGAGATATTAAAAGAAGCGAAAAAAGTCACTTACAGGGTAAGGCTAGAATTTTTTTCAGGACGATAAAACAGTACAAATCATTCAACCCAAGCCTGAAAATCATTAAAAATCGTAATAATGATATAATCATGGATCCTAAAGAAAGAGCGGCATGATGGAAAAAATATTTTATTGAACTACTAAATGCAGACATCTCAGACAATCTTACGGGAAGGGAAAAACAGTAAGGACCCGAACCAATGATAAGTGAAGTGACCGAAGAAGAAACCTACAAAGCAATAGGTTGCCTTAAAAATTGGAAATCGCCAGGATCAGATGAAATACTAGGTGAGCTCAAGTACGGTGGAAAATAATTGTATTATTTCATATTTAAGCTACGCTAGAAGATATGGAATAACGAGCACTTACCAAAAACTTAAAATGAAGCTATAAACATACTTTTATATAAAAAAAGGTGGTAAAACCAAGTGCGAAAACTATAGAGGAACTCTTCTAAACTCAGCTTACAGAGTATTTGCAAAGATTCTATTAAACCGAATAACACCTTACGTGGAAGAAAACCTAGGAAGATACCAGTGTGGATTCTGAACGGGAAGATCAACGATCAAACAGCTGTCCGTTATAGGCTAGCTAATAAAAAAAAAAGTACAAGTACTGCCAAAACATCTGTAAAATATTTGTTGATTTTCAATAGACATATGACAGTGTACATAGAGAAAGCCTTTATAATATAATGGAAGATTTTGAGATCCCCAAGAAATTTGTAGTTCTGACGAAAATGTGCATGGAAGACACTATACACAATAAGAGTTGAACAAACAATATCTGAAGCGTTCAAAGTTAGTACAGAATTAAAACAAGATTGACTTTCACCAACCTTGTTTAATTTAGCCTTCGAGAAATCTATAAGGGAGATGCAATTGGAAACAACTGCAATAGCAATAGGACAACAGTGTATATAAGTATATGGCTTTGCTGATGAACTAAATATCTTAGAAAACTCCATAGAATATACAGAGATAGCAGTTCAAGTGCTCGAATGAGCAGCCAGTAAAATAGGCATAAAAATTAATATGGATAAAACAAAAATAAAAAAATTAATAAAAATAATGGAACTGATAGGTGAAGAAGATAACACTGATACAAGATCCCTTTCGAAAAGGTTAATGAGTTTCGGTACTAGATGCGGTATTGAGCAAAAACAATAACTGGACCAGGGAGATAGGTGTAAGGATAACAAAAGCAGAAAGAGCAACTTTTGTTTTAAATAAATTCTTAAAATCCAAAGTTTTTTCCAAAAACACTAAAGCAAGGCTATACACAGCAATAATAAGACCTACACACACATATGAGTGCGAGGCATGGACTACCACAAGCAATACGGAAAGGAAACTCAGAACTTTTGAGAACAAAATGGAGAGTAATATGTGGACCAGTATGATAATGAAAAAGGAACATGGAGGAGAAAGTATAGCAAAGAGCTGCAGGAAGAAATGGGAATGGCATCAGTAGTGAATTTCATTAGGGAACACAAAGGATTCAATGGCTACATCAAATGTGGTGGAATAATAAGGACGATATAACTAGGGTATTCCTGGAGTGGACTAAGCCTACGGGAAAAAGACTTTAAGGACAAACAAAGAAAATATGGTTAGATGTAGTGAAAGAGGACCTAAATAGAATGGGAGTCCAGGAATGGAGAGAATTTTCCTGGGACAAAGAAAAAGGAGGGTTATAGTAATGGCGGTGAAAACTCTTAGAGAGTATTAAGGGCCAAATGAAAAAGAAGAAGAAGAATAGTTATTGTACTACATATAATTTTCTCAAATATCTGTTTTTCTAAAAACTTGATAAATACAAGATTGACTGCATTAAAAATGATTAATTTTATAACACATTATTTTCATTATTGTATTTTATTAAGCTTATTTGGTAGTCATATTAACATATAATAAATAATAAAAATAAAACATTATAAGTCATAATGAATAAAATTAAGTCTATGAATGATAGAATAATTTAAATTAATTTAGGTAACAGTTATAACATTTGTGTACTAACTAATTTATAATTGATCAATTTATGGTTTTATTAAAACTTGTTAACTAAGTCTTTATTTTATATTTTTCACAACATTTTAAAATTTATTTTTAATTTCAATTGTATCATATATATCAGTTCGTCTTTGATTTTGGGTAGGTATTTGCTGTTTCATATTTTCTCGAGCATTGAAATCTATAAACATTAAACAATCAATTTAACATTATTTGACTTTAAATATAAAACCATATTTACCAAGATTTATATATAAATCCATATCTTTTTCAGTAGCTTCATCTAAAATTTTACCCCATGGATCAACAATCATTGAATGACCCCATGCTATATAATTTGAATCAGTAACCCTGGCTGGTGAAGCAACAGCAACAAAAGCTTGATTATCTATAGCGCGACATCTAACTAACAAACTCCAATGCAATGGCCCAGTTGTCATATTAAATGCACTAGGGTATATTAACATATCACAACCTACATAACAGAAATCTTTTATAATAATTTTCAAAAATATTAAACATAAAAATTAATGATTAACCTTGTTTTCGATATAGTGCAGCCATTTCTGAAAATCTTATATCATAACAAATTCCTAAGCCAATTTTAAATTGATCCAATTGGAATGTATTGAGCGTATTTCCTGCAGACAACGCATCAGATTCTTTGAAGCAAACACCGCCAGGAATATTTATATCAAATAAATGCATCTATAAAATGTTTAAGCATACATGTATTGTATATGAAAGGATCTTCTGAATTTATATATTTGAAATAGATAATTTATAATATTTAAATAATACTTTTCTGTGTTTGGCTATCAAGTTCCCATTAGGATCCCAAACTGTACACGTGTTGTAAACTTTATCATCACAAATTTCTGGAATTGAACCACCTACAATATACATTCCATTTGTTTTGGCAGCTTGAGATAAAGCTTTACATGTTTCACCACCAGGAATGACTTCAGAATATTCTCTAAACAGAGCTAAAACAGAAATAATAAAATTATATTAAAATATCATCAGATAATTTGGTAAGAATAGCTACCTATTAAACTATCAATTATCCATATTATAAATATTTAATTATTATTTATGATAAATTAATCAAATTATCACCTACCTAAGAAATAAATGAAAATTATAAAATATACACAATTCTTGATGGTTGAACAAAGAAAATAAATTATTAACTTAAAATTTGTAAAAACAACTAAATTATTTAGAATTTATGTTACCGAAAACTCAAAAACAAGAAGGTGAGTAAGTCGGTAAAAATTTTTTTTTAAATCAGAAGTAGAACACTTTATTTATTCAGATATTCTGTATCTATTTTAAATTCATGGTCTGGTACTCACATAAAGATAAATTGTTACTATTATTTTAAATGAGGTACACTAAAATGCAGACCGGCAGACCCAAAATTGTGATTATAAATAAATATTCTCATTCAATCTCTTTTAACATATTCATTATATCTATTGTGTTATTATAATTGAGATTTATAGGAAATACTTATAATCATAATTTTGGGTTGACTGATTTGCATTTTAGTACGACCTGTATTAAGTAGCTACAACCAATACAAAGAAATAAAAGATATTTCAAATTAGCAAAATATATGTTCAATTTTACCAGTGTTATATGGCGAATTGAAACATTCTGGTAATATAGCTAATCTGCATCCATTATTTTTTGCTTCCTGTATGCGTTTCAGAGCATTAGTCACATTAATAGATTTATCAGCTGTGACAGTCAATTGCAATACAGCCGCTCGAAAACCTAAATGTTACGATATACAGAAATGTTGATAATAATTATTAAACCATAGATAGGTATTTTGAATTTATTATACCTGAAGAACTTGTTGAAGCCATTCTAATCCTGTCAAATAAGGCGATTGACTGTTGAAAAAATTGTTTTCTGTACAACATTTATCCACAACAGAGATTCACTAAAATGTTAAATGATAAATTCTGTTAAAGATAAGCCACTCATACAATTAAATTAAAAACAGTATAACTATACTAATTATACTATTATTATTACTATTTTAATTATTCACGCGATGTACGCGTGAGAAAGTCTGTCTGATAAGGAATTAAACGGTTTGAGATCAATTATTGTGAACAAATTTAAATGCGTACTCATAACTTAATATACTAATATTCTATTACAGTTTTGAAATGTGATGTATGTCTTCAATTATCATAGAGCATAACAAACTATAAACATCAAGATAATCAAATCAATCGATCCCATTACAATAGTAATTTTATTTTTGTCAAGTATAGACGAACGATGCGAAAAATCAAACTCACAAAAATTTCAAATAATATTTATTATTTACTATTTATCATTGAATAGCGTTGAATTTTTACAATATCCCGCGGTTAATGTATCAATGTATCACCGTCATTCGTTATAATTGACGTATTGTTCATGTTTATTTTCTATGATGTGAGTACAACTAGTACAAGACACATTCCAACAGGTTTGTTTTGTTATCATTATAATTGTTAATAGTGTTATCAACGCATAATAATATTATTCTGTGTTATCAGTTGTAAGAAGACGTGTTGTCTATCCAACAGGAAATATATCACAACCGCGTAAAACTTAAATTGTGGCATTTAAGTATTATACTTATTACTTATTACCTAATTATCATTATCATAATGAGTTTATATTTATACAAACTATGAAAAGATTTAAGATTTAAAGCACTTATAACTTTGTTGGTAAATGGTAGGTGAAATCTTACGAGAAATAATCGATATAAATAAATATAAATCTGGTAATAAATATTTAATTTACAAGTTGAACTCAAATGCCATAATGTTTTACATGGCTATGATTTTACCATGTTTTCTGTTGGATAGATGGAGATAGCTATACAGCAAAATATATAGGTATAGATTTTATGAGTAATTTTGTATAGGTATATATATATATATATATATATAGGCAGGCCCGGATTGGCCCGGCGAGTTATCAAGAAAATCTCGAGGGATCGGTAGAAAAATGCATAGAAAAAGTGTTGAATATAATGGAAAAATAAGATATTAATATTATACTCTAAATGTATTGTATTTTAGTATAAAATTTGCTAGAAATATTATAAACAATTTAAGCACCTATATATATATACGTTTAAAAGATAAAATTATAAAAGATGTACCGGTAAAATATTGATATCTCAGTGGGCCAAATTTACCCAATCCGGCCCTGTATATATATCGTATATGTCGATATATCTGATATATCGTATATAAATGTTTAATATTCTATATTATACAATTAATGTTCAAAGGAAGGCTACGGCCCCTTAGTCCCCTAGATCCGCCCGGTATGATGTAATCTTAAGAAAAAATATACAAATACGAAATAATTACGAATTATACCTACTGTAGATTTTTAGTTTAAAGTGTTTGAACGAAAAGAAAATCGATAACTTATTTTAATTTGCAGGAAAGAGACACATACGATTTTGCGGGTAAACAGATTATGTTCGTTTCACAGAGTTATTCATATCATGCTTAATTATGTAATAATATTTAATATCAATCAATCGATTGTAGAACGTAAAATGTACAATCGTTTGAACGTGGAATATTGGGGGGAAATGCTGAAATGTTGAACAAATAATTGATTGACAGCTGCTCAACGCCTTCGACATCTATAGACTATATAGCCAATAAATTCCAGTATTAATGCACCAACATAAACGTGAATAAAACTTATCGTTATATCTATCTTATATGTGTATTAAAATTGAAAATATCTAGATCCTAGGTGTAATATAAATACATGGTGATACAATATTTAACTATATATACAGGTAAAAGTATAATATGTTATATTATATTTATATAGTTACCATCATAATATTTTCTGTAAATAATCTGCAAATTATAATAGGTATATAAATTTAATTTATAAAAACTAAAATAGCCTTCGAAGAACAATAATAGTAAATGTATTTTCTTTTTACAGATATATTTGTTATTATTACCTACTTGCGAAGTTGCGAGTTGCAACCACACGTGATGGTTAGGTATAACCATTACTTAATATTTTTCTATCTAACCTTATATTGTTACGAAGTATGTGGACGTGGACCCTTTGGTATTCAGTCGACCCCAATGTAATTACATTAATGATTATACGCCCTCAACAATTTATTTATTACACTCTGGTTTTTTTTTGTCTCGTCAGACCTCCCGCCAAGAAATAATTTATATACGATGATATACCTAACATTTATGGTCACCGATGGTTAGTTGTATAATGAAAGTTAGATTATTTGAACAAGAAAGAAAAATGTTTTATTTGGCACACAGTATCTATATAACATAATATAGTATATATTTGGATTTCAAATTTTTCGTTGAAGCCGAACCCCCTAAATGGCAATGCCTTTTGCTTTAATCCTTAATCCTCAAAACAATACATTTTTGATATGATTAGATACTTTATTAGATAGTTATCTAATAATTTTTTTTCTGTTTATACTCGTATTAGAAATTCGTTTGAAAAATAAAAAATAAAACAATGAATGTTGATACCTACGACCTAAGTATTTCACTCTCATTTACTAAGTAATTAACTACCATTGATTTTATATAATATGTATGTTTTTTATGTATTGAATATTATAAAACAAATGTAAAAAAAGTCGTCAGGCATCATTTCATTTTCATTATATTTTGATGTAGGTATAGAGATGCATTTTTAAGTATTTAAAATTATGCTTTTATTTTTAATTTAAAACGAAATATACTATAATATTATCGTATTGTTTTATCATTACCTATTATCCGAAAAAATCAATCCACTTCAAATATTATAACGTATATACTATAAACTATATAGGTTATAGGTATATAATACCGTATAAATCATAATCTATAATATCGTTCTTTGTTCTTTGATATTCGATATTGGCATTTGTAATTATAAGCTATTGAGCAGCTGTACAAAAGTACCTATACCTACTATATATAAGCTATAATATTATAATAATATCGTATGACTGTACCTATCTATAATTTATATTTTATAAAAAATAAATATTGATTGTAATTCTATATCGGGTTTCAAACTACTTAACTACCCTACACCAAGCACATAAACTGTATAGAGACATTAAATATTTAAACATATTTATAATAAGATATAGATAAAATGTAGTTAAATATTGACTATAGATCAAATAACTATAAGTGTTACCGTTTTGATACAAGTCAATTATTATCAGACATAATATTATTATTGTATGCCGCGAAAAATATTATAATAATAGGTATACGTGTACTTTACTATAAGGGTCAAAACACACGACCGTTTTTTGTCATCCGGCAACATCTTTGTAGACACACGAGAACTTTGACGTCCAACAATTTTTATTTATTTTATAAAATATTAAAACCTGGTAGAGTGAATAAAATATTTAATGTTTGTATTATATTTTGAACATTATATAAGAAATATTAAACGAATATGTGATATGATTTACTATATACAATATACATACTATTATATTAGTAGGTACTAATATAAATAAGTTGATAGTATCTTGATATCTGCAGTATAACACAATTTTTCGCTAAAATAATTGTCAGGAATAACATTCTTGTTAACGTGAATAATACTAAAATAATAAGCTATTTTATATGATGTACAAAATAATTTAATAATGTAAGGAATGAAATAGACTTCAGAAAATCATCAAGAAAAATTTCCTCCGTGTGTTATTGCTCATATAATTTTGTACGTATTTTACGCATACGAAATCGTCAAATCGAAAAAAACGTCCTCATGTGTTTGCTAGATTTGAACCCCTGTAATTTTATACCTGTAGACTTCAAGTCGACAGACTTCCAGACAGTAAAATATGGCCGTGTGTTTGGGTTTTAACTTATATCAGTACATAAAATACGTATAGAATAATATAAGCAAAAACGCGCAAAGGAAATTTTTCCGGAAGGTTTCCCAAAATCTATTTTATTTCTTACATTATTTTTTACATAATTTATAAAATAGTGTTTTACATCTTTATTATTTATGTTTACAATAATGTTATTTTTTTCATAAAATATATTTGCAAATGACCATTTTTGGCAAATAATTATAGTATTATACTGATATCAAGATACTATTAACTTATTTATATACTAATTTCATTGTAGTAATAATCATATTATGACATATTCGTTTAATATTTCGTATATATTATCATTGATTATAAATACTACTTAGTATTTATAATCAATGATATTATGTTTAAAATATAAATAAATATTTTATTCAGTCCCGTTTTAATATTTTTATAATAAATACAAATTGTCGGACGGCAAGGTTCTCGTGTGTCGAAAATTTCGCCAGACGACAAAAAACGGTCATGTTTTTAAACTCTAAATATAATGTTGTTGTACGAACAACATTACATTTAACTTTATTAGACAAAAATACAAAATATTCAAAATGCCTACTGTATAATATTATAAAATAATAATACATATAATACAAATTTAAGTATATGTACTATAAATTATTTTAAGTATATATGCATTATATACTTACATGGTATAAAAATATTATATACTTTTTTTATATTTATACATTTATATCATACAAATTATAATTTATAATTTACTACTTAAGGTTTAAGTTTAACAATAAAATATATTAATATCATTTATTTTCCATCTGAAGCATGGTGCGTGGCCATAACGTGTTTTTTCCCACGGAACTAATTGCGTTAAGATCTTGGGAAATCATCATTATCATTATTATTTTTTGTTATAGCTTTTTAACACCTAGAAATTGTATTATTAAATTATTATTTTTTTTATGAATAATTCAATAATTCCAGCTTAATTTTCGACCCTAATTTAATAATAATATTTTTTCAACTTTTGTAATTATATGGCCGTACCTGTAAGTATGTATGATAGAAATATAGAATAATGGTATGTTAAATGTATAAATGGAGTATTTATATGTCAACCATAATAATTCCTACTATTTATTCTCCATCTATTATTAATAAATACCCCGTGGTCATCTTAATTTTATTTAACCTATGTAAATTTGTTTACACGTTTTGATAAATGATTTCCAGTTTATAACCTTATAAACCTTATTCCTATGACTTAGACCAACATTATTTTATACAATTCGATTAACATTTTGATGAGTAAAAATATTTATACTTATTAATATGCTTTTATAATATTAATCTATATCTAAGTCGTGTTTTTTATTCGTTGGTTGTAGTTTGACACTTTCTCTTCGAGTTATAGACCGGTGATGACGTATATTGTTTGTCGCGTATATAGGTATATGTACTACATTTCTATACATAGTAATATAATATATATTACAAAATACCTATACCTTTAGATCCTCGGAAGCTTCTGTCCGTTTTACCGTCTATAATATACACGCGAAAACTCGACTTTCACATCATAATAATATGACCTTTAATTATCTTTCTTGTTGAGTCGTGGTCTGTCTATTATAATAATTGATCTCGATTCTATTGCAATAGCGATTTATTGAATCACTTTCTTATTATTTAAATATTTGTTTAAATTTTACGTCCACTTCCGATTTTGTTTGTATCTTATTCACAAAATTAAAATATATACATTTATACATTTTGTCAATATATTATTGTTACTCATCAATTTATAATTATAAGTTTTTACTTTGTATTACTATATAGTGCTAGAATGCCGGATCTAAAGTATTTGGTGCCTGAGGCATAAAAAAAAAAAAAAAAAAATGTAAGTGTCCTTCATACTTATCAACAAAGATCCTTCTGCAATATTTATTATGAAATTCTAAATATCCTGTATATACGTAAATTAAATATTATGTGTAGATTAGCCAAAAACTATTTTGTTTCAATAAACTTACTAGTATTATATATAAAATATAATTTCCTGATTTCATCGACGTTGACTTTACCCTTAGCTCATATATGATATTATTAGTCCCAATATAATTAGGTGCGTTATCCTGGTACCATAATGTTGATACTAGTTAATCCCTTAAAAATTAAGTTACGAATTGGATACAACTACTGGAAAATGTTTTAAAGAATGTCTCAACTTTGTGATGCCAGGGTAATGCACCTCTGATAATATGTTTAATTAAAAATAATTTTTATATGCTGTTTTTTAACATTTAATTTAGGACTTATATCTCTATTACTATTTTGTATGCCTATTTATTTGTATTTGTTCAATGTTCAAATATATATAATTAATATTACATTTTTTTTTTTTTTTTTTAAATAGTTCTAAATTGTTTACGAAAAATTACTTTAAAATATACATCATTCATTTATATTACGCTTAATTATAATAATAATATTATTAATATTTAATACTTATAGCTATATACAATGTACCATATACCTACCTACATAATATTATTATCTATTATATGATTTATGTTTGTCATTCATGTAGATGTACTTCACGTCTGCACAACTGCACATTTATGAACAAACAATAATTTATAAGCAATTCAACTACCTATCTTACGGTGTAGGTAGATTGATTATAAAATAAAATATAAATGTATAAAACAATTTTTTTATCTTTTCATTTATAAATAGCTATATCGTATATGTTTATATTTATATATAAACAAATTATCAAAATTATTACCAACCCAAAGTATTTATATAAAGTTATAACAACCTACGATGAGTTACATCATTACTACTATTCATTTTATTCACTGTTTTGGAACTTTTCTTTATCATATGACTCGTTTATAGGCATACGATTTCTCTTATACATTCTTTATAAGTAGGTACATTATAATATATACAACATATTAGATGACAGACACATATATACATAGACTATTATATTATAATAGTAGGTATTTATAGTATTATATACTTATATTTGATGTTTCCGCTTTTAAAAACTTTATCTATATAGAGTTTTTTATTCGGTGTTTCCAATAGTTTTTTTTTCTCTAAGACAGAAACAAACTGTTCAATTTTAAAATGTTATGATAACCATGGAACATTGATTTACTTTATAGTTTATTGCATATTATGATAATGAAATGTTTGTTTGATTCATGATTCGACGGCGTTTGCTTTGAATAATGAGTCAACAAATAATTAAGTCACTTGTAACACTGCACATAATGTAGAATCGACAATGGAAAAATAATTCTTTACATTTAAATAACTAAAATTATTTAGTAATAATAAATTTTTTTCTCATATAGCATTAGAATTTGAATAAATCAGTAAATAAATATTTTATTTCACATCTATAATTATATAAAGCCTTATAAGATATTATAATGAAATAAATATGAAAAAATAGTGACTTGCAGAGTATCAATAATGTTGCAAATTTTGCAAGATCATTAAAAATTAAATTACACGCGTGTAATTCAAACTAATACGAGCCCATCTGCATATATAGCATAATTATTAATGTAAACTAGTTATTAGTTATTGTTGAATGTTGATTTATATTATTATATTAATATGAAATCTGAATACCAAAAAACTTGTTAATTTTTATGCTGGGTTAGTATTTAATACTCATATTTATAATATAGAAAATGGGATATACGGGGTACATAGGTTCACAATTAAAATAAAATAAATTATTATAATAGTTAATTTAATTTAATTATTGTTAATTCCAATATTTATTATTAATATACTGATGTCAATAGGTAATTTATTTTTATACTATAAAAAACTAAGAAAAAAACCTATAGGCTATAATTCCTATACGAATGTATGAAACAGGTGTTTTTTAAAACACAATTTTCACTTTAAAACATTTATATTAATTATTACCTTAATTGGATAAATGCATCATGCCATCATCAATGCATCATGTGGAACCGGATGGCTGCAATTAATGAATATAAATACGCCATAATAATAACAATAATTATATAGTAGGTAGTTAGAAATTATTATTTTCATTTTCGCAAATTGCTGAATCGTCTGGTTGTCTACCTGTACGATATTATAATTTATCCATCTATTTGTCTTATTTATCTAGTAGGTACTTATAGCTTGTACGAACCACGAAAATTATTTCTCCGAAAAATTATTCGTTATACCTTATACGCTTAATCATTAAAATCATATTATATATGGTTTTTTCGTTTATGCCCATACAGTTAAAGATTAATATTGTGCAATTTTTAAATTATATTCTTATTCTTGACGTGTCCATATTTTTATGGTGTAGTTTGTGTCATTGAATGTTGAGACTTGTGAATCCATTGCGGTCGTCGCCCAACGGACATATCATATCGTGCGTTCCATAGCCCCACCGTTGCGCTATTCGATTTCCATGTTCATACAATAAAAATTATTGTTTTAGGTCAAATGTACCGACATCAGCGAAGTTTCTGAATCCAAGTCTTCTACAGAACTCTGTTATTATATATTACATACTTATAAGTTATATTTATGAACACGATACGCAAAGTCATAATAGTTATAATGTTATATAAATAATTTATTAAGACGTAGAATATAAATTTTACTATTTTAGTATAACCATTGATTAAATATATTTAATAAGTGGAATAATTATTAATTTATAGGTATAAAATTAATAATTATAAATCCAAGGTACAATATATCCAAGGTATCTACCTACCTAAATGTTTTGCATAGCAGTTTCTGCACATTGTAAAGATTTTTTTTAACTGACTTTGAGGTTTGAAGACATTTCTTCATATATATTAGCTTTTATGATTTATTTTGATGAATTTATTATATTTTATAATTATGATACATTTATGTGGATTTAATTATTAATAAACATTTTTTCCTTAGATCTATTTATAAACGGACATAACGAAGTATCTATATAGATTAGTTATAGCCAGTGGCCGTAAGGTCAGACGACTTAACAAATTGATTTATGCCCTGGGGCTTCAGTATATTTATCATAGCTCATCATAGCTTCTACCCCTCTTTACATTTTGCAAGGATTAACTACCTTGACATGTTATGTAAAAATTCAATAATTTTAATATTTTATTATTATTTTTAAAATTATTGTTTATAGGTAAATTTATAGATTAAATTATTTACAGTATTTTTTTACTAATAATTTTATCAAGCACATATTATTTAGTATTTCGGTTTACCGGTATATCTATTCTTTGTACTCATAATAATTATTGATAACTTTACATAATATAGTATATTACTATTAGTAATTTAAGTATTTTAGATTTTTAGAACACACCTATTAGTATTCGTATATGTATTTATGTATTATATACGTACCTTAATAAACATATAGATTATGTTCTAAGTGTTTTTTTTTATAAACTATTTTTATTACACTAAAAAATGAACAATTAAAATAGGTACCTATACCTACATATTTTTATAATATCTATCCACTTAACATTTGAATAGTATTAGGTATACTAATATATTATATTATAATAATACAGAATGATACTATTAGTAGATAGTTCTTAATCATTGATATACCTACTACATACAATTGTATTCAACGCATTAACGAATTTTAACTTATATATAATAGGTATTTAATTGATTGCACATCAAAGTTATACCATAAAAAAAAAAAATTTCGTGTTAATCTTGGGCTACTGTTTACAGTAGTTTATTTATTTATTTTTTAAGTTTTGTTAAATAATATTTTTGATAATATTTTAAATTACTTATCTAAGTAAATGTATATGTTAATTAATATACATATAGAGGAAATAAGGATAAAGTATATATAAGTAAAAAATATAACCATATTATTTTTAAAATTTAAGTGGATATATTGTGAAAGGGTCTAAATGTCTAATTGGGAATATAAAATAATATTCAAATTTATACATATAAATATAAATATAGAATATTATAGAATGTAATTATTATCGTATCGAATGTTTCTTATAGATAATTACATCGAATTAGCAAGGCTTAACCGACTAGCTATATTATCACAAAAGTAACTTTTAATTTTGTGTTTAAGAATTAGATAGTATTTATTACAATAATAATAATATAATAATTTTGTTTTATAGCTACGAAGCAGCTATCATCAAAACAATGTAATGTAGGCGTTTCAATCAAAAAAGATTTCGTTCGTATTTATTAGGCCATCAAGGGACAAAATCAAATATAATATAGTCTTAAGAATAAAACCAACTATGAGATGGTGCTTATAATAACGCATTTGCCGTATTACACTGTCAAATGAAATAATAATATTTTATATTTATATTATTTGTTCCACACGAGACACGAGTAATATAATATGTCATACACATATTGCACATTTTGCACTTGTAAGAATGACTGACGAGCAACAGACTTGAGAATTAGTTATATATTTTTATATACTTAACGGACAATGGTAATATATTATTATAATGTCAAAGCAATAATTTCAATATAATAAATAACTCAACAACGATTTCCGATCGTTGTCGGAATATATCGGTTATGTTGCGTGTATAATATATTGTGACATAGTGATTGTGTATAATAAAATATTTAATTAATATTATATTATTCGTTTTTCCTTCATTACCTACGAAGTCGGTCAACACGGTCTACGACAAAGAATGTGCAGGAAACAGTAAATAATTATTTTACAGAACTGTGCATTCGCAGTATTCACGTTAAGAATTAAGACTCTTTTTTTCCGACGTACCTATTCAAACTGCGAAAGATACCTATCAATAAAAATCAAGTATCAAGTAAAAAAATATGAAATTATAAATAATTAATAATAATAAAAAACCATACAAAATTCGAATAATAAATCGTAGGAGCCTAACCAGTAATCGACTACCGGGTAACAAAATAATATCGTACCGCAAGGACCTCGGTCAGGTATTACCGTAGTGCGGGCAGTACGGTATTTATCTCTTTTCTATGGGTATTTACGACAGGTGTCGTGTCTCGTGTTGAATCGTAGATTGGTAGGTCGTAGGAGTCGCCGCGGTCGAACGGTTCGCTCGCACTGCAGCCGCTGCTGGTTAGTGGTTCTTGTAAGGTGATAAATGATTACGTTATCATGTTATTTATTTTGTTCAGAGTTCTCACGTCGTGTCGTCCTTATGTTGTTGGCGAGCGGTAGTCTGTCCGCTGTTGGCGTTTTTTGATTTATCGTGTTCTCAATGCACCGCGGCCGTCGTCGTTGTTGTTGATCGAGTAAAATCAAGCGAAATCGAACGATATCGAAACCGCGAAACTTGGTGTATCGAACAGACATTCCGTAATGCGTCTCGCCGACTCGGTCGACAGTGAGACAAAAGACCAAACGAAAAGCGCCAACGATATCATCGACTGTTATTAGGCCATCAAGTGAGACGCTAAAGTTTATCACAAGAATACTCGTCCAATTGACTCTGGCATGCGCAAATCGAGGTAAGTTTTTTTTTTTTATAAAAAAATCAACCTGTTGGTTACAACTCTGGTATTCACCCAAAAAATCGAACCTAATCAAAATATAAGTTTTCAAAAAAAAAAAAATAAAAAAAAATACACTTCATTAAATTACAGAGACTCTACCATTTGTCACCAACTTAACCATTCACCAACATCTTGGTATTAAACCATTTGAAGAAAAATCTGAATTATTTTATAATTCATTTTAAACAGTTCTTTTCTACATTTTAAAATGATCAAAATCCACTTATAAATGATTTAGGCACATACTCTTACACTTTCTGGTAACCCTAGATGTAGACTTAAGAGAAATTGGTGATAATTTGCTATTAATTTAATTTTTGTTTGTTTTTTTCTTGCTTTTCATTTGTTATTTTATTTAATATTTAATATTATTTCATTCTTCTTCCCCTTCCATTAAAACAATATCAAGTTGAGTGTCACTAATGGGTAGCATCTTATTCATGTAAATCAATATTTGTCTACCCTTTATCATATATAAGTACTTATTGTGTATAGAATACTTATTCTGTATAGATAGTGTTTTTGTACATTTGTAAGTTTATTTATATATATATATATATATATATAAAATGAACCTTGAATATATTGATGGATTTGGGGCTTTTTTATAATAATTTTTTCACTGTTTTTCCAAATACTTGCTCCTTTTGTAGATATCTATTAGCGAATGTATACAATGAAATCAGTGACGACGCTAGGAGTGGGCTGGTCCACCTAAACAAAAGTTCTGGTGCCACTACTAGATAAAATTAATTTTATAATCGTTTTCAGTAATATTCCATCATGCCGTTCAAATTACGATTGAAAAAAAGTCGGCAGTACAATGTCGTCTCCAAATCTTTGTACGTGATTTGTGTTGAACTCCTGGACAGTACATCTATTGAATGCACTCTTTCTGCAGAGAGTATCGGTCAAGAATGTTTAGACAGTGTGTGCCAAAGACTTGGATTACACCAGGTAATTTTATTATTTATTATTATTTTAAATTATTTTAACTTGTTTTGTTTTTGTTTATTTATAGCCAGAGATCCTAGGGCTACGTTACACATGTCAAGATGGAGTTCTTCGATGGGTTGATCTAATTAAGCCATTAAAAAGACAATTAGACAAATACGCGAAAAATTGTAGCCTGTTATTGAGAGTCATGTACTATATAACTAATGTATCTTTTATAAAGGATGAAATGACTAGGTCAGTATTTATTTATTAATTTATATATTTATGAATTTATTTAATATGTAGTAAATATAAAATGTAATTTTAAAGTATAGAAATCCTTTATTTATTTTATGACCTATCAGTATGATATTTAATAAAAAAAAAAGAGTAATTGTATTCGTTTAAACTGTTTATACTATACACTTAACTATAGACCAGAAATATACCAGAGCATATGCATCTTCTATGTTCTATATATAATTGATCCACAAATTTTAACCTCGAAAGAATTTTTAAATTTCATGACAATAGAGTTAAAATAATTTATAAAATAGTTATTAATGTTGCATATTTTGGTATAAAAACTTTTTAAGGACCTATAATCATTAATAAAATTTTGTTATTGAAAATTATATTGTATACTGTTATAAGAAACAGTATAACATTTTATTATTAAATTTTAATAATATTATATTGTGTTCTTAATTAGGTAATTTATTAATTATTTACATTTTATTAATAGAATAACAGCCATAGACTAAAGGAAATTATTTTAGAAGTTATAAAGTGAAATAGGTTTTTTTTAGTGTAATCTATAAATTGTACTTGATTTAAAAATATGTATTAGATTTGCTCTATGTTATTTTTGGATTAAAACTTGTATTAAGTCACTAGTGACTTGTATGTAATTTCATTTTTTTAAAAGTCATTGACCCATTGTGCTGTAATAGCAACACAGTTCATCTCAGTTTATAATGTTTTCCAAGTTTATTTTTATATTTGGCTAGTAGAATCTTTAATTAAACTAAAGTGTTTTGATTTTAAATTACCACACAATGCTCAATAATTTATATAATTGATATGCATAATGAACTTTAATTTTTTTAATATATAGATAATAAAATGTTATATGTTTACTGTGAGTTACTTAAGTTGTTTAGTAGCAGGTGTGTGCTGGTACACCAGGATACCGGTAAAATCCTGGTAGGCTCTTAAGTATTATAAGACCGGGTCCTCTATCAATGTTTTAACTTGCAAAAAAATGGTAATTTTATAGTTTTTTCTTAAGTAAGAAATTGGTAGATAACTTGACTGATTTTATAGGTAAACATGTTATTCATGAGACCCATTCTCATTAATAAGTAGAAAGTGGGCTCTAATTATATCTAGTTTCTTGGTAGGATAAATGGACCCAATATGCACCTGATTAGTAGTTTTTCTTTTTTGTAGTAGAAGAAAAATATATACAAAAACACTTTGTATAAGATAAAACTATTTATATATATATATGTTACATATCATGTTACATGATACTTGTAGTTAGAAACACTTGTAATAATGTGATTACTGATTGCCTAAATTATATTATTTATTAAATGTGCACTTCAAAAATAGATACTAAATATTTTCCATAAAAATTGATTGGTTGGTACTTCTTAATTTAAATATATTTTTCTGCACACATGTGAATCATTAAGAAAGTTATTTATATTAAAATTGTAATTTCTCATTTTACCAGAATTCAGATCATAAATTTAATATTATATGGAAGAGTGATTTATGATAGGTCAAATATAGACAAATAATATTATTCAATCTATTTAATTTCAATTTATAAATTAAAGTTGAAAAGTAATTTAAATTATTTTAAAATGGACAAATACTATTAAATAATAATAAGTAATAAAATAAAGCAATTATTAATGTGGACAATATACAAAAACGTATACTTTCATATTTATATTTTAAAATGTATTTATGAAATAACTACAGTGTCAAATTTAATCAAATTCTTAATAATTTTGTGGAAAGTTTCTTTTTTATAATAGGAAATAAGTAGCGATATATTAGTCTGGGTATTCAGTATTACTGTTATACTGTTAATAATTTATTATAAAATGCTAAATAGTGTTGAGTTGTAATAAATAGTTTTATGTCACAGATTATCATAATCTTATAATTGAAATTGTTCAATTATTTTTTTTTTTATTTATTTTTTTTTTCATGAATGTACATGTATACTGATTAAAACTAATATCCTAGTTACACACATAAATGTTGTGTTATTGTTAATCAATATTTTAAATTGTTTACATTATTTTTTTCGTGTATACAACTTAATACCAAAAAATACATTTTACAAATTTAAAATTATATATTAGTATATGTAATATCAAATTATTCAGTTTAACATTTGGAAATCATACATAATAATACACACTGTTAACATGACATTTGATAAACATATTAATTATCAAATATATTATTTACAATTTAAATTTTTGAAGCATTTAAAAGACTATATTATAGATTTTGTAACTAAATTATCAGAAAATGTTTTTGGAGGGGCTAAATTAGTTATTAGAGTAACCTATTCATTTCATTCAAAATTATGTTTTTAAATAGCATAAATAATACATTGGTTTTGTTATATTAGTAATTTGTAATTTTATTTATTTTTTTTGGTTTTTTGTATTTAGGTATCATTTTTTTCTTCAACTGAAGTTGGATGTTATTGAAGGTCATATTGTTTGTGATTCAGATCAAGCTGTATTACTAGCTAGTTATAGCATGCAAGGTAACAAAAATGATAATTTTTCTAATATGTATATAAGTATGTGTTAAATAATTATAAAATTATTAAGAAATCTTTATTTTTTATTCAGCTGAGTTTGGTGATCATGATTCAGAAAAACACACCGCTGAATATCTCAAAGATTTTGCACTTTTCCCAAAGGTATAAATTCAATTTTACTATTTATTATTTTGTTTCTACAATTTTCGTTTAAATATGATTAATATTAGTTAAATTATTACAATGACTTTAATATAGCTCTAAGTTCTTATCTATTATAGTACTGATTACATGAATAATTTGTTTACGTAAATTTAGCAATTAATTGCGATACAAGGGCGTCTGGAAAGTCTCACAGAAGCTGCTATCTGCCAACATTTGGCTTTGGCAGGTTTACCACAGGGGACTGCTGAAGAGTATTATATTATTGCAGCTCAACAATTAGAAGGATATGGTCAGGAAAAATTTTCAGCTAAAGTATATAATATTTTAATATCAATAATGAATATTTATTACTTTATTAGTGTTTTAATTTTAATATAATAAATTTATTTATCATTTAGGATGAAAATGGTGTTGATACAATACTTGCAGTAAGTCTTAAAGGTGTGACGATTCAAACTCAAAACAGAAATTCATCATTCTACCGGTAAGTATTTAGTTTAATGTTTATTGATATATTTTATGAATTTGAAAACAATTGTATTGTTTTTGTTGTTAGATGGGAAGATATAGCTAATGTAATAAACACAAAACGACAGTTTACCATAGAAACACAACACTATTTACAACAGTTTCAGTTCAATGATATCGGAACTGCAAAATATGTATGGAACATGTGTGTTTTACAGGTAAACTATTATTTAAAAAATAAATTATTATTGTTCATTTATTTGTGTGTCATTTTTTCACTTATTATTGTTTAAATAATTTAGCACATGTTTTATGGGCTGCATGAACAAATTGATCAAGTTGGTGACAAAAAGACTGACACAATGAGAAACAATTTAAAATCACGTATTGACGTAAGTTGATAAGTATAATATACTATTATATTTAATATTTATATTACATAAATATTTTTAGAATAATAATAAGAGCAGTCGAGAAGTATTAGATTCTGTTGATGCTACTACAGAATCAGGCATGATAAGTTCATTTCCCTTTAATGGAGTTCGTGCACAATCAACATCATGTTTAGATTTATCCTCTTCACAAACAAATGAAAAATTACGGTTAGATAAAAATGGACATAAATCTATGTAAGTTAACAAAAAAGAGCGTTATATTATGTTTTATTTATTTATAATTTTTTAACAGATCAAAATTACCATCATATCGGTTAGCTCCTGATTATGACACAGCTGTTCAGCTTAAATATTTACATGGCGACTATTATGATCTGACTCCTAATTCAGTGTCTACTACTTCTAATTCCCACCAAGAAATAAAACTTCATCAGGTAAGATTGTGCAACAGGTATAACCTATTTGTAAAGTCATTTATTTTAATAATTGTTTCATGTTTGTATTCAAAATCCAAAAGTAATTTATTTCTTTATATAATCTTAAGGTGTAAATTATAGACTTAAAATTATTTAACAAATATTTACTATTTCTAATTAGGTTTATTTTTGAGAATAATTATAAATGTTTGTTAAATTATGACAATTCTTAATTTATTAGATAATTCATTTTGATTAGAATCAATGATAGTAATTTTTATAGTAATTTCTTTATTTAATATAATAGTATATTATCATGAACATATTTAATTTTAAAACACTCTTAAACAAATATAGTCAAGAGAGGGAATAATACAATTTTGTTTACCATTTAGTTAAATAGGTAGGTAGAAGAAAAATTCTAGCAACACGAAAGTCTATTTTCCCCTGTCTAAAATGGATTATATTAGATGGAATATAAAAAAAAGTGGAAAAGGCCGATTGTGGACGTTCCTCCTTCGTCCCTTCGGTCCTTCGGTCGGAGAAATTAGTGGTTTATTATAATTATTAAGATTTGAATGCAATGATATTGCATTAGAAAATACGATTCTGAGCGAATCTCAATATATTGCAATATATTATACTGATAATCCATTCCAAAATTTACCACGAATGTAAATCACATATGTAAATATGCAAAATAAATTTCAAATTCCTATGATCAATATTCAAGGAGTTATCATTTCATAATAAAAGATGCCAGTCACGATTTTCAAAATATTTTGTAAATATATTAAGTAGTATATGAGTAGGCTTCTATAAAATTTTCATACCTTTAAATCTAAAACTACAAGTAATATTAAACATTTTTGGAAAAAATTCAAAGCTCTATATTTGGCCAAAAAAATCAACCAATTATTTTCAAAATTATACCACACTTGTATATTACCAATGTTAGTAATGAAAAAAATTTTTAAGCCCCTACGATCAAAACTCAATTAGTTATCATGAAATAAAAAATAAAAAATGACGAAAATCGTAAGTTTGCCAATTTTTTGCCATTTTTTGATGTTTTCTTCTTCTAAAGAAAAACTTTGGAGAAATTCGAAAAATGAGCTCAATAAAGTAACAAGAGGACACAATTTTCTACTAAAAGCATACCCCACTTGTAATAATCGGGCAATTATTTCTATCCGAAAAAATGTTTTCATACATAAAAAAAAAAAAAAAAACATTTTTGTAGAAACAATACATTTCTCGCTCCACTCAGAATCTAGTCTAATGTGATTTTAAAACGTATTATATTAGTTACTATTTAATATTTATGTTTGCTTAAGGGAATTTAATTGTGTTCAATTTGTTTACTAGAGTATCTTTTATAAGATAGATGTTATTGGTAGTTATTTATTGTGTCTTTATTAATTATAGTTTAAAAATGTTAAAAATTGGAAACTTGTCTGTTATGATACCAAAATGAAAATATGTACCTTAGGGTATCCCTTATTTAGTTATAGATAATTTTTTTTTGAATTTTTGTTAGTCTCTCACCATAAATTTATATATGCATAAAAATATGAGCTACAAAAAGTTTTGGGCAAATTGGTTAAGGTTAACCCGTGCCGAATTGAATTTGAAATTTAATTAGATTATTTTTTTTTGTAATCCATTAATATATTATATTTCTTTATGAATTTCTCAATTACAAATATAAAAATTGAAATTTGTTAAATACATTTATTACATAAAATTTAATTCCTATCAAATTTGTTCTAATAAAATTTTTTTTATTTCTAATTATTTACAATATCTTTAACCTATAAAATCATGTTTTTTTCTTTAAATTGTTAATACATTTAATATATAATTGTATATACATTACGAAAAATTCATTAAATTTTTTTTAAAGTTTTTTTTTTTTACAGTCTGGGTAAAGTTTTTTATTTTCTTGGACACAGCAAAGGAGCAATTCGGACTTCTCATCATCTTGGGTCAAACTTCCATGAAAATCTTCCATAAGTTTAACTGCTCTTTCTGCTGTATTGTTTACCATGTTTAGAGAATATACAGTTTATTTTCCATGTAAATAACTAGTTTGGGTATTCCATGTATTAAGGTCATTATTTAAAAATCTGTGATAATACTAAATCGAGAAAAAAAATTCATACTATTCTTTGATACAAATGAGGCCAGTGTTTTACCAATGTTAGTAGTATTTTTCCATCCCAGTATACACTTGTACAGTAACATAATTAGGAGGAGAATTTTGAAAATTGGTTTTGATATTATTGGCCAACTCAATACGTGAAGCACCACGGTATTGATGAATGGATGATTTATTTATGACTAAACAATCAATGTTATGACATAAAGCTTTAGCTGTTGCTTGAATAATATAAACCGAATCCCGTAAACTTAATTTGCAACCTTCCAATGTAGCAACAAGCTTAGGTGTAATGAAATTTGTGTGGCCCTTTTTTTTCTGATAGTGATAAACTGCTTTTGTATTTAGAATCTGATGATGATGATGATGAACTTACAGACATATCAGCTGATTGACTTTGATTAACTGTTAGATTATAATTCGATGTAGATGGAACCAATATTTGAAGTTCATTGTTTGTTTGTTTTTCTGTACCTCTAAATTTGCGTTTTTTTCATTTATTTTCTTTTTCCTGTAATTTTTTGTCTATACCACCTAGATAACCAATTCGTCTCGGAAGCCTTTGATTAATTAAAAAATTTGTCATTTTCTATGGTCATTATATTTAATGCACATCAGCATGTGCAGTATCAAATAAATTGTCAAGTTTATTAATGAATTCTTTTTCTTTTAATTTAAATGAATCACTTTTTGTGAATTTTTATGTAGATCACGCCATTTTTCATACAAATTTAAGAGCTTATTTATACAATGTTGAACTGCTCGTACAGGAATTTAAGTTTTTTCCCAGAAAATGTTGTATTCACGAATAGCTAACGACACAATTTCTCTCGTATTCAGTTTTACTGTTCTCACATTTTAAAAAAAAATACTGATAGTACTTGCCTTATTGACGGGATCTTTGAGCCTAGAATTTGGGTTGATGGCGCGACAATTAAAAATATATTTTCATCAGCTCGTAATTTTCTATACATATTTGCATGAAATTCGATTAAAATTGAAAAAAAAAATGCACAACACACGACATAATCGACTACACTAGCATCGAGCAATTTACGTTCTGCAATGAACTTTGAACACATTATTAAGATAAAATTAACTGCACCAAATTTGTAATCTTTTAATTTTTTGATAATTATTTCTGAAGTTGTATACACGATTTATATTATATAATAAATCATGGTTGTATATGTAGTTGTAATCATGCAAGAATAAAAACATAGATATGATAAATACAATTTTGAGAAAACAGTATTTTATACATCAAAGTCAATATAACTTCTATATAATTAGAAACGAGAAAAATTATGTAAGAACAAAATTTAAAGATAATTTAATTTGATTTATAATATTTTATTTAACTTATTTCAATTTTCCTATTCATAAACGAGATATTCATAAAAATATGAAATACATCAATAAATTAATTATTTTTACATACATTAATGTACAAATGTTCAAATTCAAGTCGACACGGGTTAATCTTATCTGATTTACTTAAAAATTTTTGTAGCTCATTTTTTTATGCAAATAAATAAATTTAGAGGGTGAGACTAAAGAAATATCAATATTCATAAATAAGGGACACCGTAATGTACCTCTTCAAAATACATTCAATATAATATGATATGATTAAGACCTATTTGCATATTATATTGTAATATAAATAATATAATAAACTTTATAAAATGTTAGTAGCATTAAATTTAATATAATGTTCATCATACTTTAAATTAATCATTCTGAAAATTTTGTTGATCCCAACACTGAAGGTAGTTAATAAATTTATTAGCAAACTGTTAAAATTATATTTTATCTGCAGAAAAATTGTAAGCATTGTCATTTGTTTAAAATATAATATAATGGGTATTATATTAGACTTAGTGTATTTTGGTATAGGTACAGTTTTTCACATAGGTAATCTTAATCATTTTAGAAGCATACCGAAAATAGTTGATGAGACTTAATTATAATTTTGTATAAATTTACATAGTACAATTATTACTATAAAATATAGACACTATTATATTAGACATTAACATAATAAATAATTTAATTAACATACTTATATAGTCATATAATGATCATTAAATAAACTAACTAGTTCTTAGATGCTTAATCTCCCATTTCAATGAAGAGAATTTAACACTTAATTTTTTTTTAAATAATATTTTATATAAATTTGTTTTATCATCATTTTTTATTTTACTATTATATTTATGTATCAAAGTGTATGGGTAGTAATAGTTTGATTAATACAAATATATATTTGTAAACATTTAAAATATGCAAAGTAATAAATCATTTATTTTCACGGATGTTGTGTGTATATAAATTGTATAAACATTTTTTTTTTTTTAGTGTAATAATGATTATAAGCAATTTCCTGATGTTACTCAGGTCAATATATCATCAACTGTTCATCCCAGCCATGGGTGTGTACCTCTCATTGTTATTAGTTGTTATATTTGACAAAAGGTTAAATTGATTTTTTTTATTCATGGAAATATTTTTAGAAAAACAACAGAATTAGATATTCCTGCCCAGGATACCGAATATGTACAAGTTTACAAACCACCACCCCCTTATCCAATTAGTAATAGCACACCTGATTTAGCAAGATCTTGTCCATATATTCAAAATCAAGCAAGGATAATTTTAGTTTAGTTTTATTATTAACTTTTAATTTTTATTGTGAATATGTTTATTATTATAGGTGAGTGGTTCAAGTCCTGACCTTCTATCTTCAAGAGCTCACAACTTTCAAATCAATCCGAATCATTATAATGCTTCAAATATGTTTACAAGTTCTGATGCCCATAAGACATACACAAATTTAAACTCTTTAATTGAATCAAGACAGGTATATATCGTATAGTCATATTATATTTATTTATTTATTAAACCCAATAATGAATTTTTTTTTCAAAAGAATTTGGACGAGTTTCGAAGTGATGGTGGTTTTAATGGAAATAACATGATGTATTATATGGGACAGCACGGCCCAATTTTAAATCAACCAATAACTAGTATGCTTGTAAATGAAAGATCACATAATTACAATACAGCAGGTATACTTCTGAAATTTAAGACACTTTGTGTAAAACTTGACTATATTTGATTAAATTGTATAAATAAATAATTTCATATAGGTAAATTCACTGAGCCTATTTATGAAAATGTGCCATTGTCTTGGAATTCTAAAGAAGTCCAAAATCGTGTATCTAGTGTACCATCATCTCATCATCTCAAATCTTTTCCTGGTAAAGTTCCTCAACAAGTACAACGTGCGAAAGAAGATACTAAGGGGCAAAGTGAAGTTATACCAGCAAAGAACAATATTTTGGATATGAGCAATAGTTCTAATATTTCATCACAAGCTACTTCAACATCAGTTATTCATTCGGCGGAACAATCTTTTGGTAAATATAATATAACTAAATATTAAACTAGAAAATTGAATATAGCTTAAATATATTATTTTATGTTTATATGATTATTAATTTTAAAAGATTCAAATCAAAGTGGTAGTAGTAGTGGAACATTAAAAAAAGAAGGAAGAGGTAAAAATCGCCGAAAATGGACTGATTTGTTGAGTGGTGCAGTTAAAGGTAAAACTCTGGGTAGAAATGGAGAAATTGGTGATGAGGAGTATAACAAACGTCATTCCACTATTTCAAGACTTCCTATACCTTCAACTATTTCTAAGGATACTATGGTAAAAACTGATTAATATTTTATTTTATTTTTTACAATTGTTATTTATTTTTATTATTGTTTTAGTGCCAACTCTTAGAACATAAATTAGAGGACACTCAGTTATTTCAAGAATTTGATAATATTTCAAAATTTAAAAAAAATGCAGAATGTTCTACAGCTTTTGTATTAGAAAATTTTTCTAGAAATAGGTATATGTTTTATTGTGATTATGATTTGATTAATTGTAGGTTAATTATAAATATAAATATTTTTGAAGGTATAAGGATATTTTGCCCTATGAAGAAAACAGAGTTCGATTATCACCTAGTAAGGAAAATCGTTTTGGATATATCAATGCATCCCACATTACTGTTAGTTTAATTAATAATAATTAATGTAATTTCTATTTATAAACATGATTGTCAAATATTTAACTATTATATTTTTAGGCATCAGTTGGAAATGAACAACGATTTTATATAGCTACACAGACACCATTACCAAGCACAGTGAACCATTTTTGGCAAATGGTATGGGAGGCTGGTGTACACCTTATACTAGATTTATCCGAACCAAAAAATAGCAACACTGAAGATAGTTATGGTGAATATTTCCCAACAGTTGCTGATCACGCTATACAATTTGGAGAGGTTAGATATTTTTATTTGTTTAAACTTAAATTATAGTTTCTTAATTGACAAATTGTATCAACTCTTTTATTAGTATCATGTATGGCTGCAGTTTACACAGGAGACTGGTCATTGCGTTACTAGTAAATTGAAATTGCAACACAACTCATCAAGACGATCAAGAGGTGTTTGGTATTTACGTTATGATCATTGGGCAGAGCAGGATTGTCCAACTGATGTCTCACATTTTCTTGGTGAGTAAATGTCATTAAAACAAAGTAAATACTAAATTAAATTTTTACTTTGAAATCAGGGTTCTTGGAAGAAATGAGTTCAGTGCGTGAACACACTATTACAGAGATACCAACAGGGCAGAATCGTAACCCACCAATTCTTGTCCATTGTAGTACAGGAGTGGGTAGAACGGGTCTTGCAGTATTAAGTGATCTTCTATTATACACATTGGATCACAATCAGGTACATATTCATATTCTATATATTATTCAGATACTTAAGAGTTTTATTTTTCTGTCTATAAAAAAAGTAGGGCTAACGATATTGAAAATGAATACCGGTAGTACGTTATTGATTACAATACTGGTTTGAATTGGTATATTGATAATACCAAAATTTATCGGTATACCAAAAAACCAGTATGTACTAGTATATCGAAATACCGAATTGTACCGGTTTACCGAAATACCGATATGTTTTGGTATACCAAAATTACATATGTTATAACATTTTGAGATGCTGATAATGATAATTTTGATTTTCTTATTTAGATTATATTTAGTTTATTAGCAATTTTTTTGACATTATGATTTTCTAGTATTATTTAAAATTAAATTTAAAATTATTAATCGTAATGATAACAATATTGAATCTGAATAATTCTTGGTTCATCATTACACAAATAAATAGATTAGGTACTTCAATATATACACTTTTTTTTCGGTATTCTGTATCATATAGTTTTTACAGTATACTGTTTGACACAATAATTTCCAAATACCAAAATACTAGTAAATCGAAAATACCGTCAGCCATATCAGTTCTAGGTTTATCGTTAAATACGTTTTTTCAGTATATCGTTTGATACAATTTAAAAATACTGATATACCTAAATACCAGTATATGGATATCGACAGTATACCGAAAATACCGTCAGCCCTAAAAATATATTTTTTTAAAATTAATTTTATTTAGTACATTGTTTCACAACTTTTATATTATAACACCACACTTAATATATAAATAAATAACCAAAACTAAGAGGTAATAAATTAAGTTCAAGGCATGTATAATACTACCTAATTGATATTAAATTATTATTGATATATATATATATATGTATATATATATAGTATATATTGCTATTTACATACAAGTAAGTTGAAACAAAGCGGTTAGGTAACATTATTCTAATGTAATATTTTTTATAGAATATATCATTTTAAGATTTATTTTTTCTTATGATATCATTGTTGTTAAAATATGATTAATTATTTAATGAAAAATAAATTATTGAATATGATAAACATGTTTTTCTAGGAATTGGACATTCCCAAAACCATATTGCTGGCTCGACATCAGCGTATGTTGTTTGTGGAAACAATTGCTCAATACAGATTTGTACACTCATTGCTCATTTACTACCTGAAAAACTCTCGTCTCATTTAGGCAATATTTTGTATAAAAATGGTAGGATAGTTATGCTCAAAATACAAGTAAACATTACAGGGTTATTAAATATATTGATTATATATGTAATAAATTTGTGTCTGTGTGTGTGTGTATGTGTGTGTGTCTATGTAAATAAGTATAAATACAAAAAGGAAAATGACTTACACTTATGAACAAAATGTTTTCCAGCGTTTAATGCTATAAATATAAAACCACAACTAAAATCATCAATACAATATTATTTGTAATCATTTATATGATTTTTTTCTTTTAAAATAAATTCAATTTATTAACAAATATTTTATTTCTTTAACAGTAATAATGTACTTGTTTTATTTTATAAAAATGTTAGTTATATTAACATAGTAAGTAGTAATATATTATATTATTATTGTTTAATCTGTGTATACTAAAACCATTATTCTTAAATTAAATTATTGTCTTAAGGGCAATCAAGTATTAAATTATTATAAATTATAGTTAAGTAATATAAATTATTAAACATTTTTGATTAAATTATTTTAATTTGCACATAAACTATTTTTGAATTAAGTATTATATTTTTATATATTATGTTTTAGTAAAGTAACATAAATTTATCACAAAAGCCAGTAATGATTATATTATATGAGTTCAGTGACCATTTATATTTTTGACAAATATCATTTACTAATCTTTAAGAACAAATTTTTTTTTATATCTTATTAATCAATATTAATAATTTAATTATTGTTAACGTTGATTTGTCAATACTATAAACTTGTTATAAATTATTTAACTTTGTTAACTTAACAGCATATTTTATATGAATAAATCATGTTTTTTGTATCAACATTTTAACACAAATAATTTTTAACACATCTTTCAATATCCTTACATTCTTCCTATAGCCAGCCTATTTGTTACATTTTTACCCTTCTTTCTAGTTACTTCGTATATTCACCTTAACATTCATATTTCTAATTTATTTTACCCATTAATATAAAAACTATTATTATTTTTTATGTTTAACTTTATTATTTATAAATGAAATATTCAATTAAAGGAAACTACTTTATGCAGATATATATTTAAAAACTCTTGCATATTATACTTTTATCCTCTCAATACATTTTAAATATTTTCTGAATGTCCACTAAATTCTACTGTATTTTATTGATAAAAAAAAAAAGAATATTCAGAATTAAGAAATAATTTATATATAATGTATTATGAATATAAAATAAATTTTATAAGAAGAGTATAAAAAATCCTTAAAAGTATCCATAAATTATACATATAAATGTTGAAGGCAGGCCTATAAAAAGATAAATTGATATGATAGAAACAATGGGCGGACATAGGCGGAGATTTTTATTAAATTATAGGGGTCTTATTCTTATCTTATTAGCGATAAAAAAAATCCAGATTTCTGTTGATTTATATTTTATAAATACAAAGTATAAATTAGATACCTTAAGTATTTTAACTAGGGTATGGATTGAGATGCTGTAAAAACACGAAAAATGTAAAAAAAAAAATTAATGTTCTTGAAATATTAAAAAAATTAATTTAAATTTTATTTTTTATTTTTTATGTATTTGTAACGCTTTATATTACCAGTTATCAATAATACTATTTATCAGTATAGTATATTAGTATTATTAGTATTATCAGTGAGGTATTTACAAACTTTTTTTGAGGGGGGGGTGTCATAATTTATATATATTATATCAATATATTAAATATATAGATTATATTGTAAACTCTAGTTTTATTTTTTAATTTGTCAATTCATTAATGACTTCATCGGTTTGAACATCTAAATCTCAATGAGTTGACAACATTGCAAGGCCATTAAGTCTTTTCTGAAACAAAATGCACTTCAACTTTTAGAACGTTTAATTTAATAATTTTTTTTTTTGGGTGTTTGACAAATGTTTACCTCAGATATTGAGTTTCTTAGGTATGTTTTTATTCATTTTAATGTCAAAAAAGATCTCTGCTGTTTCAGTTGAAACAGGAAATATGGCCAAAATTTGCAAAAGTTTGAAAATATTTTAGTACAATTGGGTATCTAATTATACTTAAATTTAATTGTTTGTCTTTTTTTTATTTTTATAATAATTTTTCTTGTTAGAAATACAAATGTTGAACCTGGTTTCCATAAATTAGTTAAGATATTATTAATTTCATAAGATTGACACTTTTATTGATGAAAAATGCAATGTCATTTAAGCTGTAATTATTAGAATTGGGTAAGTCAGCCACATTAGAAATTATTTCTTGTAACACCATGAGATGTTGACTGTGTCGGTATCAATATGTCATTTCGAGTTACTTTTTCCTGTTATAATGATTCATAATAATTATTTAAATTTAATATGTTATCAGAAGAATATTATAATTTATATATTTAATTTTATAAATATATTTATTATATTATATTATATAATTATATTTTTTATATTTATATATTTATATATATATTTTGATGTTAGGATTTCTTTGGGACTATAACATTTATTTTTATACACTTGGTGTGCTTAAAATTATATTTATATTTTTATATATCTACATAATATAATCAATATAAAATATAATAAATTGATTATTTTCAAAACAATTACTTATATAATATGTAACGTTTAAAATACAACAAATTAATTGCAATATAATAATTTGTTGTGGCTTAATATTTAATTTAATATTTAATTAAATTTTGTAAATTGTAATTCATTAATAAATAATATTATACAATTTATTATATCAATATAATCAATGCCTATTGCATAGATAAGAAAAAATTTAATGGATTAAATTATTAGGCAATAATAATTAAAATATAAAAAAAAAGTGGGAAGGCCGATTGTGGATGTTCCTCCTTCGTCCCTTCGGTCCCCGGACAAATTAATGGTTTATTATAATTATTAAGATTTGAATGCAATGATATTGCATTAGAAAATACGATTCTGAGCGTATCTAAATATATATAAATATTATTATATAACATTAATTATTTTTAAAATTCCTTATTAGTTTACAAACAAGTGTAGCTTGTACCTACGTTAGATATCTAAGTTTTTTTAAAATTTATACCTACAACATAAGTAGTAGTTGTTCCTGTTTGCACTTCTGCAGTAATAATATACAATATTTGGATGGCGAATAGGATGAAATGTAAATTTCAGCAGGCATCTACAATCAACTTGATGGTAAACTTCAGATTATCGTACGTTTTAATTTACAATATGGATTGCCACGTGAATAATAGTATATAACAGTGTGTCGATTATGAATAAATTGTATTTCTAGAAAATATTTCTAAAAAATGTTACTAGTTTTTAATTTCGTTACATAATACATAGTAGTATCTAATTAACATTACACTGTACATTTTATTATTGTGTTTATTGTATTTTTAAAAAATTATTATTTCTTAATTTTTGACGATAGCTAGTTTCCAAACTAAAAAGTGTTTTTCTATAGTTTAGACAAATTTAAAATAAATTATCTAATAGTTTATGTAGGCTACTATAGCTATTGTATTTATATACGTTTTTGTTTAGCACTTTACTCACTCTTATAATCTAAAAATATATATTTTTTAATTTCTTTGTAATTGCTCTTTCGTGTTTAAGTAATAAATAAATAAATAAATAAATATCCAATTTGTATTTGTTCGAATTTTTTTTTATCATTTTTAGGTAATTTTCTTATACTTTTAAGTAATTAAAAAATAATAAATTCATTTTTAATGACATTGTGTAGGTTTTTTTGTAATATTAATTTTATTAAATTATTCAAGTGTCGCTATTCTGATTTTATTTCAATATTTGTTTTTAATGTTAAAAGTTAGGTTAGGTAGTTAGGTAGTTTTTAGAGGTATTTTTAAAAGTTTTAATAGAAAATTATTCTTTGTTCTTAAATCTTTATAAAATAATTATATATATTATTTTATAATATAACTAATAGTATTTTGTAATAATTGATTTACAACGTTATACTAATGAATGTACAGTGATGGATTAATATATATATATAGATTTAGCGCCCTTAGGCCCTATTTAAAATAGCGCCCTTATAATTAATTATTTGTTAGTGAACAAGAAACGAGAATATTTTACCCTTATGTAATCATGATAATTGGAAACACTTGATAACTTTACAAAGACTCATTATATTTGACTGGGTTTTTTTTAGCTATATTACAAACTTAATTATATACTTGTTTACATAGGCAATTAAAATAATTTTATACCGATTTGCGCACCAAACTATATTTTTTTTAAATAGAAATCTACATTTTGATCGCAAATTCTTTTTTGGTTTTTTTTTTTTTTTATTCTAATTTTTAGTGGTAAATGAATTATCAATCTCATTAGTTAAAAATTGGCTAATTTAAAGCTATTTTATTATTTGTAATAATAAGCACAATGTAAGATGTATGTGTAACTGATAAAATATAAATTATAAATTATAAATGTAGAAAAGTTAACATTTATACCTTCCTTATAAATATTTAATATTATATAGTTATACAATCAGGGGCGTGCTCAAGGGGGTGATGAGGGTGTCATATCCCCCACTTGACCTTTTTTTTTTGATTCTAAGCGAAGCAAAGAATGTATTGGTTTTACCAAGATTTTTTTTTTTTTATGTATGAAGACACTTTTTCGGATAGAAATAATGGTCCGATTACCACAAGTAGGGTATGCTTTCGGTAGCAAATCGCGTCTAGTTAGTACTTTATTTATCTCATTTTTCGAATTTCTCAAAAGTTTTTCCTTGGGAGGGGAAAAACTACCAAAAAATGACGGAAAATCGGTCATTTAAAATTTTTTAATTTCGTGATAACTAATTGAGTTTTAATCATAGTGCCTTAAAAATTTTTTTGAGTATTTACTTGGGTGAACTTCATTACAAGAAAAAATTTAGAAACGAATGGTTGATTTTCTAATTAAGTATAGAGTTTTGGCTTTTTTTCCAAAAAATGTTTAATATTTTCTGCAAATTTTGGTTTTTTGGTATGAAAATTTTATCGAAGTCTAGACATATAATATTTAATCGTTTTACAAAATATTTTGATAATCGTGACTGACAATTTTTTTTATAAGCTTTTAAAGTAAAAGTTCTTGAAAATCGGTAAAATTACGGTTTCATTATATTATTTCTTGATAACTAATTAAGTTTAGATCGTAGGAACTTGAAATTTATTTTAAATATTGACATTCGTTATTTACACACGTGGTAAAATTTTGGATTATCAGTATAGCTTATAATAATATGTTGAGTTTCGCTTAGAATCGTATTTTGTAATGCAATATCATTGCATTTAAATCTTAAGTATAATAAACCACTAATTTCTCTAAAGACCGAAGTGACAAAGGACAAACGTCCACAATCGACCTTCCCACTTTTTTGAATAAATTACCTACATTTTAGTGTAACAAGTAACAACCAATTAAATCCGATAAATATAAGTATAATTTATAATTTTTTTAAAAGTTTATTGTGTAATATTTTTTGTTATATAACCTTATAATTCAATTAAAAAAAAAAAGAAATTGTTTTATTATTGATATTTCAGAAATATTAAAACCAACATTTAAACATTTTCGTAAATTTGTTCATTACTTTTAAAATAAACTTGAAAAACCTTTTTTTTTTTTTGTCAAGAAAAAAAAATAAAAGTTAACTTAATTAAAAGTAGGTTACACATTACCTTCTATTCATTTAATAATTTTAGCATTGATTTATCATAAGAATAAAACGTTGTTTTTATCAGCCCTGAATACGTTTAAAAAGTGGATTTATCTGGTTGTTGTTCCAATCACAACTTCGATTGTAGTTTTGACACATTTAGATATAATCGTACCTTTTTGTTCGAAACAAATGCATAAGAATAATATTGTTTTTATTACGTTATACGGCCTAATTAACTATAACCTTGCATTACATAACAACGTAAATAAACCGAAATGATTATAATGATGATTGTTTTGTTTTACGAAAATCAAACGGAACAAAATATGTTGCGCCGTTCGTGTTACCTATGTTAGGTATTGATCAAACGTGTAATCGGGTACAGTTTTCGGCCGCGCGAAGTGTAATTATAATACAACGATTTACGTAGCGCGCAGCAAGGGCATTCTCGCGTATGGAAAATGGATTCGGTAGATTCGCTAGATTGGATCTGGAAGGATTTCAGTTCGTTTAATCCATCGGGCGCGGCCGGAGAATTCGACGACGACGACGACGACGTTTGCGACGTTTACGGTACAGACGACGTGAATTCGGATCTCAGTTCCGGTCTGAGCGACATCAGCTGTTCGTTCTTGATCGGCGATAAGAAAACGGTACAGGAATTGAACGGGATCGTCGATGACATTATCGAGAAAAACTATGGCAGAGGAGACGGCGGTTTGGACGACAACGCGGACGAAATTGACGAATTATTCGAAGGTGATGATTATTATGACGAACACCAAACGGCGGCGAACGCATCGTTTTACATCGACGCTTTGGATGCCGCGAAAAAATTATTGCCAAAAGTTAATTTGGTCTGGACAGATACGTTGTACCGGTGCATAGTGAACGAGTACGTGCGGCCAAAATATCAAATACGATTTTTTTTTTATTCGTTATGCTTATAATAAAAAACAAAACGATTAGTTTAGGACCGAGAATAATCCAGCGAACAAAATCGTTTAAAACAAATTTTTATTAATTAAATTATAAATATATAGGGATATAAAAAAAAAAAAAAAAAAACCATCGAGACCTATAATGGTTAAACATAACTATGATACCTATTAATTTTTAGAGGAATTAATCGATTATAATAATATATTATTGTTTTTGAAAACATTAATTATTCTGCCGATATTATTGATTACACCAACTTGCTGATTATTTATTTATTTTATTTGATATATCGAACATATTATAATTCCATATAATATTATCTCCATTTTTAAAGTTCACATTTTTCATCAATCAAATTTTTTTTTTTTAAATATGGTCTGATAATGGCTGTAGAGACATAATCTGGCTAATTAACCCGCCACGACTATATTTATATTTATTCACTTCGTCCACTGATATCATATTATCTTATTTATCATTAATATCAATAAAAACATTATATTTAATAAATAATACTTATCTATCTAAACCCAATACTATTTTAGAAAATTAATACAATTACAAAAATCATAATTTTGGTGAATTCATTATTCATCATAATGTTTAAAAAACCAATGAAAATTGGTAATTTTTTATAAACAAAATATTATTAAAATACATTTTACTTATTACTCGATTATTTTTACATTTTATTTTTTTACTTACGAAATATTACAAGTAGGTTAGAAAGTATGTTACGTCTTAACGTAGGTATATTTAGCTATACTTAAATAAATAGAATTATGTATGAGATTAATTTATTGAAAATTATTGCACGCTGAACTAAACATTATTAATTGTGGTTCAGAAGAATATACACTTATGTATGTATGCCATTTTTAGAGAAAATGTACCAGAGTCATATACAAAAACGACAAATATTGAAAAAATAATACTTTTCTACGCGGAAAATTTTATTGAACAATTCAGAATAAAATATCCAAATAGAAGACAGATGTTTTTAGTACATGAAAACGAATGCGGAATTCAGGTGCGACAAATAGAGATAATTAATAATACAATTTCAATAATTAATAGTATAAGTAAAGATCGATATATATTAATAGTATTATCATTATTATTCGCATTAGCAAATATAATTATTTAAGCGCTCCGAAAAGTAAATAAAATATTTTTGTTTGATTCATACTTCACAATATTTGAATTAATTTTTACAATTTGATGTCCAATATATTATAAAAGTAGGTATCTATAGAAAATATCATAGTATATAATAATAGTTATTGCACGATATACGATAATTCGTTATAAAATCGAAGTTTTTAATTTACCTAATATTATCTGATTGATTATAGGTACTTAAATAATGTAAATGAATTATACAATTATAATTAGGTAGGTAAATTGTATTATTTCTCTAATTAGAATTTTTGACATAATTTTCTATTCTATACTTATAACTATTAATTATTATTCATTGTCTTGGTAAAATTTTCTTCTGAAAATTCATACCCAACAATTATGAATATTTTTTATAGTAATATATGAGTTTGTTAAATCAATTAGGCGCTCGTAAAGAACATTTTTGGCGACAAATAGTGTAAATAGTTATTATATAGTATTTTTTAACATATTATTCAGAATTAATTAGGATAATATTTATATTATTCAGTTAATGTTACATAATACATCTAATATATTTTAGCTCCAGCTCGATATCGAAGAAGTCGTGCTAATAACACAACTAGTAGTATCTTGCATGTTATAAAATTATAACTAATTATCAACTATTATATTTAGTTATATTCATTATATAAAAGAAAAAACACAAAAAATCATTATCTACCAAAAAAAATTCCATGTTGCTCTGGTACAACAAATTTATAAGATCCTGACTTATTGCATATTCATCTTTGGATGAGTTCATGTAATTATAATTTCAAGTTTAACAACGGCAAAAGTTCACTATAAGAGTTTGTAATATAATTCCTAAAACCACTACGGTGTTACTTTATTATTAAATTAATAAATCGAGGAATCAGTATTTTCATTTTAGAACTTTTAGAATATATTATAATAATATGTCTACATGACAATTATTATGTTTTATTCGTTTTTTGTTAGTTGTAATAAATTAAGTTTCTTTTTTATTACTTATCAAACATTTTAATAATTAAAGTTGAATAAAAACAAAAATGTAATTAAGGAAGTATAATAAAAAATTATATGGTGAATTGTTTTATTATTATTTTCAGAAATGTGTTTGTACTACAATTAAACCATCTCGATTGGTTTACGACGATTTGAATGATATGTTAAGTTACAGTGAGTTTGTTGCTAAACACATCACGTATATAAAATTAGAAGATCCAACAATAGTGGTAGGTTTAGTACCTACTTATAATACGCGTAATATAATATTGTAGATTATTATTTTGTTAACGTAAAACGTATCTATAATAATTAAAAATTAAAAATAAAACGAAAAACTTATTTTGAGTTTTCTCGTGTCTGGTCGTTATGAAATGTATGTTCTTTAAACGTTTTGGATCGTTAATTGAAACGTTCAAGTAACATGAGTGATAAAAAATAACATAATTTATAAGAAAAGGGGAAGAAAGGAAGTAAGTAATAATTATTTTCAATTACGATGTTTAGCCTAAAAAACTTGCGTCCCCCACAACGACACTACAAATGCAAATTGCCAACTGTTTTGAATTAGCGACACTGTTAGTGTCTTTTTTAATCGGATGTGGATACGATGCTTTTGTTGTACAAGGTTACGCCACAGAAACCGTGTGCAATAATGATCTAAGAATAGTCAAGTTAGATCTTCCAAATATTATTACAGTATGCGTTATACTTTTCATTGGAAATTTAATTCGTATACGTTGTAAAATCGATATTTATCGTTTAAGGACGAACAACGGGTTGAATCAAAAAATATTGACGTTACAGATGATGATTATGATGATGTAATAGAACCTATGATTACATTGGATAGTGAATATGTACGTTTTTTAATAGAAGAAGAAAAAAATAAAAACTTGGTTGAAAATGACGTTAACGAGGTACCTATGACATATCTTGTGCTTGAAAATTTGTTTTTAACGGACATGACATTTTAGAATGATTTTAATTATTCCATTGATCCGTTGTCTGGAAGACGAGTTCATTCCTGGGTCGTAATTATACCATCAGAGATCAAAGATGAAATAAATACGACTAAAAATCCATATTTTATCGAACCTTGTACGGGCGAGATAAAAAATATTTCCGATGAAAACTACATAGGAATAGAAGCAATTTGGAACCATACAAATTATTGGGTAAATTTACAGTCGTTGAACGGAGGTTGTGCGGTATGTATATTATAATATTAATTATTGTAGTATATATATATATATATATTTGTATTATATTATTATTTTAATAATTATATTGCTACATTTAGTACATATTACGTATACTTTATATTTTACAGAAATATGATTTTACTTTAATGAACGTAGAATTCTGGGAACATTTTTTACCCGAAGAAACTCAAAATCTACCAATGGATATCAATAATGAAAAAAATCCCAAACGTCTTGTTATGCCCAACTCGTGGGTTAACGTTTTGGAAATTCCTAGAAACAGTATGAGTTTTTTTTTTTTTGTTAAGAACTAATTTTTATATCAAAACCAAATTATATTTTAGGATATCTTATGTTGTATCCGAGTGGTAAAAAAATCGTTCAGTACATGGATGCAATCAAAGAATCGTATGCTGATTACATCGTTCCTGATGGATTGATCGAAAGAATAACATATTTTGCCGAACCGGATTATACGAGAAAAATATTTGTCAAGGAAATTTATAAACATAGAATAGACATGTTAATCAGCGTCGAGATCAGATATACGAATAAATATATCGAAACTACAGAGTATTTTTCTAGTGGTCGGGAAGATTGTTTAAAAGGCAAACAAAAAAATATTATATTATAATGT
Organism: Eriosoma lanigerum; assembly: GCA_013282895.1. Lineage (NCBI taxonomy): Eukaryota > Metazoa > Arthropoda > Insecta > Hemiptera > Aphididae > Eriosoma > Eriosoma lanigerum. The sequence goes on along the minus strand of CM023358.1, from coordinate 23,104,336 downwards.
AACACCGTTTTAAATCGTTTTCTATTTAATAGTGCACAAGTTCCGTGGCGAATGCAATAATATGCATACCAAACGTTGGGCTACGTTTTATAATCTGAGACTAGATTCGATGTCCGAATTAGAAGTCGATGAAAATAGTTTTGTAGCTTCATATAAAGACAGGTTTATACAATTTTATAATGATTTATAATATTTTATTATTATATAACTTATAATATTATAGTATTTAATTAATAATAAGTAATAATTTTCGATGGTATAAGAATACTGCGACACTGGATTTAAAAATGTAGTGTTCTGGATCAACATTTTGTAGTTGTTCCTTTTTTAGATTCTGAGCGAAACGAGAAATGTATTAATTTTATAAACTTATATTTTTTCATTATATTAAAATTATTATATTATATATTTATATAGTACTTTATGTGATTTTAACACTACAAATTTGTAAGTTATTACCGTAAATTACAATGATCTAAGCAAATTATTTTCAATACTTAAGAGTACTAGACTTGATAAATGATTTTGTGACATAAAAACTCTTAACTCGTAGCTTTAGTATTTTGAATTAATTTAATTTTTGAAAATGATCACTTTCCACTGAAGAATTTGTTATCGGATAACCTATCATATTTTATTTATTATTTATTATTGAACACAAGATATAACAGTTATATAAGAAATGGCTGTATAAATAAGAATAGAACTCGCGGTGGTTTTTATGTCAAAGTATTTAATATTGATTTTATAACAATAAAAGTAGCTGTAATGTTCTTGTTAAGAGACTAAATAAAAAAAAAAGTTTTTTGGAGGCTTCTATTTTGTGGTGCCCGGGCCTCCTTAAATTTTAAATTAAATAATTTATATTTTATTCTTTTATATTCATTCAATTATTACAAATTTTAAAGAACTATTCATACCTAATTGAAGAGCTTAATAAAGTTGTATATAAAAATATTGACATGTTTGCAATTAAGTAATTTTAATTTATTTTTGTGTTTATTATTTTAGATCAGATTTATTATTTTGGCGTTTATGTATATTTAAACAATTTGATAAGAATGATAAAAAAATTCTTAACGTTAAAAGAAAACCAAAGGTGAGTTTAAATTATTTTTAATAGGTTTGTTAATACATGTTTTATATAGAATATAGAAAAAATAATATCTTTACTAATTTATTACTTTATCGAAAAAACAACATCATAAAATATTGTTATTTTTGAATTAAATACATAATATAATAATATATTATTTAAACTAGTAATTAATTTGATATTCGGTTGAAATGTAAAAAATAATTTAGGCTCTTAACTCTAATGCGATTTTGAAAAATAGTTAGCTACTTGTTAATTGTTTAATAATGTTATTCACCAATATTATTTTCTAGAATATCATTGACAAATATTTAAGAGATGAATCTAAACATAAAGATTTCGATATTGCCACTATCAGATTCAATATCTTAAATGGTAACATTTTTGTTTTTTATCAATACGGTGAAGGGCAAATCACGCAATCGAGTAGAATATTTACAAAACCTCTCGTAACCAATAAAGATGAGTTCGATCCTGATTCAGTTGTTGAGGATATCGTTTATCCATACGAGGGCTATTTGAAACCACATGAAGCATATACGTTGTTACAGGATATGTTGGAAGTCGAGAACGAAGCACTCCGCGACGTTTCAAAATTGGAAAACGATTTTTTAAAATTACTAGAAACTCGTAATCGAGAACAATCCAAGTTTAAGTTGAAGATCGATACTTTGGATTGGGACAGGAATTACAGGATCAGAAAATATTTACAAAATCTAGTAATTTGTGACTCAAAGTTTTATAGTATTATAACTATTCATTATACCAGAGCCGCATTAAATAATATTACCGCCAATGAACAAAAATTTGCCGCCCCCTAAAATTAAAATTTTTAAAAAAATCTTTAAATTAAAAGTTGTTGTATTAATAAAACATATAATAATATAATAATAATAATATATATATACATATACGTATTCGTATACGTAAATCTAAAATTTGAATATTTAGTAGAATTTAATATTATAATTTTTTTTATGTCTGAAGACACTTTTGAGTAGAAATAATGTTCTGATTATTGCGAATAGGGTATACTTTCGGTAGAAAATTGCATCTTGTTGGTACTCTATTTAGCTCATTATTCGAATTTCTTAAAAGTTTTTTCTTAGGAGAAGAAAAACTACCAAAAAATGGCGGAAAATCGGCAAAATTATGGTTTTTGTTATTTAAAATTTTTATATTTCATGACTACTAATTGATATTTGATCATAAGGATTTGGAAATATTTGAATATTCTCATAGGTAGTTTATACTCATGGTTATCTTTTGGAACGGATTATCAGTATAATATATTGTATTATATTGAGTTTCGCTCAGAATCACATTTTCTAATACAATATCATTGCATTCAAATCTTAATTAATTATTCTTAATTCTTAATTAACCACTAATTACTTCGAGGATCGAACGGATGAAATAGGAATATTCGGAATCGACCTTCTCACTTTTTTATATTGACATTAAAAATTTGCTGCCCCAATTCAAGGTTAAAATTTCGCCGCCCGTGGGCAAATACCCAACATTGCCTCCGTTTAATGCGGCTCTGCATTATACACGCGCGTTAAATAAAAAATAATAAATTGTTTTCAGAAAGATAAAAAATTACTTATTGCGCAACGGGATAAAGCAAGTCAAATAGATCACGCTTTACCGTATTTCGAAACCGTTAAAAAACCGTTTATGTATGATAATATTTTAAAGGTGCGTGACAAAATCATAAGAGATTTTAGACAAAATACAAAATGTCTGTTCCTAAAAACTAGAACATTGTTTATGAAGGTATAATCGTATAACATAAATTGAGTATATTTATTATTAGTTAGCAACTTATTATAGGTGTTTCATTTATTTTAAACACTACGATTTTTATATTTATTGCAGAAACAATCCGAGTTACAATCATTGACTGCTGCACTGGATGTCGACGATTTTAAAGAATTAAATCTTAAAAATCAAATGATTATGTTGTGTTCATCATTGAAAATCGAGTTAGATGTATTGCTATTGAAAATGGAAAGATATAACGAAACGCGCATCAAAAGATATAATAATTTGGTATCATACTTAAATAGTAATGATGATTTCAAAATGTTATCACCCTTACCATTATATTTTGATCAAGCGTAGTCGGATTTTTTGTAATCGGAAATAAACGAATTTACTACAATAACATCTAGCACTTTATTATGTTATAAACATTTTGTGAAAACATTCAATTATTATTGTACAACGTTTTGAGGTTTAGGTAGGTAGGTAAATTAGTGATTGGGTTGGGTTTTGGTAAAATTTTTGCTTTTCTTAGCGATCTTTCTTACTGATCCTGGGTAAAAACTGTTGCTTTTTTGATATTTCATTATTTTTAATCGTTAAAACTTTTTTTCGATGCAGATGCGTGCTTTTGTACTAGAATTCATTATTTTTGTTATAATTATTTCAAAATACGCACTGGGATTTACATATTGTTGTAGTGCACAATACACGAAAATCGTGGGCTATTCGGGTTAACCAAACATGGAAAATAGTAAATATACATTATAATATTATAAGTTGTATTCGCAATGGAAAACCCTTTTGGCGTATTCATCGAACAACGATATATATTATAATATTTAAATAACCTATTCTCCAAACAGTTGTAGTTGAAATTAATCGAAAAACGAACAATGCGAGAAGATAATCGAAATCCAATGTTACACAGTGGTGGGTGTGATATAGTTTTTAATTTGCCGTTGGAATTTAATTAAGTATTTATACGCATTACAAATATATTGGCGAAAGTATATTTTATATTATTGTATATGAAATTTATTTAAAATGTTTAAATAATTAAATTTTCTCGTCAAATTCGAGTGAACGCGTGTGTTGTTTGTTGTAAAATATTAAACAAAAATTACAATTGATTTTGTTGATCATTATTTGATTAACACAAATATTTTCTTTCTTTTTTCTTTGGAATTTAAGAAAAAATATGTGTAATATTTTGAAAATGAAAGTAAAAAAAAAACTGGAAAAATAATAATACGTTGATTTATAACCCCAGCACTAATCTTAATAATAATGTTATTATTTATTACGTTTTATATTGTACATTTTATATTTTATATTATGTATATTTATACTTATATTATTATATTGTATAATATTTATATTTTACTTTTAAGCATTAGATAATATGTACTAGTATTTAGTTCTTAATTATGATTTACAATGATTTTTTTTTTAGAATTTAGGACTTTTATGTCACAATGTAAAATTTGTGTTCAATACTCTCTTCAAGACAATTCAAATATTTAAAAATTAAATATTTGTATTTTTTCGATTGAAATTTGTACATAGTGTTAATTGAGTTCACGTGAGGGAAAATATTTTGTCGACGCTATATTGTATATATTAGTGCGCGTGTAACAAACAGATTATGCGTATTTGGGTATAAATACTTATTTGACGCATTAGTGCCTAAAGAGTTTGTAGTTGTTTAATAATTAAGCCGAAAACCCATTGAAAACTTTAATAATATTCGTGTTGAGTACAAAGTTTCTCGTATCCGTTTACCTCGCGTTTTCTTAAATTGTTTCTGGAAAACTATCTTCACTTTTAAAATATATACCTATTACCTAATACCTATATTACGTCAATCCATAACGTATAGTCTAATTTATAAATATATATTATTTTATTTCTAATCTTTAATACCGAGATATCTATAAGAACTTTAGTTTTAGTACATAAAATTGGTCGCTAAACAACACAATACAAATATTTTAGGTTACCTATTAGGTTACCACTAACCGAAATTATAGTAAATTGTGTTTATTACTGCAGTGTAGCTACCATAATAACTCATATATGATATATTATGATTTATTGTCATATATTAGAGTTATGATATTTTCATAAGAGTATCAAATTGTGTTTAAAAATAATGTATGGTTTTCGTATAGGACAATGATAAAAATGAAATTTGAAAAATGGCCTTTTCGTAGTTAGTGATTTAAACATTATAATAAAAAATATGACAAATTATAATTGAAATAAAATATATAATTAATACTAACAGTATTAACTTATTAACAGTATTGTTACTTCATTATATATTATTTGTTTTATAATATTGTATCGCCAAGTTTTCGACATACGATGAACGATATAGTAAACGCTAATTGAATATGTTTTTATTGGGAAAAAACCTATATAATAAAATAGAATTTAAAAAATTTAATTAGGTATCATATTTGGTCTCTACAGAACCGTAACAACCAAATATTGGGCCACGGGTAAAACTTCAAAATATGTCCGTTTTGAAATTTAAATTAGGATTAATTTTAACATTTTTTAATTTTTTATAAACTATAATATAAATAAATAAACGATCATTATTTAGTAATTTTATTTGAACTAATAACTCATTAATTAAAAACCTAACCTAACCTAACCTATCCTTACTCGCCCTAGTGTTAATAGGAGTACTATAAAGGTAATGAATGAAAAATTATTAAATAATTAATATCAAAAATAATTTTTTTAATTCGACATATTTTTTATGAAATAATAGGAATGCATATAGAGCATAGAATTTATATTTTAATTGCTGAATCACTAATTATATTTAATTAAATACAATTAATTAAAAAAATGATTATTTTTGCAAACGAAGAGGTTTAGAGAATTTATATAGGTATTTTTAAATAAATGGTAAATCGATCAAGTTTGTTAACTGTTTCTTTAATATTTATTATTAAATGATTAATAATAATTATTACATTATTATTATTTAAACGATTTCGTGTCATAGCATTTTTAATTCAACTATATTTAAATTATTAAATCGTAACTCGGCGACTGATAAGTGATTATATAAAAGTATATTATGTTTATTTTCAGAGGCGAACTGGGTGTACTTCGGTCCAGGCAGAATAAAATATGAGCGGCTTAACATTTTTTTTATCAGGGTGTTGATTCTTAAATCTCGTTTAGTCAGTTTTGTATATGACAAATGATGTTTGTCAATTAATACCCCATATTACCTAGGTATTCTTGAATCTATGCAGGATAAATTTTTACGAAAATTTTAAACGTCTTTTTAACGTCATTGATCATTATATTATTTCATAATGGATAATATTTTAATAATTTCCAGTGGCCGCAATTAGTGTTAAAATCTAGGCCCACATTAAAATATCTTTAAAAAATATTGAAAATTATCTTGTTATTTCAAGGAGCTATGAGTAATTTTTGGGGCACTTAGTCTCTCCAGCAACCACTAGTTGATAATCTCTTATGATAATCTCTTTGGGTTGAATGTTTTAAATATGATTAATGCTAATAAAATAGCTGATGCTGAATCTAATTCAAGATGAATAGATTTTATGTTAAGTAACTATGATTTATTTAATCAATGTGATATTTTAGTTTTGAAAAATTATAGGTTAATTATAGTTTTAGTTTTACAGCGAATAGATTTGTTAAAAGGTAATATTTTCATAATACTTTAACATCCTATATTGAACCAGAACAATTGTTGTGTCTCCCATTATGATTGTAAATATTGTTATAATATTAAAACAACAAAACTTTGCACAGTTGACAGTTCTACACAGTTCCTTTGCTTTTCTTTGCTTTGTAGTACAGCCTGCGACCGATAAACCAAGCTGAAGCTTTTTTTGGTGTTTAAAATAAATAACTTGAGATTAAATCAAATTCTAGCCCACAGAGATATAGGTTACGGTTTCAGAATCCAGATTCCAGAAAGTTTCGGCTCATTTCAAAATTAAATTCACGTATATGTGCGTGAATTTGAACTGGGAGTTTCTATAGAAATTGGCTCTGGACTGATTTAAAATATTCTCCACTGAGACGAATTCCTGACGTAGGTTGGCATTTCGGAGATGCTACTGCTTTGCGATTATCAAATATTTAAATCCTAACTATACGTTCATGAGTATTCATATTCTCTCGATAGATAGGGTATATGTTTATGTACTATATAAAAATATAAAATAATAAATCCTGTTTATTAGTGTAAAGAAAAATTAATCTTACAGGCACTGGTCTAGACAGACTTCTCCACCATTTCACCAGGGCCAGTTTGCCTCTTTTTATTTTGATATAAAAGCTGTCAAATTTGAACAGTGGCGTGTAGAACTATTTTTTGGCGAGGAACAAAGATTAATTTTAGATAAACTAAGTTTTGTATAATCCACTAAAAAATTTAATCTAGCGTACCATATACAATATAAATATAAGTTAATACTCTCATAATAGCTTTGATTACAGAATTTACTATTCTATTTGTAGTCTATTCTATAATCAATGATAGTAGATACAAATTTAAATAATGGCACCAGGACCCAACCACTCAACTATTTTAATTGAGGAGCAATTACTCTTCAAAAGTGCCCTCAACACGCCACTGAATCCTAGTTATGTTATCAGATTGTATGGTCCAGTGGTATAATAAATTATTATTATTATTATTATCATCATTATCATATCATTTACACGTTATTAGGCGTAGATGACACTTGTGAAGAATAATGACATCAATGGACTGAAAATTAGGTGATGACTAAGCATTTTAGTTTAAAATAGACGGTATTGTCACCGTTGATTTAACTGAACGTTGAAGTATAAGTTGCTCAAGTTCTTAAAGTTGTGGTTTGAAGTTTCTTATACAATTACCAGTGAACCAAATGGTTAATAGTTTAGACGGAGTAGACTTCTGGTAAAGAATTTAAAAACGCACGCTTATCGAGTAAGAGTATTTTCTTTTATTTATAAAATTTTACCATATGACGTAAATAAAGTGAAACGAATGATATACGTTATCGTTATCATTTAAATGTAACGGTTAAACTACAATCAATATTTATTGTTTCTAACATATTTCTTGCGCATGTTCCTGCTAGTATATTGTATCAAAATAATTATCGATCCTAAGTTGTTTTAATGGTAGAAATAAAATGGTAATTAAAAATAAATCGAATATCAGGTACCTAATTCCTACTGAAAAATTCACTCTCATCGTTCCGTGTATGAATTACGGATTAACATATTTTGTAATATTGTATGAAACTTATTTTGTTTTAAATGAAATTTTTATAATGAATAATAATAAATCGTTTATTTATTTATTGCCATATAATGGATTGTCGTTGAGGAAAAAAAAACTAGTTGTTTATTATTTATTTGTTGTAATTAGGTCTAGTATAAATAATAGTGAACGTCGGGTAAAAAACGACAATTTAATGTAATTGATATCGCGTTTGAATCGAATATTATCATTGATGTTGAATACGAAATTTTTCATTTCCCTGTTAGATTTTTATAAGTTCGACAAAGAACATTATGTGGTCGGACAAAACAAGAACGTAAATAACATATTATAATATTTGTTTTTAACTAATTATATGGCAGATATATATTAAGTATATGATATTGCAGATGTTGCGCATTAAAATCAAACAATACGATAGTAATTATCGATCACAGACCACTGAAATTAAATATCGAAATTACTGGGCCGATCATATTATAATACAGCGCGAACGTCAATCATTTATTTACGAAAAAGTATCCGAAGGAATAATTGATAAGTAAATATTAACAACTACAACTTTGGGTCTTTGTATAATGTATATAGTTTGAGATTACATTTATAATTTTTATGATTTATCAAATCTTATATTATTGAATATTCGAAAACGCAACTGTTTTACAACGAGAGAGAAAGAGAGATCATGAATATTATAGAAATACGAGTACCTGCAAATAAACCTAAAAGAGATTTCAGAGCAGAAGTGGACAGTTTTAACTAAAAAAGAAGATAAATTTGTGTAACAATCAATAATAAATTTCTAAAAAAATAATTTATCATCAGAAAATTACAAATATAGTTTTGAATTTTCGAATTTTGTTTGATACTATAAAATTCAATATCTTTCTGATGAAAATTTGATGAACAAATTTATATAATATAACATAAAAGCTAGAGGAGTTTAATTATAAAATATTGCAAATTTCCTGAATTAAATATTACTAATTAGTATATAGCATTTAGAAAACTAATTACAAATTTATTTATTAATGTTTTACATAATAACAATAATTCGATTAAACAATAAACGCCAAAAATGAAAATTAGTATTTTTTCTGTGATGGCAATTTTTTATATGTGTTAAACTTTTTAATTTTAATTTTATAATATTATATGTAGGGTTACTGTCGTTACTTTATATTTTACCAACGATTGAGATTTAAGGGTTTAAATGTTAAAAATGAAATTTCGGTATTGAAACTTGACTTATAATGATAAATTGTTTTAATTTTATCAGCATGATTCATGGCTTTGACAATATAATCATAGCGTGTGGACCACATTGTTCGGGAAAAACTTTCAATATTATGGGATGGAATCGCAAAGTACGTCATTTTATCTATACCTGAAAAGATCGTAACAATAAGGGATTTTAAATCCTCATAAAATACTATGAAATTATATATTTTATACCGTCGTATTTAATAAGGATTATTTTTTCTCTCGGAATTCTGAGATATTTAAAAAAAACAAAATTTATCAAAATATGTATAATTATAAACGATATTAGTATTTTATATTTTATGTACATAACATTTCTCGCCTATTTATTTAAAAAATAGCCGGATAGTCGATTTTGGGCATTCCTCCTTTGCCATTTTAGTTTTCGAAGAAATTAATGGTTATATTATAAATTATAATTAATTAGGATTTAAATGCAATGATATTGCATTCAAAAACACGATTCTGAGCAAAACTCAGTCAGATAAACAATATATTGATAATATTAATTTTTTAAACAAATTTTTATTTATAAAATAATGCGCAACAGAAAAATTAGTTATCATAAAATAATGAAATTCAAGTTCGTCAAAAATATAGATCTGTGAATTTTGCAATTTTCTGTTATTATTAGATGTTGTGTCTATTTAATTAAAAAAATATTGAGAATTTAAAAAATTACCTAAATAAAGTATAAATATTAAACTAGACAAAATTGTTACCAAAATCATATTTGTGGTAAATCAGACCATTATTATTGCTTGAAAAACTGTCTTCAGATTTTTAAAAACATAAAAGTTAAACATTAAAATCTTAAAATTTAAAGACGCGTATAAAAAAAATAGACCTAATGATTTTTAAAATTGCTTATAACATGCATATTCAGAAGTATATCATAAAACACATATCAAATTTTCAGCTTTGTGTATTTAAAATCAATATATTTATGCCATTAAATGTACTTACAAAAATATATATTGTTTCGATTTCACTCAAAATTCCAATTTAAAATGCTTACTAAAAAAAATTGGCATCGTGGATTTACGAATTTTTGAAAACTTTTTTTAAATAATACATGATTATACCTACTAGTGATATACACAGGATTTCTAAGGGGGGAGGGGGCTGTAAAATTTAGCGTTTACAATGTGATGATTTTAAAGAAACAAAAAGTAATTAGTTAGTAATGAATAGCTCTTTAGCTCCCTTCTGTGTACACTACTGATTATACTCCTATTAAATTTTCATAAAAACCAAAACTGCAAATTATATTAAACAATATTGAGAAAATAATTACATATTTTGAAAAATTTCGATGTTTTCAATGTTAAATTTCTAATGATAATTATTTAAACATAATTAGTGTAACAGTTCCAAAATGTTTTCTCATAAGTAAAATATCGATATATCATTATTCAAAATTGCATTAGTTATCATAAATTCTAATAATTATTATTATAATTAATAATAATAATTAAAATTTTATAATTTTAATTATTTTAAATCGAGTTCGTCAAAATTATAGTTTCCGTGAACTTTGCCATTTTTCTTTTTCCAACGAAATCTTTTGAAAAATAAAGTACCAACTAGATGCAATTATTTACCGAAAGTATACCCTTTTCGTGGTAATCGGATCATTATTTCTACACGAAAAACTATCTACAGACATAAAAAAAAGAACAAATCGTTATAAAATAATATATTCTTCGCTTTGCACAGAATCTAATAGGTTAGGTAATAAATGTTTTTATCTAAAATAGAACGAATTTGCAATTAAATTACAAGTTTAGCAATTATCAAAAGTCAGTATCAGTGTTTAACGATCTAGTAATTCAGCAAATAATTTTTATTTGTTGTATTGACATACGTTTAGAACGAAGGGATCGCTTCAAGAATAATCGAGGAAATGTTGGCACAGCGAAACGAGTGCGGTGAATCAGTGTACGCGATGAGCTGCGTGGAGATCAAAGACAATCGTTTATTCGATTTGTTGAAAGACGACAATCATTCAAAACAACCGTGTTTGATAAAGGCAAGTAATCCTCGATTGAATACCTCTTTCGAAATTTACCCACAAATCCGACGAATTTCGAGCTAAATATTTCGTTTCACCGCACAGAACGTATCCAAATTCGACGTATGTTCGTCTGAAAGTGCTAAACAGAAATTGTGGGAGGCAAATGTGAAAAGGACTACGGTTCGAAACGAAAATGGCATGTCATCTCATATTTACGATTTTGTCATTACCTTTTACCGTTACACAAGTCCAAAAAACGAAAACAACTATACAAAGGTTAGTTTAAATATAGACAAAAGTCTTTATTCATCATAATATTTTCTATAAAGATCGATTTATACAATCTAAGTCGTGTTAAATTTTATACTTACAATTTTTTAATTTTGAAACTCAATTTTATTATACTGAATCTCATTCCGCTCAAGTTTTAACGAGTTTATTTCGGGCATTATTGCGTTTTTCACGATTTAACAGTTTCTTAACTCGGATAATATAATTTTCTTTACTGTATCACATTTTTGGGTGTTTCCAGTTGTTATTTTATTTCCTTGATATTTTGGACTGCCGTTGGTCGTTACCAATTTAACGGGGCAAATATTTTAGTTGTTTTTTACGTTAGGTTCAAATTATAGAGCTGGCTGGCGTCGGTTCGAATACCTCGAAACTGTTAAAACACAATATCCAAGCGAATCGCACAGCGTTGGAATTTAGCCAGTTCTTAGGACATGTCGCGAATGTAAACATCAAAGACAACAACCATTCGATAAGAGATCGTAGAAGTTCGACAACGTTGACACTGTTGAAATATTGTCAAGAATCGTTTTTCAAACAAACAACCAAACTTAGGTTAGTCCGAAAACACGAATTCGCTTAAAACATTTTACGTAGGAAAATCGATTATTACGTTCTTATTATTATATTTTATATTTATTAATATACATTTTATCAGAGAAGAGAAAAAGTGTAGAATATACCTAAACCTACCATGTCAATGTGTTAGGTGGAAATATTACAATATATTGTCAATGAACAAAATAAAATTATGAATTTACAATTTATATTTTCTATATCATTATAAGTAAGTACCTATAATTACATTTTTCAACCCTCCTTTACCGTCATTAAAATTCGATTTTTTGGGCTGTGTTACCTAGCACAAATGTGGGAGTAAATAGCACGAACAGCACAAACGAAAAAAATAAAAAATAAATAGAAAATTCAATTTAGCGGGGTTAGAGAAATGGTCTTGTAGATATCTATGCATTATATGTATTATATGCATAATCAATGATATCGTTTTAATTGCAGTTTAAAATGATTTATGTTTTCTGGCAGGATTATTTGTCACATTAGACCAGAATTAGAGTTTTTAAATGCAAATATATCCGTTTTAAATTTCGGAAACATTTTATGTGAACTACCAAATAACAAATTAACGTTCATTAACGGGCCATTTTCGGAACCGGAAACGATAGAATTATATGCAAGTATATATTGGTCCTATTATATAGACATCAACAATTTGTTTGGAGAATTTATTTAAGATTACATGCTAACAATACGCGTATATTATATGAATTCTATGTGAATATCATATGAATTTAGAAGCAAAAGGAACATTTGAAACATGAGGTGCACCTTTACGAAAATTTAAAAGGTTACACGAGCATGATGAACATGACTGTCGCGCGGTACGATCGATTAAGGAACGCGGTTTTAGATTTCTTAAAATCAAAAATCGATGTAATAGATCTACCCAAATGGAGTTATGCGGACGTGTTTACCGTTTTGTCCGTGTTTAGAGAATATTACGAACGATTGCTGTACGGAACATAAAAAATCTGTTTATAATTCAGAATCCGTTGATCGATATTTTTTTCCCTTTCAGGTCAGACGAAAATGTTGAGAAAACTACACTCAGCTCTCCATTTAGTAATTTTTTGTTTCTACGTAAATATTATATAATATTACAGTTACAGTTACTAACGTAGGTGGTAATTAATAACATATGTTTTAATATTGAGTAGGTACCGAGAAAAGACAAACATTTCAGTGAAAACAAAAATTAGTACGTTTTTGAGTTCTATCATTGAAATATTTGAAATGAAATTTAGGTGCCTATATTTTTCCGTATTTAACAAACAATTTAGCGTATCTATAAACCGCGATATAGATTTTAAAATTTAAAATAATGTATCTATTGTAATTCGAACGCATAAAAAATAAACATTTTTGTTTAGTGTAAGCCAGTTTAGTTTTGGTTTATTAAATTTATTTTGGGTACCTAATATAAATTTGTAAAATATAAAAAAAATGATGTTTCGAATATTATCATTCATTCATTTTATTTACTGTGCAAATGAAATCAAAACTTAACGAATCATTAGTTTGTACAACAGAAGAACTTTGTTCCCTTTTCTTACCCCTTGTCTTTCTTTACAGAAATCTTTATTTTTACAACTCTTTAAGTATGTAGGTATGATTTTTAAAATTCAGAATAATATAAATACCAATGAAATTTTTTTAAACATAGAATGTTTTAAAAAGTTTTATTCGTAGTTTTATAAAGAACGTGAATGGAATTTTTTCTTCGGACTACACAGTAAATTTTTATCGAATCAGTAAAACAACTTTTTGATTTTATTTTGATTTATTTAATTATTAAATATTATGCACGTTATCGTTCAGATATCAGTAGAATATTGTACATGTCATATTGATTTTTCAGAGAAAAAGTAGATTAAATTTTATATTTCATAAATGTTAAAACCATCAGACTTTTCAATATAATATGTAAGATAAATTATGTATGTTTCATCTATTTTGAGATAATTATATTTTTAGATTTTATTTTCATCAACAATATTTTAAAAATGTGTTGTTTTACTAACTATTATTATTTTAAAACCTATTTTATAATTATATTATACTGATGATATTACTTATTTTTTTATATAATATAATCACAATAAATAAATAAATATTTTACGTAAAATATTTAACAATTTGAAATATTTTAGTGATTAATGTAATAATAATCATTCACTGTTTATTTAACAAAAACGTACATAATTATTAAAAAAATAATATTTTGATTTCATGTATTTTATAATATAAATTTATTTTTAAACATATGAAAAACAATTTTTTCAGTCTATTTAAATTACCTAACTTATACAAATAATAAAATAGTTTTTTATGTATACAAATTAAATCAATCAATCTAATAATATTTTTATGATCGTATGGAATTCATGTTCATATCATGACAAGAAACGTCGCGAGTATATTATTGTTATTATACTAACTTTTTATTTATAATATTTAGAATACCTATTGCTCATTCATCTCGAATCGTCACCTTGACCCGAAAATTGTTAAAACTTCTTTCAGATGCAATTTATGTACATTAAATGGAATTGAAATTTGATTTTTTAAACTTGAATGTGTTTGACCATGAAAATAATATGACAAAAATCTGTAGGTCGCATATTTTATAAATAAATTATTAATTTAGTTCCTAAGTATCGTGATTCTGTTGATTGAATAAATTACTTGTTTGACTAGTATAAAATGATACTCATAATATACTCATAACGTAATTGTTAGAAAGTGGGTTTTTTCTATGAATCAGTAATTGTCACATAATTATGATAATTATCTATAATTACACAATTTTTGTCAATCGGTAAACACTATTAATTAGATATGCGTTATGCTCGAAATAATATTTCCTATTATATTCATAATACCTAGGTATAAATTTTGTACTTTTTTTGAATTAAGTTTTTTATGTCAGTATTTGTGCTTAAATTCAAAAGAAGTTAGAGTTTGTTGTTATTTGTTTGTGACGCGATGACGATAAGTTGTTGTAAATAAGAGTTTTTCATTCTTTACATTTTCGTCGTACTCTTGTACTTTTGTGTAGAAAGTAAATATTCTATGGAGGAATTCGTAATATTTATGTGAGATGTTTTGGCACACTTTTGAAAATGATAATAAAAAAAGCTACTATTATTTGAATTCGACTAGTCGATACTTTCAATATTAAAACCATTTAATAACATTGCAATGCAACTATCTTAAATTATTTTACTTATAATTATACTTTTTCTAATGTATATTATAATTTATGTATTGTTATTTTCCAGAAAAGTTCCCCTTGGAGAGTTGGTTGCTCGATAAGAACGAGATAAGACATAAAGTAAATCAATTTAATTTTTTTTTTGATATTAATTAATAAAGATAGTTTTATATAATTTATAGATGGAAAATATCCAATTGATAATAAATAACAGGTTCGAGGAATTCAGAAAAGTACAGATGACTGAACAGAAATATTGGAAAGAGTTTATGGTGGAAAATTTGTCGATTATTTCCGACCAAGAAAAAAAGTCTGCTGAAATACGTACTACACACAGGTTTGTGATTTGGGGTTAATGAATGTTTAAAATTAAAATAAAACATTCGAAAACAAAGAGACATTTAGTTGTAAAACTTGATCCGAAATAATTTTGATAGCATTGTACGACTTCAAAAACCGATTCGCGGTGAAAGTTTTTAAATTTATGAAATCTACTCTCAGCCGGAACAGCAGACAAAACATGATAATTATTAACTTAAAACGTAAAATAGCTCATTGTTTTTAACTTTAATATTTCTATACGATCGAATGTTTTCAACTCGTTCAAAAATAATATTGTATTTATATTCAGAAAAAACATCGAATCCGTTACATAACTAGACAATGAGTCGTATTTATCTGAGGAGAGACTACGATAGTTCATGATTAACGTTAAAAAAAGAGTTTGTTTTATAGAATAAAAAAAAGTTGCTATCAAAACAAAGATAATTTATAATAGTAATAATTAATTCATTTTATTTATGTTTAGAAGGAAATTAAATAATTTAATGTCTGAACAGTTAACTTGTTATTACAAAATAGATCTATGTTGATGCGATAATATATTTGATGACGATGATTTCTTTTTGTACACAATTTTAATTTTTAACTTTTATATATATATCACAAACGTGTATATATTTTTGGGTAATTAATTATTGTTAGAATGTATACTAGAACTTATAATTTATCATTGCATTAAGAAAATACTTAATAATATTACCTAATTATTATTATTGGCATACTTAATAATTTTGTTTTCATTTTTACTCATTATAAAAATAATAAATAACTAAGCAAATATATTTTTATTACAAATATATTTAGTTAATCTTTTTCTTTCTTTTATTCTATTTTGCAATATACACATTATTTAAAAATAGTATCTAAGTATTGTACAAGAAATTTTACAGAATAATATTGATAACCATATTATTTAGTTATAAACTTTTTTTAGATCATTCAAACGCAAATTGACAAACATATTGGTCTCTCAAGAGAAATTATTTCTAATGCGAGACAATATGGATAAACTTCGAAGTATAATGTTATGCATTATGATGAGGTTTAAAATTAATTATCAATTACTATATTTTAACCCCAAGGGAAACGGCATTGTAGTGGAAGCGAACAGTACGACGAAAATATGAATGTAATTGTACCGATTGAAGAGAGACTTTTGTTTCAAAATATAAAACTATCCGATACGAAAATGATAAAATCCATTGACGAGTTTATTCAGACACAAACTCATTTATGTCAAATTTTAGACAACTATTCCGCACGAAATGACATGATATACGAAAATTTAGAAGTATTTCATGAATACATGATTTTTAATTATTTTTTAAAACGTAGTTTTAGTTAATATCGATTATTAATTATACTTTATATGTACGAATAACAAATATAAATATTTTTGAACATAACATAGTGCCATAATGGTTGTAGGTTACGTAAAACGAATGTTAAATTAATACTTAACGCGTAACAATATGTCAAATACAATTTATACATATTATTATGTTTAAATACATTAAATATTAATTTTTTATTTTATATTATTATGGTTATAACGTAAAAGTATTATAATAATTATTTTAAATTGTTAAAAGCATTAAAAAACAAAAGTTAATGTTTATTGCCGGTATGGTTAAGAAAGAGTGTTGAGTAGATAATCCTTTTGAAGTTTATACACATAAATATAATTAATTTAAAATTTAGTAAAATTTTTTCTATAGCGTTTATTAAAATTTTTGTTGGCATTGTGTTTATATAAAATATTTTATATAAATTATACATATTGTGTATACAATTTCCTAGGTGTATTTTTAATTAATTTTTCTATATATAGAAGTTTATGAATAATAAAAAACAGTATGAAGACATGAAAGGAAAATCTACAATATTAACAATCAGGATATGAAAGTGAAGTATAAAATGTACTAAAAAACACATATTCATTACAAAACTAATCCAGAAAAAAATTTAAAAAATTTTTTTTGGAAAAAATTAAAGTTGTGTGTTATAAATTATAATTAAAATAATAACGATTTTTCAGATGAATAAATTTTTTATAACTTGTTAATTTGTGTATTTATAAATTTCAATATTTAAATTTTAATCATGAATAGTCTTTCATTGTTTTCAATATAAATATTTACTATTGTGCTTATATAGTGATAACTTATATAGTAATAATTAGTTAACAATAATTATGATTTTTGTAATCGATAGTATTAATTATAAAAAAAAAATAAAAAAATAAATAGTAATATTTGATAAGCTTCAAAACATATTTGGAATAAAAAATTAGACTGGTTCAATTTGAAAATTTCACAAATAAAATGTTATACCATATCTATATAAATGTATACACGATTTTTATAATTTAATGTTAAAATTTCATTCAGAAATAATTATTTCTATCAATTAGTCTAATTGTTTAATATAATTTTTCCAATTTTTAAATAATGTAACTTGTAGTTCAATGTTTGGTAATAAGCAATAAATAAAAAGTTATTTAAAAACGGTAAAGCTTTGGAATTATTTAATTTTAAAATTTAAAAATAGTTTTCATTTTTATTTTTTTGATGAAAAATAATTTGTTTAGCTATACGATATATGATATATCTAATAGTTCTTTAAAAGTACATAATATGTTTTTAATTTATTTTTAGTTCTAATCACTTTATATTTACATAACACAGATAAACTAATAAATTTAAATATAAATAAAAAACAATAGATATTATTTATTAACAATTATTTCGGACAAATATTTTATTTTGTCCTTGGAATTTATTTTTTTTTTTTTAGTATCGTATATAAATATTTTATTTTTAAATATCGTAGACTCTCGTTGGTAAATTTAGATATAGTTTTAATATTATAATAATAAATTGAATGATAAATCACAATTATATATTATTATAGTTACAAACACTTCATCGTATTCAGATGAAATCCATCTATCAATGATAATATCAATCTAAATATTAATTATATTTGTATTATAAATATTTTCGTTTGGTCATTTCTAAAAAAGAGAACATACCTTTAATGTAATTATAGTTATAATTATTATTTTAATAAGAGTTTAAGATAGGATACATATCGATACATTAGTGTGTTTGCATTGTGTTTTTGACTTATTTTTATAAAATATTTTGTCTAAAATTATTTATTATATGAATAAAATGGTATAATTATCTAAATGGTTTTAAAATATACTTTTCATAAAAATAAAAATAATTGAGTAAAAAAGATTTATTTTAATATATTTTTATCAATGCAATAACATTTAAAAAAAAAAATTTATGTCATAAAATCAATAATAAATAATAATGTTACAAATATATAACACAAAGAGTAAACATGTAATTTTAAAGAATTTTATTATTCATTTTTAATTTATGTCTAACAATTTATTTTCTATTGTTTACATAATATTTGAATAAAAGTGTTAATGTTATGAATCATAGTATTTAACAGATAAACACAAATTACTATATCCTTAAATCCTTAACAATTTTGTTATGTATATGACAAAAAAGTGATTAGTCATATTTTTAGTGTCCTTGTAAGTAAACATATTTTAAAATGTTTTTTATTTTTTTATTTATAATTTACATACTTGTCGTCGCTTGATAACAAACTTATGAACTAAATAATGAATAATATTCATTTGTATATTATACAAATGTATAAGAAAATGTCACACTTATAGAAAATAATGACGCATAATAATATTTTAAATTTTAAATATCAGAAATTAATAGCATTAACTGATACAACAATTGAATTTTGTTTAAAATTTCTTTTTTTTTATTTCCTGTTTTAAAATATGTAGGTACCTATGTATAAATATATATCGATGTATTATAAAATTAATTTATATGGGTATTATAATAAGTAAAATTTAAGTAAATATAATTATAAATTAATAACATTTATTATAAATTATAACTTATTAATAATTATATTATAAATTAAAAAAAAAAAATTAAATAATAGTTTATTTTTTCAAATTGCTCCTAATAGTATTATAGTATAAATTAATGATAAAATGTTGGACGAAATTTATCCTGTTTTCATTATAGCATTAAGAAAGTTTTGTCGACGTTAATAGGTCTATGCCTACAGTTTTTTTTTTTTTATACAAATGTACAATTTTATAATTTTTAAACCTTTTGCCATTATTCCGTCTTAGGAAATATTTTTGTTAAACTTATAAAAAAAAATTATGTTATTTTTACAATGATAAATATATGAGTTGATAATAATATATGAATGAAAAATTGATATTATAAAGTGGCTTTACTACTACAACATTTTAATTATTCACCAATATTTAAACGTTAGTTCTATAAGTAGGTATATATTTTTAATATTTCTAACTTTACGACTGACTTTCCTTTTTTAAGTATATTTATACGAAAGTAATATATTTAATTATTTTCGTTGTTTAAAAGCATATGTTTTTAGTTAATAATTCTCGATTTCACAATAACTTGGAACCGTAATATCATTTATTCCTGTTTCTAACATAACTATATATAATACGATATTGTTGTACAGAACGAATTAATTAACAATTTTAAACAAAATTCGTCAACAGAATATTATCAAACGATATAAGTTTGGTCGACAGTGAGTAATGGACGTGGGATGAATGCGATATGAAATATTTATTGGTTATTTATCGAACTGAAAATTATAGCGACACACTGACACGTACAATACTACTATTAGGTGTGTTGGGAAACTATATTAATTATTATTTTTCGAATCACTCACATGGCCTTGGGAACTGTATTAAATATGTTTTATCGTATATCGCAAGAAAAAAAAATCATAAATGTGATGTCAATCTTTATGATCGCGAGAGTACAATAGATTTCCGAATTATTACAGGTACAATAGAATATCATAATCATCAAATTAGATCGCGAAATATCTTTAGACGGCGCACCAAGGACAAGAAAAACGATTAAATTTGTGATAAAAGTGATCAATGATAACATCATTGATAACATGATTGATTTCAAGGGACGAAATGTATGATAAAAGAGAATAATACAATAAATTATAAACAATTTATTGAAATTGTTACAGTTTGTGTAATTCGTTACGTTAGAATAACATGTTCTGTTATAATTTATTAATATTATTGTTTACATACTTAAATTTTTATTATATTTTTGAAATACCATAATATATTTTGTATTTTAGGCAGATATTTGAAATAAAAAATGATTTAATTATTCGTTTTTCCATTTGGATATTCCGATTTGTCCAGGGAACGTAAAATTAACATTTTTAATTTCCATTAAGTATTCATGTATTAAAGCGTATGTACTTACTTTAAAAAATGTTTATCGCAAGACGATAAACAAACTGACAAGTAGATTAAGTGCGATGGATAGGAAATAAAAAAATTGCTAGTTTAAAATGCCCCAGAAGTTAAAACAAATTATATTAATACATTTTTATTTCTTACAGGAATATTTTACGAAAATCTGTTTTCAAAAATAGAAAAAGAGTTTTTGACGAGGACAAACACGGTTAGTAACCACGTGTCCTCGAACATAATACTTACCATAGTTTAGAATACGAAAAACATTGGTAATAATAATAATAATAATAATAATAATAATAATAATATTAATACCTATACTCGTATATATACGCATTACGAATAATCTGTACTTCCAATAAATACTGATAAGTTGAACATCGTTTCGTTATTTTTATAAACACGCATATTAATAACTATATTGTTATTATGACTGTTTTCAGGGACATGCTATATTTTTCTATATATTTCAATCGTAAACGCATAAATCGATGTATAACGAAAATTTATTGTTTATACTTTTCTTGTGTTCACGTTTCAAAACGTATTTTGTTTTAGTACATAATTCTCAAAATAACATCTTATCCTAACCCATTGTCTGTTTTTAAGATACTATCTGTATTTAAGATACTATATATTATATATTTTAAAATCGCGAAGACAGAAATGTTTGACGCAACCAGATAGAATAGTCAGAAAAAATATTATTCACGTCTGAATGCATTTTTGAATCGACAAGTATACTGACGACGAATAAGTAGTTATATAAAATATATAAGTTATTTACTACTAAAGTTATATTATTGTCAAACTATTTTCTATGTCGTTTATTTGTGTATCTATATAATTAGGTATATTATCACAAATGGCTGCGCATATAATAATTTCACCTGCAAATAAATACATTTTTTTATTTTTTTTTTTTTATAAATATTTAAAACGATAGATATTTGATGTGGGTATACCAATTTTAATTGTATATTAGTGATTAGGATTAGAATATTTATGTACTAAAATCTATTGAAGTTTAAGCAGTAAGCACTAAACTAATGGAAAATTGAATAAATTAATTTAAAATTGTATGACGTATTTTAATTATTTTGTAAAATTGAGTTTAGTTTTAAGATAAAATATATGAATGATACAATGGACCATCTCCATGGATTATTGTAATTAAGTACCCGTACTACTAAAAGATGAAATTTCTAAAAATGAACAAGTAATAATTTGTATATAATACATAGTACATAGGTATTATACACAAATTCAAATCAAGTATAAAATAAAACGACGTTTTTCTTTTGCGATATATATCGAAAACCTTTAAAATGAGTCATTGAAATTAAAAAAAATACTAAAATATGCAAAATATATGAATACGAACATCATGAAATGAATTTTTATTTAAGAATGCATGTGGTTAGTTTTACCTATAATTAATCGGGGTAAAAACCGCTTATCATCGGAAGGGCAACGATATTTTTTTCCTTCCATATTGATTATCATTCGATCCAAAAGCATACGTACAGTGCAAGTTTGTAAAGTTAAATATAAAAAAGTAAATTTGCCGAACACTACGGAACATTCTCGTTTCATAATACAATAACGCGTACATAATATTGTATTTTAAAGTTCCCGAGTTAGTAAAGCATTTTTAAAATAGAAAGTTTTATAATAATACATATTATTATTATACGAAAATGAAAACAACAACGGTTAGGCTGCAGGTAGTGAAAAAGTAAAACAAAATTTCTGGAAGTTATTAATAATTAGATATTATTAAATGTTTATAACTTTTACAATAATATTACTACGATCGTATGATCGATATCTTAATATTATAGTTACACTCACCGTTCAACTCGACATTATAGAATTATTATCATAAAATCGGAAAAGTAATATAATCTTTTGCTAAATATTTTGCGTGTCCATTTGCAAAATCGAAATTTGCTACAGATTTTTTTGGCATGTACATTCAATATATCTACCTATAATTATGAAAGGCTTACATTGGTCACTGGAGTATATATTTTAAAGAATTTTATTAATAATTTTACCATTATTCGAGACGATAACTATATTTATTCCTTTTAAAGTTTAATTTAAACATATTTAAATTAGTGCCAAGTATGTCAGTAGGGAATAGGTATTATGACCTTGTGATAATATTATTATAATATATACTTAAAAAGGCCATTAAATTACGCAAACTAATTACACATTTTATATACTCAGTAAATTTTCGTTGAAATACCGATGTTTATTTTTATGTTTTATCTAATTCTCGGAAATTATTTAAAATCTGTTATCTACAAATTATCGTTTATTAGTCATTTTTTAAAATGTCATTAAATTGTTATCAGTTATTTTTTGAACACCAGACCAAAATCACCCAAATAAAATGATACTGTTCAATTGGTTGAAATACATTTTAATATTCTATTAGCAATAATATGTTTTAATTAATGTAGGCAAGTACCTATTTAAAGGAATTTAATTACAGTGTATAATTATTGTATATTGTCAAAACTCATTTTCGGCTTAAAAATATTAATTTTATTGATGTTTAATAAAAAATAAATTTGGAGATTTTTGATTTTAAACTAACGTTATACAACCACCAACCCTTAAATATTAAAAAATGTGCAAATCGATCACCTCATTTTTTTGATCACTTAATAAAATTAATACTGATAATATACCTTATTGTTGGTATATGTTTATATACCAACAATAAAATTGTATTATATACATAATGGTAGTTTTTAATTGCATAACAAATGTTATATTTTGTAATTGAACCAAAAAGTACGTAAAAAATGCACATTAAATTATTTCTCTAATATTATTAAAATGTATTTTAAGAAATTAAATTTATAATTATTACATAACGTCTTGGGTGAATAACACTTATGTAAAATGCTACTTCATAAATCATAAAACACTTTTACAATAATAAATCGCGCGGTTAATGGTGCTCGACCGTCGCCGCCGTCGCCGTTTCGTGTCTTTGTATAACATTATATTGTATAACCTAACCTAACCTAATCTATCCATAACCTAACCGCAGTGTCGGTCGGAAGAAAAGTTCGTAGTCGTGTTTACTTATACAGAATAAAAGTCTATTTATGGGTCATGCAACGTGTCGCTGTATTATGTGCAACTGCGATGAACGAATAAAACACCACGGTAATGTTTGACGAATTTTCCGCTAAATTCGTACGTCCTCAGGTCAGGTTGTGATAAATAATAATTATTAAAAAATAATTTCCGAATCGATCACTGCAGTAGTACTTTAAGTATAACAATTTAAGTCCTACAAAGCAGGGTTTTGCACCTGTATCAACCAGAACTCGTCACACAACTAAAAACCATTAAAATTTAAACTCCCGAAAATTTTATTAATCCGAATGTTATTTATTTGAAAAACCCGAAAATAAAAATTCGGTCTAACCCAAAACTCTAATATATTTTTTAAATTAAATATTTTTCTGATACGTTATTTTGTACGCATAATATATTAATATTTTATTTACTGAATGCAAATTTGGTATCAGTTTACGTTGCATAATTTTAAGTTAATGAAGGATCCTTATATGAAACTTAGACAATTGCTTTAATAATTTATGTGTTTACTATGCACCTGTATAAACCAATATTAATTTAAATAATAACAGTTATGAGTATCCAAATGTCTTGTAACATTTTAGATTCTGAGTGAAGCGAGGAATGTATTGGTTTTACAATGATGTTTTATTTTTTTATGTCTAAAGACACTATTTTGAGTAGAATAATGGTCCGATTATTACGAATAGGGAATGCTTTTAATAGAAAATTGCATCTAGTTGGTACTTTATTTAGCTAATTTTTCAAATATCTCTATTTTTTTCTTGTGATAAGAAAAAATACCAAAAAAATAGTGTAAAATTAGCAAAATTACGGTTTCTGTTATTTTAAAATTTTTATTTCATAATAACTAATTTGGTTTTAATTGTAGAAACTTGTAAATATTTTTGAGTATTTACATACATAGTTTACACGCGTGTAAAACTTTTGGAACAGCTTATCAGTATTTTATATTGTATTATATTAAATTTCACTCAGAATCGTATTTTTTAATGTAATATAATTGCGTTTAAATCTTAATTATAATAAACCACTAATATCTTTAAGGACCGAAGGGACGAAGGAAGAACTTCTGGAATTGACCTTTCCGCTTTTTTTATTTCGGGTATTTAGCTAAATAAAATATAACCTATAACCCGAACAAATAATTTAGATGTAAGCCTTAAGTAGAATAGTGTTATTAATTGTTATGATTTAATTGTAACACAAGACATAAACGTGTCAGACAGTGTTTGTTTTCGACAATGATTACTATTTTACTTTTTAAATCTCATATTGCTAATTGATTTGTCGATCAATTGTGGTATAGAAAGGTCGTTCCGCCATATTATTTTATTGTTATTTATTCATTTGATCTATTTATAAACATGGTTTTAAAATCGTATAATTTTTTGAATATTATACATTATTTTGGCTTTATATGTGCCTATAAAGCTAGATATAGATGGTACAAAATAATATTAGCCTACTTTTCACTAAAGAATCAAATGACAAAATAATTTATAAGACTCCTTTGTGTCATTAAATAGCCTTATTGTTTGTATATTAATACCTTCTTGAATGATCTTTTTTTCAAAAATAACAAATAAAATGAATGGCAATAATTAATCAATAAACTAAACTTTTAACGTTTCAATGTACATTTTTTTCGTATAAAAAATACAAATTTAATATTTTATTATAGTTCCATAACGATAATAACTATAACTATAGCCATTGCACGCGGAAAAAAATAAAAAAATTAGGTCTACCAGACTTCTCTGATCTTTTGGTTGGTTCATGGGTTTGATATATTATTAGATCAAGTGCACAAAAATCGTTTAAAATATCGTGCCGGTGTTTCCGAAAATAATCAACTATGAAGTTTTACAATTAACGTTAAAAATGTAGACGACATAATTAGTCACTTACGAAACCGTAAAATAAGTAGGTACGGAATTCTAAACGTAAGACTGTACGTGTCTTATCGGTTAGGTTAGATTATTTTTTCAATCCATCGTTTCGGAATATTCATTCTAGAAAACACCCGGATGACGATGAATCGACGACGGTCAGGTTATTATTATAATATTTTAATCACAATTCACACATATTATTTCTAACGACCATATATGTATATTACGCGAAATCCAACGCCTCAGGTTTTTTTTTTTTATTATTACGATTGTTACGTTCGTATTTCGGTAGTCTGAAACAATAATGATTGTCGACGGCGATTAAGAGAGGGGTGGGGGTGGGGTGGAGAAGGTGTAGGGAAATACGCGTTGTCGGTAATAATAATAATAATAATATGATTCATTACGTGCGTGCGCGATTAAGCAGTCCTTGCATCCCGCGAGAGTAGGGAAAGTCTATATAAGAACGCGGCCGAATCGTCTATACCTTCACAATATAATATACAGTATAATATTATCGCCGTCGACATCAATACATTACATACCTCAACACCACCATCTGTCACGGTGGTCGAAACACTTACGAAAATCACAAAAACTATGTCTCAATCGTCGTCCGTCAGTATCGTCATGAAAGTAAGTACCTATTACAGAGACTCAGAAATTTGACTAAAACTATTGTCGTACCTATTTATAATATATATTTATGTTTTACGGTTATATTCTTTTTTCGTTTCGTGTTCTCGAATCGTTTATTGCGATTTTTTTATTTTTTATGTTCCTAATTCCATCGTAGAAACGAGGACGCAACTGTCGACATTTCGATATAATTATTATTTTTGTCAAAGTCAATAAAATTATTATAATTTGATAGTGGCGTACTCGCGAGGACACCAACGAGCGTATCAATATAACTCCGAACGAATGGAATTCGATGAAAAAAATTATAATAATAATCACCAACCGGGGTCGTGGTAATTTTTTCGGACGAGCGTAATACTATAGGTTTGAAATTCGAGGATTGCCGATAATGTTTCTGTGACACGTAGTTTTTAGATTCCTGCAGCTTTGACAAAAAACGATCGCGATACTCAGCATTATTCGATGTGGTACTTGTATAAGTTCGACATTAGCGCAAATATTTTAAAATGCATAATTGGATCGCGTTTGCAAACATTTCGCGTCACGTCGGATTCGTAGAGTGTAATATAATATTATATTAAAACGAAATTGATAGGTATCTACTATAATGATATTTTGTATTCGTTGACATCTCGTCTGTAATACGTAGACAATCGAATCAAAAACCAGTTTCGCTGGAGATGTAAAACGATAGTAATATGTATAGCCGAAACGTGCGATATTGATCTCTTGCTATTGATCTTGTGGTCGTCGAACTCGTTATTTTCTCGGGAACGTGTTAAAACGAACGTTCAAACATTTACATATACGAGTATTTACGTTAAATGTTTTCGTTTTTGTTATCATTATTATCTTTCGTTAATGCGTTTGTTTGTTGGAATTTAATTGCGCCCTCGGGGGCCTGACGTATACGACGTAGGGTGTCGACGGGAGTCCTCTATCAGTTTACCAACAATGGGAATATTCTGACGGTGAGTTATTAAGCAATTAAACATAGTCGAATATTTAATAGTGTTTTCTGAACTTTCCAAGATAACACCGCGTAGGCTCTAAAGTGTAATAATAATTATTATTGTTTCGCATAAACATCGTACATTATAATATTGTGCGATACACATATCTTTCTCCTAACCATATAAGTAGCTAATATCTAATCGCACGTATTATAAGTTGTTCCGTAGTAGTTCTAAGCCGACTAAACGTTTTATAATATTTTTATTACGAAATTAAATGTTTGTGAGACTTTTCCGATTTGACTCCACACGATCAATGATTACTTTGAATTTGTCGAATTACGAGGTAAAATTGTGTGCTCGTCTGCTGTAATATAGAAATAAAATAAAGGAAATAGTACGATGCGTTCAGTTCAAACAACGTTTTTCTAGTTTTTAATTTTCCGTTTGATTTGTCAAAAGATAGGTATAATCGTATATTATTTATTTATTATTATGCTTATATTGATTTTCGCTATCGTGAGATTATTGTACCTAGTAGTACGTCTTTTCTTGGGAAAAATATGCACATTTTTATAATTGTGTATATATTTTAAAATTATTAATAATTATTGTTGTTATATTATGCTACCAAAAGCTACCAAAATAATCAAAATTTGTTTCCCTGAGTTATTATGAACGAAATAGTCTATGTTGTTCGATAAAATAATAATAATAAATTAACGATCTCGCTAGATTAGTTTTACGAATAGATTAATCGTTAGATACACATCTCTGAAATGCGGCTATTGTTAAAAACGTTTAATTTAATTTTCATGTTCCTCTATATGTAATCGTATTGTATCGTAGTGTATACACGTATATTGTATATGCATATTAGAAAGGACACCCATTAGTAGGTAATAATTCTGTCAAACCGATAACTATATAATATGTTTGAGGGTAAATTTTCAATTAAAATTTACGTTGTTAGCGTGAAATCGCGATTGCGAACATCAATAGCCGCAAATTCTAAGTATGTGTGCATTTAATAACGGACTCAAAACAATAACATAATGATAACAACAGCAGAAACAGGAGTTTCACTCGATGAAATTTGATTTAATCTAATTATAATATCTGCATATTGTACAGAGTGACTATCAATTCACGTTTACCAAAATTGGGGCAGTTACTTACGCATTTTTAATGTTACTAACATTATTTTTCCAACGCGAAATTACGATCATCGTGTATATATGTCTATAATAATATAATTATTGGTTATCGCGAGTCTTAAGCTTAACCCTTTGGAGTTATGTTTTTGACCAATTTCATGTCTCACGAATTCGTAGTAATTGACCGATCAACAGGTATAATATTATATAAATAATAGCATTATAGTCCTTTATATTATAGTATATACAGATCTATATCGTAATATTCAAATACTACGATTGCGATGGAGCTAGTTAACGAACTCATTATATGATAAAACGATGTATACAAAAGTTCTCTAAAACGATTTTTCGAACCAATATTTCCGTTTTTATATGATATTGTTATAATATCGTATAATAATTGAAACGAGATACTATGCTACTGCAAACATTCATATAATATTATCACGTGACAGAAAAAAAAAAAATTAAATTAACGTCAATGTTTTCCCGAATGTATCTTTTGATATTTACGAATATAAATCGTCAACAATATCAATCGAATGAAAGGTATATTTATGTTATCAAAATAATTAATCGACTAAGATATGATTACAATATCAATATTATTTTCTCGCATTCTTTGATTATTGAAAGGACGATACGGTCTATTTAATTGTTTTAATTATTTGCCATTTGTATTTAAAGTAAGTATATAATGTTAACCCGATAACGAATTGTTCGTTTTGTTTTAATAGTTTTTAATATTAAAACATGAATAGTTGCACTATCAGTCGGCCGAAGCAAAGCGTGATATAATAGCTACTTATATATGAGCATAACCAATGTAATGCCAAACTCGCTGCGGTTTATCTTACATTTATCGAACATAAAACAGAAAGTTTAATCGTAAAACGTGCGTGTTTATTTTTCATATTTTATATGGTTTTTTTTTTTTTATAATCTAAAGAATGTTTAAACGTATAATTATATATACATACGTACCGCATACGATTCGCATAATCGCACGTAAATATAGAGATTTTATTGAACCCTGTGACTTTATAAAATCCAATTATATATAAAATAATAATTAACATTTTACACCATTGACAAATATTATATCGGTAAATACGTTTAAGTATTAGACCGTAATAATAATGCGTATTTATATACCTACTTGTTACCAAGTTCTCGGGCAACTTGTAAGAATTTTAAATATATACTTTTTGAAATGCGATTACGATCTATTTTTTTTTCACCTCGTGTTTGTTGATATTTTAGAAATTAATCACCCACATAAATTAATGTTTTATTCATCAATTATAGTATTTACAAACCGAAATGTTACGTTATCGAAATATATTCAACTTTTTTATGTTATTGAATATATTTTATATTAATAACGCGTATCATTATTGTTATTGTTGATTTTTTTTTCTTCATGATAACTAATAATAATATTTAGATATTGCGTTTGGATTGATGAAAATCTCGACAGCGATCGTTACGTATTCAAATTCGAACCGTCCGTAAAAAAATATAAATATTTATCGACGAAAATAAGATTATTTTATTTTGCAAAAACAACTTTTTTGCGTAGGTACTCGCGATATTTTCGCAAACTCTTCATTGTGACGGTTTCTGTTAATGTTTGAGGTTTGGCACCTAACCGTTATGGCGGTTAACCGGAGCGGGCGCGGGTTACCACGCGAAGGTTATAAAAAAACTTATCCCCGGATTGTCGGTCGGGCGGAGGCACTTTCGATGTTTTTTTTTTTTTTTAAATTGAATATTCCAATAAATACGTTATCGGGGAGAAAGTTCTTCCTCGATTTTCCACGTCCACCGGCCCTATTCTCTCCTCGCCCGGAGCGTTATAAATTGCGTTACAGACTATATTTTTTTACCCTCCGCCGGCGGTTGTAGAACAGGTCTGTCTTGTCAATTTTATGCGTAACCGACTGTCGGAGGGCAATTTTCATATATACATATTATTATCATATGCGATTTTATTATCCGAATACCATTTTCGCGCCACAAATCGACTTTTATCATTACGCGAAGGGGTTAAAATCGCCGTCCGTAAATAATAATAATAATACATTTCTGGATTGATTATTATGTGATTTTTTTTTTTTATAAAAAAAGAAACATTTTATGCGACGAGATTTGTATAAACAAAAATTGTTCCGTCTTATTTATATAGTTATATGATTTTATATTATTATTTTATGATACAAAATTTTATTTGGATCTGTTATGTGTTCAGGTATTCGTAATCGCTTTGTGCGTTTGCGCCACTTTGGCACGACCGGAGAATGTGAAAGCAGATAAGAAACCCGCGGTCGGATCCGAGACTTTGGCAGTACAGCATCCGACCCTTGTAGTGAAACGAGCGACTTCAAACAGCCAACAGGATACATCTCTTCCGAATGTCAGCGAGGAAGTGTTGGAAAAAGCGCTCAACGATAGGAGATTCGTTCAGAGACAACTGAAATGCGCAACTGGTGAAGGCCCATGCGATCCCATCGGAAGGAAACTCAAAGGTCAGTGTGCAATACATTGTTTCACTCTGTTCCGTAAGAGATTATGCCATTCTGCTGATGGCACAACTCACCCGAAGATTTTCAATCCGTAGCTTGAGACGTGCGCGAGTAACTGGCATGGTCTCTCGTGGAACACTTAATAGCCTTTATTATAAAATAATGATTATCGTGTTTGAAGTGTTAACACTTTACGTGCGAAATTCTTTTATTTAATTGCTATGATGCCATATTATATTTACCGAGTCGTAAACAATTTAATTAGACCACTAATATAGTGTTATACCCTTTTGTACTAAATATTTATTTTAAAACTGAATAGTTTTTGCGAGTAGAAAAACATAATTAAAAAAATACATTTATAAACATAAAAATCATCGTAACTTAAAATCAACTAAACTTAACAAGAGTGATGACCGTTATATTACATTTTTTATCGACAAAGTGTCAAAAAATATCAGGGACAGCGGATCATATTGATATTTAGACGATTTAATTGATCGATATAATATGCTGATTGGACAAAATTATTGTTCGTATACCATTTATTTTCAATTCTGATTTTCTAATATATTATTGAAATCGTTAAACAAGTGTTAAAATAATCGCAAAAATTTAGAAATCGCGATAACAACAGCAAATTATAGTTATAGGTATAGGTATCTAATAATAAAACACTGTGTTTATCACGGAAGGAAACGCTAACGTCTGATCGGATGTCTTACGAAAAGCCTAAAAAAACCGACACGATAATGTTCATACCCCTTCCCCGAGACATTGGTGGTATTTTTAAAAATAATTTTCTTTTGTTTTCGTTACAGCAAACGCCCCGTTAGTGTTGCGAGGCTTGTGCACCAAGTGCACGCCCAACGAAGTCAAACAGATCCAACGCGTCATGTCGCACATACAGAAAAACTATCCGAAAGAGTATGCGAATATGCTCAAACAATACCAGAACGGATTCTAATCACGTATCGTCTCGAGGGGCGGAAGGCCGAGCGCGTATATTAAATTTATAACTTTTTCGCGGTTGCCCGCACGGCGACGACGGTGAATATAATATTGAAATATTTTTTTTCTTCTTATCGTTTATATTTTACACGTTTCCTAAACATAATAATATGTATATAATATAATATGAGCGATTGGTTCGCACGATGTGTGTTATATGGATAATAAAAAAAAAAAATACGTTTATACATCACTCGTCGTCGCCGTCGCGAAATATACAATTTTATAATATTACTTTATTATACAATAATTACGTATAGTTACGTTTATATTTTATATAATTTTATTTTTTACCACCTATTTTATATTATTATTATTATTATATTGTTGATTTTTTTTTTTTCATGTAAATAAACGACTGAACATAATTTTTTTAACATAAAATCGTAGTCTTTCTCCTTGTTATTTCCATCGGTAATCTCTTTAATTATGTTTTATAAAATATACAGACTCTATAAATATAATTATTTATCGTAATAACATAATAATAATAATATTCAAGGCTGGGCAAGTTAACTAATTTGTTGAACTCGTAAGGTTAAGTTATTGTAGACATTTATTAAGTAAAGAGTTACTTTTAATTTAAAAGTAAAACGATAATAAAAGTAATTTAGTTTGTTAAAAAGGTTAAGTATATTAATTTTTAAAGATAAATACACATTATGTAATTTAATTTAAAATATATATTTTCGTTTTACCTTCAAATCTATTATAGTTTTTGAAGTATCTAACTATATTGACACATTTAAAATGAATACAGTATAAAATTGTTGTTTATTGAATGTAAATTAAATACTAAGAAAATTTTATTTATTACAAAAGTAACTAAAAAATAACTTGGTATTTTAGAAAAAATTAACACGCTGTATAAATTAATTAAAACTAACTTAACAACTTAAATTTACTTTTTCAACTCATTAAAGGCCCGTCCAATTTTGCATAAACTCGTAATGTAACAAAGATGAAAATATCATTGAAAAAACCGGGGAAAGTAAATAAGTGCATTTTCTGATAGTTAATATAAGAATTAAAATAGTTTTAGTTTTTAATAAAATTAAATAAGCATAAATTAAGCATAAAATTAATTAAAGAAAATCTAAATTTGAAATAATTGATATTATTGTCGAACTGCAATACGCTCTCAAATGAGTCGAACATATTTTACATATTTTAAATCAACATATTAATGATATTTTATTCTATATTTCTATGTAATTGATTTTTAATATTATTAATATTTTCGTTTTCAAATTTCGTCATGGTACTTATTGTTATTATGATGGTGTTTATTTTCAATCGATGTCGTTAAAGTCGTTTATTACTATATGGATTATAATACATTTTAATAACCAATATTGTTAGACGGACAATTTATTTATAATATTATTTTTGTTATGTATTAGGCGATGTCGTAATAATAATAATAATAATTAGAACTCGAGCAGGAAAAACTGACGATAAAACGAACGACTCGCCATAGTTACGCAACAAAAATGACCGCAAACAGCGCGTTGTACTTAGATACGTATTATAACTTTCTCTTGACCTTTGTGCGCATTATCCGTACGTAATAACAATATGTATCGATATAAGTACATAAAAAAACAAGTAAAACGAGGAACAAAATCGGAATAAAAAAACGTATTACAAACAAAATACGTCACATATCATAATGTTATGATTATAATATTATTACTTAATTTTTTTTTACTCTGCGAAAAACGAAAGTGAAAACTTCGCCGTTCCGATTCCTTTTTTCCGTTCCGTTTTTTTGATAACCACGCGAGCGCGTATATTCTATAAAATATTATTATTATTAGGTAAATTACCTATCTTGTAACGAATTGCGACGTTTTATAATCCGCTAACACATAACATTTTTACCGTTATACACGAATTGTCCCGCGTAGAAAGTATATTATTATGTGTTGATATTTTTATACCGGTTAGGTTAGGTTAGGTTAGGTTAGGTTGTGTAGACGTAACGAAGTAACGGTCAAATAATATAAGAATACTGTCTTGACGTCGGATTAAAAGGGAAGGTACAAATACGGCAAAGGAGAAGATTGAGGTGTTCAAATCCCACCTCCCTCATTTTAAAAAATGTTCTTTAACCATAAATTTACTGGGATTGGGATTTTAATGTACTTTTATATTATTGTTTTTTTTTTTACTACATAAAACGTAGTTCAGTAAGTGGTAAATGTGTTTTGAACGATTATATTATATACTTACTTAATATATTGATATTGTTATTTTAATGTCAAAGGACACATCACTTGCCCATAATATTCAATGGTATTTTTAATAAAAATACCATATCATTTTTTCACTTTTTTATATTTGAAACTATAATAATTAATATATTTTTATAATTTGTATAATATTTTACGCATTTTCAGGTTATTAAAACTTTAACCCTAGTTATAACTAGGGATTTAATTATAGGATAACACGAATTAAGAATTGAGCGTTATTAATAGTTGTGTAGAAAATCACGTCTACGTAGAGAAACGAAAAATGTCCTTGAAGACCCAATTTTTCAAGTGAACAAATTGAAAATGAAAACATGCGAGTAGTTAATCGAACCTCGAAAAGATTTATTTCGATTTCTCGCTCTACGCCTAGTAAGCTATAGTCTGATAATATTATAACTTTTAATATAAAATTGTATTCTTAATTATAATATAATTTTCGATATTATCGATAACGATAATATTATTATCTTTAACTTTTAGTTAATAATGACTCACACGATACCTTAAACATTTTTTTTGACGGCTCGTAGTCGAAAATGTCATCGTCATAGCTCGTGTTTAAAGCGAATACAAATTTGTTTTTTGTAAAACGGTTCGACGTCTTGTCAATCCACCAAAATAATATATGTTCCGAAAGGCGTGAACGGCGTCGCTCGAAATTCGTTTTGTATTGAAATTATTTTTGCCAAAATGTTTCTGAATGTTTGTAGTGCTGATAAAAATACAATCGAAAAATTAATCGATAACGAATAATATAATTATGTGTTATATATCACTACTCAAACATTTATAAAATCAATACTTTTTTTTTTTTTTTTAATCTACTCTTTTTTTAAATCATTATTTCAATTTTATTCAATCGGTTTTAGGTTTGGACGAATTAAAAATTGATCATTTGCTAATAATTTATAAAACTGTATTTTATTCAGTTTATATTAATACAATATCTTCTGCCATATTATAATGTTAATATAGCAAATATAATAACATATTTTTATGTACGGCCACGCGCTATATTATACGTCAATGAAGAAACGTACCGATCGCACGTTTTACGGTTTGCCAATTCCGACAATAATAAGAGTCACTTTTTTTTTTTTATATTGTAAGAACCTAAAATCAATAATATATATATAAAAAAAATGTATATGTCCGATGGTCGATAATATTAATATTTATAACGTAAACAATTATCGGCACTGGCGCGTACGATCGAATTTTAATTTTATTGTTTTCGAAATATTGACAACGACCTTGTCACAAATTTTCTGGATCTATTTTTGTAGATACGATCGATAAATCGGTATTTAGAATGATAAGTTTAAGTTTCTGTTGTAAGTTGTTGTCGATACGTTATACGTTTATAAATTTATAATAATACAACGTTTATTATGAAACAATTAAAACAAAATACCAATCGTCGTTCTTTAAAACATTATCTGTTTATACATTACTAAGAACTACTGATGAAATTGATTATCTATTAATAGATTTTTTATAGGCCCGGTATAGTTTTTTTGAATCAATGTAGAGTTTAAAATGTATTTTTCGAACTAAAATATTCAATTTAGGGTACGGAGACGAAAACCAAAAACTGTAGATAAAAATAAAAATAAAATTATCTAGATAAAAAACAGATAACGTTTTTCGTATAAAATATAAACTAAAAAAGTAGAATATTTACCTACTGATTATCTAAAAAGTATAGTATATAGTTAGATATTAAGTAAATTATTATAACATACATTTATAAAAATTTATTTTATAAAATCTTAATTATTGTAATTTTAAGTGTGGTATAAAAGGTACACAAAAAACAAAAAAATGAATATATATATGTATATATATATGTTGTATTATTATTATTTATCTATTTATTCTTACAATGATATAAATATAAATAAATAACACTTTATATTATGCAAATATAATTTCTTTTATTTATGTCGACGCTTTTAGATATTCATTACATTATATATTTATATTTCGATATGTTTTGTTACAATAAACACCTCGGAGAAAACTGGTTTCCCATTAATTCATCAAGGATTCAAGGTAGTAAATATAACATTATATATATTATACAAATTTTAAGTTATAAATATTTTGTAGAAAATAGAAATTTAAATTTAAATGTTTGGAAAATTGTAAAAGTATTGAATAGTTTCAGAAAGTGTCTATAACATTTTATCTAGGTGAATTCAATTAGATAAATAAATTTATTATCTAAGATAACACTTTAAATGAATGCAAATTTATTTATCGAGATAAGAATAAAGATAAACGAATTATCATCCAGATAAACATATCCGGATAAGTTTCAACACTGGTTGTGGAGGACCACGTTTACGAAAATATTAAATATCATCTCGACCGGATATTTTATAAAGTCGTTATAAATTCGCGGATAAAAACGCGAAGACGAGTTGTTATATTTTAAGTTGGTTTCGACCGGTTCACCTCGCCGCCGCCGAACTTCCTAGTCGGGACTGCAACGTCGCCCGCGATTTAAATAATAAAATGAACACGTAATGTCGTCGAAATGTGTGTCAAGGCGTAAACGATCTTATCGTCGACGATAAGCTACACCGCCTGACCATTACGTGAATCGGATTTAATTGTTGGAATTAAACTAGCCCGTCGTTAAAATATTATTAAACCATTATTTTTAAACCACGATATACCGCATGAACATACGGATATACGGACTAGCATATATATTCTCTAGGTACTTCGAAAGATATTTATGTAAAGGTTTCAAATATTATATCGATAACAGGTTTTCATTTACTCGCAGAATATCATTTGAATAATACAATTTCATTATATCGTCGTTATCGCGCAATCTAACTTGCAACACGACGGTTTAATAATAATTTGATATCTAATTGACATTATTTAATTTTGTTTTTCTTTCTCGCATCCTGATAATATATGTATACTTATCTCTACCGATAGCATGATAACATTTGGAATTGTTTTCCTCTCCTTGAATGAGGACTGTCCACGTGTATCGAAGTAGTGGCGTAGCCAAACAAATATTTTTGTAGAGGCTTTAATACCCACTGGCTCCTCCTATTCATTAGTTCTAAGTCCATGGGTCAAAAACAAAAATGGAATATATATCGATAAAGGGTAACTCTTTAATTCTCCTCTAGATATGCCACTGATAGTCGAAGTATACTTTTATTGTTTACAATTGATAAACGTAGATGACTATTTTTGTATTCAATTATTTTCGCGAAATAGGGATTCGAAACTGAGACCTACCTAATTCTAACCAAACGCCTAACCAAGTGATCCACCACGGGGTGTTGTTTAATGCTGTGAGATTTGATTTATACAAACATTTATAATATTTGATAACAATTTTAATATTATGGTCAATGGCATTGATTTTATAACATACGTATGTTATAAAATCAATGTGAATGGGAAAAACATATTAAGATATTGGTAGAAAATAACTATCAATTTTATTTTATTAATTATTCACTACATTTTATAGTAGTTCTAACTAAAAAATATTAACTATTAACATTTAGTTTAATCGTTTAATGCATAAATAGTTATATTAATTATTATTCACAATCTTCTAACAATAAACTAATATTATTTTCTTTTATATACAATTTAAATACATAACATATGATAACATATATATATATATATATATAACATATAATAATCATGACTATCGCTTATCTGTAATGTGTTGCTAACTGATTGATCAGTCCTTTAAAAAATCGATAGAGAAAAAAACTGACTGTCGTCGTCGAACATCAAACTATGAAATGTATATTAATTAATTTTATATTGTTAACACGATAAATGGCTATAAATAATGAAAATAATAAATATTTTAAATTCGGTACTCATCGGTACTAAACCAGACATAATTTTTTTGAAATCGCATGAACCTCTTCTGAAAGAGTATAAAAATACGTCACTCCAATGTGGTAAGGTTAGGGGGATTTGTGGGGTTGGAATTGTTTGTCAAGAAAAAAAGGACACACAATTTGAAACAAAGAACGTAGTTCTTGTGTAGAACATGACGGAACGGGTAAATGTGGACCACTTTAATTTACTGAAAAAGTGAAAAGTAAAACTATAATCTATTTAAAAATTAAACTCTTACATAAAATTTTAATAAAATTTATTATGTCATTATTGTAGAAGTACCTATAACAGTTAAAAAAAAAAAAAAAACATGCTTTCATAATATATTATTATGTTAATATATTATACTTATTGAAGGTAAATACAATTTTATTTTTGCGGTCGATAAGGTCATCACATACTTTGTGCAGCTAAATGAGTATAACAGACGTGTACCTGAGTACTGTTTAGAAATTTGCTTGTTCGCTTTAAAGAACGTCCGAAATAAAATATTGTTATTGCAAATGTTTGAAAAATGTACAATTCGCGTAATACTATCTGACTGGAGGCTATGTTAAATTGTGTTAATTAATAATAATTACGAACGTTGGCAATTAAGCATTTTTTTTTTCCTAAACTATTATAGACATGAAATATTTTAATATTGATAATATATTCTTTCTGTTTATGTCCATACGAAACATTCTAGTTTCTATATTTAGTAGTTAAAATAATTATATAATATTCATTAACTTGTTAAATAGTATTATATTATTATATTTTAATTGTTTTTTTTTTGCGATTTATGAAAGTGATTATTATTTTACGTGTATTTGTTTATCGTTTTATGTACATAGCAATCATCATTATTTTCGGGTTTTGCTATACATCATTAACATCGAATTAATTTCGAAATATTTAAATTTATTTACAAATACATCGTTAAAAACTAATAGTTTAAAAACATTTATGACAGGTAAGCCTTATTTGTTTTGCATTATTAAAACAGTTATTTACAATAATATAACATAAAAAAATATTTGTTTTCATATGATAATAATAGTATATGAAATTAAAAGTTTTAATGTTAAACTATTTATTGTATATGTATATTAATAAAAAAATAATTACAATCATAATGAAGGCGGCATACTTTTATATTATTCATAAAAATTTGTTTACTTTTCATTTTACACTTGGTACAAGTGTTAAAATTTTAACATTTTTAAGGAAAAAGTCAGGTTTAGTAATTTATTTCAACAGACAATTATTATGTATTAGTATTTAATTGTATTTAAATAATGTAATAATATGCTAATTTTTGACAGAAATCAACATAATATAATTCTAATTTAATTTAAAAAAAAAAGATTATTATAGAATGATATTGATAATCAGTCGAAATAATGTTTTATACATCTTTTAAAATCACATATGATGTCGACGGAAACGAATAATAATGTCTTCTAATTGTGAACGGGCACACACTTAATTATGAGATATTATTTTGTCCTAACATTATGGCAATTATTATTATAATACAATATTATTAATAATACCTAATATAATAATATTTTTTTTCTTTTGAGTGATATTTAGTGATAAGTTATATAATATATATATTATTATTATAATAAAATGTTTAATTATGATGTATTGAGTTTAGACCCAAAGAAAAATTATATTATGGTACCTTTGACACAAATTGTGTCACATAAATAATATATTTAATTGGTGCATAATATTTTGTTATGCTCGGAAATAATATGATGATAAATTTTCTTAACTCCCATCAACAATATTATACTCGATATGTAGAAATGTGACTATATTTAAATGGTAACATTTTAAAGCTGTATAAATATATGTCATGTATTATTTTATAGTTATAGTAAATATATTAAATAATAATTTACTACCGTTAGTTTTATGGGTCCTATCAATAAATGATAGTGTTAAAAAAATAATATTATCTATAATTGAAAAATGGAAAATAATAACACAATTTTCAATTTATATTGATATAATTTATTTTAATAATTGAAATTTTTTAATAATTTAATTTATTTAATTTATTTATAATTTATAGAAAAAGTATTTAAAAATATGTAATTTTTTAAAAAAAAACATAATGTGTAAAAATATTAGGTAATTTAAAGATGTAGAAAGATCGATAATTCTTAAAAGTATTGACGGTAAGTTTATATTTTTATGATCGATTTAATTTTATAGTTAATAATTTCTCTACATTTTACGTGGGAAAAATATTTTATCAAGACATGTCTTCTTTAATTGGATAGATATATTACAATTGTAGTTATATAGATATATAATTATATTATACAATATATATTTCGAAAATTCGGTAACTTGTTTTTCGTTGATATATAATTATTTTCAGATTTTGTTAGATGTCGAAGCATCATTTTTTGTGTCATGTCAATTTTGGTATATTATGTTTGATTATTAGAATAGTTATATTAATATGTATAATAACTATCTTCGTAGGAATAAATTACGCGTGGGGAAAATAAAAAAGGGATATAGCTAATGTAAAAGCGATCGTTATTTTGTTGGCGATTCCTTTGTTACAGCAACGTTCACAGGGTGATTAAAATATCGTGTACCAACTAACACGGTGGTAATTATATTTGTAAAACTAATTTCGGATCACCCTGTATATGCGTGGCTTATGTTTTCCGGCAGCTAAAGTTCCTTTGCGCGGTCATCATCTGTCTGATGACCGCGAGTAAATAATTAGATTTCGGGGTAAACGCTCGTCAAAACGTACGCTCGAGGACCGCACAGATACCTTGCAATAACGTACTCGGGTTACCGCGACCATGGTCGTGTCTTTTGTTCTGTATAACAGGTCGAGTCTTGTGCGTACAAACGCGGTATATTATAGGTAACATAATTATGCATTGCCTCGGTATAATCAGCACGGAACGTATACACTATTAGCGTCGTTGCGGTTTTGTCGTCTTTAAACCATCCTGTATATGTGGCCCAAACTTGTCTAGACGTCGTATCCCACGTTATCAGTTTATACTTACGTATATTACGGTCGTGATATATTGCTAAACGACGACAAATATGCGCATTTTACTTTTATTTTCATCCCAACTGTCGATTTATATCTACGTTCATCTTGTACTCACGTATTAAATTTTATTATTATTATACAGAATGATAAAAAAATACTTCGACAACATTTCATATTCTCTCGCGAGAAGTTACAAAAAAAAAAAGATTTTTGATAGATATTAATTATATAATTTTTTATTTTGCAGTATTTAAGTACTGCCTATTAGCTAAATGTAAAATATAGCTAAAAGTACACTGCGACGTAAGAAAGAGAAACAAAAATGTATAAAACTTTAAAACCAAAATGTGAAACATAAGAATTATACCAAATTAATGTATATAGATAATATTATCAAAAGCTGAGAATGTTATAATATAAATTATAATTTATGATTATCAGTTATCAGTATTTACAGTAACATTGGTAATATTGGTAACCTTTACTAAACGAATAAATCTTTTCATTGGAATCCCAAGCATATAAATGTAGGAAATTTAGTTTGTAGTTTAAACAAATATTTGAGAACACATTTTATTTAGTTATACTATTTGAATATTTCACTTTTGCATCTTGTCTTGTACCTTAACTCAGAGTATTTTTTTTCTGAAACTTTATAATTGTAATGGGTACTGATCATTTTAGAAATGCTATTTATTATCGTTTTTCTCGTAATCCTTTAATTGTAGTCCGATTCGTTAAATAAAAATGATCACTTTTATTGTATTTACAATTGATCATTTTATTGAACGCATTCGTTGAAGAGGTCAAGAAAAACACGATTTTACAAACACTCCGTATAGCACTTGTAGACACAAGCATTTTATATTATTGTTATTATAATAATATTAAATCGGTATTAGTTTTGTTCGTGTTTGGTATTTCAACCCTCGACGGCGCTAGTTTATTATAATAATACACGGACGGAGGATTTAACCGCCAACAAAGATCGCGTGGGATTATAATATTACAATAAACTACAACGTACCTAAAGACGAGTATTATATATATTATTATTATTATTATTGTTCGCGTAGGTTGACTGTTCGAGTGAAAATCGTCGAAATGGAAAAATTTGTGAAAATTAAAATACGATCGACCCTGAGAGTCATAATAATATTGATTTCGTTATCGTTTTTATACAGATAATTTCCTTTCGTTTTTTCATCGACGCGGCATATTAAATATAGACTCTTCGAATATATAATAAAAATATTTGTGTATTAAATTAAATATTATAAAAGATGAGACGCGCGTTGTCTGAAAATATAATTTGAATATACGCGCTATACAATCAAGTTTATCTTTTAATAGGTATAATATTCCCGGAGATCGCAGTTGAACTCTGCTGCGGCTCGTGGAGGCAATTATAGCAGTTTAATACCGTTTTGATTGTCCGTCGATCATCGATCAGTGGTTTTCATTAATATTGTTCTCTT
Source organism: Eriosoma lanigerum (assembly GCA_013282895.1). NCBI lineage: Eukaryota > Metazoa > Arthropoda > Insecta > Hemiptera > Aphididae > Eriosoma > Eriosoma lanigerum. Next base: position 23,061,172 of record CM023358.1, on the reverse strand, counting down.
ATCATTTTACACGTTTACTATCATTCTGTGACAGGGATTCAGACCAATTTCGAGTCAATATTATTTATGTAGAAAGAACTAGTTAAGAAATAAATTATAAACTTTGAGAAAATATAGTATTAAAAGTAATATTTTTTCTCTTACAATATATAAATTTAAAATTATGTTTTATAAGTAAATCGACCTTTGATGTTTTTAAATAATGAAAATTTGTTGGAAAAAAATCTATCTGTTAAATAATTTATCGAGCTTAAAAAAAAAAAAAAAAAAACAGGTAATATTATGTAGTTGAAAAAACGAAAATAGTAAACGAACCAGGAATGTAAGCTTTTTTAATTTTCGAAAAACTCTCATTCCATTCCAATATACATACTGATACTGAAATCCTATTTTTATGTTTATTTTTAAATTTTAAACCTTCGAGAAAAATTTTATACTTTACACGTTCGTGTTTCACAGGATAGCGAAATTATGTCGACGGATTTCTATCGAACTATACAAAACTATACAGTCACTACTATAATACTATAGCTACAACTACGAAACTATAGTTTAAAACGACGACATTTCCGTTATACTAACCTAAGGTGTAATATTTCTTGATAATTATAAAGCATGTTGTTATCATAACATTAAATTGAGTCAGTATTTAATATATAAATTAATGAATTTCAATAATTAAAAATCGTATGGAAGTTCAACATTTTTCTCAGGTTTGTTGGATCTAATTCTGAAATGACATTTTTAGATTTCTTCTCTCCGATGAGAGCGGTTTCAAACGGATTAGACGTCACAAACAGAGCTGTGTCTTCGTGTAACAACGCTTTCGTCGTGTGCTCAAAGTCCTACGAGCAAATAATAATAGGTATTATCATATTATTATCGGAATCGCACGGTAAATGTTAATTTTCATTTTAAACAGGCGGGTAATACTAATAGTATTATTGCGATGACGTTTCGACGATGTCACCGTCACTGACAGAGGTTGGCATATTATATTGTTTGTCGGACGACTTATTATACTCGTATAATATCTAATAGATAACAATATTATCAGCACACGACGTTCGGTATTTCATTACATTTTCCTTTACAACAGTCTAAACTAGTGTCATTTAGTTTTTTTAATATGTGACTTTGATAGTCCAATACTTCGTCACCATAACCATCAAAATAAATAATAAATATCATATTGAATTATTATTTTTTAAACTTTTATTTTCGTGTCACCACTACACTGGTTTTATGTCACCCCGGTGGAGAATCACTGGTCTGGACTAAATAGACTGCGTTTTGAAGATTCAAATTTTAGCATACAATTTACTGGTAGGATTTTTTAAGTTTACAAAAATAATTTTTTTTTTTTTGTAGTGGGATGAGAAGGGGGAAATGAGCACCAGCCGATGATCTGAACTTTGTTGTCTAAGTGATAGAACTCGTTTTATTAGTTTAGAATAATAACGGGAGTTGAAGAGAAAACATTCATAAAGTACTTATTGTTTTTTTTTTTAAATAATTATAAAAAATTTGTTGACGCACTTTGCAATTGTAAATAAACGACTAAACAAAAGTGTTTAGTTTGCCATACGATAACACCATAGCCCCCAGTGTGGCCCCCCACTATACTCTTGTGCTCACATTGCCTCTCCTCGCTTTGATGATGGTGAGGGGTTAGCATTACATTTTAAAATTAAACACCCCCTATAAAAATCCTATGCACCCGACAATTTTAAATATTCAAGAGTTAATTACTAATAATACTTGATTAATAGTAATATCTATATTGACAATGTATAAAACAAAAATCTGTTTATTATGGAAATTTTTTTATTTTTAATGATTGTTTTGTATTTATAAAAAGTTCATCTTGTAATTAACAATGATTATTATTATAGGTAAGTTTGTATTTGTTTTATATATAATATATATTTATTGGAGGTTGTAGACATTTTTTTTTTACATTAGGTAAATTTAAAATTAGTCCTGGTTTATACATCAGGAACATATGATACAATAAATTTAAATATGTATTTCAAAATAGTTAATTCATCTTAATCCTTAAATCATAGTAACATTAATTAATATTTTTAGTATGTTGGCAACACAGTCGATATCAGAATTATTGGATCAATACTCTTATCATTTGTCTAACAATTATTTTTATCTGATGTTTGAAATGTTATAGATAAGGTTTATACAGCGGGATGTCGGCGCCGATGTATCGAACCAATGTAATTTGGTCGCAATCAGTCGAGACAGACCGATGCATTATTATTGGACAATACCATATATGGTGTCAGGAATAATTTTGTTCAATGGAGTATAACGATTAACAACAGCATCTGAACTGTATACCAATCATATGATGGTATACGCCCACCACCGGAGATAGCCAATTAGAGCATCAATAACACATGACCACGACAACGGCCGAGGTTGATCGAAGCACAACGATCAGATAACTATAAATATAGTTGCTATAATATTTTATTGTTACTTCCAATTCAGCAAATACCGAATCCTGAATCTCTGAAGGAAACAAACAATAAAAATTAAAAATTCAAGATCGTCCACAGGATTATTCTAATGCGCTCACTTTGGGAAAAACTTATTTTTATATGTTTACTGTTTCTGTATACATTTTTAACATTTTATAGCTATTAGAAATTAAATATTTACATTTAAAATTTCATTCATCAAAAACTAAGACTGTATAATATAATGTCTTACAAAAATATTGTGAATTATAATTTCAAACATAGATTTTTTCCCAATTTTCTAATTATATTGTATTTAAATCGATTTTTTCGAAATAATTACTAGTTTTTGCTATTTTCATCGGACACCCCTCAATGTTTAATAAGTCAATTGTGGTGATATAATGTATTTTTATTATTATTATTATATTAACCTTTTTGTATTTTAGACGTGACGTTATAAAATTAATTATTTATAATAATTACAATTAATAAATAATATTATAATCAGGCTCACCGTAGTTGTCGCGTGCGTTTGACGGATTCTGATAGCACATCATCGAACATAAGATTATATAATATACATATACATTTACATATACATATAGGTACTCTATATCTAAGTTGCGGTATACAATTAGCTCAGATGCTCCGAGCACTTCCATCATCTCGTTAGGAAAATATGATGTATTGTGCAAAATTCATACTATGTATGCGTGACGTTTATTCGACGTGACAGGATTTATTTTTTCAATTCTCCCCTTCGGTAACCGTAACCGTGGTTTCCCAGTCGCGGACCAGTTTAAATATATATTATATTATTATATCGCGTTGTAGCTTAGCCCGTCACGCCGAGAAGACTACACACATTTATCTTGTCGCAGGCGGAACACGTAGGCATCGATGTACACAGTTACGTATAATGATCGTAAGCTAATTCAGCCCGATCTGAGCAGCCTAGTAAATTTGTTTTAGAACCAGCTAAGAGGGAAAGTAAATTAATACTGCCCCTTATAAAAAAACAACATTTTAATCACAAATATATTATAGTTAATAATATTATTTCATTAATTTTACTTAAAACTTTTACTTAAGTCTGCATAATATAGCAATAAAAAACCACATTAATTTACGAACTTTTTGTTATTTCTTGCACTAGACATTAGACCTCAAGTGCCTACTTACACTAGTAATCCAAATAAAAACACTATTACAATATTCTTGTTTACAATTTTTATTGAATTATTAATGTAATTTTCATTGGAAATTTCTCTGTCATTCTATAAATACACAAATATAGTTTGAATTCATTTTGCTGATAAATTATTTTTTCAAATTTCAGAATTATATTTTCCCAATATTAATGATGTCCGATTTACAAGTGTTTATTATAATTTTTTCTTAATTTTCAGTCTTAATAACTTTTTTCATAGTTTTTTATTTCATAATTCTATGAAATTGTAACTGTAACATATATAAACAATTATTTTTTTCGCATTGTTTACTCTTCCACTTTAAGAAATAGAAAATGCATTCGCTTGAAAATGTTTTCTTAACATATCCCTAGTCATGTTCCTTAAAAAATAAATCATCGCGATCATGTTTAATGTATTTAAATGTTTGAAATTAATTTTATACATACTTTTACCGTGTTCAACGTAAATAATACGTGAAAATAACTCCTATTTTTGCTTTAACATAAATAATTCTCCATATCAAATGTATAATAATACATTATACAAAATATTTCAAAGGATTTTGGGTTCTTTTTTGTTTCCAAAGATTGATTTTTTTTGTGATATTTGTACACCATAAAAATAATTATCACTGTCGATTGTGTGTGGGTGTGTGTGTGTGTGTGTGTATTATATGATCTTCAATTATGTAACTATAAATTAGAATTCAAAAATGTTAATGATTATTTAAGAAAAAAAATTGAAATAGGAGATAATCTTTATTTTTGAAGTGATAAAATAGACTTGTTACATGATTAATTTATTACATTATTAATAATATTATATCGAGTCTTAATTTAAAAAGATAAAAATTAATTTTTTTTTTCTCTAAATTTTACTGAAGAATCTATTTTTTATCACCTAAACGAATGTGAAAATTTGAACTGCAAAGTCTTGCAAAACAATTTCAATATTCAGACATGAAAATGAGGCTATAATATTAATTTTTTGGTACTTAGTTATAGTTTGGTATAATTTAGATAAAATCAACTAGAAAGGTTTTTGTGAATTTCGGTTAATACGTTATTTCAAATTTGTTCTAAAAATAATATAGTAAATAATAAGACACTTATTTATACAAAGTGTGCAAATTTTTATTATTCAATGTTTTACTGAAATTATTATGCTGTTTATCAATGATTCATGTGATAAATATTTGAGTTATTACTTTTAATAAATGAGACATCTGGTACAATATTATAAATGGATATTCTCTTTACAATAAAAAAAAAAAAATACTAACTTTTATGTTTAAATGAGAATGTTGTATCTTTGATGGCGCATTATTATTCGTTTCATTTTAATGAATAATTTACTATACACACAGTTCAAAGTTTTGGAGACGGAAAATTGTATTTCTTTGTTTTCATTTTTAACTATCTTAACGTTCTTTTTTATAGAGCTTTTAAACACATTTACTTGTTATGTATTGCAGTCAATGAATGGTAGGTAATATTAAAAACTCGTATGAATTTACGAATTTGAATATTTTATTTGAAATAATTTGGGTATAAAATTTATGTTAAATATTATTTATTATTTTAGACTATATATAATTAAATATCATTTTTAAATACATAATGCATAATCTGTATAATCTAATCAAATAAGCGTACATAAATAATTGTTATTTAATTCATACCTATTATTATATTTGATATTTGTGCAGTTTTAAAAAAGAGTATTCAAATAATAATATTTAAGAGTACCACATGATAATGTTTCATTTTATATACTATATGATTAGAAAATTAAATTTATGTAATTTATGAACATTATGTTCCTATTGTATACATAATATATATTTTAGTTTTAGTAAACTCAGTTGATGATAAGGAAAATTGATGAATGAGATGAGCAAAATAATTTTGTGAGTATTGTTATAAAATATGGTATGTATATACCTAAGAAATATCAAAGTTTGATATTGTTAGTATTTTAGTAAATTATTAGTATCGTTCCATTGATGTCAGAATGGGCTATATAACACTTATTCGTAACTTATTCTGAGTGGGTAGCCTAAAATATTATTTTAGAACTTTCATATTCAAATTGTATATCTAATACACTTTCATTATTATTATTATTTTACGCGTTAAATTTATATTTGAATACATTATTTGAAAATTGTTGGTTGTTATTATTTGTTATACTTATATCGAGGCATTTCGTACAGTAAATAAGTACACTTGACGCGTAACTTTTAGTACAAAAATCAGAAATAACCAGTCTTTATTTAGGTAAATATATCCGACCTTTCTCAATTAGAGCAGTAACTTAGTAATTAGTTTGGAGTTTATATAGAACATTGCTCGAAGAAGTGAAACATGGCTTGTTTATAAAAGACTGGGGCAACAACTAACCATTTCAAAGGTATTTTTTGCGAGAACACGAGTTTGCACTCGCATCATTCCGTTTAAATAATAATAACAATAATTTACTGAATTATAGTTCGTCAAAACAATTATTGTGTTCCGGTGTAGAATAATTATGAATGTGTATTTCGAAAAGATAAAACATGGGTTTATGTTTCAAAAACATAAATAGATTATAATATATAAATAATATACTTAATATATAAAAGAGTTTAATATGTATGTATTATTAATATAATATTTTTGATGTTCTAATTCGCATTAATCGAATAACAATATCTAGAACAAAAAAATAAATATATTCAATTTATATTTTTCCAGGACATCAAACGTTTTAATTTTTGATAATATTTTATCTTTCGAAAAATGACTTTGAGCTGTTTAATAGAATTTTCGTTAATTTTCTGTTCTTTTGTAAAAAAAATAAAAAAAAATAATGACATTTATATAAATATATATTAAGTAAAAAAAAGTTGTAAACATTTTTATTTAATAAATTATGAAATAATCTTTTAACTTTGGATATTTAAATTCGAGATCTATAATAATCAATATGGGGATCACTTTAACAATTGCCATAATTCAACATAGGTTTAAAATATTTTATTATATGTATTTAAATATTATTTTAATTTTGGATATGAACTTAAATATTATCTTGTATATCACACGATGAGTAATCGTGAGGACGAAAAATTTTAAAGTTTAGAATCTGCGAACTGATTATCGATATTGCGTATTAGAGTTGTTTCGGAATTTTCGATAAATAATAATAATAATATGTACGACATCTCGGAATGCAATATAATTTGCGTCTGGAACAGACAATAAGTGTCAAACACATCGGCAATAGTTCGCGTTGTTTACGAGGTAAATGTTTACGATTCGTCAATTCGGAAGAGAAGACTGTCGCGTGTTTTAGCCTTTTTAGTAGGTTGTACTCTAAACTACTCGCTCGGAAATGATCATCGCGCGGAGACAGTTATAATGTTATTTACACGTTTGGAGGAAACGCTGAAATATATTTTATATTGCGTTTTATGTGACGAAAGCCATTTGCCGTAAATATTACACGGATGGAATCGTTCTACGGTTCGTACGTATATAATACTTAATTTGTTTGCCTCGTTTTTTTTTATTTATATTTTTGTTTGTTTTTTAACAATTTAGGAGACACAGGGTCAAAGGAACTCAGCGTTGAACTGTTTTAAAACCAAAGGAAACGTTGCAGTTGGTTTGGGGCATTACATAGTGGATTTCTGAGGCGGCGGGGAGACGATCGAAACAAGAAAAAAACTGTGATGCTTTTAAATAATGCGCACGCTAGAGACAAAAAACGAAATTCCGGATAAAAAACCACTAGTAACAAGAGTTGACTATAAATAGTTACTATATCACTTATTGGTTATTAGACGAAACGCGTATACTTCCGGTCCACACGAGATTCCGGATGAATGCACTTTACACGAGTCCCTGTGGTATATTAATATACTGATCTAACCTAGCCGTCAATTGCTATAATATACAAAATGATCAATAGAGCTCGAAACTTCTCGGTTTTGCTTCTTCTTAATAAATCGTTGTACTATTATGAATTTATTATGGTGCTAACAAGTTTGTTAAGAATCTAATGACGGTTAATACAAAATTTATGATTTTGTATAGATTTTTGTTAAAGTTTCCATTTATTTTTACTAAATTTTTCATTTCAGTTAATAATAATACTGTATTTTTGAAATAAATTTTAACTGACATTGTGAATTCTCGTTATGAATTACTCTCGTTATTTCTTTTTAGAAAGTTTAAAATTTAATATTTGTATTTTTAATTTATCAATATATTATTTTTTTTATGTTTAATATTTATGTACTATCTACTTTGAAGCAATTTATTATTAAATGTTTTAATTTCGAGCGAAACTTAAATACTTTATATAGGTAGGCACATATAATTCGGTTTTGAGTTAATTTTGAGTTATTTTACATATTGTTTAGATTTTTAAGGATAATAACTTATGAGGTCTAGTGATAAGAATTTGGTGTTACTAAAATACATTATTTCAATGTCGTTTTCGTTATTTGTGTTACGAGACTCTATTATCATCTTGTATAATAGATCTTGTTCCTACCTTCAACGAAAACATAAAATATATTATGTAGTTTGCATTAACATCGCTATCTATCACAAAGTCTAAGAACGCAATCACTTTGAGCAACAGTAATGACAAAACTTTATTTTTACCGTAATCTATAATAAAAAATTATCTTGATTTGAAATTTGTTTCTAAAGTTGTAGGACACGGTTTAGAAAAAATGCAAACCGCGGACAGTTTGTTGGTACTATTACAAGTAGTAGCAAAATTATCGATAGTTAACTGGGACACTATATATAGTATATCAATTTTATATATTATTAAAAATAAAAATCTATATGTATACCTTACTATCAACAAATAATGTCCGTGAGATGTGTAGTACTATAAATATATATATTTTTTTAATAATATTGAACGCACTATTTTGTTTGACATTTGTTGTTGTTGTTATTTTACATTAATTAATTTTGTAAATAACTAATTATTATTTTACACATTTCAAATATAAAACCATTTAACACATTTTACATACAAATTAATACATTTTATTATTGGTCTTTCATTAGGATTACTAAGCCACTGACGCGTTACTACGCGCAGTGCTTTACTAATAATTAAGGTATTGTCGGTCTAATAAATTACATTAATAATGATTATTGATCATTTTTTATTTTTATAATACTACATTATACATTATTGAAATTTTTTTTTTAATTTTTATAAAAAAAAAGTTAAAAAGGATAACAAATTTTCCGAAGTAGTAATTGATGATTGTTTATTTTTAGATTGTTATTTTATTTATATTTTATATATACTTTACAACTGTTTGTCCTATGTGAATTATTTAAAGTTGGTTACTGAGAATCTATCTACTATAGCTGTATATAACATCAAACTTCTACTAAATGGTTAATCTAAAATGTTATTTGATCTATACATCAAGTATAGGTTAGTATGTATTTTATTACAGTATGAGTGAAATTTCATAATCTTGATGATTATAAACAATTTTGTTTTAATTTTTATTTTGACCTTTATATAAAACTATTGATAAATTTCGATAATATTAGGATTTATTTTTACCATACAAAGTTTCCGCGATATGCAGATATAGCAATAGATAGTACAAATTGTCTGTTTACCATTTTTTATACAAGACTAGTAATATGTCATAATTAATTAGTTTTTTTTTTTATCAATGACATCAATTTGAATAGTTAATTCAATTATGATAAATAAAATTGTATATTATGTTATAAAGTGTTGATTTGTATAACAATTGTTAATAAAGTTGATATTTATAATTATTCTGAGATAGGATATAGAAATTAATACTTTTGAGAACCTTATAAAAAATAATGATAGACAGCAAATGGATCATATCTAACTTGAAAAATTAACATTGTCAAAGAATTCCGAAATTATATTTGTTTATACACAATTGCATAAAAATGTAAATTTAAAATAATTTTTTTCCAGATAAACATGAAAAATATTATATTATTAAAATATAGCATATAGTGCTATATAATAGAATTTACAATGTAAAGTTATACATATAACCTATGTATGTTTAAAACTAATTTAAGAAATTTGATTGAATTTAAATCGTTCGTTTTTGCTTATTCATGTTATTCGTAATTTTTTTCTTTCCTATACTTGAATGTTAAAAACTATCAGATTTTGAAAGTAGACATAAAAATTAAAAATGAACATTTATTGTAATTTTTTTTTCACACATGGAAGAGGTAAATCGATTGAAATGGAACATACCCATCAGAAAAATTTCGTCTCGGTGTACTCGATTGCATTCTTCGAAAACGTTAAACGATTCATAAATGTTTTTGTGGTTAGCGAAAAAATAATCTCCGACAAAAAGAATAATATTATTATTATTATTATTATTACAGAAATAGTGTTCTATACTTTCGATATTTTTGCGATAAATTCGGATGGAAAAGGTTTCGGGGCGCGAAAACATTGTATTATTACTACATAGTATAAAATAATTTACTTATGTGAATCCGCATTTGAGATCGTATGCAATAAAAACGAAATAAATCAAAACATAGTTGTATACGTAAATAAACATATAAAAGAGTAGAAAACCGTTATACATGTGTAGTAAATATAATATTTAAAAACGTGAAAAATATATATATGATATGAATTAATTGAATTGGACAAAGGAAATATTGTATTTCGTCCGAGTCTGGTTAAATATACTCTATTATATATTTTTATTCCCAAAAATAATAATTAACCACTACCTAATAAATAGACAGTACAATTATAAACATTATTTCGTAACTATCAAAACATAGTATATATAAATTATGAATTACAAGTCTTGATAACAATAATATTTGGTCTGTTATTTATTATTATACAGTAAATTTAAACATTATGTTTTAATTTTCTATTGTCATAGAAGTTTTTTATTATCTATATATTATACCAATAACTAATTTATGATAATGATTTTGACTAAAATAATCAAATAAATAAATACAATTTACCCCACAATTATGAATAAACTACTCATATTCTCATACTCAAAAAAGTCACAGAAATAATCAAACAATTATCTTATATTTTCTGTTAAAAAATAAAATGTTAAATAGATGTTCAGATAATTGTCAAACAATATGGACTATATAGCTTTTATTTCGGAGTGGCTATAGCAGTATAGCTGAATATAAAACGTGTTAAAATTAATTATGAAACGAAATAATAGTATATATGTAATATAAATTCGAGAATTCGTATAAAAAGAAAAATCTGCGTTTCGGATACAGGTTTTCGAGGAGTTTTTTTTTCGTTGTTATTTAATATCATTATTATTGGAAACACAAGTGCATAAAATAGATTCCGAATGAAGGCTGCAGTATTTATTGGCTTATAAAAAAACGTGCGTCAAACGGCTTTATATATATTTAATGAAATTAACGTTTCCACTAGGTCGGATTTCTTTAATTTAGAAATACTACGCGAACGTGACGACTATCACAGCAACAATTTGCTCCTTTCCTTCGTGGTTTTTATTTTTTATTTTATTATCATCATCATCATTTCACAATGGTGTATACACCATACTACATGAGACGACATTTGTTAAATTTTTCTCTAACCTTTTTTTTCCCCCTTTTTCGTCTTTTTTTCGCGCGGAGACACGACTGACGTTGAAATTCCCAGTGTAACCTAACGGTTTGACACACACGAGAACTCATTGAAAACGTTTTGTTATTATTCTACATATATTTGTATTTTTCTTCGACTCTTCTTTCTTTTCGTATATACTATAATATAATATACAACGTTTTGTACAGGGTGATTCGGTATGACACAATATGTGATAATGAAATCTCCACCATTGTAGTACCGTGAATATTTCGATCATTCTGTATATAGAATATCTCTCTTGGGTATCGCATCCGTCGACGGTTTAAAGTGTGAGACTTGGAATTTTTCCATATTGGAATTCTGTCAGTATTTTTTTGTTGTCCGCTCGCTCATACGTTTTTAAATTTTTTTTTTTGTATACATGCTACGCGTTTATAAGACAGTTGAATCGTTGCTAAGATGATGGTGAATCGCGCTAAGTATTGTGCTAAAGAGCAGTTACTAATGATTGTATCACGAGTGGGAACAATTTCTACGATTGTTAATAATGTAATATTATAATCTACGGACTGCATAATATAGGTTCGTATATTTAAATTTTTTGATTAGGGGACAACTTTGACGTTTTTTTTATTTAGTTTAATTTTAGTCTCAATATTTTACACATTGCACGTATTGTGGTGTTGTCACTATTCGTAACTGTTATGATTAATAATATAATATATTATAAAACCACATTTTTATTATTTTATTTGAAAAACGAATTAATTTAAGTTATGAAAATATAAAAATTAAAAACATACGTTTGACAAATTTATAATTCATAAATGTACATTTTCTTGGACAATGTTTAAAAATATCTAAAAACACTATAAAATATATTTTTATTCTAAATCTAATAATATTTCTGAAATTTTTTCGAGATATTAGCGTACAGAAATAATCTGACAAATGCCACAACTTTGTATAAAACAATATTATCTAAACAAATTAACCTATTCAAACTTGACTTTTTTTTACTTGTTTGAATCGATAGACTCGAAAGGAACTGGTTTCTCTCTGGTTTTTTCCGGCGCGTAGCCAGAGAGAAGTGATTGGAGGTCAAACCTCTGCCGCATTTTTGATTAACATAAAAAATTACATAATGAATAAAAACCAATACGTATAATAATCAGAAAAATTTATATAATTTACAATTATTATGAAAATCTACCTGAAAATGTTGTCTGGCTACACGCTTGGCTGTTATCGTTTTTTGAATAAAATAGTAGTTATAATATTAATATAATACAATAATAAGATATATTATACATTAGTAGCCCTCCCCTCCTCACATTAACTCGAATATTATAAATTAAAATGTCATTGGATCTTGGATGGATAGCCACGACTGACTGTACATTTATTTTTATGTGATAACGTGCGCGTAGTGTTAAAATATCGTAGTCCAATATCCGTAACCCGATCTATTATCTCCTATTTGACGGTTACTTTTATTGTGATGTATCATTTAATCAAACCGGACCTAATCTAATTTAACCTAACCTTTATTTTCCTTTCTGAAATGAGGAATAATGTGTTTTAGTATTAATAATATTCTTTCAAAATACATTTTAAATTAATAATGAATAATATGAATAATTCTTGAATAATTCTCAATAGTATACTATTTTAGTCCGTATAAATATTACAAATGTTATCACTTAGAAGTTATCAGTAATAAAACTAGTTATATGTATAGATAATCAAGGAATAGATTGGTCACGTTTATAGCTACTCTATATGGAAACATGGTCTTTTTTGGGGTTGAGAGAATATCGGGTTTCTATAAATATTGTACGAGAGAGACAAATGATATGAAACTTTTTTATATGTAAATAATTACAATATATAACCTCAAAAAAAAAAAAAAAAAAATCATTAACTTATGATGAAAATTAGATTGTTGTTATACCCATTCCTTTATTATTTATAGTTGTATCACGTACAAAACAAACGGATATCGACTGTGTACTTTTACTCTTGCCATATGAATAAAATATAATTGAAAGAAGAACCTTTTAGTTGAAAGAGACTTTTATAAATTTTAAGAAACGAAAAAATATTTTGAACCTAATAATAGTTCTGTCGTCGTCGACGGGAACATAATAATATGTCACGAATTCACGGTAATATTATTATCGCAGAATATCAAAAACAATATTTCGGTTCTTATGTGTTTAATTTAAAATCGTGTATAAATATCGTTGTAACTTGAAGATATTAATCCTGCAGAAATATAAGAGTCATCTGTAAATACATACTGCGGTTTCCGGTTCACGTATTTAAATACAAATATGCGGCCCGTGACTTTCGGGAAGATTCTAATACCACGGTTTCTATTGTTGTTTGTTTAAATGCGGTTGGAATAGGTTAGGTTACGTTATTACGATCAGGTTTAAATACGTATAATAAATATAATATCTATACCGTGGTACAAGTATAATATATAATATATTATTATATTTTTTTATTTGCAGATATTATACATAATCATAGAAAACATAAATAAGAGAATGACCAACTCGATTGATAGCAGCCATTTTTCGTCCAATAATATTCCCGCTTAATTTCAAATTTTTGTTATATATTTCCATTGAACTATATTATTGTAGTGTATTGGACATTATAATTTTTTTTTTGCCTACGATTTAAAATGATTTACACTATTACACTACTACGTTGTTTGTCATTGGGAAAAACGTTTAATGTTATTCCTTGTTCGTTAAGATTAGTACAAATAAATGCACAACATGTAGACATTCTAACAATAATAATACATTTATATTATACGCTGTAAAAAGATATTACGCATAAATTAATATATTACCTGATTTATGATAAATAATATTCTTCTTCTTCGATTTTAAATACAAATACCACAGAAAAGCATAAAAAAATTAAAGTACAAAATTTTGTTTAGACGAAACATGGCGTCAAGTGCAAGTGACTAATAGAAATTATTCACCAAGTTGGCCACTCTCTTATTTATCTAGGCTCTTTAAATAATATATAAATCACAATGCTGCCATTTCGATGTTTTCTTCTTTCCAAGGAATTTACGAAAATATGATGTTATAGATCAAGTTTTTTCTCAACATACTTTCATAATTATTTATGCGTTAATAATTTAAATTACAAATGCATATTAATTATTCATATAGACATAAATACGTATTATCTACCTACTTGAGAGCATTACTGCGTATGATTTTCTATACTTTCGTCTATCTAACTAAAAATATATAGCAAAACCAACCACACATATTTCTCAAATATTAAGGCCTTTAAGTTGATTTTAAAGTTTAAATATCCATTGCTAAATTTTAATGAGAAAAACGTTTTTGAGGAAATAACGCAGCTAATTGATAAAGTATCGTTTCTGATAAAGAAGTAACAATAATTAAAAAAAAAAAAACTAATAATATTACGATATTGTAAGTTCTTTATGACATTGTTAGACTGGAATTTCACAAAATGACTAGATACTATGTCAATCCTTCAAAAATATTCGTCTTTTTTTTTAATTGAATCAAATTTAAAGAAAATAATATTTTCGATTAAGTATCTGAACTCTAAATGAATAAAAACGCCAAAATTACGATTAATGTATAGCATTTTTTTCTTAGTATTGACTGTTTGTTAAATTGATGGAGAGAAGAAATCATTTGCTGACATTTTTTAAAGTTTAATCACTTGATTGAAAACACTTTTAATTTTTAAATTATCGTTAAAATATATATTTTTACAATTTTATATTATAAATTAAAAATTCAATATATTAAATTACATTTTATTGGTCTCATGTTATTGTCTTATTAATTTAATATATTATTTATCTATTTTCTATAATATTATAATTAGAATATTTTAAATTTGTTTTTAGATTCTCATTTAACATGTGCTGCCATCAATGTACCTAGAATTTTGTACTGTTTAGATTTTATTTTTTAACAAAATAATTTTTTTAAATTTTCTGTACGTATAATATATAGATAATAATATATTATAATCTCTCACTCAATAAATTCTGCGATCTAAGATTATATGAAACTTTATTTTTTATTCTCCGATCATTTTTCGTCATGTAGAATATTATACGACCTCACGATTGGTTTTTCCCGTTTTTTAACGACTAAAATACAAGACTGGGAATTAACGAGTTTTAAAATTACCTAATATAAGGTTGGTTTTAAAAGTTTCTTTTTTAAGTATTAAATTTTAACTTAACGAGGTTAAATTATTCATAAAACACTGAGTTATTTTTCAGTTAATTATTTTTTTTATAAATTGAAGTAAAAAAAAAAATTGTTTTCTTTCTTATAACTTTTATAGACAATTATATCTCATAATTTTTAATTGAACTTTCAACAACAATAGTTTTATATTTTAATAAATTTAAATTTGTAAATAATTCTTATTTCAATTCAAATAAATTTTAGAAATATTAATTATAATACACAAGTAATATACTATTAACGTATAATTTAATTAGGTATAAAAAAATAAAAAAAAATAAACAAAAACTTAAATAAATAAATAATAATAATAATATTATGTGTTTACGTAAAATTTCCTAACCATAGGCGGTGGCGTAGCGTGTGTTTCAGCTTAGTGTATTCGTTGAAATTTTAAGTTAATGAAATCGTGGGGGCTTTGACCCCCCCCCACACCCCTCCTATACTGTTTTTAAATTTTTACATTCACATATTGTATTATTTATTCATTATTGATATGTCACACTCACAATATACAGTTAATACGAATGTTACATCTTATAATAATTGTTTAATATAACCGTCAGAATAATGAGATAGACGACGGTCGATGACAGCGTATGTAATACTGATTCCGCATACACGAGTGACGAATACACGTCCGCGAGCGTAAATGTTTTGTTATTAATATTATCGATAAGAAATATAAATTATTGTCGCTAAATGTCTGTACCCGTATGCAAACTGCGTACATAATACCCACGGTAGGTACTAGCAGTGGCGTGCGGAAGATAGCTTTGAATGATGCCTAGGCAAGAAGTTTATAAGGGCTGGGTCTGCACGTTAGGTGGTCAAACATAAAATTTTAATACTAATTTTTCTCTGAAAATAAAATAATATATGATGAATATAAAATAAAATAAATACAATTTAAAATAAGTTATTATTTAATAAATTATGTAAAATGGCTTTTGAATTGCGAAATAGAAAAATTTTTGAAATAATTTAATTCGTAAGTTGTTTGAAATATAATAATATAAATTCACAACCGCCTACTCCAACCAAACCCTTGGTACACCACTTGTATGGGACGTGGGTGGTAGGTATACTGTTTATTTTTTAGCTTCATATAATTTTGAAGCTGAGCACGCCACTGGGTACTAGCCACTAAATAGTCGTAAGGACTATAGCGCGGTGGTGTTGTGGATTGATCGATCTCAATGATTAATGAACTCCATTAATATCAATAAAATCCATATAATATTATGTATATACATAATATACAATATATAATAATATAATATATACAATATATATTATACTACTAAATTAGTACAATTGGACATTTTTTTATAAAAATATTGTATTATTAATATATATAAAAAAATTTTTTTTTTGCAATTTGCGATGTGTATACACAGCATACGCACACGCTACGCCACTGATCTTAGGTCAAACATGAAAAACATTTTTTTTTAACCTACACACGAATGATACTATATTGCCTATACATAACGCCGTGCCACACATATTTAAAAAATGATTCTACTACTTAAGATAGTACATAACATTATTGATTGGACATTACCGAGCTATATATATATATTATATTATTATAATATTTTGGTTACGTAAAATACCGGGCTACATATTTTCTAAAAATAGTCCAGTTTTAACTACTTTTACAAATATTAAACTAATTTATTAATTTTAACTAAATATAATTCATGGAGAGTTATTAATAAGTTTAAAAGTTAAACTTAACTTAATTTTAATATACATATAACAATAATAATTATATTTAAATTAAACCGTTTTAAATTTTTAAATTTAATATATTTATTTTTTTAATTATTTATATTATGATATATAATTGAAAGTAATTTTAAATTTAAACTGTAAACTTAAACATTTTTAGAATAACTATATTTGATTATTAGTTAGAAAAATTAATTGTTTTGCTTATTTTCTGTAAGATGTACATATACAAGAGGATGTGTAACGTCATATAACGCCAACCATGGAATTCATTTTAATTAAACACAAAATTAAATTCGATCCAGTGAAGTATAATATTAACGATATAGATGTAGAATAGATTCGTTCAAGGAAGTCACGTACATGCGGAAAATTCATAATAATATTTATTGTTTGTTTATTATCAGTACAATATTATTTTCAACTATGGAAAACATAATATGTAATATGATAGCAAATGTTTCACATGTTTATAATATAATAATAAAATAATTATTATTATCAAACAGAGTGAACCGCAAAACTTGGAATTTGCAATTTTATAATACGCTAAAACAATGTTCGCTTTCCAAATATAATAATAAAATATTGTATTTTCACCATCAGTGTTTTGACAGATATAACAGGCTATTTTCCAAACGTATTTATAATCTAAAATTTAACTCTATCATGTATAATTTTGGAAAAAATCAAGTGTACATTACAGTTTTATATTCAAAATTATTTAGATCTTTCTAATATATATATATATATATATTAGATATTTCTAATATATATAGTATATAATATAAATATACTATAAAAGATACATAATTAATATAAAACAATTTTGCACAATTAACCTTGCTTAAGCAAATTTTTTGGTGGAATATTGCATATATCTTTTAACTTTTATCCCTGAATATGACAAATTATTTTTGATTGATTCGTACCTAAATTTATAAGTAGGCATAGAGTATAATATTATAATAGCTCCGAGTTATTTATAGACCATGTGTGGAGTATACTCGCAATCGAGCGTTAACTATGTGTTCTTTATTCTAATAATTGAGTAACGTTTGTTGTTTGTGTAATATTATAATATAGTAATTTACAATGAAATCTAAGGTTTACGATCGCTGTATAAATTTCATGATGAGTTGTACGTTTCTCTTGGTTTTTTCCCTCCTCTCGCGGTTGTTTTATGGGCGTCGGATTTATAACCACTGAAAACTGTTTCGACGGTGTTCATGAATCGCAGTTATAGCGTGCTGAGCGTGTAAACAGGTATACGATATGCTGTACACGGTATACGGTAAGATACTTCTTCTAGGAGCATTGGCGAAGACGGAGACTACGAAGCAACGGCACCGTTGGGAATATACAAGTAGAATTCAAATAGCGAAATAATTTACTTTTCGCGGGAAAGATGGACGACGATGATTCGTTATAGGTGTCGAGGGGCGGGATCTGTTCAAAGTTTAATGCCATATCAACACCAAGATGGTATTATATGGTATTATATGAGTTACCGCGATGTTTGCTATATATATTTCACGGTCTTCAATTTATACTTATACATCGAGCTTCTTTTAGTTCTTTTAGTCTTTTGTTTCAGCAAAAATCAAAAATAATATTAAAATTGATGACAAAAGGAATACATGCAGCTTTTTTTTTAAACCTTTTTATTGATATAGGTCAATTGTCAAGGATCTATGGTGTTCACATTAAATTAAGATATTTTATACTAATTTTTCCAATTTATTTAAAACACTGATGTTCATACCTTGTACATTTTACTTTACTTTGTACATTAATAAATAAATAATAATAAAAAAAAAAATATTTCTTATGTTTTCCTACTATGAGAATATGATCCAGACAATTAAGAGTAATTCACAAATATAATAATTATTATAGTTATAATCACATGAAATCTGTATAATATGTTGGACGAATAAACGTTATACTTAAAAGTTACTTTTGCTTTATAATATATTGACATGTTGATATATTATATTCATTTCACGTGCGTGTACTGCAACTACAGACGATTCACGGGATATGAAGAAGTGGATATGAACCAAAAAATTAATAGGGTTCAGATGATTAAGTCGATGTTTGTGGTTTATGGTAGGTATAAGATATAAAACGTGAAAAATTATCCCTAGGCTAAATGGATAAACGGCGATTTTTCACAGATACGTGGAGGGATTGCAAAACTAGAATTGAAATATATACGTAATAGACGTCCAAGAAAAATTTAGGTTATTACCGTGTAAAGGTTTGGTAGCATAAAATATAAGGATGTACCTACCTAATATTTAGATATGTTAGCTAAATCGTTAGTGTTCGTAAAAATACCGATTTAAATGTAAAAAAAAAAATATTATTTTATTTTTATTAACTATAAAAATTATATGATTATCTTTTTAATGTAATATAATACGATGACTTATTAAAAAAATGTTCAAGTCAGTTATACGTACCATAAATAATATAGTATTCAAAAAATCAACTGAAAACAATTTATAAAATACGTCAAGTCCATTCCATATTAATGCAATTTAATAATACATATATAAAGTATAATATACTTTTTTAATTCAATACATTTACAGGAATTCAAATTTTACTAAATATTTTTTTATTTCGGAAAAAAATTTATTATCCAAGATAATAAAAAAGTCTTAATTCTGAAAAATTTAGTTTATGTATGGTATTACTATACACTTGTAAATTTTTATAAGATAATTTTATCATAATATATTACTATATAATCTTACAATCGTATTTGTTACTATTTTAGATTAAAGTACATAATACCTTAAAACCACCCCTTGAGGGTGGTTTAAATATATAGGGCTGAGTTATGGTAACTAAATTTAACGAACATTTTTTTTTTTATGATATCTTAGAGGGGCCTAATATTTGTAATGTTTACAATTAAAAAATAAAGATCTCTTGTACATAAGTGTTACCGTAAATATATTAAATAAGTTATTTTATAAAATAGCGTATTGTTTTAGTTTAAGTAGGTATATACTATGTACATAAAAATTTAAAAAATACTTTAACTTTGGAATGTATATAATATTTACCTAGTTATTTTATATAATTTCAAAATGGAAACCGTTAAAGTATTTATATTATTAACAGCGTAAAGCAGATAAAACAATTTATTACTATTTAAAATATATTACAATACAAATCATTTGGTTATCATTTTATAAAAAAAAAATTATTAAATTAATTTTAGATTCTGAGCGAAGCGAAGAATGTATTGGTTTTATAATGATGTTTTTTTTTTTATGATGTATGAAAATACTTTTTCGGGTAGAAATAATGGTTTGATTACCACAAATTGGGTATGCTGTCGGTAGCAAATCGTGTCTAGTTAATAAATACTTTATTTTACTAATTTTTCGATTTTCTCAAAAGTTTTTCTTTAGGAGAGGAAAAACTACCAAAAATTGGCGGAAAATCGGCAAAATAATAGTTTCTGTTATTTTAATTTTTTTTAATTTCGTGATAACTAATTGAGTTTTGATCGTAGGGACTTTTTTTGAGTATTAACATAGGTAGTATGCAAGTGAGGTAGAATTTTAGAATGAATTATTAGTTTAGTGTATTGTAATATACTTAGTTTCGTTGAGAATCGTATTTTCTAATGCAATATTATTGCATTCAAATCTTAATTATAATAAACCACTAATTTCTCCGAAGACCGTTTTTACAATTATTATAGGAAATATGAGATACACAATAATATATATACTAATTATTATTACAAGACTGATTTCCGTGACATTTTGCATTAGATAATACACTATTCTTGCGACAAATATACCGATTAGAATTTAATTTAGTTATACACGAGCATTCAATAAAACCTTGATCATTTCTAATTGATTGCTCAGTTACTGCAGAACGTAGTGAAATTTTTTTTTCTTCAAGTACATCGTTAATTATATTAGATTATCAGAGTAAACACTGAATTGTGAAAGTGCATATAATTGTTTTAATACACCTAAATTACACGTATATTTGAAAATCAGCATTATTTTCATTTACTGGATAAATTAATGTTTTAACATAATTTATTAATAAAAAAATCGTAATGATTTGCAATCAAATAATCATGAGCTATTGTTTTTTTTAATTTAAATTTTTTTTACGTCCAATTTCAAATTTAAATATTGTTCCAGAGTTAAATAAAATTATTAGATTTACACTCACTATTTTCGTCGTAAAATTATTGTTTCATGATACTTCATAATAAAATCTCGTAGGTATTCGTCATAATATTTTGACGATATATTTTGATTATATATGTTATCGATAACGAAGACGATGACCGATCAATACGGGTAACACAAATTAATTCTCACGATACAAACATTTCATTTTATCTAAATAATTTCAATATATATATATAATGACTAAATTACATAAGAGAATTTATTATATAACTAGTTATTATTTATAATTATTTTTTAATTATAAATTATATGATTTAAAGATCAAATTTGGTTAGTGTATAAAATACCTAGGTATTTCATGGAATAATACTATTTTATACTTTAACGGTAATATATATATATATATATATATATATATATATATATTGATTTTCAATTCACAGTACGGTAATAGGGACTTTGTAAAATAATATAATTTTGATCAAAACATTTAAAAATAAATAAAATAATATTGTTTTTCATGTAGTAAATGAGAATTATACTGGTTGTTATATTATATTACTTGCATATTGCATAAAGTGTGCTTTGATGCACTCTTTATTGTGTGTCAGTGCAGTTAGTATTACAATACAGTTCTATTTTATTCGAATAAAATTATTTTGTGAAAATAAATACGAGTATACGATTTTTTAGAATAATGACATAAAAAACGTATTAGTGCGTAATAATATGGTTTTATATTTGTGTAAAAAACACCCACTCTGTTATTAAAAATCAGTCATACAGAATAAATATCTACATATTATTATTTAGTGACGTATTAATGATTTAATTAAACCATTAATGCCTATCAATATTGTGGAAAATTTAGGGAAAATTTTAAATAGAATCACACGCTAAAATAATTTCATCATTTTCTCGTATTGAAGGTTAGTATTGAAGGTTTATATAGCTCATTTTCTAAATACGTGAAAATTATATATTACTATTATATTGGTAAATATGCATTTTTTGAAAAATATATAAAAAAAATGTATTGTATTAAGAAATAGTTTTAAATTTCCGTTTGAAAACATGTTTTTATGACATGACAAACAATCTAATGCTTAGATTAGTTTTATAAATTATAGATTATTGATATATAATCTGATAAACATAATTATTGAGTCAATTTTTTATGTATAGTGAATTGTTACACAAAAATTCATAGTATCTAAACTATTAACCATAGTTGTAGTTAGGTATATTTGACTATTTATCTTACTGCTGATAAGACATCTTATGACGATACATATCTATGAATAAATATTATTATAATATAATCTTGTATATTTGTATGTTATTAATACAATAAAATTGTTGCACTCTTGAAAATAGTTATTGAACCGAAAATGAACATCTAACTTGTGGAATTAATAACAATTAATCGAATAATTATAGATCGCTTGTACATTCTAAACAATATTTTTTGAATATAATTCTAAATTATCAGTTCTATAAGCTATAAATTGTTTTTAATATATTATGTGACTCACCATTGATTTTGTAGATTGGAACATATAGACGCTACTTGATTTTTTCCATTAATTTAAAAATAAAAACACATAGTTGAAAAACTAACGGTTAAATAATTTACAAGCCACTTGTTTTCAAGAAAGTCTTGACAATATTCCTTTTAATGCTAGAAATTCATATTTTTCTTTTCATAATAATTTATCATCGTTAGATGGTGGCCATCATACTTAGGGGAGTAAGGAACGACAATATAGCAGCCTGCAACATCATCACTTTTATGTATACGATTATATTTGAACAAGTAAACCCATTTTGTTAAAATATACGTTTTATAATGTAGGCTTTAAATTATATTTAAAATTATAATTTTTTTAAGAAAATATAAACACTCGTAAACTGCATTTAAAACAACTTCCATGGTTAATAATTGTTGTTATTATAATATTATCCTTTATGAACAAATAATTATGTTGTTATATTTAGATTTATAGTGTAGCCGTGTAGGTGTATTGTGCAAATTTAATAAGTAATTTTCTTAAAATAACATTTTGTTTATATTATATTGTTATCTATTAATACGCAACAAAATATTAAAATTTAACTGGAATTGCGAGAGTTATAATTGTACTACAAATAGAATATTTTAACAAACTCTATGCGAAGTAAACAACTTACAGATAATTTATAAGGTGTGTCTGCACAAAGTTTATTTTGCAGTGACAGTTTAATTTTAGTGCTAATTGAATTTTACCGCATCCAATATTTAAGCACGATATTTTTATATCGTTTTTAGATATTAAATGATGATGCTTTTTATTACAAATACGATTAAAAGTTTAGTTTTCTTAACTTAAATATTGATTTAATAATAGATAAGATTTGATTCAAACTATTAAATAAAAAAGACGCACTCTAACATCATAGTTTCACTGAAATATACTGAAAATACTGCGTATATTATGTATATTCTTAGTATATTATTGACTTGTATTCTGAACTGGGTTTTACGAGATGTAAAAGGTAGATGATTCTTGGTTAAAAAATACAAATCCCAAGCGAGCGCCTATTCGTTATCTAGCGTAGAGACGTAAAGTTTTAGCGTAGTTTAACCTTGACGCAAAATAAAATCTCGAGGAAGTAATCCGTTCAAATTCAGACCACGCAAACGTTGTAAGAGTTTGAAAACGTTTTATGATTAAACAAATGGAGTAATTTGAAATTAAAAGGTTACTAACATATCTTTAAATTGACGATTTTAAAATTATTATAATATAAAAACTATAAAAACTATAGTTGTTTCAAGTTAAATTATATACCTATATAAACATTTTATTATCTTTATAAATAAAAATAATTTAATTTAACTACATAAAAATATTTATAATAAAAAATAATTTTTTATTTTAGAAAATATTTAACTTATTTAATATTATTATAATTAACTTAACTTTAACCTTTATACTCGGAAATGTTCATTTTTCTATATTGTGTTGTACAAAATGGGTAAATGTGTAGCTCGGCGTTATATATAGGCAATATAACATCGTTCATGTGTACGAAACTTATATATTTTAAGGTTAATTTTTAACCTAAACTAAATTGTGAAATTTTAAACAAATCTTTCATAAATACAACATATTGTTATATTTTTTCGGTTATTTTTTGATTTTATACCTTATCAGTTAGCAGATTACGATTCTTTTTTTTAAAACTTATTTCTTATTTTAAAAAATCAGAAAAAATTTTATTTTTAAAATTATGTTACAGTTATAAAAAAAATATTTTCACATTTTTAATGAGAAGTTTTCATTATAAATTTAATTAGTAATAATATTTTAATATTATATTTCTGAAATAGTATAAGATATAATATAATAATAATAATAATAATGATAGTAAGCAGAAATTTATATTATAATTCATTTATTATTTATATATATATTATTTTTATATATTATTTATATTATTAATAAGTTTATAAAATGGGTTCATTGCAAATTTACAAATAGGTCGCTGTAAAAAATGTAATCACATTAGAAACCATGCAAAAATAACACTTTAATTATGAAATAAATATCGCATTTAAAAATTCTTTCATGCAAATGGTGTGTGATTTTTAAAAAAAAATAATGTTTTGTGTCTTTTATAAAATATTAAATGTTTAATAATAATCGCATTAAGAAATATTTAAAAAACTTAAATAGGTATCAAAAATGTATAATTAATTGATAATTGAGTATGCTATTTTATTTTAATCGCCAACATTATGAACAAAAAAAACGTTTTTTCTATAGTGTGTATTTTAATTTAGGCATTAACACAGATATTACTAGGTAGTGAGATTAAATGTATGCAAACAATTGATTTATCAATATATTCTGTTGAATTGATAATTTATAAGAAAATGAAAGTACAATAAAATCTATTGATGATCAATACGCGTAAATTTATGATTCAATTGTAAAAAAAAATAGGTAGTGGATGTACCGTCGGTGCCCGGAGAGGCTGGTGTTTGCCTCAATCTCCTATAGCGATGGTAGAATGACAAAGCGTGGTATTATTGTTGAGATTTGACAAGTTAAACAAATTTGAGCGAGAAAAAAATTACAAATTTCTTAATAAATAATCATTGTGTAAACTATATCTACTTTTTAATTTAAAGTGAAAATAAATAAATTTCCAATTTTTAAATACTTTTTCTACTAAACATATTATATATATATATATATAGTATTTTGAATATTATGCTTATAGAACTATAGTTCCACTTAATGTTTTTAATATTTTTTTTTTGGTCTGTCATTTTTGTGGATCATTAATCCTTTTAAACATATAAACCGTTTACAATGAATGTTACCTTAAAATCAATAAAAAAAAAAAAATAAAAAAATAAAAAAAAAACCCAAATTAATAAAAAAATAATATCCAGCTATAGTATAAATAATAAAGTTAAATTAAATAAATATAAAAACGAATAAAATGATTTTTTCCAGTTTATAATGTACAATCAAATTTAAATTTAATAACATAAAAATATTACATTTAATGAAATGGTAAAATAATGAACAAAATATAACACATTATTGAACACAAACATTTTTTTAAAAAAAATCTGTAGTTATCTTTTGAATAAAATTATTAGTTAATAACATTTAAGGCAATTTAACGATAGCAATAATACTATAATATATGAATATAAAGGATAAGATTTTTATAATTTATTAGCAACATTTATTGTTAGTTGTAATATGGAAATGTCTATGTAATCTATTCTGTTCTATAAATTGGGTTTACCTATTTTTTGTATCGTGTTTAAAGTGATAATTAAATTAATTATATAATAATCTATTATTTTGTAGTTCTTTATATAAACTGCTATAACATCTTATTATATCATAAATAAAACAAATTTCTATATTTGTTTTTAAATATTTAATTTAATTTAAATTAAAAATGTTGTCTGTTAATAGTAATAATGATATCAAAAGCCTTGCATCGATTAAAACAACGACAATTGGTTTTTGCATTTTTAATATGTACCACATGTTAAGCTTTAATTTTTAATAATAACAATCACGTATTGTCTTGTTGTTATACAATATTTAGGTATTGTATTTATGTATAAGCTATATATTGGCCAAAAAGTCATGTAAACAAATATAGTATTATTATATTATATGTTTGGAATATTTTATATAAAGCTTGTATTATAGGAAGTTTGATTTAGAAGCACGATGCACGAGAAGACGACCGACATATTATTATGTTATATGCTCAAGGCTAACAAGGGTTACAAAGACTTCGGTTGAAATTGGTATCATGATAGCTTTGAGTATAAAATATAAATTTCATAAACGGTAACCGTCTTCACAGTATTGCATTGTGTTACAGTAACGATATAAGCCCGCTGTCGTCTATCCGTTATAAAAAAACTGTGCAAAAAAATAAAGAAAAGGAAAAGGAATAATCTAAACAAAAATAACCTTAAATTAATTTTTTTTTTTTAGGTAGTATATTCATTTGAACAAATTTTCTTTTTTAGGAAAGCAATAATAATGTTGATCTAACATAGACCAAATCGACTATTCGATTGTTCATATTATATTTTGCCTATTAGAATTCTTTGTAATATAGATTAAATTTATTATTCATTTAATTAAAAACTTCCAACTAACTCTAAGAATTTCGTTTTTTAAATTTAATACGATTGGTGTAAGAAAAACAAAGAACGTACTCATCACTTATTAAAATTTCATTAAAAAGTCTTAAATAAAATACGAATTACGAGAACATTTCGAATTTTCTGAATCTCAAAGAAAACACAATAAACATTTTGTCGGTTTTGCTATCCATGACATAATAATATATACTTCTCAAGTCAACTTCTCATCGTATACTAATCGTATTTATTTTTGGTAATTTCTCACTGTAATATTACGAAATATATCTTAAAAAAAAAATAAATCTTAAATATATCAAAATATATTTCTTTACATATCTTCGGGGTAAAACAATAAATACACAAATAAGGTTTATGATTGGTCATTACATCGAAACAGTTCAATCTATTTAACATTGAAACATTGTTAACAAATATTAACTGATAATTACAACTAAAAATCAAACTCTCAACCTAAAACTACATCTAAAAATAAATAGATATTTTTAAAATAAATAACTATATGATAAACAGAAATATATTTTGTTTCCCCCTGATCACATAACATAATTGAAATTAATAAAAGGTGTATTACTATTTTATAATATGATACAGTAGTGTTAGCTACCTGGTTATATATTTCAATAATCTATGATATAATGTTAAATTATAAAATTTAATAGAATCAAATTCTAATATTCATGATAAAATACTTTATACAGAAAATACATCACAGTTTGTAGGTAATGGAAATTCAACATAGAAGAATCAACAATATTGAATAAACGATAAATTAAATGATAGTATATCCAAATTACTAGTAAAATTATAATAACTTATGAAACAAAAATACTAGCTAAAATGCACCTAAATTAATTTTCATTAGAAAATTGCCATATAATTATTTTAATTAACAGCCTTGCAGTCAGATGGGTCAGTATCATGATCATAAGATTAACAATAATCAAACGAGAAATAACTTAATATTGAACTTATACTATGGTTGGTGTGATAATAAAGCCGGCAACCTAAATGTTCAACCGGTGTATAACACAATTGGATGACCTAGACCAGTCCACAGATCAGTTATCTGATAAGATTTTTTCTATTGGTATCAATATACCGATCTCTAATGATTATTTGGCAACTATATAGTTTCCGATAATAGAAGAATATAAATTTGTGATTTGAAAATATATAAACTTTAATTTAGAATAGATATACATTTATTACTAACAAAATTCGAACGATATTTAATATTCTTTATTACGAATATCGTTTATTACCGAAATATATATAATACGTATATTTCAAATACAGTTATGTATCGAAAATAAAGTAAAATAATATGATATATATTTATATACATAATAAACAAACACTTTTGTTGAAGAAACGAAAAAAAAAGTATATTTTTACGATGAATAATAAATAAAAAAGTACGTGGTGCTGACCGACGACGATTTTAAATAAATGTTGTAATGGAGCGTAACACTACAGATATAATATAAAATATAAACCGACATAGGAAAAGGGGCTTTTTCAAGACCACAAAACTTATTCTACCACACATAATAATGTAACGAAATATCATTTGAAGATATAACATCGACTCGGTGGATAGAAAAGCGTACGTACTCTCAATACAATACTCTACATTTTATTTATTTTAACATAATGATATGTGTTTGTTTATTACTTGTTTAAATACTTTTTTAGTGGTTTAATATATCGATGTATACACGTTTTATTTCATTTGAAAATCTGCGTCTATGTGTTTAATTGTATAACTATATTTTATTTTATATTAACTATATCTTTATACATTCTGTAAACATACCTAATATTATAGTTATTTTGATGAATTCCGATTTTTCGTATTTTTACGTAATTTAATATTATTATTTTTAAGTGTTATACAAATTATTTCTATTTGAATTTCAAATAGTTACGATTTTCATGGTTGCCTTCATGAACGACTCGAAGTTCAATCTAACAGATGAAAAGTAAACTTGTAACACAAATTGGATGAACCTCTAAATAATATGCAATTTAGATAAATGAAAGAATTAAACATAAATTTCCTATATTTATTTAAATATTATAACTGTTAAAATAGATAAAACAGAATCTATTTTAGTAGAATTGTATTTATTTATGATTCTAATACCTATTGGATGCGATGGGGAAAAATCAATATTTTATTGCATAAATAAAATCAACTGGAAAATTTAGGCATTTACCTATGATAATATAATCGTAAATTGTATAATATGCGTTGCCGACAAATGATCCGGATGATGTTATTCCGGACGATTTGTAAAGAGAAGTTTATAAAAATAGCTACGCGTATGTTGCTAACAAATAAAAAATAAACATAAAATAAACAATAATATAAGTTCTCCGTCCCGTCCCCGTATGGATTCGAATAAGTGGTATTTTTCTTTTGGAAAGTTTTTCCATATCGTGAAAAGTCACATAATATAATATTGTGACCGAGAACTAAACGAAAACTCTAAATGGCGAACGGGGACTTATTGAATCACGTTTTATGATAAAAGGATAAATAATAACAATAATAATAATACAATTCTAAACGAGTGTTTGCAGACAATATTAATACGACTATAATACCTCCACTGTAGTTTTTCCGCTGTTTATTTAAAATCAGATAATAGTTATTGCTAGACAGTGAAGAAAATAGTAAATTCAACACGAAAATTGTATCTACTGATATAAAATATGAATTATTTCTATTTAAATATCAGGTAGGAGATGTTATTGAAAAACATTACTGAAAAAGAATTGTAGAATATTTATAAGAACTTTGACAAATAAAAAAAAATGTGTAGAATTAATGATAAAATTTAATTTGGTCGACGAGTAGGACGGTTAAAAATTACTACAATTATTATAACTGTAAACCATACATTTTATCTATTATATAAGAGTTTATTTTCTATTTTAAATTGCAGTTCTTCAAAAATCATATTTTTTATCAAATTACTGCTTATCATGTTAAAATAAAAATACTTTCTAAAACATTTTTACTATAATATTATTTTTTATATATAGTATTTTTTAGGTCTTACAATGCATTTAAAAATAATTGTTTATTTTTTAAAATTTAAACATTTGTTCAAGTCGGGTAATTTATATTAACATTATATTTTTTGTTTTAAAAAAAAATAATTTAACAACATTCGAAGTAGAGCAATATATATAGATTAGGTGTTTGGAATTTTAATTATTTTAATTATAATTTGATATTTTTATTAAACAACAACTTTATTGAATCTAGTAAAAAATTAATTATTAATTATTTTTATTTTTTCATAATAATATTTATTTCATTGTTTGTGGTTAACATAGTTAATGTTTAATACACATTTATCAATTATTAAATATTATTCTCTGTCCTTATACCGACCGGTGCGATCGTCATCAAGGCGAAAAAAACACACACACATTATAATTTACTGCGATCATAAATCGTATCCGAATGTGCCCATAAACATTAATTTAACCAGTCGTACCATTTTCGTAATCCGTCGGTATAATCACATTATAACAGATTACTCGACTGGATATATTTTATATAATACACATACGAGGAATAAAACAAATGGGTACGTCTTATTTTAACGGTACACAATAATATTATTTCGGTGTGTTATTATGAGAAATAAACAAATATTATCAATTCAATCAGTCGATCGTTTGTATTAAATATTATAAATATAACAAGTTATCAACACTCGAGTTATACCGATGAAAGAAATTGTGAAACAATCGTGGAACAATCATGTGAATAAAGAAATTTGACTCTAATCTCTAATATTTTTATAAAGTTAGGCATACATTATGTTATTTGATATCTTAGTAAGTTAAATATAAAACAAAATAGTTTTAAAGATAGAATTTCAACATGAAGTGTATGTGAATATCAAAAGAATCTTGGTTTTCCTTGTGAAATACTCAATAAACTCGCTCGATTGCCAAAAAAACTTCAAATAATATTGTATACATTCTGTTTGAAATATGCTAAAAGGAATTTTGACTATTTCATGTTTGTGAATTTAAAATAGGTTCAATTATTAAATTTCTACTGGGAGAAGAAGTGGAAGAGAATGCCAAAAATTGAAATCTATGTCTATGTCCTGATATAATATTTTCTTAATGTATGGTTAGAAGAGTTAATGAATACTTTTTCGTAGAAAAAAAAATAAAACGATTCACATACAGACGATCTATATATGAATTACTATACAGTTATAGTTCAGCTAAATATATTTCCACATAAATTATTCAATAACAAAAACTATATTACATTCATTTGAAAATTAAATTTTCACG
The DNA here is from genome assembly GCA_013282895.1 of Eriosoma lanigerum. Lineage (NCBI taxonomy): Eukaryota > Metazoa > Arthropoda > Insecta > Hemiptera > Aphididae > Eriosoma > Eriosoma lanigerum. The sequence goes on along the minus strand of CM023358.1, from coordinate 23,029,642 downwards.
TTTGTTCGTGTAGCGATCGAAATATTAGAAAAAAAAAAACATAATGTAATAAACGAAAGTATCACAACGGTATCAATATTATTATTTTTGACCTTTTTATAAAGCGTTGCGTATACACGTCGTAAATCATAGAAAATCAAACTTTTCTACCGGAAAAAGACGCAAAACAACAAGTTCAAAACTCGATAAGACATTGCCGAACTACGTACGTATAATATAAAATGAATCACCCTAAAAAAAACATTATACACCACACACATATCTAAAAAGTCACAGTCTCTGGAGTATAGATAGGCAAAATTATTAAACGCAGCCCGCTCGGTATACTTATTGGTGAATCGGTACAAAGTTTCCATTCTCGGCATACACGATAAGTCGAGTTTGATTTGTTTTTGAGATTAAAATCATTTATTCTAACACACGCAGTGTCTATTCTTTATTTGTTACTTTCTACAACAGCCTAGATGAAAAACTCCCTTGCCACATATATTAATAAGTACATACAGGGTGTTCATGTATGTATTGATTTTACGTTACAAAAACAATGGAAACAACATTTTAACATATAATGTGATGTCCACTATTTTGTTCATCCTCTATATAACTTTAATATAATATATGTCCGTTTGGAAAATTTTTCATTTACGCAATAATTATATTCAACCACTCCAATATTACGAAGTGTACGATAATAATTGCATTAAAGATTTATTATGCATAATTTTTAAAAAGTCATTTTTAAAGATTATATAATAATATTAATTTAAGTAAAATATATGAAATAAAATGTCAAATATTTAACTGATTTAAAACTGATTTTTAAAATTTGTGAATCATTATCTCGTTTTTATATATATTTTCTTTAATAATAATTTAACGCTATTATTATTTGCATTTAAATTACTATTTCTGTTACCTCTCACTCGTATACATTTTCCCAAGTACTTGCATTCGTGTGAATTAATATATCTGTAGATAACGGTTTAGGTTATTTTTAAACATACATTTGATTCAAATAAATATCTAGTCCAAAAATGTTAAACTCACTGGTTATTCTCTAAATTTAATATAGGTAATAAACCAAATAAACTAAAGTTAATAACGAACTAAAATATTGTTAAAGTTATATAATTTATAAAAGCTATTTTTAACCATCGTGACATTTATTCGTTTTTAACCTTTTGAAAATAAGAAAAATTTATATGAAAATTCATCATTAAATAATTTTCGATTGCACAAAAAGTGAACACTCAATAAATAGTTATAAAAAATTGTCTGTAACATTTAAATCAGATCGTATAAATGTTCATTTATATTATGGTAAATAGAAAAATTATTATAGAGTTGTGAAATATTTGAGTCGGTATAATATACAAATATAGAATATTTTTTAACAAATACCAAGTTATTAATTTATGTATATTTTTTTGAAATTAAAATTAACAATATATTTATTTATATGGTTTTGTAAAATTTGTGTACAAAAGTACAAATTAAATCGTAATTTTATAACAGAATTATTTTTAATTTTAATAATATTGACTCGTAAAATTTATATTATTTTTAAATAATAACAAATAGTAACAATTTGTAAAGTATTGTAAAATACTAATTAAATTATTGTAATTTAAAAATGTTAATAATAATGGCAAATCCTTTTTTTTTGGGGGTAATATTAATTACTTTATTTCATTGCTTGATGATAAACGTGTTCAATCTTACAATACCGTATATTGTATTTATTATTTATTATTGAAAAGTTAAATTATTAACAAATTATCTAAGTGTAATGTTGACGTTCTATGCATCAATAATATTAATAACACACACACATATATATATATATATATATATATTTAAAGTTAACCCTTTAACATGTTTTACTATTTATTTTATATATTAAAATAATCACATATTATTAAGGTTTAAAGACATAAAAGAACGATGGACAATGTCATTGGACATATTGTGATACATAAAGTATTATTACAGTAAAGGATCGTCATTTACTACGACGTACCCAAAACGCGAACAAATGTTTTATTTATTTTTTTTTTTTATGTTCAACCGATTATGTAGACTATTGTCCAGGAATTCTATTTTCTTGCGATGTAATTCTTTTTTAAAAATTTTTTTCAGAAAAATATTTCAAGATACTCATTGTACCATATTATTATATAGAGGTTGATACGCAATTATTTTAACTTTTATATGTACAAAAGAGAAACGAGGAACATAATAATATAATTTATTTATTTTTCTTTATCTTTTCCTTACTATTATGTTGTTTATTTACTATAATATAAGTGTTGTCTATATTTTATTCATAAAAATGGTCCAATTTATTGTGTTTGATAAGAGATAACATTAAAAATGTACTGAAGATGTTCTTAAAATCTATTTAAGTACATTTAAACTTACTTGTAGAGGACACAAAATAATTTTTACACTGATATTTCTATTTAATATGGACAAAATTTAATTAATTTAATAAATATAAACTATCTTATATATACAGACTACAAACCATATCATTATGGAATGTTAAAAAATACGATTTGAAGGAGGGATAGCAATATTGCATGATTGTGGATCAACGACCGTGGCGATTAAATAGCTAGAGGAATATGATATTCGACTCTAACAACTATGTTTACAGAACATATCTTGTAAATATTTTAGTTTGTTTTGTTTTATTCTGTTTCATTTCATCTTATATTCTATACCTTTACCTACCTATAAATGCTGTTAAATTTAAATTTAAATAATATTTCATGCCATATGTCACATTATGCATAAATAAAGAAATATAAAAAAAGAGGGAATGTCGATTTTAGGCGTTCCTCCTTCGTCCCTTCGGTCCTCTGAGAAATTAGTGGTTTATTATAATTAAGATTTGAATGCAATAATATTGCATGAGAAAGTACTATTCTGAGCGAAACTCAATATATTACAATACACTATACTAATAATTCTTTTCAAAATTTTACCTCACTTGTATACTATATATGTTAATACGCAAAAAAATCTTCAAGTCCCTACGATCAAAACTCAATTAATTATTACGAAATTTTAAAATTTTAAATAACAGAAATCGTAATTTTGACGATTTTCCGCCATATTTTGGTAATTTTTCCCCTCTCAAGGATAAACTTTTGAGAAATTCAAAAAATGAGCTATATAAAGTACCAACTAGATATGATGTTTTACCGAAAGTATACCCTACTTGTGGTAATCGAACCATTATTTCTACCCGAAAAAGTGTTTTCATACATGAAAAAAAAAAAACGCTTCGCTAAGAATCTAAAAATGTCGTCTTAATTAATATATATTTTTGAGAGCATTCGCAGATATGGCAATCGAAATTGTATTATTATATTTATAGTAAATATGTACAAAACTACATTATTATATTATTTGTGATCATAATGTGTGCTAGTAATACTTGCTAGCTGACTTTTGGTTTAACCAAAAGTGGTATTAGTTTTTGGTATTAGTTACATTGAATTAAGTGGTAAAATAATAGGTGACCTGGAATCTATATATTATCTTAATTTACCCTTACTTGTTGTATTCAAAAGTCTTAAAAAATAAAAATGTATTTGACTTTGTGACTTTTGATTTTTCGTATTCTATCCTTTGCTCTGTGAATCTACGACAACTACGTCATACTTTTCGGATGTTGTTGTTGAATTTTTTACATAATATATTTTCTACGTAAAACCATAAAATTAAAATACGGTTTTTAGAAGTCTCCTGCATTGTGAATTTGATTTCAAAAGATTTTGTATTTTACTCTGCCGTTCGCTGCGGTAAACAAAATTCCTCGTCGCGTATCGTATTAAAATCAACGTGCGTGTATAATTATTAAGATAATATTTATAATTTCTTTGGCAGTCACGCAGAAAGTTTCCGCGACATTCAGAGTTCCTTGAAAACAGGCGAGGCGAATTCAAGAGACTCTAGCGCGTTCGCAGTATAAACTAAAGAAATTGTAATGAAAATATTTTTATAATGGTGGATTTTTGATAAATAAAAAAAACAGTTTTTTTTGTAAGGTTTCTTGCGGAACAAAAAATACAGAACACAATCTGTCGATTTTCTGAATTATTAGAACCGGAGAGCAAAATCTTTCGATTTCGTTTTACATTGCGATAAACATGACCACATGAGATATGACCATCGTTTTACTCTTTAACTGTCGAAGAGTAACGCACTTAGAATTATTTGATTTTTTTTCAGTTTTGCTATAAATAATTTACGAGTAAACCGCGGCAAATCAAATACTATCGCGGGTGTGGCGGCGAATGAAAAAACACAAATACAAATTGATCAAGAACACACATTTAATTTACTACTGGTAGCGAAAACAAAATTATACGCGACTACTAAAAGGTGGTGATTGGTAGGTACCATTTCTCTGAAGATCGATATATTTTTCGCTACCCCGGTCACTACAGTGCACATGTCGATTCATAAATAATTGAACACACAATAATAATAATATTATAAAATTTGAAATCTCGTGCGAACGGTCAAACATTTATTATATTTTGGGTGTATCGCGAGTGTTTTGACAACTTTGAAGTAGATATTATATGTAAAAAAAAAAAAAAAAAAAAAAAAAAAAATGCATTACTTCGTGACACACCCAGTATGTGTTTGTCGTATTTTACCGTGGTTAGTGTCCGCCGGTCAGGGACGATGGAAACAACAGCTTATATAATATTTCGTTACCGATTTCTGTACCGTCGCCACATGTTTGACCAACTGTCGCCCACTCATTGGGATAATAATATTATACCTTATATCTGGTATATACCGAGTGCTCAAACTTTTCCGGTCGACTCCTTTTCAGTTCATACTACTCCCTTGTGTGTCCAATTGCTGATTTTATTAACGACCTTTGTCGTATATTTTATCGGCCGGCACATATTATTACGAAACATTATGAACTATATAACATTATACACTTATAAATAAACAAAGGATTTTGACCGTCGCCATGGCATAATACACGATCATTGTTGATAATATTAAAAAAAAAAATACAAATAGTTTTCGAATCGATCGTGATTTCTGAAATCGTTTCGTCCATCGCTAAATATATAGGTATGTCAGCAACTTTGTAAAATGTTGTTATAATTAGCGCATGTATTATTATTCCATGATATTTCATGAAAGAAAATCACAGCTGACAGTGATCCATAGAGTTGATTATTATTTCCTGCTAAAATCATGTGAAATATCTCACTCATTATTCACGTGTGACCAATCATTACTAATATTTGTTATGATAATAATTGATAATGAATTCACTGCCAGTGACCGCCTTGATACCAGAGTATCACAAAGTTGCTGACATATCTATATATTTAGCCATGGTTTCGTCGTTCTCCTATGAACGTCACTGAAAAAATTAATACGTAATAACCAATAGGTATAAATGGTATAGTTATGTACTAGTTTACACTGACCAGTGTGGTATATTATTGGTAACAAAAATTTGGTAAAAACAATGTGTAATTAATAAAATAATTATTATAAGGATGAAACTATAAAATACTTTATTTAATTTGTACCCAATGTAATTATTACAAAATGAATATAGTATAATTTAATAATATTTTAATATTGTAAGCTATACATAATGCATCTAGTTTATTCATTATAGTAATTAACCAAAAAGTTTTAACAGGTAGTTATTTTGATATAATATAAGAAAACAAAAATACTTGTTTAGTTTATAATTTTAATCACGAGATTTTAAAAAGAAAAAAATATACTTTTGTTGTATATAATTTTGTTAAAAACTATATTTAATGTGTAATTTGTATTAAAAAAATCATTGTTATATATTTTTAAATATTTTAAAACTGTTGCTATCCACAAATTCACAATCATAATACATTAATTAGAAATGTGTATGTGTTTCTATTCACTCATATATGAATTTGAATAGAAATATAAAAATATATAGAACTTGCAAATTTTAATTATTAGAAAGTTTAGAAAAGCACAAAAATTTGATATTGGATCTTTTATTTGAACTCGAATTTTTAGCTTAATATCATAACTATAGTAGAGTAAATGAGTCTTAATAAGGTGCGATATTGAATTAAAACAACGTGAAATGTTCATTTCTAAAAAACTGTATGCTTCTATAAATATGTATAATGTAACTTTATTTTTTCGATTAAGTTAACCATTTTAAATAGAAATGTTAAAATCTATAAAACCATGAATAAAATGATATCAAAATATTGGAACTATTGTAGAAGCGGATTAAAAATTTCGAGAGATGTTAAAACCTTAAACGTACCTGCATTACAATTGAGAAGCTTAATTTCCGCGATAAATATGATAAAGTTGATACCATAATTTGTTATCGCTTATGATATCAAAGAATTAGAAAATATTATTGTTTTTTCATTATCAAACGATAGAATGAAAGTTCCAAAGCGTTATTAATTTCACACATGGAATTTTAGGGGTTTGTTTTTCTTACAAAACGGAGCACGATTATGGTGCTATAAAATTGTTTTATTCGTTCGTGACTTGTAGCGGAGATATATTATAATAATATTGTCTACTAAAGGTATTTGGCGCACGGAAAAACAATGCGATAAAACGTGTAAGACTCCAACAAAATGCGCAATTTACCTGCATTAACACAATTTCGAGAGCTGAGGACAACAACATCATAAAAATAAAATAAAACGGTAAACGCGACTTTAAGAATGTCATCGTGCTGTAATTTTAATAAGTGTTTTTGTTTTCGGATAATTCGCAATATTAAACGTTATTCGAGAAACGTTAATTCGCAGCTGTATTATTACGATTATTACGATTATTATTATAATATGCTGTTTTCGTATAAATGCGCTCTATAGGAAAAGAAAGAGAAAACTAATTTCACGAGACTTTTCTGAGACCGCTATTTAGCGGGTAATTAGCAGCGACATCGCCAATGTCCCAAAGTTTTGTTTAAACGAGGATATAAATAATAAAAAAAAAAATTAAAAACAAAAAAAAATGTGTAACTTTTAATTTTTTTCACAATAATTCATGCTCAGAATTTCGGTGTTTTTTTTACTCATTCCGCTAATCCCATTCAAAGTTATTATAATATTATTGTTATCATTTTGTAATGTGTCACGCTTGCACATTAGACTCCGCGAACTCGTAAAAAACTTTAAAAATTTCTTATCACTATTTTCTTCTCGCTCATAGAGTATTGTGTTATTGATTTTTGTTTTCATAACGAACCGCTTTTTTATTTTTGGTATATTATACATTTATGCTGAACTGAACGGCAATAACGGCCGAGGTAACAATAAGAAATTAAGAAGTTTCACCGCATTTTACCAGATACATCATTACCATTTGCGCGTCACTTCTGTCGTGCTGAACGCTTTGACAAATCGCTTTCCTGTTAAACTTACAATAATATCATTTTTTCTGTAATTTTACGTTTTTTGAATAATATATAAAACCCTTTTTAGTTTACTAGAAAATGGCGCTAAATAATTAAAATAAATAATTAACTAATATTATATAATGGAGCATATTATAATTATGTGTATTGTTTTATTTTTATTTTTAAATGTTTGTTCAAATTAATTTTTAACATCATCTGATTTTAGGCAAACTTTTGCATTTCATTGTTTAACTAATGCATTATTTTTATTTAATTCAATAAATTATATATTATATATATATATATAATTACCAAGTATTATATTTTATAAACTATTATGATGTAATTTATAGTATAACCAATAATAATGTAATATTTCCCCTCGATATTTAGACAAATACAAAATAAAATAAAATAATGATCACAAAATAAGAAAAATGATTTAATTGGTTTATTTCTTTACTATATGGGGTTTAAGTACACTCATTATTTTTGTCCGGAATAATAGAAACTTTTTTGCCTCAAGTAAAACACTTAGGGCTTAGCTCAGTGGTAGATGATTAGAAGTAAATCTACAGTTATAAATATTGTCGCGTTAGAAAGAAAAAGACATCCTAAAATGCCAAAAGCCAAAATTACATTCGAACAAGTTCAAAAACTTTTGAAATTAATTTCATCCAAAAACATAAATAAATTTAAAAAAAAAGATTAATTTATTTTATTTATAAAAAAAATGTATAATGAAACATAACCGTAAATTATTAAAACAAAAGAAATATAAAAATTGTTTTTAGATTATTTACAACTAAAACAAATTCTCTAAAAGTATCTCAAAATTTCCAGTTATACTTAAACTTTAAAAAAAAAATAAATGAATTAAAAAAAAGCACAAAAACATATTTATAATAATTTTTGTTCATTAATTACGAGGATAGGTATTTTGATGCATTTTTAAAAGGCATAATAATATAATATAATTCAATTTTTTAACAAAACTATCCTTTTTAAAATTATATTACTTAAAAATAAATTTAAAATTATTAATAATAAGCAATTTTACAAAATATTGATAAGATTTTTATTATTGTTTTTAACTCATGAAATAACAAAAAGATAAAAATGAAAAAAAAAACTTTAAAAGTAAAAAAAACCCAAAATATCTATGTATTTATATGCGAAATAAAAAAACTTCATATTTCATAATTTCTTACATTCATAGAATAAATTTACTTTTTACTTCGCCATTTTTGTAACTCTGTAAAACATATATACAGATACTATAAATCATCTAACCTAATTAAAAATAAATGAAGTTGCTGTTTTTGTATTTTATGCTATCATCGATTTATAAATTTTAATAATTATCTAAACGGATACTATAAAAAAAATGTTCATAGAGTTAGAAAAAATACGCGTTTAGTGCGTTTAATTTAAAAGAGAAAATTTTAAATAATATCGTTTACACATAAGATAAGAGACAAAATACATTTTTTATTTATTATTATAGCTATTAAATAAATATTATAAATATTCAAATCGTTATCAAAATTGAACTAATTAGCACCAAGGTATATCATGATGATTTGAAAATAATTGTATTTAATTATATAAATATTTACACATTAGTTATTATTGGTTAAAATACAAAATATACACAGACTGGGAATATGAACTAATTTTTTTAATTAGTTAAATTATTTTATTCTATAAATGTTTAATTTAAAATTTAAAATTTGAATTTACTTTTTATTTTAATTAACTGAAACAAGTTTATATATTAAATGAAAATAAAAGTAACTTATTTAGTTTAAATTGTTAAAAAAAGTAAAATTTATTAATTTTTAAATATGATCATAATATAATTATAATAATATATTATATAATGCAATTTAAAATTATATTCATTTATATCCATATTGGGCCGCCAGGACACAGTTAATGTGTTATTATTTTGGGGTTATAGGTAGTTAATTGCATAATTTACATGAATTACGTAAATATAAATTATTTAAATTATTATGTCCTATTGTGAAACATTAAAATATTTTATACAAAATTATTAAATATATTATTTATTAGTATTAGATATATTAACTTAAATTTAGTGTAATAATTATAATTAATTAATATACACAATATTATGTCAAATAAAATAAATACAGAAGGGTTGACTTTACAGTAAATTCCTTATCCGAAATTTTTGACCCATTTTCCACTCATTATATTATACACATACATTTTCGTTTTAACTTTAATTTGTTTAATTTAAGAAATTTAAAATTTATTAAATATAAAGCTGTTGTTTGTTGCAAGTTAAATTAAATCTAAAAATATTTCGCTTTCTTAAAAGTAAATTATTAAACTTCATTAGAAATTATTTAACTTCAAAGTGACTTGGTGATTTAGAAAATAATAAATACAAATATAACTTAACTTTAAGATGTTAACTCGTTCAGAATACTCTGCTCGTCGCGATAATATTATTTTTAGTATAGTTACAACTATTGTAGTTGAGCGTAATTAAACGCAGGACTGCCGTTTATCACGGGACAATAATATGCGATACAATGTTATATTATAATATCATACAATAACGATAAGAACACGAGTTTTTCCATCGGTTGGAAAACTGCGTCTGACAGCATCCGTAGGATACAAAAAAGGGCGCGGATCGAGTTACGGTTCTTATATTATTGTCGAGTATATTCGCCTTGGATTAGCCCGAAAAAGTGTTTATGCAATTGTGTGCGCACTTATTAATAAATAACAATTAATTACGTGATAATCATAATAATAATAGTAATAATATGTAAATAAACGTTATTATTTCCGTGAGTTGGTGGGCGGGAACGAGGGCAAAAAAAAAAAAAAAAACGTTTTTCAAGTATATATTATTTATAATATTATCTACTATATACGTATTATCATTTCGTTCGGACGGACGATATTCGCTAATTTTCCATCTATTCCACGGTGTGGTTAGTGCGAACTGCTTTTTCATTCTTTTCGAACACGTTTCTCCTTCTCGTACCCAATAACCAGTAATAGTATAGGTATATAAATATCAACAATCAATTATAACCTAGCCGAAACCTCAGTAGCGTGTATGTACAAGTGATGTGAAAATACGGTATTTTATTTTTTGGTCGTATAATACGGTATTTTTACTAAAAATTAATATATGTCAATATTCATAGCTTGCGAGTGGTGAGTTCTAACTCAAGACATAACATTACAAAACAAACATACATATTGAAATATTAATGATTACAAAAATAAGGAACTTTTTTATGTTGACTTGAATGAAAACTACTTTTTACATAGTTCATATTCTATAGTCAACTAAAATGCAAATATTAAAGCATTAACTATTGTATTAATTGATTAATGATCATATTATTAATTATTATTGATAAGTGATAACATAATAATTTATGGTACAATAATATGGTAACCGAACAGTGTTAATGACTCCCATATTCATTATTAGTTCTTACGATTTTTTAAATTTTATAACACTTGTATTTTATTGTTTTATATAATATGTATTCCTTAATTTACATCACTAGAAAATGTATAACCATACAAGTTTCACACTAAATGTCTATGTTATTGTACGTGCATGACGTTAACATAGTAGCAATAAAAAATATAAACTAATTAAAAACCACGTCAAAGAAATTTGTATATTCATTACACACCATAAAAAAGACGCTGTTATTGAAAATAACATAATAATATATATATATAATAATAATAATAATAATATTATAAGAGATTTGATTTTATCTTGTACAAGATTTTGATATTTATTTTAAGCTAACATTTCCTGCAGGAGGGTAAAATTAAAGATAGTAATATGTTTTATTCATAATCGAGTGGAAAACTATAGTTTTTATTTTGAATTGATTTAGTATTTTTAATTTAAAACATTTTAACTTGGCAGCTACAAATCATTTATTTAATTATTTTATCTTTTACTTCGTAACATTATGTTATTTAATTTATAATCTAATATTATAATTTATATATACTATAATTTTTTTCTATACTGTTTTGTTTCATTAGTACCTACTATAAATTTATAACAAAAATGAATCAGTTTCAGAGATAGTTTTAGAAATACACAACCAAATTTATAGAATAATATTGATAGTAAAATCAAAAGCTTACTAATTTAATAAATTTAAGATTTGAATATCATAAAGCTATTTGATAAATTACTATTATAATATTATTTTTAAGTTATTATAATTAAAATATGAAAGAATTATATATATATAATACATATTTTTTGAAATGCACTTTTTTATTTAAATTAAATAATTGCATTTTCTACATTGAAATATTTAAACAAATTTTAAATAATCGTTCACAGATTCATGCATATATTTGAATAAAATAATTTCAATTTCAAATCTGATAATTAAATTCATCACATCATTACCCCACATAACAATTTTTATACTAAAATATCATTAACATAATTTATATTAAAATAATGGCCAACGGGTTTGGACTTACAGAAGTGTAACATTACACAAATACCAAAATTGAAGAAAACACAACATTAGAGTTGTATCTGAGACGGAATTCAAGATAAAATACTTGTACAAAGTTGAAATTAAAGTTGTTCGTTTCAAATCTGAATGACTCTCTGGGGGTACTGGGCATAAATGCTTACAATTTTTTCGATAGCGTTATAAAATCTAACGTTCTATCGTAGAAAAGATGGTAGGAAATATGAGAATATATTCTCGACGGTTTTTAGAGCTGAGTGGCAAGTGTTTAAACATTGTTAATCTTTTTTTTTTATGTTCTACGATACAACAAGATAAAACAAATATTCAGTTAGTCTTTACTTTATAAACATATATAAAAAAAAAAACAAAAATAGGAATGTCGGTTCTGGACGTTCATCTTTCCTCCTTTCAGTTTTCAGAGAAATTAGTGGTTTATTATTGTTAAAAATTGAATGCAATAGTATTGCATTAGAAAATACGATTCTGAGCGAAACTCAGTCTGATATACAATATATTATACTAAAAATCCATTCCAAAATTGTATTACGTGTGTAAATTATCCATGAAATAACTCAAAAAAATGTTCAAATTCTTATGATCAAAACTGAATTAGTAATCACGAAATCCAAAATTTTTAATAACGGGAACTCTAATTTTGCCGATTTTCCATCATTTTTTAGTATTTTTTTTTCTCTCAAGAAAAAACTTTTGAGAAATTCGAAAAATAAGCAAAATAAAGTACCAACAAGATGCAATTTGTTACGGTAAGCATTTTGGTAATCGTACCATTATTTCTACCCAGAAAAGTGTCATCTTACATATAAGAAAAAATAATCTTATCTTTATAAAACCAATACATTCCTCCCTTCATTCAGGATCTAAAAATTAAATACTAAAAATAATTACAAGATATTTTCGATAATTTAGAAATGGAGATTTAAATATAGCAACTTAAATGTTCAAAATGAGTAACACTAACGATATTATTTTATTATATATTATATTATAGTATATATAATAATTAATAATACATTTTATTGTCATAACGGAAACCGCTAAATCGTGTTAATGAACCTAACCTCGTAAAGTAATAAATATAAATTGATTATATTTAAATGAAAATTTCATTCTTGATTTTAAAATGTTGCGATTTTATAAGTTTTTTTAAATTTAATTTAAAAGTTTACAATTGGACTTAAATTTAAACGATATTTATATTAATTTACAAAATATTTTAGTAATGTGTTTAAATTGTATCTATATTTTAAACTGTTAATTTTATAGATATTTTTAATTAATTTTTTGCTTAATATAATTGGAAGTTCAAATTTGTATTTTAATAGATCAAAATTAAAATTATTAGTATGAAATATTTCTATTTTAAATTCGTATTTGATTAAAATATAATTCTACATAATTTTTTTTTTTTGAATCAACATGATATTCGATCTGTACATAATATTAATATTCTATTTATATTTCACTCTACTTACGAACAAATCCTCTTTTACTCAAGTAAATTAAAAATATTAAATATAATAATTCATTTTTGGATGAGTATACATTTTTTTTCGGTACATTATTTTTTTTTTATACATTTTTAAACCAAATACAAATACGAATGAACTTGCAGCTAACATTATGCCTGGCAACGGTTATTAATTTAATCGATCGATATATTTTAATAATAATTGACACTAAAATAACATATATTACTTTGCAATAAATTAAATTAAACATTAAGAGTACTTACTGGCGTTAATTAATTATTCACGTTGGTAACAATGTGTTTTATTGTACATATACCCATCGTTAATAAAATGGTAATATCGTCTATTCGAGTATATTAAATTTGTACAACGAATGGTTATAACGTCCATAAAATGTATAAACGAATAATAATTCCATGAATATTATTTTCAACACAGACGACCAAGACTGAATAGTATTGTAATATTAAATATATGTTTCACAATAATACTTAACGAGAAAACATATAGGTACATTTCATTCATCGTGATTTAATTCATTTACAATTATTAAATACTTAATTATATATAGAATAAAATATTTTTAATTAAAATTCAGAATTTATTTTTATAATTATTATTATTTATCGAAAGTTTTGATCAAAACATTTTTTGAAGTGAACTTGGATATCTTTATACACGAGTATTAAAAAATATATTTTGGCATTATTTTCCTGGACTTGAATAAAAAAAATAAAAAATTTTAACGTGTAGACAGTTTAATTGTTATACATTTTATTTTGTTTAACTTTATACACATTTTTAAAGTGATTAATGTTATTGATAGTATCAATTTATTTATTTTTTTGGGGGTTTAATGTGAATAAATAATATAATATATAATTATGTAAAGGCTTATCTTGTTTTATGTTTAATATTCAAAGACATGTTTATTACCAACGTTTAATGACGTGTTATTCATTATTTTTAAATGTATATAATTTAATTTAATTATGAACATTTTTTAACGTAATATTTTTATTTAAATATTAAAAATATTAAACAACAAAATATTGCTATAATAATGTAACCACATCGTATGCCATGTTTAGTTTCTAGATAATATTACAAATTTTCCAAAACTTCACAATAGTATATTTAACCTAAAATTATTTATTATTTGTATATAATATATAGAAAATGAAAATAATCTGGCTTCACATAGAATTAGATCCATAATAAGCTTTGTGACCTCTAATTGACTCTTTAAAATGAGAACTAGTTATTATTAAACTCATTTTAATATTATATTGGTTCTTCTTGATAACCGACAGAATATTAATCTTTAAAATATAATTAATGGGCTTAAATTTAAAGTCGTAGGTAATGGGTCTAACAAAGACATAAAAACAAAAGAAATTGTAAATTTAACAATAACGTATTGTTATCATTAATTGTTTTACAATTCTCTTAACTTTTAGTGTTAATTATATGTCAAATGTTTCATTTATTGTATTGTTTTGTTTAATGATAATTCAATACTAGCATTTAATATTTTCGTTAGTGTTTACTGTTTTACATTTCAATATTTTTATAAGTTTAATTATAACGATATAAAAACGTTTTCAAGCCCTATTATTTTCTAATTTTTGTTTTTGTCTTTTTAAAACCAAGGTTAAGTTAGAGGTTTAAGTTAAGGTTTTCTTTAAAAAAAAAAAAGTTTTTTCTTAAATTTTTTAGTGTTTTAATAATATTGCCTTTTTTAGGATCCTTGTTAAGGTTGATTTTATAACGTTGCCAATTATTTGACTTTGGCAGTCGTTGAGTTTACCGAATAGAAAAACCTTTGGAGTTTGGTATATCTAAGTATATAACGTATATAATACAATTCGGTGAATTTCGATCTCGTATCAGTTCTGTGAATGAGCGTTACAGATAGTTAAGACGGTACCGATGTTTGTTGATGAACTCGAAACTCGGCGTAATTCGATTACTTAAAGTCATCGAGTACACTTAACGTCTGGTTCGTCATTGTTTGCGTTTTCGATTTGGGTATATTATAATGTAGACTGCAAATATCAATGATTTATAATCAAATCACTGAAAACGAAATCGCCGACGAAAAGCACCTCGTTACGATTCAAAATCGCGTCTCTTTCATCTAGTTTACATCCAATGATTATTATTTAAATCCGATCCTGTAGAGCCCATGTACAAGTAAATCGACGTGTGCATTACGGCGTAGGACAATAATTATTCTGGGACACCTAACTATATTTGTTTAATTGGTTACTTGAGAAAAGTTAACAATTATAAAGAAAAAAACAAGTTGAATTAATTTTAAAAGTTTAGATTTTAACTTTTTAAATAGTTTATATCAATGATTGGTATTTTGTATAATATGTTTTATTTATTGTCATTAAAACTAATAACATTTATTTCTCACAGAAGAAATTGCAAGAGCTGTTATATATATTTGATACTCTAGGCGACGAGGGCTAAATTATACAACATGTATATATAATTTATTTGATATATATTATACTTATATTACATGTTAATCTCGGTGAAAACAAAGTAGTTTATCGATTAATCATCGTAATTTAATCTAAAAATAAATTAAATAAATCCGATGATAATGTATTTAATAAGACTATAAAGCGTGGAAAAGTGCGTTTTCATGAATATTTAACGTTTATTCTTCTTCTAAATAGTATTGTAATATAATATTGATGCACACTTATTATAATATGCTCTCCCAATTCCGATATAATTGGGATTTTTTTTCTTACTTTTTTTTTTTAAGTAGGAAATGATAACTTAGGAGATTTTCTTCCTCTTTCTACTCGCTAACAGTGTGTTCGACAGACCGAAGAAGATTATTGCAATACACATTGTTATGTGAATAATATCATCGCCGTCTGTGGGAAAATTCCATACCGGATCCACCACCGGCATTTGATGGGCCTATAGAAATACGATAATCCGGACGAACGAACAAAGCAATAATGGTTTATATTAATAAAGTAAACGAGATACGATCGCGTTCTATCCATCGTTACGGTAGAGGGTTTTGGTTAAGCAATCCGCGAACCATAATATTGATGAGAAAAAAATAATATAAATAATAATAATATTAATGACAAAAATGGACGACAAGGCGATGAGTAAACTTTGATGACAAAGTTTTTCTTCTACTCGTAATACTCACTGTTTTTTTTTTTTTTTTTTCATCGTTTTCGATTATTATATTATTATTATTTTATTATTCCACAGCAGTGAGAAATAATATATAGGTATGTTCGTACAATTTGATTATAAAATATTATTCTTATATAGAGTTAGCAGCCCGAAAGGTTACTAATTTATAATTTACGATATTTTTTTAACACTTATTCTGAATAATAAAAATCACGAGTAGCTATAAACGTCGGTAGAGTAGACGTGACCAATAATTAATAAGAAAATTTCTTGACAAGTACTTCGAAAGTATGAATAAGTATTCGTATTTTCGAAAATTTGATAGTAAATTATAAATGAAATTAATTTAATTTTCTGTATATTTGATTTCACGACTGGTTCATGCGAGCGACATATTTACAAATGCGGTTAGATGTCATGTTTGAATTTATGAGAAACGAAACAATAAGTCCAAAGACGTAGTTAGGAGGGGAGTTCATACCTCCCCGAATTTTAAAACTATGTTTACCATTATATGTTTTAAATTTTTTAGTAGAAATAAATGTTTATACTTAATCAAAACTTCCTTAAATTATTTTGTTGTTTACGGCCTTGATGAATAAGTTTAATCACTCGACTTTCAACGAACATTATAAAATATAGATAAAATTATAAATTGAAAATATCTCAAACTGAATTTACATGAAATTAAATGAAACAGTTGTTTAGTTTATCTTTGTATTTAATGAAAAATAGCTATGAAGATAATACTAAATTATCCTCCTTTACATGACGTACTCCGCCCAATTATGTTGGGAATTAAATTGCAATAATTAGTTTTTAGTTGTTTTCGATAATTGTATCCAATGTTTATTTTATAAAATTATTTTATATTTTCTTCCGATCGTACGAAAATAGTGGTTTTTTTCGTAAATTTTTAATAATTGCACAAAGTTTAATCAGAATCACTATAACTTAACTCCCAAGAAAAGTTAATTTATTTGTCTTTTGTTCGTTTTAGCGAAAACCAGTAATTAATATTATATAAGTAGTTACCTAACTAGTAACGGGAGTTTATTCCCATGTGTAATAACTTTTTTAATAAAACAAATAATATATTTTGTTTCCAAAATTAAATTAAATTTTTAATAATACCGTATTTGATCATGATATGTATTTTTAATATGAAACTATTATAAAATTGTAAATCCATAAATTCATTTTGTCGACTTATTATAATTAAATTATTAACACTTATATTGTTGTTTATTGTATTTCACTTACTTCACTCTCGTAAAAAATGTTTATTAATATTTTATTGAAATATATCGAAATATCTGCGGTATCCTGGTGAAACGTGACTGGGATAATCGTCGCCGCCATCACACGCGAAAAACGGACCGTATACATTCGTGACCGTCACCACGGTCATGGTAAGTATTTTAGATTTCCATTTCTCCCCAAATATTCAAAAAAGATTGATAAAGTTATTTTTTATATTATATATATACGAGTATATATAGATAAATAACTGTCGACGGCACGGTACGTTACAACAACATATTGTAAACGCGTAGTTTGCATTTATTATAATTTTTTATTCAAATTTAAGCGCGACTGGAAAAATAATATCGTAAAGAATTTGTTTATTTTTCCCATGAAAGGAAAATAAATATTCGTACTAGGAATCGTCTTTTCTGTTATCGTCGTATTCACGCGTACAAATTAACTCTTAAAACTCTATAAACTTTTTAAAATAAAATCAATAACAACATAAATTACGACAATTATTATAATATTACACAATACACTTTGGCCGTTGGTATAAATTGAACGTCTGACGAAGGCAATTAAAGCGATATTATAATAGTATTGTTACAATTTGCGTTTGCCGAACGAAAATTATTGTACTTTAATAATATTGTTTTCCGCGTTGATTAGTATCGAATTGTTTCCTTCCGTTGGGTTCTTTCACAGTCTCGTGTCGAAAAAATGCGCATTAAATTGAATTCGACGTTTAAACTTTTCCAACAACAGGTGGTGGGAAAGTTTTTCGAGAAAACGCCTGGTATATTAATATTTAAGAGAGAGAAATTCAATGTTCCAAACGAAACGTAATAATAGGTAATATAATTAACTAAATCTTTTAAAAAGAATAAAACAAAATGAAATAAATAAATGACTAAATGATAATAAAATGAATAAAAAAATATTTATCATTGCTTTTATTTAGATTTCTTAACATTATTATAATATAATAATGCCAGGAATTATTGCGTAAAAAAAAAAAATTATAATTAATGAAATTCAAGCCTTTGGCGAAACGAGTTTTTAATTTTATATCCCACCTATAAATTTGTTGTAAGTAAGACGAAATAATATCGCGTTTCAAGTCATATACTCTGATCTTATTATCGTTATCGTGGATAAAATAATGTTGGGAAGGATTATTTTCACCGATGTTATTATGTTATATTTTCGGTATAGCACAAAATTGAGATCGATAAGTCAACTGTGACACCGTCACGCCAAAAACCTCCCAATCAAATTTATTCACGTCAAATAATTTCATACGTGCGATTTATCAACAAGTAATAAGATGGCGTATAACATAATCAGATGTGGATCGAGCGCATAACATTGCCATTTTGCATGTAATCGGTTTAATTCGGTTATAACCACAATTGTCGGATAACACCACGAGTTGGATTTTAGTTCAATATTGATCCAATTTCTATGATGCTGGTTATTCTTATAATATATTATTTATAGGACCTGGTATTAAATATCTTAAAAACTATTTAAAAATGCTTTAAATAATAACGAAAAGAGTATTCTGATATCAATTTTGCCTACAAATTAAACAAAAATATATCTCAAGAAAATTTGTTATAATAATTGATTAAAGTAATTTATCCTATTATTCATTACATAATATAACATAATTACATTTTCGTTATTCTTATAGTAAATACAAAAACAAAAATATTGATTAAAGTTAGCATGCCACATAGTTACATAGTTATATAATATAACTATATACTTTATATATATATATATATATATATACTTTGATTCTATAATCATAAAAGTATGAACATTTATTATTTACAGTGAGTGATATTATATTTACATTATATTATATTATGTTATATTATATTTTATTATCAAAGATAATCGTTTATAAGTATATAAATATAAATATATGTTAAATTGTTTTTTTATAATTTGTTTACATTAAAAATAATAAGTAACGAAATGAGTAGTAAAAGAAGTCTTTGATGAAAAACATGATTAAAGAAAATGTCCATTAACATTTTCACAATCTGAACTTACTCTTTACGTCATAGTCCTTATCCTCTTCTCTTTTCTTTGCATCTGTCTTTTTATCGTTATTTTTTTCTTATGTTGATTATTCAGAGTACTAGGTATCTAATCCCACAATTCCTTCGAGACGATGGAACGAATAATCGTGTTGGAAGTTAGTCAATATGTATTTATGTGACTCGTCGTCGGAGTGTTTTTGCGCTTTTTAAAACAGTTAAATACAAACCGTTTTTGCGCCTGTTATTAAATCAAAATATGTTATGAAAGAGTTGGTATTTATAAATACATATATTTTATATATATATATATAAAAATGAACAAATCTTAGGTTTCTTCGTGGTTTTTTTTTTTTTTTGAATACTTATTGCCTGGTTCACTAGATATAACTGAACAGAGTCAGATTTAGACATTTTGTCTATGACCTTAGAGAAAATGAAAAACTATGTCCCTTCAAATTGCCGGCATTGTAACAATAATCATATCAAATGAGATTGTGATTTTTAAATTAATTGCAAGACATTTTTTTTAATATCTATCAAAAAATTCACATTTATATTTTATCAATACAAAATATTTTATTTTTACAATATTATTAGATAAAAATGAATTAAATTTTAAAAATAAATTATTTAAATTATATTTATAAACAAGTGGATTTATAAAACAATAGTGCCACAAATATTAGTAATTATATTTAAAGTTCCATTTGGATTATATTAATAATTCATGTTCGTTTATTTTTGTAGTTTTTGTTTTACTCCTTTTTGGTTTTGCTTATTTCGTAGATTGATTGTATAGTAGGTTATATACATTATTCTTATTGTTTCAAACATGCTTTGTAGGGCTCAGTTTTATACTTAGAGGCTGAATATCTGAGTGGTTCTAAGTTGTACGTTAGTATTCGTTTATTATAATAATATTTATTATTCGAACTTTTATTTAAAATCAACCCGCGGATGAGAGTAATGGAGTATATTATTATAATAGTAGTTCTGTTCGCAATATAGGTAGGTATTATTACACTTAATCCAAACAAACAATACAAATATCTACATCATACACGATGATATAAATAATAATCACATTACTCACATTTGTTAGGCAACAAACATGAAACACTTCTATTTCTATTCAAAAACGATTGAAGTGAACCATATGATATTATTATTTCCATTAACGTTTGCGTGCTAACAGCTCAGTGAAAAGTCATAATATTTATTAAAAAAACTGAAATATTATTATATTAAAGTGTGTGCAAATTATATGATATCAGTTAAATAATTTTAATTATCACGATTAAAGCAGATAGTTATATGTCCTGAAATTCTTTATCAATATATACACTAGAATGGTCCTTATTTTTGAACATTCGAATTTTTGATGCAGGACCCCCCATTTTGTTCAATACTATTAAAAAGTAATTTGTGTAAATTTTTATAATAATTGCTCACCCCCTTCACGTGCCGCAAGGGGGTTTAAAAGAAGCCAAAGGGGGTAGTTTTATAGGTTTTTGCGTTTAATTTAAAAACTATAGCTCTTGTCATAAAAATATATAGAACATAAATTGTAAATAATATTATTCTACATAAAAAATATATTAACAAAATTTATTTTAAATCTACTATTTCCCAAGATAATATAAAATATTTAAAAAATTTAACTTTTTCGAAAAAATTAAATTTTTTGCTATTATTTTAATGTTCATGACGAACGGTAAATTTTACAGTAAAATATTTTATATCAAAATTATATAAAATTAAATTTTATAAAAGAAAGGTTATTTGTAAAAATTGCATTGGAGTTTACGTTTTACTGCTATGGTGCAAATTTATGTAATATCGCTGAAAAATTTCCAAATGTAGCTTATTATGCGGATTGTCAATATGGCCGCGATCTATTTTATCTTTATCAACCTGTAATTAATTAAGATAAATCACTAGACTGCGATATGTAATATTATTGTACTTTTAACTCAAATATCATAATTTATAGTAGAAGGGATATTAAAGTCATATTGAATTCGGTGTACGATTCTTACGACCATCCAAAAATTATTAGTAATATGTTCATGTATCTAATGTAGAATGTAAATTACACATATCATCTGGACCCGATATAGCTATTTTTAAGCGATTTAAGAATTGATGGAAAGAAATAAATAAAACAAACATTTCTATTTGGAATTGAAATAAAAAGTTAGAAATAATTATTTCACCGATAGGTAAAGAAGTTTTATTATTTTGCTTACAAAAAAATTAAAGAGGACCATCCTAGAAACAATTATAAAGAATTTATAGAACTAATTATACTTGGAGAAATTCCACCGGGTGGAGTCAAATTCGTCATCTCGGTGCATATCACCAGGCACGATGGATGGCAAAATGTATTTACTGTCTAAAAATATTTTTATTAAAGTCAGAGTTTAAAATTACTAAAAGTGAGAATAATGCTTTAACACAAATATGTGGATTTATTATTAAAAATTACATAAAATATTGGTGTACTGCTACGGATGTGAGTGAAGCCCCACTTAATGACATACATTTTATACGTGCTTTAAATGCTTATAAAAGTGTTGATGCAAACATTGCAAATTCATGTTTATCTAAATTTCTAAATCACTTGTAGTACTTAAATGATGAATGTATTGTATTCGCTATACTTGATGAAAGATTTTCAATAGAAACTTTAAAAAATAAAGAGCTCATAAAATTTAAAGAAATAAAAGATTTGATGCCAGAAACGGAAGCAAATATTTCAAGCGGACCGAAAAAATTTTCGTTAAAAATAGAACACGTAGATCAATTTTTAAACGAAGAACTTCCTGTCAATTTGTTAAGTTCGAACACATGTAAATTATTTCAATGACATGTAATATCTCCAGAATTTTTAATGATGAATTCCACAGAGTGGAGTAAAATTCCTATTTATCAGTCATCCAAAAAAGTCGTAGATTTACTAAAAATCGTAAATGATACCGCCGAAAGAGGAGTAAAACTCATGGAGGATTTTAAAGATAAGTTTACAAAAAATAAAGATCAAAAACAGTGTTTGCTTCAAGTACGTTACATAAGTCTATAATTAATTTAACTATAATTTAATTTTTTGTATTGTATGTTAGGTTATTCAAAAATACAGAAAAACTTATGAAAATCATACAAGAATAGCCAAATTGTACCATTTCAAGATGATGACACTAATATTAATTAAATTTTTATTCAATATAGTTTTTATATATATTTATATGTTTTTATATTATTTAGTTTATGTCAATTTGCATAATTCATAATAAAAATATTAAACGATAACATGTAGGTAACAAAATGTTTTCTAAAAACCAGTTTATAATATAGTTTTGGCATAAATACGATCAATGGTGGGGGAGGGGTTAAAATGTTTAAGCACTTAAACCACCCCCCTGGCTACGCCACTACATGCACTAAATGTAAATGATAAATCTGTTTTTTTTTAATTTGGAAAAATTTATTAGATAAAATCGTATAGTCGTATAGACAACCCGCATAAAACAAATAGACAACCTAAATTTTAAAATTCTTCGGCGATATCACACAAATTTGCCCACCACAGTGAAACATACATTCCAATGCAATTTTTACAAATAACCTTTTTTTTATAAAATTAAATTTAGTATAGTTTCGATATATAATATTTTGCCGTAAAATTAACCGTTCGTCATGTACATTTAAATATTTACAAAAATTCAATTTTCTGAAAAACCTAAATTTTTTGTATATTTCAAATTATCTATGAAAATAATAAATGTACAAGAAAATTTGTTAATATGTTTTTTATGTAGAATAATGAGATCTAAAATTTAAGTTCTATATATTTTTATGCCAAGAGCTATAGTTTTTAAATTAAATGCAAAAAACTATAAAACTACCCCTTTTGGCTATTTTTAAACCCCCTTGTGGCACGTGAAGGGGATGAGCAATTATTATAAAAATTTACACAAATTACTTTTTAATAGTATTAAACAAAATGAGGGTGTCCTGAATAAAATAGAATTAAAAAAATTTTGCTCTTCTATGGCTAAGGATCAGTCTAATATACACTAAAAACAAATACATTTATACATATTTTTTAAACAATTTAATTATCAATTCAACTCCTGATAATATAAATTAAATAAGTCTTAAATATTATATTTTATACGATATTCTTTTATATGAAAAATATAAATTAAATTAAATTAATTAAGTCATAAAATAAATTTACGAATAAATTGTCAATTTCTTTTTTGACTTATTATTTGTGTCAAAACGATATTAGAAATATATTCTGAAATTGTTATACAACGAATGGAGAGTTCAGACTAAAGGACAGAGAAAATTAATTACGGAAGAGATTCTTAACCTTTTTTGGGTCATGGACTCCTTTAAAATATAAAGTATAGCTACGAACCTCTAAATATAAACAATGTACTTTTTTAATAATATTAATTAATGTTTGCGTTTTTACAGACATAAAAAAAATCAGAGAAACTCTTATTAGACTCAAAAGGACCAACTGTGTACATACAACTGGTTAAGAACTTTTGATATTTATGATTTTTAAAATGTTAAATAATTTGTAGTATTTATCTTCATGTGAGTAGCTCTTAAGATACATATGAATGTATATTATTTATAATGACTATGGGGATAAGAAATCCACATGAACGATACCAAATAATAATTTATAATGAAATTAAACCCATTTAAAAATCATTATTCGAAATGTGATTAATAAATGAGTGTATCATGTTTTTGTGATCAATTATTCTATGCCAATAAAATATTATAGTGTGGTTAAGTGATCAGTCGAAATAAATGTATAATAACTAGATAACTGAATGACTAACAATTGCGGTAGCCTGAGACATTTATATTAAATTGTATAAAATCATCTTAGACTCGTTGAGATAGTTACAAAGATATTATAAAAGTCTGAAAGTAAATTATGACTCAATTATCCTGTTCAGTAATGTCTCTGGTAAAAAAAAAGTACATACATTTATTTAGCATATTTAAACGCTTACGGTATCGCGATAATATTTAAAGAGAGCTTTCGACGTCTGAAATGAATTTTTATGAGTATATACCAAGAACGGCATTCGAAACGACCCAAAACGTTTTAAACATATTATTATTATTATAAGCATTATTTTTATTATTCTCATACCGTCACTGGAAATTACAATTTATTTATGCACTTATCACATTTGTTTAATTAATATTGTGTGTGCACCACGTGAAAATCGCGAAATATATGTACCTATTTAATGAAACACGATGTCGTCCTGTTATTTAATACGTACCCAGTTTTTCATTAAGTTCTTAATTGGTTTTCCGCGAAGGCTTATGGTTTATGTTGTGAGAACCGGTGGGTTTTCTCATGATAATTTGTATTATTTCCGCAAAAGTTTAAAATTATTTAATATTTTTTTCATCATTTCCAATTATACGACGATCGACGTCAATTTAAAATAAAACCTTTTGTCTTTTATTATAGCACAATAATAATGTTGTGTTTAAGCGTGTACATTATAATTTTAAATTAAAAATCATAAGCGGTAAACATTTAAATATTTATAAAGGTTTTTTCACTTTTTATTTATGTTTTTGTTTGGTTAATTAACAGAAATTATGTTTTAAAAATATATGCATTAATTTTGAATCCGACTTTGTTAAAAATAATATAGTAAACATTGCTCTGTTACTCAAAACTGTGCAAGTTAACTATTTTTTTAAAACTCGTTGTATTACGTAATAGAAATGTTTAAGTAATATTTAATGTTAAAAGTTACTTTTTGTTTTAGTTATGATAAAATGTTAAAAATTAAATACATTAGTTTTGATAAACGAATATATATATATATAATATTATCAATTAAAAAATAGAAATTTTCAAACTTATCATACATGTATTCACACTTTTAGACAAATTTACAACTATTTAATTATAAAATTACTGTTGCAAGTTAAATATAATTATTTTATTTTCTATAAAAGTAAATTATTTAATTTAATTTTATAATAAAATAATTCAATGAAAAAAATTGGTATTTTTAAAATAATTTTTCTTTAAACTCTCATAAGTATAAAATGTTAATACTTAAAAAAAGTAACCCGTTATACAATTTATTAACTTAATTAAAATTAGCCTAACTTTAATTATTTAACTTAATAATGCCTCTCTTTGAATTTTATTATGTTAATTTTAAAATACCAACTATATTTAATATTTATTTTACTATCGATTAGTAAAAAAATTCAAATTTAATATAAATATAATAATGCAAACCTAGGCTAAACTAAATCATTTTTGGAAAATAGGTAGCACGGCGTTACGTATAGGCAATATAATGCCATGAGTGTGTACGTTAAATCAAAACTATTTTTTAATGTTTAACCTATTATGGGACATTTTCTTTGAGTCTTCCATATTATGTATAAAAAATCCATTCAAATACATAATATTATTTTAATTTCTTCAATTATGTTTGTAACGACTTCAACTTTGACCTCGAACACACAGTTTTTCATACAGATGTATAATCCCATTAACCATCAACGAGGATTTATAGTTTATACCAAACCAATCTCGCTAATCGATTTGTAAACAAATTAGTATAATGGTCAATATTATCGTCAATAAATAAATATAGTATTATATTAATTATATTAGAGAAAATAGAAAAAGTAAACGGCCAATTAATACCATTTAAACGGTAATTTAATATTATATTTTATATTGCCGCAATGCCGCGAGTATAAAAAACCGATTTCAAAAATAATATTTTGGCCTAACAACGTTATTATTGTTTATTCGTTTCTAACGATAATATCTGCTGGCTTAAAAATAACCACAACATTTTTGTCAAATCTATTTATTAAAACGACAGAAATTTTTATTGCGCTCGCAGATCGCTTCTTGATGTGAATAACAGTGCATTATACGTATCCAATAAGTGTGTGGTTCTTAACGTTTTTAGATTTTTATCGCCAAGCTACCAAGGCCATAGGGGTTTCAGTGTTCAATCACCCATTGAAATTATTCTTAAAAATAAAATATATCAAAATTATAAATTACATCAAACACTTAATAACACCTATTATAATGTTTAGACTTTTATGTTTTTCTTCTTTTAATAAATGAATAAATAAATAATAAAAACCTCTTGTAAATTTTTTTGCTGGTTACAGCCTTGTGTAATGTGTGTCACTCTTATACGCGAGTATTATATACTAGGTCATTCTTTCATAAAAAAAATACAGTTATTTTAATGCATTTTGTGCATTTATTGTTACTACTACAGTGAGACTATGTCACTACGGTGTGAAATGTCATCCCGGTTGAGAATTACTGTAATAATTCAGCGAAAACATATTAAAACAGGAAGCTTTTGTTTGTATTCGAAATTTGATTCGGGGTTTCAAAAGAGTTTTCTAGATAAATGTTGCAAAGAAAATCAAAAGGAACATATTCGACGTCTCTGAAATATATTGGTGCAGAGAAAAAAGCACAGACGACAAACAAAATAATATCCATACAATTGATTGACTTTTCTTTTTTTTGACCGCACCAACAGCAGAGACGTGGTGTTGACTTTGGCATCAGACACGGACACCACGAATTGTACTGAGGTACAAACCTAAGATTACTTCAAGACGAGGTCAGGTATATCATTGGTTAGCGGTAGCCTGGTATCAATTAACGTCGTTAATGCATAACCGCCCGTCGCAAACGTGACCGTTCTGACGTCCGCTAACAAATCGCCTGTGGTAATCTCACAATTTAAGATGAATGTCCATCAACCTATGTCAAATAATCATTTAAAATAATAGTTTAGTAAGGATACTAGCGCTGTTATAAACAAAAATGTAAACTACTGTAATGTTTTATTAATTCAAAAGTCTTTTAAAACCAAACTTGAAATATTATAATAATATAGGTAATAATAATCTAAAACTGATACAATTATTATATTAAATACATTTATACCTATATCGAGTTTATTACAAATGGTTCACAAAAACAAAAATAAATCATAATCACATTTAAAAATCGAGAAATTTTAGTAACACTGTAATATTAAGGTATGATATGTCATATAATATTCTTACTTTTATGCAAATAGCTCTATTTGTTTTTGAAAAACGAATTCAATGTACTCCTTTGAAAAATATTTCAAAAATACACAATTATCATATTATGTGTCTATATTGTTACTATAAAATTTGATACTCAGTATTATATTATTTTAATGCTTAATTAACTATATCAGATATCTTTAACTATTTAATGTCCGTTCTCCATCATGATATATTTTAATTCGTATATCGTTGCTGAAAAAAACGATTTTAAATTGAAAATGTTGTCAATGACATTGAAAAAAATACACTGTATTATTGAAAAACAAATATTATATTATATTATGCTTAAGAAGCTTAGTTCTATTTTTTTAGTGGTCTGTGAATTATTGTACGTCGAAAAACTTTTTATTGTTTTAAAAACACGATATAAACGTTATTAATGCTGACTTTTGTTCTTTGATGTTGGTATTGTGGCCTATACCACGCATGTTATAGACTTTGATATCGTTACGGTTACGTCATATATCTCCATAAAGGTCGTGGCACAGCACGCGTTTAACCACATAATCTATTTCTTATCTATTTATATTTATTTATTTTGTTGGAAAAGGACGTCAAATAGTTTACCATCGAGTTTCGCTAAATATAGCGCTCGGACAAACTATGATCGTTAAATATAATGTCCTATGTTTGAAAGTATATTCGGAACTTTGCGCGTATGAAAGTAGATACCATACAATATACCGCGTTCTTGTTAACCTCTAGTATTGTTCTTCTTGCGAAATTAAAATATATTTTAAAATTACTATGTTAAATAGTTTTCTTCAAGATTTTCCAAATTGTCGTAGGCGAGATTTGCTTAAGTTCCATCACTTAATTATTACACCTGTATAATGTGTTATGAATAAAAACAGAATAATTTAATAAAAAACCACCATACAATTTTTGAATCTGTATTTTGATCGAATTCTAGTAAAATGAAATTTCATAATAGTTATTAAGTTATACATGAGTGACATGAACTGAAATGGTCAAAAATTAAAAACTGATATTTATGTAATAGGGGTAATAGTGAAGAATAACCTCAATGTTCGGTTGTGTGTATTTTTGTTGTTCATAATATTGTGGATAAAATTATAATGTATAATTTTGTAATTGCCATAATTTTTAGTATTTATAAATCTAAAATAAATTATAGAAATCGATTTTAATTTATAGGTATACATTGTTATTATATAAGATATTATGTACTTTTTTTTAATTAAACAAAAAAAGTTTCTTTTATTGTTATCTGGTACAGGAGGAACAAAGTTGTATGTATTGCTATTCTCTTGTAACAAAGTAGACATAAATCTTATATCATCTGATTGCATCATTAAGAGGTAATCTAGGTGAGGTACTTATAATTTTAATAAAACAAAATGATATAATTAAATATTTTACTCTATTAAGACGTACTTAATTTAAATTATTTCATTATAAACTCTGAATACAAGAAATTTGTTATTTTAAAACTTAGAAAATTAACTTATTTTTATTATAACATTATTTTGTATTTAAATTTAAAATTATTTATTTAATTTATTATTATTTATCTTAAATAAGAAAAGAATAATTCAGTAATGAGTCAGTGAATTTCCAAAATGCTTTTGACAGAACATAGTAACTATTTGAATATTATATATTTTTGTATAATTTTGATTGATTGATTTAATAATAAATTTGTGTTTACTTTATTATTAAGAGTTACAAGTAACAATATTATGGACAAACTTTATGTATATTTCTATATCATTTTATAGTATGTTTGTCGTTTGTATTATTGCTGTTTATGTTAAAAATTCTTTTACTTATTGTACGTCGTATATAATATTTAGATATTTTAATTTTTATCGTGTAAGATTTAACTGAAATTCCCATGTGCTATTATCACATTCTAGTAATAACTAATAACATATATATGTAAAGGTACTTATTAATTGTTGTAAGTTGTACTAATAACTATTATACGTATACAATATGCCCTCATAATCTGACTATATTATTAGTTTTAGTAACAATAAAATATAAATCTATTAAATATTATTTAAGGTATTTTTGTTTATCAATTTTTGTGTTTTTTCGAATGCCCCATCTTTTTATATTAAGTATAGTTTAATAGACGAAAAAGAGATGAAAGATGGATGATTCAAATTTTGAAAAAATAATGCTGAAAAGCAATAAAAAAAATTGTTCTGATAATTAGATAATATAACTTAATTAATATATACTATTTCTTTATATTTAGTTTTTGTACTTATATTATCAAAAAACATTAAATAATATTTGGCATCATATTTCAATTTTTTGTAACCTATTATCCCTTTCAGTCCTAAATTTTTACTTTTAGAAAAACCCATTTTTTCTTTACATTTTATTTTTATACGTTATAAAATTAAGCTATTCTAAAAATGTCATAATTATTGGATATTTCCTTACCATTTTTTGCAATGTACATCAAGACACCATTGTGAAAATAACAAGTATTTTTCATATTAAGTACTTATAACTTTATTCAATTAAGTAAACTTAGTAGGTATTTTTGATTTTTTTTTAAACATAAGTTAATATATTTAATATTAACAAACGAATACTTTAAGATTTTGAAAGTATTTATAAAATCCTTTTTTTAATGTATCTATTTTAAAAGCATTTAATATAAAATTTACTTCAATTAAAATATTAGTTTTAAAATACTTTTTCAAAAGTATTTTTTACAAGACTCTATAAGGGATTGTGAAATTCAATAAATTACTGAATAATTTATTGTATAATATATTTATTAATTAATAATAATACTAATTAACTGATTGAATTATAATAATTTTTTTCTCGCTAAAAAAAATTTTCGATTTTGTCGAGCTCGAAAAGTATTCACTACTAATAATAATAATATTATGTATACGACCCGTCAGATGTTGTGAGTGAAGTTTTTCTTTTGACCGTTTTGTCACTTACAATTTTACAGACTGTCGGTGACGCGTCCAGTAAAACTTTTTTAATATAAAAATTATATCAATGCATTTCAAACTTTAATATTTTATGTTTTCAGTTTTTACAATGATGGGGTATAAAGAAATCTCTAAATTACTGTCATTCATATAGTTTCTAACAAAGGCGTTGCAATGCTTCATAGTGTTCATATTTGTTGACATTTCTCAATTTCTGAGTAAAAATTTGTGTGATTGACTGTGAGGATCATAAATTTGTCCATTGTAATAAATAACCGAATTTTGGAATGACATGAGAAAATATTACGAAAAAAAATATTTGTTATAAACAAAAGTATATTATCATAAACAATATTTAAAATTAAAATAACTACCAATCTGTAAATTTCCGTTTACTTAATTTTAGCTATTTTTTTACAGTTTACTATTTACCAAATTTATAAATCTAATTTGCACGCTTAACTAACATTTGATTTTTACATAAATATAAATATATTTAAATTTAATATTTATATATTACTTTTGGCTACAGTGAATATATTATAATTTGTAAAAAAACTTAAATAATCAAAAGTATGAACTTTTAATGTGTCTATATTTTCATTTATCTATTCGTAATTAATTTTGCATTTTGACCCGGAACCCACTTGAAACATGAATCATCTAGTCAGAGAATTAGTGTTTAAGGGAATTTTTTTTGTATAGTATACTTTTTTATATTTAAAAAATAATATGAAATTTAGTATGAAATACAAATAAAGTGTTTTAAACGTTTATATTAAAAAAATGTAATATTTTATAGCACATGAATAATATTATTTATGTTTAATATTTGTTATAGAATATATTGTTTTAAAAATCGTACATACAACATATTAAATACCTACCTATTTTTTTTCTTCTAACATAAAAGTTTATAGGTGCATGATACCAGTGTCGGATACAGTCCAGAGGGGGAGCAAATGATATTTTTCTTCATATTATAGGAACTGTATAGTACATTTAGAATGTCCAATGTCCATATGTATTATCAAAATCAATTTTTCTTATGAAACAGGTGAGGGAGGACGCCTCCCTTTGATCCATCTTCATATAAGTTATCCGAGGGAAACAGTGTTCATTGGTAATACATTTTCGGTATTTGAATTATTCGTTTCGGTTCAACTACGCTTTATTAAAACGTATAAGAGTATATATTATAGTACCTATATAATGTTTTTATGTTTATTAAGCTTCAATTCTAGTTGTTTATTTCATTATTACTCTTCTGATAATTGGAGATGGTATTTCGATAGTTGTATTATGTATTTGTTAACGTAATTGCTTGTGTAATGTGTTTTTTTAAAATATTTTTTTAAAAAAAATTAATTCACCGTTTCAAAGACTGTAAATCCGCGTGTCGAATAAAATAATTTATGAGGACTAAGGAGTAATTTGAAATATTTTTAATAATAGATAAGATGTTTTTTTATTGTAAATACGTAATATTATTGAAAAGGCGGTAAAGAGTACAGTTTTCGATTTTCGACACGAAATCGACTGGATTAGGCGATTTTTGACAACAAAATATAGTCATATAAATATAACATTTCCAACAATATTGATTGTAATAATAAATGTAATAAATAATTGTTTTTGATTTATACCGGTGGCCACCGCGGTAAGACGAATTTATGACGTCTCACACCGATAGTGTATGTTTATATTTTTTAGAATTTAGTCCGTACAATTGTTGCGCTGCACGTTTTTACTCAATTTATCAGCAGATCCTCTCTTCCATGACTTGTACCGTAATCTTGATGCATTGTGCCCGGTCGACGGTGAATATTAAACACAGGACGTCACAAAATAAAAACATAAATAATAATCTTATACAGATTCCCGTACCACTGTTCCAAACAAATCACAATCATGTTATTTTTTTATTTTGTACGATCATTTTTTTTTTTTTTTTTATTCTAAATTATAATTATTGTTATCGCGTAATTTTTTAATTTAATAATTTTCACTCGTTTGTCTATTTAATTTCAGACAACACTTGTATTTTTAAAAATAAATCAGGTGAAATTATTGCGGTATTCGTTAATAAAACATTAAAACTGATTATAATTTAACGAATTATAATATAATAGTACAAAATAATATGATAAAAGTGTTTAAGAAAAATAAATAATGATTATATCGAGCAATAAAAATTATTTATAACACTGTGAAATAATTAAATACTTATTATTTTATCAATGACAGGTATAATAATATTGTTAGTTAAAAAAAAAAAATCAATATTTTAAAAAATATACCTATTTTAAATATATACGAAATTATAAATTTTATTATAAATAACATGTTAAATTTAATAACTTGATCGGAATTTGTTTAGGAATAATTTGTTCAAACATAAAAAATATTGCTGTTATATAATTTTAAAAGTTCAATTGTCTACGTCATTGTAAATACATTTCTAACTACCTGAACGTTGATGATATATCATTTATACGTATTTTAATAGTGTTATGTTTTTTTTTTTTAAATTGTTCCTGCAATTATTTTATATTTATTTTATTTTGTTGTTATAAATAATAATTTAAGTATAGTATTTAAGTAAAATATATCTCATTTATTATTATTAATATTAATCTGTGATTGTATTAAATTATAATATGAATACAATAAACATTTGTATTAGTCAGTAAAATTATTGTACCGAGTATACAATTTTTTTTTTTGTGTTTATAATTTTTATAAATAACATTATTAAGATTAATACGTATCGATCGAAACCACTTTCAGTAATAATTTTAAGGGTTTTTATTTACATTTCTTATCGATTCGTTTATTCGAAGTATTTATTTATTTGAATTTTATTCTAGAAAAATTTACATAGGTAGATTTATTATAATTTAAGTCGTAAAATACGAGACTACTATATTGATTTTATGGTAGAATAAACGTTTACGAACTTCTCAGTTATGTACGGATTTTATAATACGAAGAAGTCTGCTGTGTTCGAAATTTTATAAAATTATACTTTTAGGTAGACGAAGTTAACAAAAAAACATTTCATGAACCATATGGTACACATATTTATTCGAATAAATACAACAACTTCAGCTAAACTTTACAACAGTACGATTTGTATAAAATACAATATGTAGGTATGTGAGATATTGAAAAAAAAAATATGCGTATTTTCAAAATTGACTTCTATCTACATTAATTTTGCTTAAAGTATTATATAAAACGTTTCATTTTGATAGAAAATATTTTTTGTATACAAAATTAATATATATATTTATTAAAATATAAAAATATATATTTTTTTTATGATCGTAAATATGTATATGAGTACACATCTATAGATTTTGTACATTTCCTGACGTTCGATAATTCATAAAAAATAAAAATAGTACTATTCTTGTGAGTTTTTAATTTTTAAATTTTTTTTTTATAAATCTAGGCCAATATAGTCAATAAAATATTACTTTGAAAAAAATTGCATTCAACTTTTAAGTAAACTCAATTTACTATAAAATGTTTTAATAATAAAATTATCTATACATTGAGGTTATTATGACAATGGACTTAACTAAAAATCGCCTATAAAACAAAATTGACCTGATTTAGTTTGAGTATATAAAAAACTATACTTATAATGACCATAATAGTATTAGTTGTAATACTCATTTTTAAAATATCAAGACTAAAAAACTAAATTTAAATGTAATTTTTGCCATTTAAAAAACATCATTGTGTATCAATAATTATATTTGCGGTTTCATCCTTTTTGGAATAGTCTGTAGTGTGAAATTGTATTATATTTTATGTTTTTTTCACTTTTCTCACTAATTTTGCATTTTTTTTTTTTTTTGCTAAATTTTTGATGAGAAATGATTAACGGAAATACAAACAAACAGAAATAAAAACATTAAAAACCCGAAGTAACCCAACTTTGGATTGACTTGACAGTCTGGTTATTTGTAACTTATTACTAATTGACTAGTAGGGTAATTTATGATGTTCTATTTAATTACACAGATAATAACTCAATGTGGACTGTTTATTAATGATTGGTGTCAATTTATTTTGAAAAGCTCCGTTTGTAGACGGTCTAAGTGGTTAGGATATTTAGTTAAATAGAAAATTTTTTTTAATACGCAATACAATAAAAAGTTATTATGACTAACTTACTGTATAGCATTTTTTAGACAGCACAAAAACAAATATTTTCTGTTGAGTTAAAAAAAAAATTATACTTGTAAACAAATCTACTAACTAACAAAAATTGGGTAACAACGAGGTGGGGAAAGAATTGTAAAAAAACCTTTGAGAACTGTCATTAAATAATTATATACTATGTGAAAGTTTAAACGGAACGATAAAACAAGAAGTATCTAAATCTAATGATGACACATCATAATAACTATCGTTTAGAAAAGTTGTTTTTTTTTTATAATCGTGTAATATTCTATATTTTGCATACCCATCATATTAAGTAGTAAATTTCTAAACTATAATTATAATGCATTACCCATAATTTTCATACGTTTATCTGATATTATTGGTTAATTTATTAGTTTGTTCAGATGTTTTCGTGGTCGATTTACGCAGTTCGTTCAAACATGCTTTATACTTTTTATAACATAAATAATGTACTTGAAAGTCATTTGACTGCATGCCGTTAATTTGTATTTAATGCGTAATTAAATCATGTCACAGATACTGTTGTCGATAATAATTATCGTAATTTTGTATTTTAAACTCACGTACTCGGTGGACACGGTGTTTGTACCGGTTTCTTTGGATCAACTGTATAACAATGAATGGTCGAATCAACATTACATGAAATCGACGTGCGGAAATTTCGAAGCCTACCGCGGAAATATGAAAAATGTAAACAAAAATTAATATTTCTAATAATCTATATTTTATGAATAATAATTATTTATGTGGGAAATTCGTTTAGTTTATTATAAAATAATATATTGTTTTATCGCATAACCGTTTTACATTTCTGTTTGAAGATTGCCGGAAGGTGGTTCACGGTTTACACGTCGAAAACTCCGCAAGAAACAGATTATTGTAGTCAATTTACAAGTAAATATATTATTATGATAATATGCAATAAATATTTAAAAAACATATTAATTTAAAATATGCTCACTACAGTGCGTCACACGAAATTAGAGACTCTAACGTGGCGCGACCAATGGCCAAAAATTTTAATTTCAGTGTCGTCTAAATTTGCCAAAATATGCCAAAGATATTTAAAATATTAATTTTTTCGTTTTTATCAAAAATTCTAGTGGTTTAAAAAATCATACAGGACATAGTCACAGTCATATTTTGAGTGCCAAACGTTGTATCCCACTGTTGAGTAAGCATACTGATTTTTTATTTTCCCACTGATCGAGACACAGTAGAGTTTTTACATCGAAAAACGCACTACCTATAGAAATATTATTACGTTGCAATGTAAAATTAACATAATATTTGTCCGACAATAATTATCAATTATAGAATGATACATTTTAGATATTATTTTGACGTTTAATTACAGAACCATTCGCTATTAAAAAAAAAAAAAAAAAAATCAATAATAGTTTAAAACTTTTATAGCTTTTATACTAATAACGAAGTAATTATTAACATAATATTATTATTATCTATAAAATATAAATTAAAAAAAAAAATCAAAAATTTTATACAATTAATATTTTGGTTTTAATTCATGCATTGACGTTATAAAGATGATACCATGTTATATTAATTTTTTAATGAATTACAATAAAAAATGTTATATTACGATGCTATGTTTTGTACGTAAATGCTAGAATGACATAAATAATATTAATGAACAATTATTTTAGATGTCGAACAGCCATGCGGATGTCTCGGAATCGATTTTGCAATAGCTTTAGGACACGGGCTTATTTCATTTGTCATGTTCTCTAGAAACGCAGAGTAGGTCATTAAAATTATACACTGGAAAATGTATTAAACTTTATTGATCAAAACAATTAATCCGTGATTTTAGTAATAAGGCGATGACGTACGAAATGGGCACTGCTTCGTTAGTCGGAAATTCTGAGTTAAATATGAAACAAATAGTACTGTGGAGTAAATATATTTTATTATCATTTTGTTCATATTGTTATCATTAAAAAATAACAACAATATGTACATTCGTTTAGATGTTATGATGCGATACGATTCAAAAGTTATCGGAAATGGAGGTTGGTATGTACTTATACGTATCGGTTGCATAAATTAATTTTTTGATCAACGTCGTATTGTTATTGCTTTTAGGATATATAATTCCGAACGGTGTTGTTGTTGATACGGATAACTTCAGAACGTACATGATCTTATTGTTTTGCAAAGAAGGTAATTAAAAACGTATATTAATAAAATTATTTATATCAATACATATCAATCGCATGCTAATTTACAGGTGGAATGGAACCTACCATTATGGTTCTCGTTAAAACATTACCAATGTCTAGTCATATACAAGCTGTAGTTTTGAAATATCTCAATGAAAATGATCTAAACAAAAATTTATTAAAAGTTGATCACAGAATGTGTAAATATAGTAGCAGCATATTATAATTTTAACATTGTGTTTTAGAATATCATAATAAAATTATATTTTGACATTTAAAATTAAGAGTTAGTGTAATAATTATGATTGGGTTTTAATGGATGTTGTAAAATTCAATTAAATTAATCGAAATTATTGTAAAACGGTATTCATTCACTCTTCATTTATTGTTATTGACACGAAAAATCTGTAATATTAGGTAAAATATATTTTATTTTAATATTTTACAATAGAAATATTTTAGAATTTTTACACATTGGAATTATGTTTTATTTATTTATTTAACATTAAGTATCCTATTTTTGAGATACTTTATGAATTAATTAAATTTAATATAATATATGTAAATTAAAAATAAATATATATTTATTTATAAAATTAAGGAATTGCTAATTTAAAAATAGCTCATACAATAAACACTATGTTGTACTAATATTATGATATTTTCAATAGAGTTAATACTATACATTTTACATTAGAATCTATTTTACTACAATTTAAGTGATTTTTTTAAAATTATTCTTGTATTTATATTTATCTATATAGATCCTAAGATTTAATAATCTTTTAAAAAAGAAATGTAATAAGTTTTCAAATATAATATGTACCTTAATTGAAATATACTTTAAAGTATAAAAAATTAAATATAAACTAAATATGTCAATGCTTATTAAAATATATTATTATGTGCATGTAGTCTTTATTTAATTTTGTTCAATTATCCAATTATTATGTAATTATGTAATAATCAGACATTTTAATATTCTTTATAAATTAATTCAGATTTAATCAGATCGACTGACAGAGAGGTACTTTATATTTAATATTCATATATTTTGTTTTTAAAATACAACAAAGAAAATGAAAAGTTTAATAACTAGAAAATTAAAATTAAGGTAGTTCTAGTAAAGTATGTACTTGGATAATGTTTATAACCATTATTTAATATAAATAAACTACGGCAGTGACAAAAAACGACATAAAGTTCCAATGTAACATATAATATATCTCACTCAAAATTATTTATTTAAAATAAAATGAAAATATATTTTGAAAAAAAAAACAATCAAACGGACAAGTCAAATTTGTTATATATGAGTAAAATATATAAACTAGAATGATAGGTATGATTTATTGTGGTTTTCCATAAAATTAGTTAGTTAAATTATTAATTTTTCCACGCTTTATTTATATTTTTTTAAATGCTACTTATATTACAAAACATGACAGTTTTAGACTGGATTCCACCAAAACATTAATGGTGAAATATTTATAGTTAGTTTCTTCTTCATATTCAAATGTTATGAAAACCGTACAAAATAATAACAACGAAAAACACTTGATAGTACATAATGTGTATAATTATTTTTTATTACGCCTAAACAACCGAAATGGTATTTATTTCAAACATAATTTTTATATCTCATT
Source organism: Eriosoma lanigerum (assembly GCA_013282895.1). NCBI lineage: Eukaryota > Metazoa > Arthropoda > Insecta > Hemiptera > Aphididae > Eriosoma > Eriosoma lanigerum. Next base: position 22,990,605 of record CM023358.1, on the reverse strand, counting down.
GTTAACGACTAAATGTAACCGGAATGGTTTGTTTATACTAAAAATAATTTTAGTCTGATTTATTAAAAATAGTTCTCATTTCCAAAGTAATGACTGGAATATAAATTGATTATTCAAGTAAGTAAAAGTTTAACGATAGGTTCATAATATGAAAATATAATATTATACTTTCTTGTTAGCAATTTAAATTCATTTTACAATATAATTTGTAGAGAAATCTCAGTACCATGTTACCGTCCATATATTTTATCTCTTAAAAATTAAATTAAAAAAATAATATATTGGAATTTGTTATAATAATAAATAATATTAATTATAATAACCGTTCGTTTTTTTAACACCTTTTTAACGTCTTTTTAAATTGAAAGTTGCAGAAATATTATTTGTTTATATTTTATTTTAATTTAATTATATAGTATTGTAAAATAATTCAAAACATTATTCTTAAAAGTATTATTACTACTTATAATATAATTATTAATCAATAATGAGGTTTTATCAAATGTTGTGTGTAAATCATTTATTTTTATATTTTGTACCTTTAAATGCGGGTTATCGATTAAGAATTCAGAATAATTATTGAGTAAGTTTTACAAAAAACAATTATACCACTAATTAACGTTTAATTTCAAAATTAATAATGAGCTGCAACACGAAAATTGTTTGAAAGTAATTTAAGTTTAAACAACTTTAACTGTTAAACTTGTTTTAAAATCTTGTTAATAACGAATATACGAAATTTAATGTCATTATAAAAATCTTTATTCTGTAAATAATTAAACAAATTTAACACATTTTGCTTGAAACAAATTCAAATATTCGATATGAATTTATTAATTCTACTTTTATTGTTATCGGTTCGAATTTAAATTTCCGTTCAGGTAAAATAATGATCACTTTAATCAAAATGTTTAAGATTAAAAAAATAACATAGATTTAAATTTAATATAATGTATATGGAAATATGGTAGGGTGGTTTTAGGTTTATAATTGTAATAAATATTTATTTATAATTAATTTATAAATTACAATAAATATATACAATTTTAAAATTAAAATTTTATTTTATTATTGTTATATAGTTTCATGTTATTTAGTTTTACAAATGTATGTCTTTTTATGTCTCATATTATTTTTTTGAGCAGGAATAATGGATTGATTACCAAAAGTAGGACAAGTATTCGGTAGAGAATTTCATCTAGTTGGTACTTTACTTACCTCATTTTTCAAATTTGGGAGAAGAAAAACTACTCACTAACTATAAAATTTACGAAAACTGTAATTTTGGTGACCTATATTTAATGATAACTATTGCAATTTAAAACGTAGGGACTTTATAAAATAAATAATAAATAATTATTTTGAGTACTGACAAAGGTATTCAAGATAAGAGAAAACATTTTGGAATATTGATTATATGACTAAATAATATAGAAAATTGAAGTTATTTACAAAAATTGTTTTTCAATATAATTTGGTCTTTTGGATTTTGGAGTTTGAAAATTTAATAAGATCATAGTAAAATACTTAATCCAGTTAAATATATATAAAAAAAAATATTTCACTAATTGATAATCTTAATTTTTTTAATTAAACTTTTGAAATTAAACTTAGAATTTTGAGAGAAATCAAAGAATATAATATTTTTACATATATTTTTCTACGTTTTAAAGTATACATATTTTGATGTTAAATACACAAAGCTGAAAATTAATATATATTTTATATTTGTATAATATAATCTTGAATATATAAGTAAATAGTGTTTAAATTTTTTTAGGTATTTATTTTTAAAAAGTCCATAAAATTTAAGAATTGATTATTGATGATTATTTAATAAATAAAGAACATTTATAAAAGCAAATATTTGGTATTCGTATAAATTTTATATCTGATCGAGTTTCCCTAATAATCGTTTTCAATCGCTAGTTTTCTGAATATATTTTTAGTTTTAATTGTTGACAATATACGCAAAATATTTCAGCTTTTCTATGGTCTTGATGACAGCCTTGAAGATTATTGATGTAGACTCCATAGTAGTTGTTTATGGAATGTATTAATAGTCATAAACTGAGCACTCGTGGATGATGTTATAATATTATTGTAAATCCATAAAATAATTAATTTGTATTTAAAAATAAAAATTGAATTTTTTGGCTTTGCTTTTGTTTACGTAAATGGCATTAAGGAATTAGTGTGCACAACCACTTTGTACAACTCATGCGTTTATCTATACGTGTTATGATTTTTACTTTTATTTTAAATTATTTTCCTAATTAATTGGTAATATTTATAAAAGAGACATTTGGTATCTTTGGTTATGAATTCTTTAATTAATGAAAGACGGACTGTATTTTGATGGTCATTGTAGGTACGTATGGAGAGACCCTTTTAGGATTTTGCGAAGGTCAATGACCAGTTTGAATGGGAGAGAAGTATGTGCATGATGTGTGATGGTTGTTAGCGCAATATAATATATTTCAAAGTGTCGACTAGTAAATTCAGAGACTATAAAATATATTATTTTTTTTGTACTTGAACATTGAACTGTGAATTATCGTTGGTTTCGTCTAGTAAAATATAACAAATAATATAATGTTGATAACTGTCAATGTAACATGAGTAAAATTTATAATTTTGTTTAACTTAAAATTTATATATTAATAAATTGTTTTAAATTTTATTTTAATACAACACTTGATTTATAAATTGATAAAGAAAAATATTAAAAAATATAACCCTATTTTATTATTATTATTATTTTATTTACTAAATATTTCGTATAGCACACAATTTTAATCATTAAAAGTAAATTTTCTAATGCCGTATTTTTTTTTTTTTTATATTGTAAAAATAATGACAGTTTAATTCGTTACTCCAAAACATTTAAACATACCAAATAAAATTTATTAAAATTCCAACTTCTTGTTTTTCTTATTTTGTAATAGCTGCTAATATATAATATAATATTATGACGTATTTCTCAAAAACAATTTTGTGTACAATGATTATTTCATTATTATTAAAATCGTAACCATAACCGCACAAGCATTTGAAAAACCTGTATGTATAAAATATATTAAAATAAAATAAAAATATAAGCTGTATAAGAATGTTTATCAGAAAATTGATGAAAACGTTTTTTGAATAAAATAAATGTTTAAAACAAAATTATTTGAATCCATTTACGATGGCTGTTAATTTAAAGTTATATTGTAGACTTACGATAAACTAATTCATCTACAGATTGCCAATGGCATATTAAAAAAGTAGTTAGAATAAGTGGCTTAACATGTAACAGGTTAAATTTTTTTTTTAAAATTAATTATTGGTTAATAATAATTTGTTATTAAAATGTAAATTAGATAATTATAAACTTATAATATGTTGCAATTTTTTTTAAAAAAAACTATCATATGTGTAATGATAATGAATATAATAATGAAAATGGATATTAAGTAGTAATATATTTCAGTAAAAACAAATAAATATAAAATAATAAAAAACCCATTATGCTTTTTTATTCGAATAAAATTAATACAAAAGTTTAAAACTACTTTATAATATGGCAAAATAATAGTTCTGCTATCATTTTTGATTACCTATATTATTATTATTTTTTTTAACAAACTCAAGTTATACAGACAAAGACCAAAGGCAAATAATAATTACAAGTATATTCGCATTATATTATACATTATAATATAATATCCACGTTTATTGCTTTTTGAAAAACGTTACATTAAGAGTACAAAATGTAATAACGCTAAATTAAAAACAACACGTTTCGTCTTCAAACTGACAATTTATTTTTTATAAACTCTTCCACGTTTCTTCACTGTTTCGAACGTAGAACAAATTTTCGTAGAACATTTATAGGTAGTGTTTTGACAAACAACTTTTCTTCAGATTATGAATAGATCGAGCCCTACTCCGGTGAGGAATCGAATCGACGATTCTTATCAATGTTTAACGATGATTCTCTCATCGATCACGGTGTATAATTACAGAATATTAATCACGTTTAAGAAGTAGACCCGCTTTAATTTTAGAATACTTAAGCCTATCTAATATCAATTACAAATTTTACAAAAATTTTGCAAATTATTTGTTAGGATTTGCAAGTTCATAATTACAATTTTTTAGTCAATATTTCTTCACCTTTTGAGTGGTGGGCCAAATCAATGCTTAGCTCCATGCTAGCTTATCCAACTTGTTAGAAAGTCGAAAGACGTATCAAAATATTCGTCTCAATTTTCTATAAATTGTTAGTACATTCCCGAAATTCGCTAGTAACCCATAACTTCGGAATGAGCTTCCAAAGTTACTATTTTTTTAATATAATTGCTCTTAAAAAATAACTATACTAACTATGAGAATAATTATTTAATACTCATATATAGTAGTTATTTTTATATTGAAGAATATAAATTATTTAATATACTTTATAAATAAAACAAAAGTTCTTTGTTTAGTTTTATAACTAAATATATAGCCATATAGATACCTACTATATATAGTAAATTGTATACCAAAATTATAGCTTCACAAATCACGACACCATAAAATATTTTACTCTGTGACAATATTTAAGTAAATATACGTACCAATTATAATTTTAAATTTTAAAATAATATCTAAGTATTATTTTATCATAATTATTAGCTACCGAGTATAAATTTTATGAAAATTTTAACTTGATAGGTTAACGTAATAATAAAGATTAATCCGATACGAGAAGACAGTCATCGAAATACAATTATGTATGATAGTATTTGTTTCTTCACGTCATATGATCGAACCAACGGGAAAAACAATTACGCGACCGAGTGCTTTTATTTTTTAATTGAATCAGAGAATTTTTCAGATACGATTGTCCGCGCGTTAAAACATAAAAAAAACGACTATGATACTATCTATATAATTTTTGTCGGTGAGAATTACTTGAATATACTTCTTCTCGTTCGTTTCGGTTACATTTCTCCATTTCGTTTTTTCATACTTACCGTCTCCATCTCGATATTATACCCTTTCGTTCGGTTCTCTCGGTCCCGACCGTCTTCGTTGTCGTCGGCGCAGCTATTTTTTTTATTTTTATTTTTTTTCGAAAGTGAATGTCGCGCGCCAATAACGGTAAAGTTTTCGTATTAAAAACGCCGTGACGAGTGAGGGAAGGTGGAGGAGAAACACGCGTAAAAACGTCGTCGTTCCGCCTCACAAACACGTCTCGTTCGTTGCGAAACTAAAACCGATAATTTACGACTCTAGTTGTACGCGGCAATTTTTAAAATGAACTCCCTGTGCCACTCTGCCCCGCCGACGACAATCGTCAAAATTACACTTTTCTCCGAACCAAAAATACTCCGCGCGGTATTGTGTATTATATATATATTTATCATTATTATCATTGTTATTGTTATTTCCCGTTTGTCCCATAGCAGCCAAGCGCCGAAGGTAGTTGACGTTTGTTTCAAAACAGTACCTGTACGTCGATTTTAGAAAACAAAACTATCGCAATTTATTAAACTCGCGCAATGCGAACAGCGCGTTTGTTCTTGACAATATTCGAAACGTTTTTGTAAACACAGATAATATAATACGTAGTGCGATATATGATGTAATGACTTTTTGTGGTCAATATTTTTATGCGACCGGCATATTATTCTAAACTCCTTGGACTTATATACACAAAACCGAACAGTATTAAATTAATTTTTTTAATAGAATTTTTTTTTTTTTTTATACAATTTGGTTAAATTTATTATTATTAACTGCTTATATAGCGGAGTGTAGTTATTATTTTAATTTATTTTTATTAAGATACGGGACGAGTTTAGAATTCATTACAGAAGTACATTATGATATAAATTTAGATATGAAATGAGATAAAAAAATTTAAGAGTAGAAACAAGGCTAATAATTAAAAGAAAGAAAAAAATGGTTCATCATTGTCATGTCACATTAGACCTATTTGCATCTTTGGAGTTTGAACCATACTTAGAGGAAGAAAAATTAAGTATAAAGAGAGTTATTATAAAGAGATAAAAACGCGAAATCGACTTATTAATTATTTTTGAAAAAATGCTATAATAATTTTACCGTCATAAAAATAGATTTTTTGTTTAAATAAAGCATGGAAACATATCAGTGATATTTACAAAATTTTATAAAAAATACCAATAGATGTTATATCTTGAAATCAGCCACTCGTAAAAATTTCTGTGACAAATTTTTATTTTTTATTCTACCCACATTAAAATTATACAATAACGTGAGGGTTTATGTAAGCTCTTAAATCTTTATATTATTATATAAATTATTCATTAATATTTTTTTGTAAAATATGTTTAAGAAATAAACATTATTTTTGTTATCAAAGGTTAGATATTTTTTTATTAAAAAATAAAATAATTAAATTTTTTTTTGTATTAAACAATTCTTAACTAAATCTAAATTCGTGTATAATACATTTCTTGCAAGTACACACTTCTTAAATCCATAATACATACTTACTATTTCGGAATACATAAATTATGTCAGGGTTTAATAAAACTGGGACTGCCTAAAATAATTTTGTTAGTTGAATAATGCTCATTGGAACATAGTAGTATAAAAGTCATAGAATTATCGACCAATTTTCCTAAGAAATACGTTAGATTTGAAATGAATAAATCTCTGAATAATCATTTAATGGTACTCGTATTAAATAAATAGGTATTTATAATATTTTTGAAGTAAGTATTCTTAAATACTTTATTATAATTTATTAACTATTATTATAATATATTGAAATACCTTATAGAAATATTATTTCAAGTATTCAAATGTTAAAAATATTTAATCTAAATAGTTTAAGTATCATCAAACATATTTTTGTTGATTGCCAGTCGTAAATTACAATAATTTGTAGCAAAATAAAAAACTTCTTTCTCTGTAGGTATTAAAATAATTATACAAAGCAGTAAACTAATTAGTTTATAACAAAAAAAAAAAAAATAATAATAATATATTAAACATAGTATGTGTGATGGTATTACCAACAAATGATATTATTATTATAGTTTACAAAACTCAATTAATTTAAACTGTAATTAATTGTTGATCATACTTTTACTGTTTTATTCTTATTAAGTATAAATACTTGCCTTCGAGTTAATATTATATTTGGTTAGTAAATATTTATTGATAAATTATTTCTCTAAAATAATAATATATCTTAAACCAAATTAGCAATAAAATAAAAATGATTTATTATTGTTATTCATATAATATCCCACATTATGACAATAGTTTAAGTGAATAAATACTTTTATAAATGACATATTAAGCCGATTAAGTAAAATATTCACTAACATTTTCATATAAAATGGTTTCTATTGCAGTTTGTAATATAACTTATAAGTTATAATCATAATTTAATATTACGATTTTACTTCATAGGGAGTATTAATCCATAAACATCCTTTGAGACATAGAATTAATTAATTAGTTTTTTTTCTCTATAGCTACGTAGATATAATATAATGGTTTAAATTCTAAAATAAATTAAAAATTTTAAACTCATTTTTTGAATAATTTTAATAAAACATATTTTTATTTATAATTGTATAAATTAATCGTACATTTTTCATTAGTATCATTAAAATACCATTTCAAGTTTTAATTAGTAAAAACCATGTTATCGAACATACAAAAACAATCTACGAAGGAAAATAACAAATTACCACGTACGTACGTACCTATAGATATGTTATATTAATTAAAATGTTTAATAACGCCACAGTAATAATTAATATTTAGAAACGAAGTTAAAATTTTTGATAAAATTGCTATTGTTTTAATAACTGTTTGAAAATAATAAAGTTTATATTATTGTTAATAATACTTGTGGCGGTTCTCCAGGTAAATAGATTTTTTTTAAATAATTGAAATTAATTAAAACAATAGTTTTGAAATATTCTTCTTAGCAGTAGGTATATTGATGATCAAAAGGTTTCCTTTTCTTTTTATTGAGATTACATTTTTCAAAATGATTCATGACTCGTACTGTTAATAATCTTGTGTAACATAATAAATATGATTATAAATTATTTTATAAAAAAAAACATATCTGTAAAGATCTGATTAACAAAAATGATTGTTATACAATAATATCAAATGCGAATCGTTTATTTTCAAATCAAGTTAATATTATGATTTATGTATAAAAATATAATCATAATATATTTAACGGATATTTGTTGGCATAAATTAGGGGAAATATCGTGAAACAACAACTAAACGGTCGTAAAAATATATTTTAACTTTGTTTAATTGGTTAGAACGGAATAAATAGTATTCTATCGTGGCATATTTTACCGCAGTAATGTTGGCCATTTTCGGATATTTACAAAATTTGGCAGAGGTAATACATTCTTATGACACCGGTTAAGTCGATAAAAACCTGCAAAGCCTGGAAAAGTTATTTCTTTTTTTTTTAAGTTATTTAACCCCCAAATACCTAAATGGGCCTAGGGTCGAAATTTTGCCAAATGTAGGGAGAAAAAACATAAATTATTTTCCCCTTTTATGAACATTATGAAAAACATGGACAAACACAGAAACAACGCGTGATGGTGGTCATTTATCGTCAAGAAAGAAAATAAATAGAAGTAATTATACTACGCTAAACCTAGTATATGTGACGGTAAAAACCGCTCAAGAAAATATTGTATAGAGAATATGGAAATTATTGTAAAATTAATTTAATGTGAAAAAACTCTAAAATAAAAAAATATTTGCTATGAACTTTAAAATTTTAAAAATATGTTTTTGTTAATGCCTTTTTAAATATTTTATGTATATTAATATTTATTAGGTATAACCAATAACGATGGTAAATGCCAATCTGTAAGCTAATTTAATCAAAGTAATGTCATTAAACGTATTTACTTTGTTGTCATATCACACATCAAAACAAAATATTATTATCTGATTGTTATTATTAAATTATAAACTCAAAGTAATGTAAGAATTATTTAAAAATGTATATTAAATTTAAATTGGTTTATTAGGTCAAATGTCCACAAAAAATTTGTTTTTTAATTTAATTTGTTTTATTAATTGATAGATATGAATAAATTATAAAAAAGAAAATAGATAAATTTAAAAATTATTTTATGATTTAATTTTTAAAATTTATTGCCAACATATTGATCATTATTGTTTGCTTCATAAATAATTAAAAAAAAATAAAATAAAGAGTTTGAGCGTTTTGTATTTGATATTATGTATATTTTATTTAATTTCACGAAGTCAATAAATTTATCTAATCATGCCAGAAATAATAATTGTTATTATTATAATTGTTCAGTTCTCTGTAGAATATTCGATGTCATAAATTTGATACTTTCAATCATAAATGTGTAATATATTTTGATGACACAATTCTTCATACCTATATAAGTTTTATTATTTCAAGTAGGTACATAAACAATGAAGTGTAAATATTTAAGAAAGAACATATAACATAAGATAAGTCTATGGACAGGGCTAAAACGAATCAAAAATAACTTCGTCTTCCTTTTTTCTCAGGGACAAACTTACTTAGTTTTAAGTACACAGTAAAACGAGAAAACAAAGACTTTTAAATTGGAACCGAAAATTGGATTACTTTATTTTTCTACATTTGCTGTTGACATAGCAACAATAAGTAATTATATTCTTTTAGAAACCCGTACTTCTTTTAAGAATTACACATTCGAATAAAATATGTAAACTGTAAAATATAATTTGTAAGCAAAAAACAAAACATATATAAATATAATTGTATTTAAAATAATGAAACAATACGTTTAAATTTTAACAATCTAACGTTTTGTAAAAAAGAACAGGCGTGGCGAGATCAAATTAAGACTAGGATAAAATAGACTTAGAGAGGTCATTTTTTTAATTTTAAGAAAAAGTAATCTTTTAAAGGCTAGGTTTTAAGAGCAGGATATTTAAAAAATATTAGAAAAAAACAATAATTTATAATTAACCTTTTATTTTCGCACATTAAAATTTGTCTTTTATTTAATAATAATGTCAATTATATTTTTCATTTATGTATTTTAGATTATAAGTTACATTTTTTTTGTACATGAAATGTACTTTTCTTTGTTTTGCTTTTATACACATCTTAAGGATTTCTTCATAATTAATTTTGTAGACTAGGTAGATTTAATAGATAAAATTGTTAATGCTGAGAGTTTTTTCCGTGTCATCGTGTTTCTTAAATAATTTTTAATTATTTTATGCTTCAATAAACTTTTCTCCGCAAAAGCTGAACTGAATGAAATAATAAGCACAATTTATACTATAATATATTTATATATTTTTTGTATATCATTTTATATTATGTATAAAATGAGTTGTTTAAAATTATCAATAAAATCAGGTAAATTTATAGTTATGGGAGTAGTTATTTCTCATATAATTTTAAAGATTGTCAGTTCACAGTTATCATTCTCTTGAAGAACTGTGACTTATTAATAACATTATTAATAATGAAAGACTTCTTTAAAAGAATCATAGAAAATTTGTCATAAAATACCCAACATTTAAAAAAATTTATTTTATGATATTTTCATTTAGAATTTCATCAATATTACTAATATAAACAAGTTAACTTGGCTCAATACTTTCAAAGGAACATTATTAGTTAAAAAATGTTTACATAACTGAATAATTGTTCTTTTCTATCTACTATTTTATTTTCAAAGTCTGATATATTCAAAGTGAATACCATTTCACAACTACTTTTTTCTATAAATTGGGGAGGTCCTGCAATATTTTTATTTAATATACTTATATTTTGATATTCTTAAATCTAGTTAAAAAAGTAACGTAACCAATAAACAGCGATTTTAAAGTTAATTTATATTGATTGCTTTATATAATTTATACATAGTTAATTATCATGATATATATATGTATTGCAACTATAAACTCAACATGTATAATTTTTCAAAAACAATCTCATCATCACATGGTATTTCTGCACCTTTTGTTTTATTTTTAAAATGATTTACAAAATCCATGTAATCGTCTTATTAGAAAAATATATCTTCGACTATAGTGATTTGGTTTTCTTATCTTTTTTCAGATAAAGACTATAATATCAATTATAATTTATTTTTTTTACGAACTCAGAAGTTGTTAAATTTTAAAAACTTCAAATATTTCTTTTTTTTTTTAAGTAAATCTAAAAATCGTTTTTGCTATTTTGGATGAATTAGCAGTATCTACTAAAATCTAGTGGCAGTTTGAATTTTCATAAGGTGAAAATAAAGTTCTTAGGTTAAAATTTAACGTCTTTGTTACTATCTTATTCTTACTATATTGATGTCATTATGAATTATGCAATCCATGTTCCTCTGACATGGTCCATAAATATGTAGTAACACATTTTTTTCTTAGTTCTTGTTAAATACTCTCTTGTTTTTATAGCAATAACAATAAATTTACTATTAAATAAATATTAATATTTTTTATCATGAGTTACAAACCTTAAAACAATGGACAAACTGTGTTTAACGTGACATACTTAAGAGCAGTTTAGCATAGATACGAGCATAACATTTTACTCAATTCGTTTTATTTGAAATCTCCTAGACCATGTTTTTGGACATAAGTACAATCAATTAATTTTGGATATCATGAATTAAATAGCATTGAGTAAGTTGTTTTTAATTTTTTTTTCTAGGTATAATGAGTATATTTTGTATTGGGATAAAAAATAGGGTGTAAAAACCTGCTGGCATATGTGGAGAAATATTTAGAAAGTTTAATTATTATATATAATTACGTGAGAAGATGGTATACGATATGTTTTATGAACCTTCTATAATCTATCCAACTACTGATTATTATGGTACTTGTACTCACGGTTTCGTTTGGTTTTAAATGTAGATGATCTGAACTTGATTGTAAAAATGTAAGTAATTACGGGGAGGTGTACGATGCTCGTTACTATCGTTCTGTTCTGATATATCTTATTTGTTAGGTTACTCTTAGAAACCAGCACAAGTTTAGCGGGCAGTTCTAGAATGTCCACCAGAGCATGGTGGATATGGCGAACGAGACACTCGTCAACTGTTTATACTAAACTTGAATTTTGATACAAATTATGTGAGATTTTCGCCACTATCCTATCTCACTCAATGAGAAAACTGTGTTGCGATAATCATTATATTATGTTGTTACCCAAATTAGTGAATTGCATAGATCTTATGTCACTCTATGTGTATTGCATAAAATTATTAACAAAACGATTAAGTATCAATATATAAAATCAAAGCGAACACGACTAAACCAATGTGAAAAAAAATGTATTAAGAGAGAATATATAACTTTGAACACAGTCAGCGAATTCGTCAGCAACTGAATTAGAGTTCTACATGTATCCTTTATAAAAAATTAATTGTGATTTAGGATACAATTAGTGGGTTGAGTGGTCAGCCAGGAAGTCGACTACCTACTGCATGACTATGCGAAAAAAAGTGTTACATAACTATGTGACTACTTAGAGAAAAGATGACTTCAAGAGAAGATGGCGCTTGACTCAAAAAAAATAGTGGGTTTATCGTCATTGCAGGCTCATTTATAGACTTCCGAGGTGTGATCCAATTTCCCCACTTATTTGATTATGATTATTGCTAATAGATGGCGCATTTAAGTATTTCGCATAATTGTTTGAGATATAATTAGTAATGGGGGTATATGTGTGTATGATATAATTTGATTGGTTTAGTCTTATTGCGCTCTTCTTCTTCTTCTGTCTCATTTATTATTACAAATACCAATATTACAATATATTGCAATTTATAATAAAATAAATTCATACAATAACATTTTTCATATATTGTTACGTATTCCATGGATAATTATTAGGTAATTTGAAACGCGATGTTTTTTAATGCGCAAAGTTGTAGGCAGTCTCCCTGACTAACTATTTCTAGTAGCACCACCATTAAAAAATATATTTTGGAAAAACTTTCCTCATAGAAAACATAATAATCTATTATTTTCGTTTATCATTTATTTTACTAATATCAATTTATAATTATTCTTATTTCTCAATCGATACAAACAAACATATGAACAGTTAACTAAATTATATTAAATTTGTGTATATCATGTTTTATTGGATAACAATTAATTAATTTATGTATCCAAACTGATCCCTTTAAAACTGAATCGATATAAGATCAATATAAGACCCATACGTTATGAATTCAATTTTAATATTTTGTAAACCGAATTAGCAAACTTAAATAATATAAAATAACTATTTAATATTTTAATGAGACACGGTAGATTTTCTGATTTCAGATTTAAAGGAACACGTTGGTTTACTCGTCAGTATATCTTCTGACGTGAGTTATAGTAATGTTACAAATGTGTACAAATAAAATATAACAACATAATAATATTGAATGCACCCAAATCAATCTTTATCGTGTGATTGAACCCTCTATTCTTATTATTATTCTTTTCTTAAATACCGATTTAAAAAAAAAACAGTAAATAGATTCGATATAATATTGCCGAATATCTATTTTAAAAAAAAAAATGGACGATGAAATGTTATCATATAGATAACGCGAATGTTTCGTATATGATAAATATTATTATTTCTATGGAGATGTGACATTTTAATAAAATTACCGTTAAAATATGTTGATAAAATATTTCCGAGGCGTGTTATTATTAAAAAAAAAAAAAAAAATGAATTGAACATGTTCGCATTGTTTTATTACGATTTTCATATATTATTACTCCAAATATACCAACGGTACGAGTTATGCAAAACATATAATAGCGAATTGTTTTGCGTGGGAATGAGTGTATAATATAGTATTATGATAATATTACGTTTACATAATAATCACGTTTTGATGTATTGCAATTGAATTTGTATACGGTTAGGTTAGATATAATATAATATATAATATCGTATTGTGTTTATTTTTTTACTTACTAGACTCGAAAGCGTATTGTAAATTTGTAAATCACAACCGCATCTGCGGAATACACCTTTTATACACTTTAACCGCGGTATATGCATACCGCTGCAATCTCCCATACTTCGCTAAAAACATATTATATTAATGTTATTTTATGTCATATATAAAATATATTAGGTTATATACTATAATGTTATTCACTTAGTAAAATATATACATTATACATACATGTATGAATTTATAAATTATAATTAAAATCAAAATTATATTATAAAGGTTATTTCAAAAGAAATGACCAATAGAGGATTCAGTGTTGATTTGATCATTTTTTTTTTTATGTTTTATAAGCTAAATATAGAGGCGGAAATGTATAAAAAAAAATTAGGGGGTTTATATTTTTAAGATAAGCTATGGTGGATTAATAAATAAATGTAAAACACAAAACAATTTTTAGGCTTATAGAACATTTTGGGGGGAGGCTGAGTTCCTCAAGTCCCTCATCATTTCCACCTATGTTTAAATATTTTAATAGTTATGCTGGAAATTGTTAAAAAAAAATCAATATTATTATTATTGATATTTTTATGTTCGTTAATTGAATAAACCAGGTTAGTTGTATATTGTTATTAAATATTTTATATTATCTGTTATACTTTTATAATTTATGTATTGTATGTTACTTCAACCAGTGTTTCAGCTTACCCTAATACCGGAATAAGTTATAACAAAAAAATTAATGTTATTTAAATTGGTTTCTATTTATGTATTTATTATTAAAACCGTATTAATAAAAAGAACAAAATATCTATCTAATGGTACTAAAAGTGAATGTTAGTGATAATTATTTCACGAAATATAACTATAAATTTAAATAATGTTACAACTATCCCCGATCTTCCCTATATAGAGTATTCTGTTTAGAGGGTTAAAAAAAAATTGCATTTTCTCACGGTCGTTAACGAATTGTTTTATTATTTAAATTTGTCATTTTCCTCGCTTATTTTTACTCTTCGACAGATTATAAACAATTATCACACGGAGGAAGGCAAATATATAATATCAAGATAAGGTTTTGCGATTAGATATAACTATAGAGTTACTCATGATAATTGACTATTATTGCAACAACGAAATATTATAAAAAATTCAATGATATGAGAAAATTATACATATAAAGTTACAAAACAATTACATAACCACAAATAACATAAAAACATATGCAACTATATTCAAAAACATTACGATAACAAAAAAAAATATAGAGGTGTTTTTTCTCTCTCTAATTGATTTTAAAATAAAGTTATTGTTTATCTTTTTTGATAACAATTTTTCATTTAATTATGTAGTCTGTGATTTGTGTGTGTTATGACTATACTCGTATTTTCGAAGTCAGAGAACGCTACTGCGTCCAGTACTCGTTATGAGAATGCTTCGTGTACATTTCAAACACACTGTAGCCGTATATTATTTAAATGATTACGAGTAATTAATTTGCATAAGTCAGTAGGGTTAGAGAACTTATTAACCTTCGTGCGGTTGTCCGGTGATACCGTCCGGCAAAAAACTTTCCAGCACCGTTGCGATGTATGTACAAGACGCCGAAAACAATATTTCCATTTTGATGAAAGTTATGTTGGTGGGCTGTACCAAAAAACATAGGGTCGTCCATATAGTGATGATATTATAATCGATAGAACGTATTTTGGCTTTATATAATAATAAGTAAGTGTATTATTGGAACCAAGAATAGAATATGAAATGAAATCAGATACCTTGCTAATCTGGTTATTGTTCAAATAAAAGCAAATTTATTTTAATTTTAGCTATGTAAGATCAGGGAATATTAAAAAAATATATATGAAATTTTATCATCACCAAAGTATCTATATAAAAAATTGATAATTTTTTTTTAAAATGAAACGTGTCATGTATTTGTTTCATAACTCATCATCATATCATTGAATTGTTTACAATATTTCGTTGTTGCAATACGATGATGGTCAGGACCATATTGATTGATCGGGATTTTTTAGACAGGATTTATTGTTTTACTACTAAGTAAAATGATGCTATTACTTTATGATTGATAAATAACCCGTGGTTTAGTTTAAATTATTGTTTTTATAGTTTACTTATTCGTTATTAATTTTTTTTTTTTTTTTTTTTTTTTTTTTGACAAGTGCGAAAAAATAAAAACATATAAGATTATATCGAATGATTTTGAGAAGGGATTATAGGGCGCAATGAACCGGGAAAGTGCTATTCGAGGAGTAGGTGAAAATAATGAGAGAGATCGAAGGACGAAGTGATTCTGGGTGGCGTGTACATGGGACCAGGAAAAACTATTTCCTGTCATGATTGATCGCCAAGAATTATTCAACGTGCCAACAACACGCCCAAACAGTCGATAATAACATCGTGATTGAACAGCTTACTTATTTTTCGCTTTACAATTTCTCCTCCCACACACACACACACACACACACACACACAAAACCTTAAATTTTCTCGACCCCACCTCCCCACCTGCCACCCCGATCAACGAACCCTACGTTTATGCGTTCCCGATCGCGGTAACCTCCACTACCACTGGTGAACCATAAATAATTTTGAAAATAATAATAATTCTTCGCGGTGAATATATTATATTTCCCGTGTGCAACGCTGGAATAAACTCGCACACGCGAACAGAACGTACTTCTGGTTATCGAGCTGTTAAATAATATAGATAGGAATTTTGTGAGCGGTTTAATTATAAGTTATGTTCCGTTATTTATTAAAAATAAAATCAGACTAACGAGCACGATATAATAATATATTTTTATATATATAAAAAAACATCGGTTTACATGAGTGGACCGGGCGTGACGCTGTCGCTTTGAAACGTTCGTTATAGATGGTAATAATAATAAACGCATATATTACGGTAAAAAACGGTCAACTAATAATTATTATAAAAAAAAAAAAAAAAAAAAAAAAAATGAAAATAATCGATACAGATAACCCATTGAGGTTAGTTTTAGTTATCTGTAGGTAGCAGTTACCTAATCAATTGTGACCTTATGTAGTACTATAATATTCATCCGCACTATTTACGACCTCGTATTTAATTTGTAAGATTATATTGAATGGACAAAATAGTATTTTAATTTAATTTCATCCTTTATTTCAATTTTACTGAACAGGTGATCAGTAATAACGATTTGAAATTTGCGTTCGTTTACTGACACGCACTAAAATATAAACAATCAGCCTCAACTAACAAACTACTTCTTAAGGACCATAAAAAAATTGTGTGACCTCAATTATTGGTGATAACAAATCAAATTTATTATTAACATTTATGCATCGATAATATGATAGAATTTTTTTTATACTGATTTGAAGATTGAAATTGTTCTGTGATCTTACGAACAATTTGTTTTTAAGTTCAGATATTGCAACCTGAACGATGCTAATGAATAACAATTACATTTTTCTAATGCTTATCATTGCACGGTGATTAAAATTATTTTAATTTTGCAATCCTATGGATGTGTTAATTAAGCTAAAGTTAGCTACAAACGTTTACTATAAATATATTTTATCAATGATAGTTAATATGACATAGTTATCACATTATTGTATTAAATTTTATAGACTATTTTAACCTAATTATCAATATCCATTGCTACATGTTTACCTTTTGCTAAGAAACTAAAATCTCTCAAAATTATTTGAGATAATTGTTATTCAAAAATTTGAATAATTGATTTGAAAAAATAAATACATGTTAGCATTTGTATCATTAATTTCTATAAATGTCGTTAAAGAAACAATTTTTTCGTGTGAAATGTATATTCAAATATAATAAATAAAGTATGTTTTAAACCTAGTATCTACTAATGTAGAATAAAATAAAAAATAAATAAATAAAAAGGAAAGAAAATTAGTTGTCATTGATAATTTTGTGTACACTTCAGTTCCATTCCGGTCGAGCCAACATTGCTAAACGTGACACAATTATTGTAAAATATGGCACCTCGACTGATATTCGAAAAACAGAATTTTAAACAACTTTTATGATTTAAGATTATCCTTTAATAAATACTATTAACATAATGTATAATTTTTAAATTTATTTAGAAATTGGAAAGTTTGATATTTCGACTGTAAAATAAATAGGTATAATAATGTGAAATACATTGCGTATCTAGAAAATGTTAACTTTTAATATAATTTATACAAAAATCAATCGTATACAGTTGTTATAATATTTCATAAGTAAAATTCTCAATTTATAATATTATTTTTTATTCTTTTTAAAAAATATTTACATTTAATATATTTTTAAATGATAATTAATTTTATTCTGAATAAGAAATAATTACCTTTAAATAAATAAATAAATAATTTACCTCCTAAATATGTGTGTATATTAGTGATGTTCTTTTATAACTTGTTTTATTTAAATAAATAAATATTCTGACTTTTAATTTAAATAGGTATAAGTACCTTTTACTGTATCATTTAAAAATTGAAAAAAAAATAACGAGCCATTTAAAAATGAAAAAGAATTATGATTGACATATGATTATAAAACGAAATTAAAAATGATATTATAAAAATATGTTATTTACGAGTATATTGTCTATTAAGTTTATATTTTTATCAAACCAACAATATTTAAATAAAGACCTATTTTGGTATACAAATCTAAATCTAAATATTTTTCTTTTTCTTTATGCTTCTTCACTATTGGACTACCCCTGGATAATCAACAAAATATTTAAATAAAATTGTAAATAACAATAATTTCTTAATAAAATCATTAAAACGTATTGAAATGTTAGAACATATGATTAATGGGATTAGACTACGAGGGGCTGAACAATTTGAAAACTAGATTTAAGAACCGGGGAAATATATAAAATATTTTCTTAATTTACTAATTTTACTTATTTTTTTTCTATTTTACATAATATGTAAAATAAAACTGTAAACTATAAACACAAAACAAATCAAAACCAATATACTATTATGGCTATTTTAGAAACGTTTTGCCCAGTTATATAATACGTTTTTTTGCTACAATTTGAAGTCAAAAGTCTGTTTGTAACAATACAAATTTAAAAAAGTCGAAATTTACTCACCAAAATTCCAAAATATATAATAATAATATTTATGTGACTATTAATACATTTTATTAAATTCACTGTAGTTCGGTCAACTAGTTTAATTCTTTTCAATAACAATATTTAATTTGGAGTCTGTCACAAGCACACGGTTACCATAAATTAATATTGGTATGTTATTTTGTGCGCAAAATAATTTCGCATAAATTCTGGTAGTTGTAAATAGCTTTGAATAAATACTGTCAATTAATTTATCATAAATAGGGTGACATGTGTCATAAAATATGATGATGTTGTAACGTACGACTAAGTATGTCAATGGCATAATGTAACAGTTTATCGTTTCAAAATTTTAAACCCCTTTACTTAATAATTAATGGAAATATTGTTACCTACTTATCAATTTAAAATATATTGTTTAATACCAAAATACTATTTATATTACAAAATATAAATTATCGAATAATTGATTAAAAAAAAAATTTAACTGTATGTATGATTAAAAATATATCAAATACATGTCTTTATCTTATTTTCATACAATAAATAAAAAACGAGTTTTAAACAATATATTATGATAATATTAAACAACCTAAATATTAAATTGACTTTTTTCTTTGATATTTTAACTTCTATAATAGGAACTTGTTTATGTTTTTGAAGGGAAGCCTAAATTAACAATATTTTTCAAACCGAAATACCAATAATAAAGTTCAATGAACACATTTAAGAAATTAAAGTAGTCAAGTAGTTTACTATATACAATTTAAACCAATAATTTAACCAATCTAATTTAACCTAACAAATTTGTTTGATAAAATAAAAAATAATAATAAATAAAATAATAAAATAATTTTGAGGATCGTTTTATTTCACGAAGATTTTATGTGTCTCAGGAAAATATAATTGATGTTTAAAATAAATTAAATAAACGAAAACGTGCAGTTTAATGTTTAAACATACCATTGTAATTTTAGTTCTAATTATTTTTGTACAAGAAAAAAAAACATAGTTATCATTACCAGTAATATTGTTTTCGATTTACCATAAAATTATTTTCATAAACGAATGAAATATTAATTTTATTCAGTTTTTTTATTTCTAATAAAAAGTTTAATAGTTGTATAATATATTATAAAAATAACATTTTTTTTCACCTTAAGACTGGAACAAAGTATATACTTATTTATGTGGGTAATTTT
Organism: Eriosoma lanigerum; assembly: GCA_013282895.1. Lineage (NCBI taxonomy): Eukaryota > Metazoa > Arthropoda > Insecta > Hemiptera > Aphididae > Eriosoma > Eriosoma lanigerum. Next base: position 22,970,301 of record CM023358.1, on the reverse strand, counting down.
ATTATTATATTAGAACAAAAATAATAATTATTTATATTTCAATGTTTATATTTTCACTATTGTATACTAAGGTAGATGATATGAAAACTAAATTAAAAACGGAAAATAATCACCCTTTCCAATAACTATATCAATATAAGTATATTAATTATCATGTCAATTAATTGTTATATTTAATAATATAAAATAAGTTGCCCCATTTTACAATAATAGGTAGGTATCCTAATATTATATACCATACATGTAGGTTGTTTCTATTATTTTATTCTCGTTCTTGCGATATTACCAGATATAATATTATATATTTTTGCTCAGGGGGAATTTAAATCAAATTTGTAAACCTGGTCTCGACGACATCGAAGCTTCAGGCTTTATATTTTGTTTATGACTGAGATATAGGTATGTATTTATATTTTCATATAAATATATTATCGGATAGGTATATATTCTTGTAAAACATTTGAAAACTATATTTATTTTGTCGAAATTGTGTATTTCAATTTTATTTGCTAATTAGATATTGATATGATATATAATTATATATATATATTTTTAAATATAAATAAAAATAAATTACAGGATTATAAGACGACATTTTGATCATATATCAATATGTAAAGCGTTATTTTGTATTCTCAAAATATATCTCATCACGGTCTTAAGCAAATCTAACCAAACTAATTGTCGACGAAATAAAATTGAGAGCACGATCCGCTTTACTATAATTATTATACTCGCGCACAAAATAATGTTTTCGTGACACAATCTTATTCTATAATACAGTACAATCAAATATCCAGTTGGATCTCGCGAGAATTAAATTTTTTTTTTATAAATAAATGTTTTTTTATGGGAATAGATTATAATAACAAGTTGTACTCTAGAGTGTTAGAATTTTGAAATGACCATCATATTCAAAATTTGAAAAAAACAAGTTCGATGAACTGCGAACATAATAAAAAAAAAAATTGATGTTGTCACAAAAATTTGGCCGAACTGATGAATTTAATCAACAAAAACGAATTAAGATGTACATTATGTTATGTCAAGTATAAAATTAAATAACAAGTATATTTCATTATACAATTATGGATATTTTGACAATATGTTTGACGTCTTAATAGATAATTGGTATATGAAACGTAATAAATAAAAATAAGAACTACGGATAAGACTAAAATTGAAAGTATATAATGATAAAATACTAAAATAGAAATATTGCACAATATGAAAATGAGTTATTAGCCCGATTTTCTTATGTATCATATTCCAATCAAAAACAATATTTTTCTTTTACTTTAAGAAATATTTTAAAGTACCTATTGTAATCAAACGTTACTCAATCATATCGTCATTTGACATGTTCTAACTTTTATTTTATCATATTTTTTCACACTGTTGTAATTGAACATAAACATATAAATAAATACATGTAAAGATAAAATTAACTTGTTTCTTGTGTCGCCTTACGGTGTCGTTTTGTATATTAAATAAATATTATTGTTTTCTATATAACTGGTATTAATTTTGAAATTGTTTTAAAATAAAAAAATTTAAAATAAAAATTAATATTATACTAAAATTGTTTAGAATTATTGTTACTCACTATATACCTATATTTCGTATACATTATCGTGGTCATAATCTTAAATGCGTCAATAAGGAATAATTAATGAGATATACGCTTCACGACTACATAATATTGTTGTATGGTAATAGGGTCGTCTACATTATCATTTAAATTATATATATATATATATATATATATAATATGACAGTTTGTTCGTTAACTGTACAGACAACGTTCCGAACATCCTAACGTAGCACTTGGAAATTAAATTCCTGGATATGTTACATTCCGCACAAATTTGCCATGTCATAGATAATAATGTATACGATATTAGTTTTTAAACGTACCAAAATGTTAAAATAAAAATTTACTATACAAATAGAATACAATAAAATTGTAATTACAATAGGGAGTTGTACTGAAAAATAAATTATAACATATCTACTATATCAGTGGGAACGTAGAAAAAACTGAACTGCAAACGTGGTGGTGAGAACACTAGTGGACATTGATATAAAACAAATAATAAAACGTTTATACACGATAAGAAACTTTTAAAAATAAGTTTTAATACTAACTATTTATTCAGCGAACATGTTAATAATTAAGATAATTAAAATGTTAATTATAAGTAAAAACTTGAATAACAAGTATTTAATATTATCTATTGAACAAATTTTGTAGTAGTTGTTAATACATTTTGTAAGTAATATATAAAACATTTTTCATCAATGTCATCGTTTTTGTTATTTTTTTTTTTTAAAATACCATCAGAATTCGAAATAAATTTAAATGCTATTCTGAAAATGGAAGGAATTATTAAATACCTCATTACTCAAGCTCCGTTTAACCTCAAAAGGCAAAACGAGAAATATATTAATATTTATATTTTTGCTATAACTTGCAATAATTGTCGTATTTGTTTATAAATCATGTCGTCTATACATTTATTATAAATAATGTATATTATACCTTTATTTTAAATGGAACATTTTTAATAAATAAAAAAAAATTGACTCTTGCGTAATTTATTCATTTTAGTCTAATAGGTACATGTATATTTTATAGTTTTTCATGAGAGAGAGGAAATGTGCAAATTTATGTATTTTTAAACAACTTAGATATGGTAAATAATATGGTCATATAAAAAATAAAAATAAAACATCAAATAAATGTCATTCACAACTCGCACGAAAATTGCATTATTCGCGTAATGAAGTGTGCATTTTTTCACTTTTGTTTGTATAGAAAATATTATAATTTCTTTACCTTCATACTTAAATTTTATAAAGTTTCTTTAGTAAACGGTAAAACCATAAAGTTCAAAATAAATATTAACCAGATGATACAAAATAAATACTCATTACCTATTCTATAGCGTTGTAAAATATTTATTAACAGAAAATGAGCAATGAAAAACGGGGACCTCGAAAAACGTCATTTATTGTAAAGTTGATATAATTCACTAAACGTTAGGTACTAAAGAGTTTACACTAGAATCTAACCCGGTTTAATATTAATCTAAAATATTATAGTGACACGAGTTATGAAAACGCGAAACAAATAAAATCCATATGGTCAAAAACAATTTTTTTGTTTGCTTAAATGGAGTTATTATTTTTTTAATTACATTCTATATTATTGACTATTTAATAAACATATCGATGTATAGTGGATTAAAAAAAAAATAAAATTGTAATTTTTTTGATTACGTCAAAACCAAAGTAAAAAAAAAACAAATATGCGAACGGCATAACGACTAATGTGAACAATTTCATAGTGATAAAAAAAATAATAATATGCGGAACGTCAAACAATTTTTAATAACAATTAGCCGGACAATTGGAGTTAGTGATACGTGAACTTTCGTTAAAAGCGTGTTACGATTAATATAACTTAATTAGTTTGATTTTCTCTACCGTTATCGTAATTGATTATACTTTGAAATTTATAATATTATATTAATATGAGTATTTTAAAAATATTTATCAATTTTACTTAACAAGATAGGGTATTATTTAAATTTAGAATAATTATTTTATTAATATTAATGACAATAACTAATAGTTATAGAGAATATGATTGATTTATAATGAAATATGTTTATAAAAATGTACAGGCATTAATATTCCTATAACGTTATCATAATGTTTAGGTTATCAAGATAATGACACGACATTATACAAAGTATAATAATTTAACTATGATTCGAATAGATTTTTATATAAAATGGTAATCGAATTTAATTAACTTTTAAAAAAAGAAATATTAATATGGTCATAGTGGATTCAAATGTTTTCGAGATATTCAGACGATTTTAATGATCATTTCAAGAAATAGTGTCATACAATTTAATAAACATTATAATATAACTTAATAAATAGTCTTCGTGTTGTAAACGATAATCATATTTTGTTACACGAATAGAGGATGAAGATGACAACGACCAGACTGTAAGTTTACCTAGTAATCGGATACGTGCTTAGAGAGGAGGCGGATTATGTTGAAATTTTATGGAGGTTAACTATAAATTAATAAAATGAATGAATAACTTTAATTATATTTTTATAAACTATAAACGTATAAAGGAAAAAAAAACAAATTGTTTTTAAATGTAAAATGTTTAGAAATTGAATACATAATGTAATATAGTTATGAATAAGCATTAATTACCGGTTATATTTTTAAGAAATATTAAGTATTCATTTGTTAGCAGAAAATGTTTAATCAAATCCATCAGTTTCATATTTTTCTGACATTTTGTTTCGTTTTAATTTTTAATGATATGTGTCAATAGCGTGTACATAATTTTGGAATTTTTTTTTTTTTTTATGAAAATATAAATTATTATAATTATTAGTACACTGCAATATTAGCAGTGATATCTATATAATATATATTCGATATAGTAGTTGACTATGGAGAAAAACATTCATATGTTTACACATTTTCAAAAATCGAAAAAAATAAAATATCTAACGTTCATTATGACAGATTCCCTTAATCCCTCCGAATCACGTGCGTTTTTTGTTTTTTTTTTTATTAGGTATAAATCGTGTTGAAAAATCTCTATCGTCTTGCGGTCCCGGGACGAACAATTAATAACATAATACTGTTCAGATAATATTCGAAATAATTATGATTATTATTATAGTTGTATATTAAATCGGTCAGGTCTTTCGGAAACTACACGTTTTGCAAACGAAATACGACGCAAATATTGGAAATTAATTTTCCGGAAACGTGTTGTTGCGGACCGAAAACTACAATAACGGTAAAATTTAATGTACCGCCGTCCGCCGGCGTCGAACGTGTTAAGCCGAATAATATTTATACGTTCGCGCGCGGCGGATAAGGAGCGGCGAGGGAAGGGCGCAGGGGAGGGAGGGTTAGTTCCGGCGACGGGGTGTCTCGGGTTTTTCCAAGGTAATCGGAACTCGGGCGACCCCCTCGGACCAAACGGTGTTTTCCATCCCCGATTAACGTGGGCCGAAAGGGGAGGGCGGACGCTCGTGGGTGGTCGTCGGAGGGATCCGAGCGCGGCGTCTGGACCGAGAAACGCTGCCTCCCGAAAGCGTGTGGTCGTTGCCGCCAGTCGTCTCACGGTATCCTCTTGAAACGGTACAGTGATAAAACATATTCGAATGAAAAAAAACGAATAATATATTGTGTGTTGCTCGCGCGCGTATTATCATATTATTGTTATTTCATTACGTTTGCTAATAATAAAATATATATATATATATAGTATTATATAAAAACGAAAACTAAAAAAACAAAAAAATCCCGACCAACGTCCGTCTGCAAAACGACCGATCGGAGTTCGGAGTGGTAGGTCGTCGTCGCCATGCGGTCGACAATAATAAAAACAATTATTATAACAATAAATGACAATTTCGGAAGAAATACGTTTTGGCCCGTTTACCGGAACCACAAGATCCAACAGCTCTCTTCGTAATATTATATTTTCATAGCATCGTGCGCATCAATCGTGTTTTTAGACACGCCAAGGTAAGTCAAATTTATTACATTTGTATTTTACAATAAATATGTGTTTTTACATTTTTAATCATAACCGTTATATTTGACATTATCATAAATACTGATAATACGATTTTTTTTTTCGCGATTTACATCCCAATGATAAGAATTATATAATTTATACAAAATTATAGCCGATGTTTTGCAATATTTATTTAGGTATTTAAGTTATAAATTTATCATCTCGTGTCTCGTTTTCGATGTTCCCCGCTCGTCCACCGATGATGCACGCGTGAACCAGACACGCGTTCGCTTCGACGTTACGACAATCAAATTGACAATTCGACATTCTCCGGACAGCTAGATTTCTTAAACAGTACTTCCTGCACATCATTACAATATTATCGATCTATTGTTGTAAAATGCATTCGAAGTGGATAGAAAATTAATTGAAATTTTATCGTTCACATCAAATCTAAAAATAAAAAAAAACGAACCAAGTCTATACTTACATTTATAACGTGCAAATTTCGACACATTGAACGTGATATTATGAATGATAATGTTATACTCATTTTCTGTTTTATTCGACGGAATAATATTATTATTATTCAATTTTATCGCGATAATAGCACACTAATTTTTTATGTTTATTTTTTCAAATGATGTTTATAAACAGATGTAGGTCGTGATTGGATAGATTTCTAAGGCCAGAGCTAGGTTCTTTAATACCAGATATTTGTACAACCCTTTTATTGCTCGTACATAAACTCAAGAACAAAAAAAAAATAAATAAATAAAATTTCAGAAAAAGTTATTTAAAGAAAACTTAAGTAATTTATGAATTTTATTTAAAATTTTTATTTTTGATATCAGAAATGAGTAATCATTGTAATATTTTACAAAATATACAATTATACTATGTAATTATAAACAATATGAAATATTAGACTTTAATGAATTGTATACATAATTTATAATATTAATAACAATTCATTAACTGATCTTGGCTTACATATATGTCTAAAAATTATCAAATAATATAAAATTTTATAGTATTTTGTATCAAAATCAGAGTCAAAATTGATAACAACATCTTTATCATCAATGTGCAATATTGAGAGTTTACTGGAACGATCTTATTATGTAGTCTTTTTCTAAATACAATCCGTTTAATTTCATATATATATATATATATATATATATATATACATATTTGTAGGACTATTTATTTATTCAGCTAGGGGATACTAATGACCTTAGGTAATCCACCTCTTATTTATGACCATGAACATACGTATTATTTACAAGTTACACGAGAGTTGACTGAAATTCGCAAATAATTTGTACGTTTAATACACTAACAATATAACAAAATTATATTTATTTAGACAATTTTATGGAATATAACGTATACATTTTTGACTGGATATTTTTCATATTTTCTATTTCACGTACAAAACATAATAATATTATAAAATACGAACACGCATAAGGTTGAGTTAAATTTGTATTTATATTCTTATATACACGTTGAAATTAGAAAGCTTTTCTTTAAGCAATGCGTCATAAAATATATCTCTTTATTTTTTTTGCCTGCCTTTATTGAAATGGTACGAATCCTACTAATATATTATTTGTAATAATAACTGGAAGAAATAACGATATAATATTATAAAATTTTAAATAAAATATAAATATTTCTTTTTTACTTAAATTATTGTACTAAAGTATAATTACTTCGATTGTTTTATTATAACGTTTAACACCAATTAAATGTATATTAATGATAATATAAGGAATACGCCGTATAGCATATATGAAAAAAGATAAAATTACGAGATAAAAAGGCGAATTTAGAATATTTGTATATTATTTATAAATATATAATATAAACACATTCTAAATATTATAAGAATTTCGATTTGTATTGTTTTATTTTTAATAATTTAACGCTTATACCTACTATCAGACATAATAATTTTAGATGAAGTGTACTACACATTTTATTACTAACCACTTTGTTGTTCGAGTTATGAATTGTTAATAACAATATTATATATTATTTCTTTCGTTCATAACTAGCGAACATAAAATACACATTTTGCTCTAATAGTTTTACTCATAATAAAATGTTAAAAAGAAAAAGAAATGTTTATGTTCTATAAAATTTTAGATAGGTATAACTGCTACTTTATAAACGTATTTTTGATAACTTTGATACATAATATATAGTGGATATAATTTAATTATTGTTTTATATTACTCGTGCTTCCACTTTCAACCAAAATATTTAACCAGGTTATATAATGTTATAATATATTTCTTTCGTGATTTTGGTTATAAAATTGTTAATAACGTTTTGTTTTAGGTAATACTATTATATCAAAACGTAATAGAATTAATACCTAGTAAAGATTTTGGGCTTATGATACTAGATAGTAGTTGTGGATAGAATAGTGTAAATAAACTTTTTAGTAAATAAGCTATTATAATGGATATTAATGATGATAATATAAAAAAAAAATAATGCAAATAAAGTATGTATGTTATCAATTACTAATCATGTATAATAAGAAATTACCATTAATGTATTGTTTTCATAGGTTTATGAGCATTAACCTTTTGGTACCATATACATGTCACGCTTGTTGTTTACTATTGTTTACTTTTGATTAGTTTGAATGTTTTTAATTAAACATAATTAATTAGAAAAAATAAATTCATAATATCTGCAAATAGAATTCAAACTCAGCTAAATAATTGATTTTTTTCAAATACATAAATATTTTTGTGTTGACTTAATCAAATACAATAATATACCTTGTTTAAATTATTTGTGATAGCATTATTTTAATATTATAATAACAGAATATAAGTACGGTGGTTCATTAATGGGGCCGTGTTTTCCTCTGTACATAACAATTATTTATAAATATTTACAAAGTAATACTACCCTCGAGCGGAAGTAAAAACGAAAAAAAATTATAGTTACATCGGAGATAAAAATAATATAAACAATTCTCCGACTATAATATATTGTCATGCGTACGGGAAAAGGGCGTTTGATTTGTTACATACGAAAGTTTTTTTTTTTTTAATCCAATGGTACCGACTACACATCAAAATTTTATTTAAATACAGAGTATTTAAACCCTAAAATGTAATATTAGAAATGATACGATCAATAACAATTATTCGTTTTTGTATTTTTTTTTTATTATCATATAATATTGTATTAAATTCTCGACGTTTCATAAGTGATACGGAATGCGACGCAATGTATTGTCGTTTAGATTAATATTGCATTTTGGATACAAATATTACCGCGAACTCCGTCACTCATTGCTCACATTAACTTATCAATTGAATAAAAGCATACGATGTGTTCTTACGAATTATCCAAAAATTTTAAATATAAAAATACATTTATTAGTAATTCATCGTTTTATATTATACAATTTTAATTACATTTAATTATCTTTTACATAAATATTTATTTTTAAATCATTTCTACCGTGAAATACGAGAAGATAATCGTCTGCTGACGATATCAGTATCTGGATTAAAGTAACAACATTCTCCTAACTGATATTTATAGTCATATAGCCATATTTGGCGAACAATAAGAGACCAAATGAAAAGCAGTTCACATTAAATAGTTTTCATTTTTGGGCATTGATAAGATATTTCGACGTTATTGTTTTTCAAATAATATTTACGTATGATGTTGTTATCGTATTTAATCAACAGCAAAAATTGAATACGAATGTTTTTATTCGTGATTAATTAAAAGTATTTGATAATAGTAAATACATTTTTAAGTTTGTGTTGATACGTATCAAATATTACTATAACCGTTGTCTTTTGTCTATTGTTGTCCTTTGAGGAATGTTATATTATATTTCATTTTTTTTTTCACGGGGATCAGCTAAAATTATTCGATAATTTTATTATTGTTCAATAAAATGTTCATACTTCGCTGGTCAAAATACAGTTTTTTTTTTTATCCATCTTGGGTTATTTTGAACATTGTCATTGGAAACTTTATGCCATCAATCAATCACGTCGCGACAGAATATAACCAGTCTATAGACTATCGAGAAAAAGAAACCGGTCTTGCATTATAACCGCATATAATATAAAGACGTAATTTTATCATTTATACAACTGTTGTACCAATAATCTTGCAAAACCATAGCTTAAAGTTTTTAGAAATATCGATTTTTTTAGAACAATAAGATGATTGTTGGCTTTAAAACGTGTATTTATATATATATATATATATTTTTTCGTTGCTTGTGGCTTGCGAAACGTTAATTCCGTGTTTTCATTTCGAAGTAAGCGGCTCAGTGTTGTACATAAATGGAAGAGTAACCCTAAAAGTAAATATGATGTTCGTCTTAAGGCCAAAAGTACCGAGAGGTCTTTCGCTCGTTATTAAATACTCGATGGACAAAAGAACAGGCGATCTATACATGTGCAGTTCTATTATTTTTCAGCTTAAATTTGAAATGTAGGTAATACGTTATATACAATATTTTCAAACAAAATATTCAGCTTAGTAGATATCGTCTGATAAAATATTTATGCTTTTTTTTGCGTATAACCTAATAGTAGAAGAATATTTTGAACTCAAATTATTTTTTTTTTATAACTAGTGGTCGAATTTCACTAAATTATATCTTGATATATTATGTTATTCAAATAATAGTGCATTACGACCATACAAAGAACAATTAATATGACCTAAAAATTATAAAAAATTATATAAAAACAGTAAAATGTTGTGTTATGCAGAAATATTTTCTAAAATTGTTTTAATTACATCTTTATGTGTCATATTTTGTGGTCACTTAGTATACAGTAAATATATACGGAAAAAATATGCAAATGCATAAAAGTCCTAACCCTAATTATAACCACCGAAAATTACAAATCGTTTACAAAAAGTATTTTTTTTTAGTATTTCGGTTAAATTTTAAATATAAGTGTTAAACTGAATAAAATAAATCAACCATTTTTACTGTAGATAATTGTATTATTTCTATAACGGACATTTAAATGTTAGTTTCAACAATAAATAATTTTAAATATTATAATTTTAATTTAACTTATATTTTAGATATTTTTCTTGTTGTTATAAACATTAAACTAACATTTAAGTTAAAAATAATTTTTTTTATTGATTAAATACTTATAACGGCGCACAATATAGGCAATATTGCTACGTAACTGTATACGTGAAAATAATTTTACATAATCAATTATAAATTAATATTTAGTTGTTAAAATTAGTATTATTTATAATCTGTTCGGTACACAGATATGACAATCAACTAGATCAAGTTAATTAATTGTCTATGCTACTCATGTATTGAATTTAACTTTAAGTATTTTAAAAGCCTAATCATTAGGTGTTTACTGATAAATGTAAAATAATAATGAAAACAAAATTATATTTTAATTTTAATTTTAATTGTCTTCGTAGTGTGTGAGATCATAGATACATAGAAATACAGAATAAATTAATAAAATAAGAATATTCAGTCTCGATTGAAATTCGAATTGGTAATTTCACATCTTATCATTTGTTAGCCAACTACTTAATTATGTACACAGATTTATACCTATACTAGTTAACCATCTTACAACTCTATATCACGGATGAAAAACGCCGATATCTACAATGAGAAATCTATAAACAAACTTTTTCCCAATAATTTGTATCAGTATAGTGTAAATTATTGTAAATGAGAAATATTTTATAATTTATTTCATTTAAGTGTATTTTAACAATTAAATAGTAATTTCTATTGTTCTGTATTCCTAAAAAATATGAATATCAGTTTAGTCTGTAGAGAATGATAGAAATTTTATTTTATTTGCGATATTCCGTGATAATATTTGTTGACGCACGATTCAATATTTGTTTATTTAATATTTATTTGTGAACCGGTTGGTGGCGATTGTAATGATAGTAATAATCAGTGTTCTAATGTAGATTATGTCGCCGGCCCGATCTTTTTGATTTGTGATTTGTATACGCTCAACTGTCGCTAACCGCAACTCGTAATAAATTAAAAGCGTAATATTTATGCATTCAAAGTTATTATTTTTTCTAAAACAAAAACTATTTTTTGTATGTGGCGTCGTGTTACAATAATAATGAGAAGACGGTATTATATATTATTAGTATATTTGTTTTGACCACTGATCGAGTGTGCAACGCCAATGATATTTTCCATTACCAGACGATTATATGTTGTTGGCTATCACATTATCATTTTTTCCATTGCTGCGGAATTATTTTTTTATTGTTTTTATTCCTTTTTTTGTGGTTTCATTTGAATTTGAATATTTGAAATATTATATTTTTTTATGAAATCTATTTTTTTTAAATAAAGAATAATGATAATATTTTAGGCTATTTTCTAAATAAGAATTTTTAAGATCATAATTTAAAAATTTTAATTTTTCATGGAAATATTGCAATGAGTAATTAGATCTGGTATATTTTATATTTTTAATAAATATTTCATTAAATATATATATTATATTTTATGATATATATTGTATGCATATAGGTCTTCATCAAGAAATAATTTCTAGTTAAAGACCATCTAAGTTATCCAATCCGATCAGATAGACATTGATTTTAATTTTTAATACTTACTATGTGTATACATTTGTTATAATTTATGTTTTATAAAATTTGTTTATATAATTATACAGAGTGATCAAAATATTGTGTTGCAAAAATAATGAAGATAAAATCACCAGTTTTGTAACACGATATTTTGATCACCTTGTATATTACGTCATAAATTATTAGTCTTAATGATCTAATTAATGCCCCAATGGCCAATTCCCAATATATTTTTGTATAAATAATTATTAAACAATTAAGTAATTGAAAGAATACAATACTTTATTTACATCACCATTTTTGTAACATATTTCTCAATTTTTTTTGGTGTTTCACCATGACATTACGATACAAACCTTTACGAGTTTAAAATTTCGCAAAAATTTCATTGCAGAATAATCAATATAATTATATGTATATTATTTATATTATTTTTTTATTTTAACTTGAAACTTAAAACTATTTCAATTTTTAAACAGTGTAGAGATTGTGTTTATTATTCAAGTTTAAAATAGTTAATTGTTAATTGTTATTATTTATTATAATCGTAGTCTCGGTGTACACTTTTCAAAAAAATAATTCAAAATAATAAACAATTATTATAATAATATTATATGTTGCTCTCCCATCAATTATAAAGTACAATAATTTCCAATTATATGTAGAAAATTATAAATTACTAAAATAACCGTAAACGTACATTATGGTCTGACTCAGTAGGGTTGCGTAGTCAGGAGAAATGTTATGACAAACATGTAAATTACTAATGATGAAATTATTGATAAAATGATTTTTACTTTTTAACAATATAAATAAATACACCATAATATAATAATTTAATTTAATGCATAATTATTATTTATTAATTAATATAATAATTATGCATATATGTTAGGTTAGGTTAGGTGTATGTATTTATTGTTCTTATATAAAATTGTTAATTAATGATTATTTGATTATAATTTATATTTTATGTAAGTTCAATAATTATTAATAACTATATATTATGCTGTTTTATTTATAATTATTATAAATATATATCTGAATCACGTTCATATACCTATATAAGGTTAGCATATTCTGTTGTGTACTATAGTCGCGTTATAGTGATTAAGGATAAAATGTGATAACGACTTTTAACAATAATTAATTATATAATTTGATTGCATAATTTAAAACCTTTAATGTGCAAGTGCATAGTGCTTTGGTGCTTCATGATTCTTCATAGCCTGTCGTTTTCACGGTGAACTACGGCATATTCCTTCGATTAGTATAAAGTCTATAAAAATAACAATTTTTAATATTTTATTATTTGAGTTTGTTTATAGGCGTTCTTAATATATAAATTCATATAGAAAATAGAAGTTATAACAATTCAATGAAATTAAGTCGATTTAGTTTTTATAAATTACCAATAACATTGACAAATTATAATCATTATATTACATATTTTATTGTACGAGGGTCGCGTCGTAGGCGCCTACAAGATAAGAATTTCGGTACGTCATAACACAATGTACGCGTTGTATAGTATTATTATTCTCATTGTGTGGCATTTCTCGATAAATTGATGGCACGTAATTTGCGAATGGTTGTTTGGAAAAAATATGAAATTGTCGAGTGTATGAATTCAATATAATATAAAAGTTTAATATGTCACTTGTAATAGAAAGACCGACGATATATTATTATTATTATATAAGGTTTCGTGATTGGTATCGTTATATATATATATTATTACATATCGATACGTTCGAATGACTTATAGTTTACGATTTAGAAATACTCGTTTTTTCCGTCCCTGTGGCAGACGAGCCGCGATTTCGTCATCCCTTCCACGGTGGCATATACAGCATACACACTATTACGGAGGTATAATGTTATACTCTTTTCGCGCCCGTTGCTGCCGCCGGCTGCAGGGATTGTTCACGAATCGTCAGCAATCTCTCCGGCACGACGTTTTCAAGGAGGGGAAAAAAACCTAGTTATTAATTACTATAATATTATATTGTGAATCGTCATGATAATAATGCGATACGATCGCGGATTTATTTTATAGTATCTTTGCGATTCCGTAATGTTTACTGCCCGTCCGAGAAAATATCAATTAGTTTTAGAGTTGTTTACTCTATACGCGACTTTCGAGTTCCGACAATACGCTAAAAGGTGGTATTATTTTATTTTTATCTCTAATAACATATTATATGACATTTTTAAAAAAAAAAAATCCTTCGAACTTTTAAACAATGTAACGTATATAAACCAAATAAAATGTTATTTAATATTACTATATTGAAAATCCAATCAAATTTGATATTTTAACTGTTAAAACAAGTCTCGGATATGGTTTATACTGAATATTATTTATTGATATTGTCTTTTTATTAATAAACGTTACAAAAAACATTTATGATAATAAAAAATATGAAACATAAACCATATTCGACTTTTCTATGAAAGACGTGTCATTGTAAAATTTAACAAAACAAAACATATTAAAGATTTTAAATAACTATTTCATTTTAATTATAATTAATTAATATGGGAGAATTTGTAAGTTGGGTATAGTTGTCAATAAAAATGAATTTTAAATTTTATTAAAACATAAAAATGCTTTTATTTCGTAAATTAGTAAAATACAAATATATCTATATATATTTTTAATTTATTATATATTTTTATTAAATAAAAGTTAATTTAAAGCTATTTTGTAATATTTTATATTATACTTCAATAAGTATCTTGAACTTACCTATTAAATATCATTATTATACAGGAAGTAAATATTAATTAAAAATCATGTTATAATAATTGAAAGCAGAGAGATACTACATATTATTATAAATATAAAAGCTGAATTATTGCCATCATAAACGTTTTAATGAAAGTTAATTTTAAAATTGTTTGAATTCAATAATTTTTCCGTTTGAAAAATTAGTAGAAATTAATTGTTATATAATAGCTTGTTTGCTTTAAATAACATAAAAATATATAATATTGGTTGTATATAACATCTAACAATGTGAATTGTTCTTAACATTAACATTGTTGTTCTGCCATAACATATAATAATAACTATTAGCTATTATTAGCTGACAATCATAAATATGAAACTTTTGACGTTTTGACGTTTAATTGTATTTCTCTATCATTAATCATTATAAACTGTTTGCAATTTTTATAACGCATTTATTCCCTCAATAAATTGATGCCTCGGGATTGTTGTTATTATTCCAACTATCGTTTTGTCCGTATATCACGAACAGCGCAAAACGTATTAATCTGTATTTAACTTATGATTCAATATCTAAAATATGAAATCGAATACGAAATCTTCAAGTATTTTGCCGAACACTTGTTGACCATACGCGCGGGTTTCAGTCAATCTTTGCCGGGTGTACTGCCCATGTACTTATATTATTATATACGTCGCAGGGCGAACATTCTTTTCTTTCCTTTTTTTTCTACATCCGTTTCCTTCTTCCGGTGTTCCCTCCCCACTTGCCGACGTTTCCATTACCGCCGTTTCCGGACGAGTATATACACACACGAAGTACCACAATACTACACATTCGTTCTATTCGCATGCGCCCTTATTAGTGGAATAAACTATTTTCGTTTCTTCGATAAATTAGTACAATTGAACATACAAATATACCTAACCTAACGTACCAACACGAGCTTTGCAGACCCGATAAAAGCTTTTTAAGATCAGTATATATTATTATTATTATCTGTGCGACTGTGTATATCAATACCTTAACCTGGTATTTTATATAAAAACCGCGGTATTACGCGAAGGACTCTATAAGTACCCCCTACATAAAATTGATATATATATATATATATGTATTTGTACTCATATATGTACCCAGTCAGCAGTGCTTTGTGTAGTAGCTGCGAGAGTTCAATTATTATCAAACGTGTCGACTTGGTCTATCGGAAATTCGCGATGTACGCCCGAACTGTTCCCACGGGTCTATTTCGACTGCTGATCGAGAGCACAATTTCGTTTCCGACGATATCGTATACTAATATGTATATATCTACACCGCGAACAATATAATTGCATATTATATTGCATCTATATAAAATAACATCAAGTAGTCCGGCGCGAAAATATCCGATTATCGCGTATGATTAATAGTCTGAAAAAAGAAATCCTTTCGTTTTAAAACCCAACCGGTTTTAAAATCGAATACGACCTAACGAACGGCCGTTTAAAATAATTATATTGTTTTGCGATTTCGTTTTTATTTATCTTGTTATCAACTGTTATCAACTCATATTAGTTTATTCAAATCGTTTTTTTTAAAAATATATTATACAAATTTGTTTCTCTATTAATTTACATAAAAATAAAAACGGCTTATATCATCCGTCATCCAAAACTGATTAAAATTTTTTAACGAAATATTCAATATTTCAATTAGGTCTTCATTAAAACTGCACTTGAAAAATATTTAGAATTTATAAATTATTCTAATATAATATTACAATATAGTAATATACATATATTTTTACATTTAATGAATATTTCTGAGTACCTATTTTAAATCCTGAGGCTCTGATGCATTTGCGAGGGAGTACGGGGAAATATATTTTATTACTAATATTACATATCATAAGAAATATTGCAATTTTATATTGGATTAGTCATTAAAAAAAATGTTGGGAGAAATTTGAGTGGGAAAGCATAAAAATCATGTTAATTAATCTAAATTATTAAATTATTTTGTAACTATATAGGTAATATAGTAACGAAAGTTAAAATAAACTGCAAATCAATTTAAATGAGTATATTTTATTAAATTACTTTAAAAATATTTTTAATTTCATAAATTCACTACGATTTATAAATACATATTATAATGCAATAATTAATATAAATCGAAACCAACTATAAAGGTAGTATGAACAATACTGCTAAAATAATATTCAAACCATTGTAAGCTGTAACAGATATTTAATATTTGCTATTAATTGTTATTCTTTAAATTATAAAAAAAAAAAAAATACTCTTAAATTCCGTTTAAAATAGTTAAAATCGACTAAAATATTGTGTTAGACTAGTTTAACCAGATCACGTTAATAAACGTATAATTTTTTTGTTAATACGTAGCTTATTAAACATATAATATTTCATCACGATATCTGTTTCGATTTTTTTTTGTTTCAACTGTATTTAACTCATAAAAATAATAATGTACTGAATGTTATAATATAAACTGAGTATTTAATTTTGTATATTTTATGTAACTAGTAAGGGGGGATTAGAAGGGCTTAGTTTTATCTAAACCATTTTTAGCTCTCTCTAAAAATATGTTGATGTTTTTAGTTTTTATATGTGTTTTTATCGTTCAACAATTAAATATAAGGCTTAAACCCATCACACTTAAAATCTCTAGTTGCGTCTATGATGATTCGGATAGAAATTGTTTATTGGCATTCGTCCGTACAATACGTTATTAAAGGGATTACGCGATATATTTTTAACGACTAAAATTCAGTTATTTGCCACGCTCCCAATGATATTAATATTCTCTTGTTCTGTGAAAACTTTTAAAAGTTTAAGTGACTCGTCGCCCATTGTACATTAACTTGGTCTACCGGCAAACCAAACGTTTTCACCGAATACGAATTAATCAAATAATGAAACTTAAGAACAAAAGTTTTGGTTGCGTGTGTGATGCCTTAATGATCCGATAGAACGAGAGTTAGGATAAATAGCATTCAACTTTTATTTATATATATATTTTACAATCTTTCGTGAAAACGAAAAGTTAACACGTTTCTGAATAAAGTAAATAATATAACGACTCGTTTATTTTAATTTTAATATTCGTGTAAAGTATTTTTTAACATTATACACTATGGCTACCTACAAAATAGGACATTTTGGCGCAGTTGTTTTGGCGTAAGCCGTCATGGCATTAATTTATTTTGGTGTATAATACAAATTTAGAATCAAATTACAATTTTCGATACAAAGCTTTTAGCAACATTTTTTATTATCAAAAATGATACCGAAAAATTGAAATATTAAATTTTTTTTATAATTATTATTAATTTTTTAGGTAATATATAAATTATTATATTATTATAACAATGTCAAAACTAATTGAATCGACGCAAAAACAAGATGTTTTGGTAAACAATGGTTTTATATATTGATCTGGTACTTTTAATAGTGATGACCAACGTCGTTTCTGATGTTTTAGAAATGAAAATGAATGTATAAAACACGTGTAAACATATCAAAAGATTATATTGATATAATAAAACAATATGTTAACCAGTGTTAGGGACAGATAATAAAAAAAATCATTTGGATAAAGATAAAGATAACAACACTTAATTTTATCTAAGATACAGATAAAAGATAATCAAATAAAATTCATCTACCAAAAAGATAAAAGATAAAAATATTTTATCTAGATAAATTACAGATAATTATAGAAATTAAAATTTAAATAACTAATGTAGAAAAGAATATATACCATTGTGAAAGTACATGCCTGTATAATATGTTTATTTTTATCTTAATTTATTAAGTCACATTGTGTTTTACCAAACATTAACTTCAACACAAAGAATTAACGGCTGGATTATCTTTATTAATACAGATTAAATAGAATTTGAGATATTTCTCAATAAATAAATAATAATATTATAATCTTTGGAATTTTATTTAGTGGACAGCGATGATTATAACTTGTTTGTTTTCATTATTCATATTTTAATTATAATTTAAAAATATTTATTATGTTCTGGGAAATAACATCGGTCGCGACATGTTTGTCGTGACAGTAATATACTAATATAGGCTATTTATATAAATTAATTAGTATATATATATTTATAACCGAACACAGAATATTAATAACTAATAATTAATAATGTATTTAATAAAAATAATGCATAGTATTTCAGAATAACGTAATATATTTTTAGCCTAAGATGTTATTTTACGTACAAGTTATGACTGAGACAATGAGAATAAAAATTAAAAATTTTCGAAAAATTCTATCTAATTTTCATAAAAAAAATTATCTTGTAAATTTATTTAGATAAGTGAAATTTTTAGCTAAAATAAATACTTAGATAACTTATATTTATATATCTAAATAAGATAAAAGATAAACATATAATTTTGTAGATAATTTATCTAGATAAGTCCCAACACTGATGTTAACACATGATTCAGAAGCAGCTTAAATCAATGGAAATACAGCAGTTTATCGCAATAAAAGACGTGCTACTGAAACTATAGACATACATTACAATAATTATTATTTTTTAACTAATGTAATTTTATGCAAATAGTTATTGAAATATAATGCTATTATGATGTAATCTATTTTTTAATGAACTAATTAATATCTAAAATGTATTTAAGCTTCAACGCCAGAATGTTCTAGATCTCTATAGCTATTATAGTTAATACCTATTTTATTATCAGAGAATAAAATTGAAAATAATATATATTATTGGTTAATATAAAAATGAACTTAAACTTTAAAATAGTTATATTATCATGTAAAAATGGGTATATTTAGGTTAGGTAAAAGTACATACATCCTATGTAAAACTTTCAACTTTGTTAACTTATTTAATTTGTTATGTAAGAAAATACATCAGTTGATGTCAATATTATTATAATTCATATTCACAGCATAAAATTTGTCTCAATATATTTTCATTAGCCAACAGAAATCTCGTAAATTAAATTACAAAAACCGAACAGACTTAAAGCACTGCACACTTAATATACTAATATCTATTATATGGTATATAAGAGATCAAAATATAAATCTAATCATAATATATTATGTACATTTTCAAAATGTATTGTGACGTTTATTTTCATACATTCTGATAAAATAATACACATTGTTTTGATATTTAAACTATTTTATAATATTTGTAGCTTATAAAATTGATTTAATTTTTTTGTAGAGGTATATAAAGCTTTATTTTTATTCTACGACTGATTTACAGATATCTATACATATCTATACAGGTTAGGCATTATCCGTATAATGTAAAATTGTTAGAAGAAACGTAAGATAGTCGTTGGTTATTACTTATTAGAATAGGGCAAGATGTATATTATTAAATTATTTTTTTTTTAAAACGAAAATGTTTTATTAAAAACTATAAAAATGTTTAAGAATTTTAAAAGTATTAACGGCAGCCATTTTAAGATTAAAACTATAAAAAAAATTAATTCCATTTGTTTTTTTCAGTGAATGTACTCTCGTATATTGAACACGTTTTAACTACGAAAAAATATATAATATACACTTATTATCATATTGTTTTCTGTTAGTATCAAACTAAAAAAAAAAAAAAATTTTGAAAATGTAAGTTTTAACAAATAATAACATTATTGATAATAAAGGTGATGATACGCATCTTAATGTACTACGTATTACCGTAATATTCGTAAAATAATCCAATTTTTTGATCGTACATCCTAAGTACTAAAATAAGCATATTGTTTAAGAATACAAATAAATGAAAACACTATAAGATTTATCTAACTGTGCATAACTATTTCCATTTTATTTTTTAATGTATTATTTAATATTAGCAACAAATTTAGACGTTCCAATCGGAATATAATTTTCGGATTAAACATAAATAATTAATTGTATATAATATTATAGTAATTATTTAAATTAAAACAATTTACGTATTCTTCTCTAAACACTGTTTATAGATTATAATCATTACACGTATGAAAATACAGCGTATAATTAATGAACATAAGTTTAATAATATTCATTTTGTGTTATAATAATAATAATCATCTGGAATGAGAAAAAATATTGAAAAATTAAAAATAATTGTAATACTTAAATAATGAAAATAGAAACGTAAAAAATATTAGGAAATCATTCCTATATCATACTAGTATTTATAATAGTACCTTTATATATACTGTCACAGCTAATCATTTAGATTTATTTTTCTTTTTTAATTTAGTCCTGACAATGTAAATATTTTTTTTATTCTGTGTTTTAATGTTAAACCTAAATAAAAAAAACCGCGAAAAATATATTATTATTGCGTATCATTTAACATTTTGTGTAGTGATTTTGAACTAGAAGAAGTTCTAAAACTTTGACAATATCAACTCGATATACGTTTACACGGTCGGTTAGACCTTAAAATTTGAAATGCGTTGTTTTGGTTTTCAGTCATTGTTTTATGTTTGCACAAAATCCCTTTTTACGGGATTGATCTGTCGGCAAACGACCACGAGATATTTAATTAAAAAAAATAAAATTATACCCCAGCCATGATAATTTTTAACAACAACTAATTATTATTCACACAATATTATTAGTATAAAAGTCTCGTCTTTTTTCACATTAAAACGGTTTTTTGTTTTAATGTGATTTTTCGCCATTATAGAAATAGATAATATCGTTTTACGTTATCTGAGCACGTAATTATCAGTTTAAACTCCTAATAATTTCTCAGTACGTGAGAAAGGCCTATTATGTGTGAGGAGCGAGAGGCTGGATCTCTGTGTTAATTTGTGTTACTATAATGTATTATGATTTCTTTCTAAAATTTGAAAATGGTTTCGTTGTAATACTAAATATTTAAGTAACCGTTAAACGAAAGGCATAATAGTATTATAAATAACAGTGATTCAGCGTAATAATAACCATATAATATATTATTAATTTCCTTAATAAGCGGAGATGAATATCGATTGATTTCTTACTCAATTTTATGTTCATATTAACACACCATACTACTAAAAATGTTACTACTTTGTTAGACGTCTTAATATTTAAAATCACTAAAAATATTCATCATATTAATATTATTCTTCCAAAATCATCAAATAAAGTTTTTATTTTAAACAACTCTAGGTATTTCTTATTGGTTATCAATAAAAATATTTTATATTTCTAAATGTTAATTATTTATTAATTTATCACGATAGGAATAACCAATTTATATAGTATAATTTAAATATGTAAATTAATTAAGTTATATTATACAATTATAACCAAAAAAAAATTATTGTACCAATAAGTTTCCGATAACTTTTTTTAAATAATGAACGATAATAATTATCTTAAAATTATTTTAAGATAACAATTTAAATGGTTTTTATTATTATATTTTATTTTATTGTTTTTTTACATATTATTCTCTTAACGACAATTATATTTAATTGATGATAATATACCAAATTAGTAATATAAATTGATTCACTATATCCACTAAATATTTTTTTAATAACACTATAAAATAATTTCTGAATTTAATTGTAAAAAATATTACATAAAATGTTACAAATAATAAAAAATATAAAAAAATATTAGCTTGATTCTATTGGTGTTTCGCCCAAAAATATATATAGTATAAATAGAAAATATTGATTAATAATGGATAAGTATTATGTTTTTTTTTATAGGCAAGTTGTAACGAAGAGAAATAGGAAATTAATAAATATATATTACCATCAATGACGTCATACAAAAAAATGATATATAAATGATTTAAATGATATTTTAAAATGTTTAAACATATTTATTATATTTTTTTAATTTCCCTTAAGTCTATATAATACATTATAATTCGATGTCCATCTAATCGTTGTCATGATTACATTAATCGCTGCCAAAACTCGAATGCGTACAATGTCTAAGTACAAAAAACTGTCATATAATGATAATAGTATATCGAAGTGGTTTGAATTTCTCGAATTTTTTTTTAAGTACTTATGTCTGAAGTTTTGTCAAGAGACAGAAAAACAGTTTGCGGTGAGTGTATCATATATATATATTTCCCCTGACGGGCGCTGTCTGCGCAGTACGATCGTTTTTATGTCCGCTGGGTCTTCGAGTAAAAAAGAACGATGAAAAAAAAGTTTTTTTTTCTAGTCTGCTTCGTGAGAGATCCAATACCGTTAGTGGTAACTATGAATTATTTACTTCGCAAGCACAATACGGACATCGGTCTCCCGTAGAGGGTTCACACAAATGCCATTAATGTAACTAGCATCGTACTTCCTTTGAAAAATGAAAAAAAAACTAACATTATAATATTTTTTATGGTTTAGAGAAGCAGTTTTTTCAAAATAAAAAAAATAAATAAATAATAACGTACAAGTATTTAGTAGATTGTACATAATATGGCGTACTTTAATTTAATGAATTCAAATTTAAGATCGACGAAATGATGGACAGATGAGGGTTTTGGGATCTAACTTTGAAAGCAAAAAATTTGGATCTAATCTGGATTTTAAAAAATGCGAGTTAGAAGAAAAATAAGAATAATAATATATTAAAATTTAGTTTATAAAACCATAGTCTTATAGTCTAAATTAAAATAGAAATAATTAATTAGTCTAACATGGTGGTAAAAATATGAAAGTTTAGTTTTAATAAAGTTAACTAATGAATTATTGTACAAAAAATTATTGAGATTGATGAAATGATTGAATTAATTTTCATCGTTTTTGTAATCTGAAAATTATTTTTGATCACTCTGTGACGTTGTAAACGTTGTATAGCCTACGGATAGTACTATAAATATGATATTGGTTCGGCTACGTAGGTAATAATAATTAAATATTATAATAAACTTTCGCTTGTAAGTTCAGTCATATAGAATTGATTATAAATACAATTACGGAATAACGAAATATGTATTTCTATAATAAATTACAATAACATTTGTTATAACATTTTTCGAACACCCGCGGATTCAAAATGCGGTGTGATAAAATACGACATAAACAAAATCCATGCGGTTTTTTCATCATTCTAGTCGGGAAAATTTTCAATTTCAACGCGCCCTTCGTGTTGATAGTTCTCAGTGCGTGTATAGAAACACTAGTAGACCGCCTTTAAGGACAATGGGATTTCGTCGTTTTTCAGTTACCCCCACAGGTCGCCGATCGTCGGAAGCGGGAAATCTCGTATTTACTTTGCTTGGCGCGACGACACATATATCAACTAGATTTTTCTCGTAACGCGCGACAAAAGACGATTTATTGCAGCCAACACCTGGATTAATAGGTTTTTCCAGATACGGGATGAGAGAACAAAAAATAAAGATAGAGAGAGAGAGAGAGAGAGAGAGAGAGAGAGAGTGAGAAAGAGAAATCAAGATAATTCAACGTTTTTTCATCGTCGCAGTTTTGTCCTCTTTCCTACTGCGACGTTCCTTACGCGGAGTACCCACCATCGACGCCGTTAAGTTATTCAGAAAAATTTATCACGCGTACGCGTTAAATAGACCGTACGAACACAAAAAAAAAAAAAAAAAAAACTGAGAGAAACCGATAGACGGTACTGAAAAGTCTGAAATTCATCCAGCGTGCAGTATCTATCGAAATTGTGGCACTTTACATTATAATATTGTATTAATAATATCGTTATTATATTATGATTATGATATTCGATTATTTTCGTCATTGTCGCGACCAGTTTTAATGATATTTCTCGTCAACAATGATAAATATTTAAATTTACAAAATCGAAAAAAAATGTGTTTGTCTACGTGACAGGTCCACCACTCGTTATACCATGCGGTCACGTTTCGGTCATCCTGCGGTCCTTACCCGGCGGTTGTTATAGTTAAACGAAGCGATTTGGTACCGGTCGAGTGAATATTATTATTATCTGAGACAGAGCGACAAATTTCTAGTCTAGTCTAGTCGGGTCTCGAATTGTTATAAAGACTTTGTTCGGAGGGAGGAATTAACCACGATAATTATACACCACGAACAAAACTGGAGTAATTCTTACTTATTTAATAAAAAAAAAAACCGGTTCTACTACGAGCATTTATTGTAATCATTTTCGGTTAAATTTGGTTCCGACCTGATGTTCTGATACACTAAACGTCTTTGTTAAGTTGTTTATATACTTATAGTAAAATATTGTACACAATGCCGTCAAAATGTTTCAAATATCTAATACTCTTGTGAGGATCGACGTCGTAAAATTTAGACGCGACAGATATATCATATATATTTTTTTTAACGATACTATCTTTTGACGAGCGACAGCACCACGATAAAAGCGTTCATATTGTCCACAGATTCTCCTCATACGCTTTTGATAAAATATGGTCTACATTATAAATTATAATTTATAAGTTAGCATCTCATATGATTTCGCATTTTATTTTTTTGTGATATTTAGGATATAGGTTTTCGAGTAGGCAAAAAACCTGGCTCAAAATTATAATATTTTGTTTTGTACACTTTTCGTTTTATGATAATTTTAAAACGTTTTTTTTATTTTAGACCTTTTTTACACTTTGATTAGTTATGTATAATTTTTTAATAATGAATATGACTCGTACTTCTACGAATAATTAAATTTTGTAGTTCCTTTTTACTCCCTCAGAATCCCTTACTAAACACGATAATAAATAAAATTTTAATTTGATTAATTACTTAAAATTATTTTTATGTTTTTATTTCTGCGATTTAAATATAATCTGAGATAACAAAAATTAATACAAATTATTAACTTTAAAATAGTAATTTTTTTTAAGCATTTGTTTAATTAAATTTATTATTTAAACTCGATTTCAGGGATATTTTATCTATTTTAAAATGCTTTTCTTGTGCGCTCAAAATTATTAGAATAAATACCAAGAAATTATATAAATGGACTAAAACAAACAACTAAACATACACTTATAGGTCAATTGCTCTTTCAGTTATTTTATTTTCATAATATTATTATAATCGGTACTTATGACTATTATATTGATTCGCGTAGTAGTAACATTATATAGTAACATTTACGGACCACATCCGCAATATTATTCGAGCGCATTTCCGTCGTGTACACATTCGCGAGTATTAAATTTTAATCTTTTCATGCTAAATTAATTTAAAACAATCGATATCATATTTTGACTATCCATCTCCCTCTGACTAGTCGCTGCAATCCAAACTACCGAAACCGTTAAACTATGTGTGTAACACATTGATATTTTGTACTTTATGGCTGTGTACAACAAGAACACTCCAAAATGCGCTTTGCATATATTATTATTATTATATAGTATATTATACGTAGTTCTGTACGTAATTTATACAGTGTAGGATTGAGCACGGTGAAACAACCAGGGAAAAAAAATTACGAAACTTTCTAAATTACGTGTTTGGCCTGATACAGACCGTATTTGAATATTATCTTATCGCCTTCGAGTATGCGTTTTATCGTTGTTAATGTCACTTGTGAAAAGATAAAAAAAATCATAATCTATAAAATTAATATGATCAAGAAAAACTGACGATATTCATATTTTCTGAACACTCCTTTCAGAGAGAATAGAACTCCACAATCATATGTTGCCATTAACATTGTTAAGTTTGATGGGGTTCAATACAAATTTATTTTAGTTAATTTTATATGTTTTAATTGTTATTTTTATTATTATTACAATTCGTAATACTTACTCAAAAATGTTTAATATCAGATCCGGTGACCTAATAATATAATATTCTCGAGTACTATTCTAGGTCGCAAATCGTGTTTATATTTCGTAAAGGTTTATTGCCTACAATTAACTACGGTTTAATAATAACAATAGTAGAAATAACGTTTAAACGGGAAACGGTAGAAGATTTGTTTCACTGAGTGTTTCTCGTGCGTATAACATATATATATATTATAATAGAATTGCCGTTCAGATCGTTCGCTCTTCTATTTTCTTGATTAGTACTTTTGAGTTCTAAAGTTTATGGCGTGCAGAATTTTGAACTCGAAAAATATTTCTTTGTCAATTATTTTATGAGACTTAAGACAATAATGTTATATTACAAAAAAATAATATGATCGGACGACCGAAAGTTTTTCAATAATTTTACAGATATTTAAAAATTGAGCACACTATACAGGTAGAATTTTAAAACGCATAAATAGTTTTGTGATATTGATTTATTATTATATTATCGACCGATAAAACTACACGAAAATAGAAATACTTAGTGATTCTATAGAAATTAAAACTGTGACCACTGTTATTGGTTATTGTTTGGTCGCACGAAATTTATCATTGGATTATATTTCCGACGCACAAGAGTACACCTATATTATAATATTATCACGTATAATAGTATTCTTAGAAATTAATTTGCGCAATAAACATTATTAGTTACGATGTGCATTTTGGTAAAAAGTATTTCAACTAAATAAATATGTATACGTACGTACTTCCATTAGTTTCAAATTTTTCATATTTAAAAAAAAATATTCCTTAAGTATTATTCCGTATACCTAAGTATAATATGCAGTATAATATCTGGAGTATGAATAATACATTCCAATAAGTATACACGTTAGTTTGGAATTCCCTTGATAGTTTTGCGTAGAATCTCTCCACCAAGTTATAACCGACTCGAACAACCGAAGAAAACTGTGTACCAGGTATACTAGGTTTACAAGAAATTTGTCGGTCTTAAACATTAATTTATAAATTTCCCAATACTTTCCGAATACACGTTTTTTTTTCAAATGTAGAGTACAATAATTTAAAAATCGTAATTATTTTATTAATTCGTGTTATTTTGTTTTTGTATGTCAAAAAATCTAATTTATACAGAGTCGTCTGTATATTATCTTTATGTTATAAAATATGTTATTTAAAACTTATACCGTAACCATTAGTCTGGTAACTTGTACCCGACATTAATATATGGATTTGGAAACGATTATGCAAACTGCAGTTTGAAAACACTAGCAATTTAAAAAAAATCAATTTAAACAACTCAAACTTCAGTTGTTATTTAGTTATATTACTTTTTCACTTAGTATATATGATCATAATAATCGAAATTATTCATTAATTTTATCTAACCAGTTGGAAAATTTAAAATTATTTACTATTATATACATCCAATGTTTACGACACACAGATAATACAATCGAATGGTTCATTTTCTACTCTTTAAAATACTTACATATAAAATATATCAATATAATAGTTGTCATATCATATTATATGCCACATTTAAATTAGTAAGTGTAGTATAAATATAGTATCGATTGTAAAAACATGATCAAAGGACTTCCTGAAACAACTAGATACAAAAAAATATATGATGTGCACTATCCGATCGTTGAAAATTTCATATATAGTTAGTTATAATTAAATTAAATTATGTTAATAAATTCGTTCATTGATAGGACCGGGACAGTTCCTGGAAAGTTTTTCTCATTATTTCTGACCGACCCTCTGTGCGTTCATCGTCAACAAATATTTACATAATTTGGATATATGGTGGAAATACCAGTACAGTAACGATACTATATTGATAAAAATGCATCACGAAAATGAAATTTCAAATGAATGATCGATTTGCGTTTCGTCATAATATAATATTATCAATAATTTTATTGACATAAATCGAAAACGGAATAGTTTATACATTTTATTGATATTGGTTTTTTTGGTTTTTCATATAGACCTAAAGTTTAACTTTGCAATTGTAGCCGTTAGACATTGCTGGAACTTTGATGAAACAAGAAGGACAACTAAAAATAATTTAACGTTTAATTACTACGGATATGATGATTTATATTCTACAAGTGCGAAATGCAAGACGTGTTGAATCTAATTGCGGTTCTATAAAATATAACAAAAGCCAATTAATTATTTTAATAATAACAACAGGTGTGTAATTGAAATTCATAATCTTCTTTTGTATTTGTTTGTAATATTAATCTTTGGTCGTTGTTCACCAGATTACACAGAGAGTAGTTAACCTATATTATACAATTTTTTTTTATATATAATATGATATACCCGTTAGACATTTTTATATTTCATCTTAAAATCTTTATTAATTTTAATTAAATTCAAAAACATAATCGTCGATGAACAAAATTAAAATAGATTATTATTTTTTTGTACATCATATTGCTCAGGCTTTTATGCAACCGGTTTGTAAATTTATCTCGGCATTTTCAAAGTGTATTGTTTTATCTGTGAACGTCTTATCTTTCAAAATAATTATATAAACTTAAAAGGATAAAAATAATATCAGCTTAAATTTTATATTATTTTAACTACACGTTTAAAACTTTAGCGAATACTCGCATAACATCGTGTAACTTTTTACTAAGGTTTTATTTTTAATAATAAAAATATTAATTCGATTTTTTTTTTATAAATTCATAAACTAATATTTGTTTTTTTTTTTTATTTGTTTTTGTTTTACCCCTGATCCCTTTTAATAATATCGTAGCATGCGTATATCGGTCTGTAATTTTATCTCTTTAGTACACTCCTGAAAGAGACTTTAAATAATTACGGTCAGTAGATTTGTATATACACCCGCATCCGGTTAATTCATAATAATACACACGTCATTTACATTTTCATAAAAAAAAAAATTATAATAATATCTATAATAACTATTTGAGTTATACCTTATACCATTGGAGTATAAAAAAAGTATTTTTCACTTTGCAATACAAACGAAAGTGTTTTATATTATAATAAACTATGGATATAGGATAATACGTTTAAATAAATACAAACTTAAAATCAATTTATAGCTTCATATATACGTAAACTTATAAATAGTTATCGCATATATAAATATTATTGCTTAAATATTTTATCGATTTCTATCCACGTATTGGTCGATAATTATTTTAATGATTGAGTCATTCGTTTTATCCTTGTATGTACTATATATATATCATATCATATCATAATATAATAGAAGCTAAGAGTTAATAAATAAATATTGAAATCAATTAGTACAAATTAAAATAATTTTTGTATTTTATTAATTTAGTTTGTGAACAATAAAGATAAATAAACGTTATAATTTTAATTTTAATTAGTTTTGAAGTAGGTACATAATGTAAAATAGTGCATTTAATGAAAAACAAAATAAGTTCATGATATAATATTTAAAACATCTACAATTAAGATAAACACTTATAATATCATTAGGATTTATTTATGTTTTCTAAAAATTTCTTCTCGTATTTGCCTTCTGGATCGAAAAATTTCTTTAATTTTTCGTATTCATTGGGTCTAAGTTCTTTTACTTTGTCCATTGCTTTTTTCACTATCAATTTCTGTTCTTTGGTACACGTCGAGCAGCTGTCTTTGACTAGCAAGGGCAACATTTCTAAAAATATAAATTGTATCGGTAAAAAAAAATCAGTTAGAAACTGAATGATTCGTGTAATATGTCGATCACAACCGAAAGCAACGAACAACAATAGGCACATCAGTCAAAGCGATATGGTGTAAACTTTAGGTTGGAATAAAATGAATAGGCGAACAACGATTTCCTGAATTTCAACGAATTCCAATATAGTAAAATGTTGTTATTTCTAATAAAAAGGCATTGAATTGATGCATAAAATACGTTTTGTGTTTAAATGAATGATATCAAGATGATTCTGAATTTATTTTTAATAGTCGTTTTTTCAATCATTTACATTTACAATTATAACTGTTTTCGTGAGTTCAACTATATTTGAATGCTTTAAATTAAAAATATTACAATTTCCACATTTTAAAATTTGAATTGTATTATGTACTAGTTAAAAACTTTTTAAAATTTTAGAATTTT
Organism: Eriosoma lanigerum; assembly: GCA_013282895.1. Classification (NCBI taxonomy): domain Eukaryota; kingdom Metazoa; phylum Arthropoda; class Insecta; order Hemiptera; family Aphididae; genus Eriosoma; species Eriosoma lanigerum. The sequence goes on along the minus strand of CM023358.1, from coordinate 22,939,503 downwards.
ACAAAACGAATTGACCTGTTGTTTTTAACCAATAACATTAAAATACTTCTGTTCGATCTTGACATTAACTTGGATTAGTTGATAGTTTGTTATTTCTTCGACCATTGATTATAATATTACGAATATAATACTATATAATATTTACAAATAGATTAAAATTATATATTGACCCGTGCCGTATATGATGACGATAATTATTTAATAATTATTTAGTTTAAAAACTCTTGCAGTAATTAAATAAATTTAACGTTATATATTATTAATTGTTATTTTTAATAATCGTCAAACTTTATAAGTAGCTTTTAATGGTGTAACGAGTTTTCTAAACGAATGGGACTTTTTTCTTATGACCAATTAAACCGAATTCGAAATGTATATTATCGACGTTCTTAGTTTTTCTCGTGCGATATTTTATAGAATTACATCTAGCGTGAAGATCGGTAAGAAATTGCGCACGAGTAAAAGTAGTCATCCCGTTCGCGTCGTTAGCCAATAACAAACGAATTGTCTCTACCCCCGCGAGTTCGTCCGAAACTTGTACTTGGTTGAAAATTTCAATTGCTCAAATGTTCATATCGTTCGAGTTTCTATTTTAACTGCGTTGTAGATACGAACATGCGAAATTAAAAACAATAACAAAAAAACCGTACGTATTATATATTGGACATAATTTTTATAACGACCTGTCTTTGTAAAACGTTTTTTGTAAAAAAAATAACGTTAGTTTTTACTCGCATTTCTCATCATCGTATTCTAAAGATTTTTTTTTCTCATATCATTTTTTATGCATACCCTTATCTTTTATTTACGTCTATAGTTGTTTTTTTTTTTACACAATAATGTGATGTTATAATTTTCACAAACATTAAAATACACAATGTAATATCTCATATCTACAGATAGTTAAGTAGTTATCAATAATTGTATAAAAAATACCACGAGTAAACAAGTTCATGAAACTAACAGAAATTTACATAAATTACAATTATTTATATTTAAAAATTCTCGGTCTCTTGACGTTAGCATGTGAGCAGATAATTAAACGGAAAAACGATTGGTGTTGGATTATCCATAATTACGTGTGTTTCAGTTGTTTTAGCAAAACAAAATATGAATATAGATTTTATACCTTTTAATCGTTATGGAAATTAAAAATCATAATAATCTTTTCGGATATTTGGATACGAACTCACGAATCAATAACATATTAATTAATAATTGTTAATAATTAATAGTTTTGTAATAATTAATCGAATGGGAATCAAAAATAAAATAATTAATTCATATCTAATAATGTTACTACGTATCGCTTACTTTTCATTTCTTTGGTTTGCGAGGTGCATGGTCCTTCGTCCATGAAACATTTAATGTTATTCGACATCAATCTGGTGTTATTCAGTACTTTATCGATATCCAATTTTTCCAACATTTCAAGATATTTCTTGATGTCCGCCTGGGTGATTGCGTGATTTTCATGGGTACCACCATCGTTTTCGGGTCTAGCTAAAGACCCGACTGCCATCAAAGCGAAAACGATCACGAAATTTGTCCAGTTCATATTATTAATTTGCCAACTCGGTTTATCGACGGAGAAAAAATATTTTGCGCGTTATATGTGGTGTCAGACTAAAATTAGTAGTATGTCATAAAACTGCGATTTTCCGCACAATATATACCCACATCTGGGCGGCTCTGGTCAAGGTTACGAGAAGACGAGAAAATTGTTTTTTTTTTTATGAAATACACCTCTCCGTGGCTTAGTGAATTGATCAGAATCTCACGACCTCGAGTATTCAAAATTAACTATTATGTCTAATTTGTTTAATTATTATACACTTTTAGGCGGTATAATAATTTACAGACGTCTAATCCACAATTATTTGAATATAAATCATAATAAAATATAACAAAAATATTGCGTGTTTGTATTTTGTAGATGAAAAAACAAATGGTATACTTTCATAATATCATATATTAGTCACTTTTTTCCGGCTTTACTGAAATAAATCGTAAATAAAAAATATTTTAGTATATTATGAAATTTGTATAAACCAATAAAGCCGATTACTTTTGATAATTATCATTTTTTTTAACATTGTCATATGTAACTATATATAAATATATAACTATTTATATGAACTTTTTTCTTATTTTATTAAGACGTTAAATTCATGAAAACAAATTATTTAAAAATAAACAATATATATCGTAAAAAAAAACGCGTGTTTAGAATTAATACATTTAATTAAATTAAATTTATAAAAGTTACAAACATGCAAATTAAGCTATACTTAAATAGTTGGTAGCTATTAATTTTTTTTTAAATAATTAAAGTTATAAGTAGGAAGGTATATTTTGTACATTTTCTTTTCTTTTATAGTCATATTTTAAACAACGATTTTATTAAATTTCCCAAACAAAAACACAATTTTCACTTCACCCTTTTAATAAATATTTTCAAAGGTAGAAATTATGATAAAATCATTATACTGTAGATAGCTTCTAACTATACGGAATTAGTGGGGGTTCTATCGCTAAAACTTTTTGAAATAACCCTTTGACAAGGTATTTAAATTTTTGCGAATAATACCTATGAACTATTATAACATAATTTAATTTTGTTCTATTAATATTACAAATACAAATAATAACTGCGATAATTTTGATTTTAAACTGATATATTTAATTTTATTTATCATACGTAACTAATATTTAAACTCAATTTTATAGTATGTACACACGGCGTTTAATGATTTTATTTTTTGCTCGTTACGAATGACGGAAACCTTTGCTCGGAGGGAAACATCTTACAAAAGATTCGTACAAAATCTCGTAATACCTGCAAGAATATCTCGAAAATCATAAAGAAACCCGACTTGACTATTTATGCAGAAAATAATAGCAATATGGTTGAATTATTATTATTATTTTGCTTATGCCTGTCAATATCACGAAGCTTAGTTTACCGCGATTACTGGAATAATATAGGTATAGAAATACGTAATAAAATAAATAAATCAAATTCATATAAATCCGATTATTAAACCACGTTGATACGAGAGGTACGTTAAGCATTGATGCAATATTCTACTGCAGGGACTTAACTTAAATTCATCTCATCAAAAACTATTGACATTTTACACATTCCTAATTTTCCAGAACATGTTTTCAAGAAAATTAATTATGGACTTAGGCAGTAATATTCGTAATACTCCTAGAGTTATTTTTTATATATAATAAAATAAAAAACGCTGGATGTTGGATGTTAGAAATAATGTTGATTTGATCCAAGAATAACTGTTTATGTACGAATTTGTCTTGAATGAGTATAAGTCAATCGAACTCATATTAGGTCAACAATAATCATTTTTGTACAATATCCAACTTGGTACATGTATACTCAAAAAATGATGATCTATTTTTAAAAAAAATAATCAATTTTTATAAACAATATTATAATATGAATAAAATTGTATTAAATAATCTGTTATTGTAGTTTAATTTAATCACATTTTTAGTATGAAATGAGAGAGAAATGAAAACATAATGTACATTGTCAAAAAACAAATTGTGAGTCACATTATTATATTATTAATAAAAAATAATATTGACAACAAACTACCTACACAAAGCTACACAGCCGGTTGTCAAGTGTGAACGGATTTAATTGTCGAGTCGGATTAACCTATTTTCATTGAACAATCATTACAAATTTGACAGTTAAATCCATTATTTTACACCGTGTTGTATATGTTTAAAGCACGTCATGTAGGTAACTGAATAATATTTAATACAAATTTTGTTTATGAGCTGAAACTAATTTGGAAAGTTGCAGAACTTAATTGTGAATAATTATAAATGTTTGTTAAATAAATCTGGGTTTATGTTTCTTTTAGGAACCTTAATTTGATGAGAAAATAATAATAATTGGTAATTTTTTAACAGATTTTTTTATGCTACATGTACTGATAATAAACGATAATTGATTTTTTCCCCTCGCAATAAATTATATTGTTTTAACAATTTAACATTTCATTATTTTAATTAAAAGTGTTCATGATTTATAGCATGTATACAATATGCAGAGTAAACCTTATATATATATTGAATAATAATTATTTATTTCCATAAGATAATTGTCCAAAGATACATATTTTACATGTACATTTGAAGGGTACTTTTTTCCTATCGAAATTATTCCAAAAATGTAAAGATATATTTTTATATTTTTTTACAAAATAAGTCGAAAATCAAATTTAACTTATATTTTATGAAAATAAAATACTATTTAATATTATATTAAATAACAACCTTTATGGGTATTTTTTTTTTTTTTTTTGCAAACCATGAATATAATATAACAAATGAATATTTACACAAAAGTATTAATATAGATAAATTGTGTACTTTTTTAATATATCATACATTTAAATAACAATAATTAGTTTTAATATTTAATACAAAAAATATTACTTTTTCGGAAATACACTTTAACAATATTACATTTAAATTTTACATTCGTTTAAAATTATTATATAATACGTTCTAATTTTTATTTTTATTTTAAAATTAAATTTACTTTGATGAGTTTACTCTTGAAAAGTTCATTCCTTAATTAATACAAGATTTTTTTCATTGTTTATTTTTATTTTGATTGTTAATGTATATTATATATTTACGTTTGTCGTTTAAACAAACTATTAAGTAGGTGACAAATAAAACTATTATAATAATATATTTTTATTCGTTTTGACGTGTTCGAATAGCATTACATTTTATAATAATATCATTGATTTTAACTTGGTGAAATAAGCTGTCCCTAAATATTTATTTTAAAAGTCTATAGGTACATTATCGTGTATCATAGTCAACTCTTAAAAGTAATACATGTATTTCACACATAAAACTTTATAATTATTTCTAAAATAATTAATAAGTACCTAGATAATATACGTACTATATTATGATATAGCGAAAATATAATTGCATGTAAATTATTTCAATTATTTTCATCTTAATCGTAAATGTATACAGAACACAATATTAATATTGATTTTAATTATTATTGATTCTAATTGGTATATTGTGTAGATCAATACAGTATAAAATTTATACTGATCACAATATTTAGACATTTTATTTTAGTAATCTTCTATCTATGGGCCTTTAAAATCATCCCTCAAACAAATAAAATATTCATCCATATATTCATTTTCTCTTCTATCTCACATAATTGTACAACCAGGGTGACCATTTTAACGTATCTGACAACGCATCCTTAATTCTTCTCACTGAAATGTCCTTATAATGTTAAAAAATAGAAAAATATTCTCTAAATTTCAGAATTAATCCATTGTCCAAAAAATATTCTGTTTTTCTAAAAGGAAATGTTTTATAATCATAAAACACCACTGGTTATATATATGTTTGGACTTAAAAATATGTTTATTATGCTTTAAAGCTAATCAGTTTTACCATACCATAGGAATAGTTATTACAATAATTAGGCTATGTATTAAACTCTACATTTATGATTTTGTCACGAGTTAGTACTGTTCAAGTTATTTAAATTGGGGTACTCTTTTGAAGCTCTGGGTCACTAGATACTCCATTATTTCCTTTTGTTACTCGATATCTCTCTTCTATTTAATAGTAATAGACTGTTTTGATGTCATTAATAATTAAATCCAACTTCTCTGTAGTTTTTATAAGCTTCTTGCATGGTGACTTGACTCTTTCAAAATTATTTCCTATAATGAGTATATCATCATAGCGATGTTTCAGTATTATTTTATTTAAATTAAAATACAGAAAGTTAATTTTTTTTAACAATGTTACCTCTGTGTGTATTTTCATAAATATTCCTTTTTTTCTATAAAATATTTCTACGGGTACAATATTTTATATAAAGAAATGCAATTGAACGTACGTTTGATATCTGAGTTATACAAATATTGTTTTAAATAATAATAATAATAATAATATATTATATATGGACTGAATATTCGAATACCTATTTGTTTTTAAACTGTATGATCGTTTAAGGTAGGCTGATATTTTAAATTATACATATTTCTTTTTCAACCATGCGTAAGAATAATAATCTATTAAATGTTTAATGGACTTTAAAATTGTATGATACGTACAGCTACTACTGTTTTCCATTATTAAACATGTTTTTAAAATCATATAGATGCAAAATACAATCAGTTTTGTTTTGATTTAGTATTTCTCTACAAGGTAGAAGGTTGAAAAATTAATGTATTCTAAGTTTTCGAAGTTGTTTTATATAAAGGAAGAGATTGTTCGCAAAACCCGATAAAAAATAGGATAGGTCAGATTTGTTGTCCACAAACGAAGAAGTTCTGATTAGTTTTATTATCTTTTATAGTCTTTTAAATTTGAAAAAAAGAACAAAGTAAACAAATTCAAATTAATATTATAGTGAAATTAATTACATTTTGTTTCAATTATTTGGTTATTATTAACAAGATAAGGTTTTCGTGATTTAATGTCTTACTTACGTTCATAGAGTGCACAAAATAAAAACAATTAAATTCCGTAAACTATAATAATTATCCGAAAACTAATTTGCCATCTTTTCGATTACTCAGTAATTTGATAAAAATGTGTATTGTTATTAGGATTACTCGGAAAGGCCTACCTTTTTATATTCATCATGCAAATAAAAATTTAGTATTGCGCACCACCGTTAAAAAACTGAAATTGTATATCATAATAATAATAATAATAATAATAATAATATACTCGTAGTATCATATTTTACATTAAAGAGGTACATTTTATATTTATTTTCACGAAATACAAATTAAAAACAAGAACTGATAATAAAGATAAAATATTTATTCTCGTTTTACTCTGTAGCATAACATTATACTATTTTAGCAGCGGTGTGTAATGGTCGGATTTAGAAAAATGTATCTAAGCGTCGTTAAAAATAAAGTGAATAAATCATCTATAATATGAATTTAAATGGTTTAGATAAGTAAACATAAATGAATAGACGTGTAAAATAGTATTAATACACGATATTATAAAAAGAGAAATTATTGTATTACAACATGAGATAAAATGTATAACTAATAAGGAAGTCATTATTTTATTAATTATTCCAAACGATTATGTATAAAATGTTTTGTTTTTTTGTTTTTTTAAAAGACTTTAACGTTTACTCAAATAAACTATCTCTAACTATTAAATTCTATCGAAACAGACATTATATAAAAAAAAAATTATAAATAATCAGGTTAGATAAAAATCCCGGTGAGTATGTCCTTATAGTATGTTTAAAAAGAAGAAAAAAATTAAACGAAACGTAGGGATAAAATAAAAATGTGAACAACACAATATGATCCCCCCGAGATAGAATAGAGATAGTGAATGGAATTGTATGACAAAGGACGCTTTTGCAATGGTACTATTCAAAACCCTAAGATTTTCTCGAAAACGTAATTATTATTTGGATGTTTCGTGTTTTGAACTTCATTTCAATAATACGTCTAAGAAAGCGGGGTTTTTTTTACGTAAAATTAATGGATTAAGAAATTGTTAGAGAACAGCAAATAAAATAATAATTTTATTTAAAGATTTTAATAAAATCATTGAAACCACGTTGTGGTAAATTTAGCAATAACATCGTTTTTTATATGTTTATATTAGGTTCAAGCTAAATGCGATATTTTGTCTTTGTGAATATAACTATTCCATTGTTGGTTAGAAAAACAAAATTGTTTCACCGTTATTCGAAACCGAATAAATCCAACGAGCTATAAAGACAATTAAAATATAAAATCACTGCAGTATTATACGAAATCTGATGGAACACGGTTGTTGAGAAGATAGGTCAATCAATCTTCTCAACTCGTCACTCTGTCTCTTTATCATTAGAGTAGATGACGTTTTTTCTCTATACGTACTGTCCATTATTATAGGTCTATTATTATAAATTACCTACATGAAAACGCATATACTCAGCTGTTTTAATAAATAGCGTTGATAAAAATAAACGCATTTGTCTTTCGCTTCCTGTAGAGGATACACACTCGACTGAGGTTAAGATAAAGTCTGTTTAAATTAAACGATGATGCGGATTGAACTTCCACATCGAGTATACATAATTATGATCCGATGGTAATGTTTTGGTATTATTATACGGTTATAATAATATCGTACAATAAAATATGGAATATTTTGTAAGTACGTATAATATTTATGGGCTATAATTAAAATCGCATTCGTTTCACGATATAGGTATATCATATACACGAATGTTATAACCAGAAACGCGTTATTAGGTTTAAACTTTCAAGTCTAGTGACGAACTTATGTTATAAAACACGTTTATTCGGCAGTACGATTTGCGCGCATAAATGTGCATAATATATATATATGTATATAATCATAAGCACGCGGCGTGCTGGCGTGGTAATAACCTTATACCGAACCTAACCTGCATACGATTAAAATTAAACGCGTTAACGTTTGAATTACGTTTATATTATTATATTATAATTGCCATACACAATATATATTATAAATTATAATCGGATGCGAATTGGCAATTAGCGAAACAAAGTACTGATATTTATAATATATTAAGGTCATGATGTAGAGATAGAGAGAGAGAGAGAGAGAGAGAGAGAGTGAGTGAGAGATTTCTCTACACATATATAAATATATATGAACACGTAGATTGTAGATGACAACCAGAGCCGCCCCGTGAGTTCGTGTATTTGCATATTCATTACTTTACGTTCACATAATCCCGGGTTTAAATTCTCTTTTAAGCGTTCTCAATAAAATTTCGTTTCTTGTGTATTTTCTGTTATTCGTGTCCGCGCGAGAACTTATACAGTTCTTGTGCACGCGCGCACATTAAGCTTATACACAATATTATGATAATAATACATTTAAAAACGTGAATTTATCGAATTAACGTATTCCGTGAACGATTAATATAGAGTGATAATAAATTTAGGGTTTGGATGTAGTTTTATAGTATACGTATTTTATTAGATGGTTTCCAACAATAATACTATAAAATCGTTATTCGTTTCATAAAGTGCGTACATAAAAAAGTATAAAATATTTTCTATTTTTTATTGTTACAAAATATCATTGTAGTTCACTACTACAATATTTCCGTAAATCTATCTAAAAAATGTATTTTTATCATTTTTATATTTATCATTTCAACGTTTTTTTTTTTTTTTAGAATCAACAAATTTTACTCTAATTACTGCAAAAATGAATGGAATTTTTTTTATACCTGCATTATATTTTTAAATTCAATTAAATATTTATTTCATTTAATATTATAATCATTGATCATGCATTCTATTTTTGTATTTTAATATTTTTTTTTTTTTATAGTGCATCATGCATATTTCAGTATTTTATAAAGTGCATTTGCATCTGAATTTTAAATTAATAATATTAATATTAATAATTCCGACAGAACTTCAAATGTGGTACCTATAGCGAATTAAACCATTTGATCAATCTGATCGAATTGACCAATTTATATTTTACATCTGTCGAGCGTGGTTAGATTAGATCAGTCCCGGTTGACAGAGAATGCATCTCAGGTTAATGGTCAAAAAGTATTTTTCTGACAAATTTTGCAATTATAAAAAAAAAAAAAAGTTTTAAAATCTTTTTAAAATAATAATATATTTAAAATAAAGAAATTATTATTGTTAAGTAAGAAAATGTAAAATAAATAATTGATTGATACAAATTATATAACCATATTCGCAACCAAATCAATTTTATTTGAATAATAATATATATTATAATAGTGTTTTAAAGGTTGGGAACCATCGGTTATACTAGATTGTTATCTTTGATCAAAATGTCGAATTTATGGAAATTTATATATTATGTTATACACTGGTATCATCATAAGTTTCAATATTGCTACAAAAACATCTTGTTGCTATTTTATTCCATAATCTATTGATTGTCTCAGGGATTATATTACAGCAGACAATATCCACACGTCGCGCCGTACCTAATATTTCACGTACCATATTATTGTTTTCAGTCCAATTAGTAGAATTAATCTCTTAAATTTGTGAAGCTTATGTGGTGCGATCCTTCACTTATACCATTTTGGTACCACGAATTCGTGATTTATATTCGAAACAATATTTCACGTTCATATATTATGTTATTATGTTATTACACGTAAATGAGTGACTAACCCTTAGACGAGTAGGAGGTATACGAATATAGTACATAATTATTATTGTTACGTGTGTATTTATAAGATAATAATATCATATTATGAATGAATAGTTAAGAGAAAACAACAATTTTTTAATGAAATAGTGAATATTTAAATATCGAGTATATTTTGTTTAATTTTTACAATTAAATAGTTTAGTAAAAAAACTTAAATTTCTTGTTAGTTAAAAAGTTAGAATTAATTAAGTGTTTAATTTGATTTTTTCAAATATAAATAATATTTATCATTATAGTACCTACTATATTAACAAAATTGAAAATAATTGATATTTATATAAATAAATATTATTACAATTAGTTAACACGAAAATATATATTTAAAACAATATACTGCTACTACTGAAGTCGTTTTTTGTATCAAAATAGTTATATTAGTATAAAGTTCGTTATTTAATATTTTATCGTTTAACTAAACGATAATAAAATATTCAAGGATGGTTTGAAATTAAATTGATAAACAGTAAAAATATTCCTCAAGTTATAACGTGTAAAAAAATAGCTAATTTTTCTTGTAATATAATATACAATAATATCAACAAATAAATGCTAGTTTGACATCAACTTCTCTTTTTCTATAATATTATCTTTTCAGAAAATACCATTATAGTAATTTACAATTTTACATAATTTATTATCATATAATATTTATTATAGCAAAATATGAATTGTCACATAATTGGTAAATAATAATTGGCCAATGAATTAATAAATATTCCCTTTTTTTAGATCCAAATATGATAGGTATATTTTTATTTTTTTATTTTACTTAAAGGATTATATAAGGAGTATAAATTGATGTTATTGTGAATATAATATTAATATATTATGTGACAATATTCTTGTATATTATATAATAGTGTACTTTTTTATTTTCCGATAAATAAAAAGTTAAAGTTTAATAACTGTTGCAGATACGTGGCAAACATTGTGGCGTCATAAAAAGTATATCGAAAAGTATTTTTTTTTTCAGTATCAGACATTAGAAGAAGAAAACAAGTTTCAATATAATATAGAGAACAATTCAATACCTAGCAGATTTTCAGATTTTTCCGCTTGCCCCGGGAATATACTTTTGGCCTCATGAATATAAGAATTGGACGAGGTCGGAAAAAATGAAAAATATATTGTACTCATTCAGTTTCTAAAAATAGTTTATATATTTTGTGACATATCAAAAGTGTACGAAAAAAAAAAAAAAATCAAAATTTTCCTCCATGATATTACAACGCCAATCGCGGCATACGAATTACTAGAATTCACCATATCATATTATCAGCGATTGAAAGAAATTATAAACATCGTTTATCGAGAATACAAAGATCATATTACTTTTTTATCATTTATTCATAATTATTAAATAGGATTTATCATAATATGTTTACAATATTCAAAAAAACAGGTTGTAATGTTTTTATTATATTACAACTGTGTTGCAAACTATAATGATGTTAATATTTCCAATATTATAACGTTTTATTTGAACGTCATCTCGTTAACTTCAGTAGATCAAGTCAACCCAAAACCGTGATAAATTATAATTTAAAAATAAACCAATTATCAACCACGTTATTTTGCATGTGAAATGGATAGAAAATATTAATAGTTTTACGTAATCATTTAACTATTTTTAGCTTAATCGTTTCTTATAAGGGCGATCTTAGTACTAATTTTATGGAGGGGAGGGTCGATTTAAAAAAAAAAATGAATTATCAGTATAAAATATAAATGATTTGATTTTAAAAAGTCATGTTTATTTTTATTAATAAGTTATAAGTTAGATCTTAGATACATATTACGTATTGTTGAATAATAAAAAAAAAAATTTATCCAAAATTCAGAATCTTAATAAATCCATGGGGCAGTGATCACCACGTCTACCCCCCCCCCCCCCAACTATAATACGTTACTGGTTTCTTATTATATATATAGTTGTTACTTTAAAATATATAATATTATAAGTATTACGAGATTCAAATTAATATTTTGAAAAGTTGGTAATGTATTGTTTATATTTGAACTAAGTTATGAAAATATTATATTATTTTGGTAGTTATGAATAAGAGTTAACGAAACAGAAATGTCGACATCATAATAATATATTAATTTTGATGACGTGTAGTCCGAACGTAATTGAAAACAATTGAATGTCAACCCCAACTAACAACAAAAACAAAAGCATCGCCAGACGAATCGAATGCAGTCAGTAGCGATTTTTTTGGTACTCTTAGATTTTGGTTCTTTCCTTCGCGGTATCGAGTTGAGCGCAGCGGCTTCTGCGTGACTCGTATCTACCGTTATCAGATCGGCGTCCGGAGGTTGCGGATAAAAGCAAGTGCATATTATTGGTGACGTGATCGACGAACTCATCACGACGCTGGTTTTTGACATCGGAATAGTTCTTTCGAACACGATTTTTGTCGAAGATTTCAAGTCGGTCAGGTTTGACTCGGACGAGTACGTTGGTCTCCTGCAAACGGATCTGTGCAACGATTTCGGTACGACATACCTAGGCCCGGTGGCCAAATCCAACGCGTCGACGATAGAATTCATATTAGATACTGCAGCTGGCAAACGGAAAACAATTTGGATTAAAAACAATAATCGTTCCGAACGCACACGGAGCGCGTTAGATTGTTGTGTTAATACGTTGCGTATTATATTTACGAACACGTATCCGTGGTGAAATATTATTAAACTCTGTAAAAATATAATAATGCGTAATCGTTTGTACGACGATCGTGATTTATAATTAAATCATACGTGTTCGGTGGCAAATAGTTCCCGCCATTTCCGAATTCGAATGTGTGGAGGGTGTGCTTCGCGTTACAGTTTCGCGGTAATTGAAATACATTTTATGGACACGCAATAAAGTTTTTTTTTTTTGGTGCACAAACTACTCTCGGTAGTTAGAAATCTGGATTTGATAAATGGTGATGCTGGTAAAACGGACCCCTTAACTGATTTTATTATTATTAGTTTTTTTTTCTTTTTTTTTTTCTATAATTCGTTTTAATTTAAATTTTGACTTCCGACACAGCAGACGGTACATTCAACGGAACGCAATTGACTTGTGTGCACTATTTTTTCACATTATTATAATTTGTTTCTCATACGATAGTAGTTAAGTAATATTATGCGTATTATATACTGGAGGGGAAAAAACTAATTACCGAGCGTTGGAAGTACAACGCAATTTAGACAATTGTCGAAATTAACCAGTAAAATTACTTTGAACGATTTAATAGCTCTTTTGAATCCGTGCGGTGTTCGTTCGAATAACTTTAATATATTTAATCGTAAGTTTTCGTTAAATCCACAAAATACTCAAAAGTTTGCGGATATAGTGATGCTGTAAACTACTGTGCCTTTTATATGCGAGTAACATTTTATAGTTTCAGATGAGTGACAAAATAGTCAAATGTCAATATTTATATATAATATAATTTTTCAATAGCAATACGTATCTAATACGATAATTAAAAACGTTTATGACAATTATAAAAATTATATACGTATTGTTGTGTACCTACAAAAAGAAACCCATTAAAAAATTCGAAAACTTTTCGCATAAAGGTTTTATTTACGATTTAATATAACTATCGTAATTTGTGCACGAGTATCTAAATGCACCACATCGTACATTGTAATTTTATACATATTTTTATTTCGGTCATGTACCTTTTAATGTTTTTTGTATTATAATAAAAAAAATAAACATTCACACAATAATGATGCGGTTTATTTAAAAAGATATTATGTTTCCGTTAATAATTTACAAATGGCATATTTTCTTCGGAAAACGCTATTAGGACGGTATTAAAGATTTTATCACCGCGGTGAAAAATGAAGAGGGCCCGTATAATTATAAATTTAGTGTTAAAAGATAAAACAAAACTATTCAAACCGGAAGTTTCTCGGAGACTTTTGGCATAAAACTTTCCAGTTTTTATTTAATTTTTAATTTCTTTCCGGCAAAGTTAGGTTACCCCTCGTTCACAATAACAACGACACCCTTTGTTTTCGTTATATTTAATATAATAATAAAGTACCTATATTAATTTCAGATATTATATAAACACTTTAACTTGTTTGCAACAGAGTCGGACGGAGCGGCTAAAAAGTCTTTATTTCATCTCTTCGTGGAAAACAATACGCCATAATATAATAACAATATAGAGGGTGAGTCTCGAGGATTTGACAAATGAAATAACTCTGGTTCTACGTTATATTTGTTTAAATTTTTGTTTAAATTATTATTTTACCCCGGCGCTACAATTAAGGTGTAATCATTTTTATTTTTGTTTCCAAATAATAATTTTTTTCTATTTTTTAATTTAAAATTGGCATTTTGTAGATTTTTATTTTAAAAACGAATTTCTGCTTAAAGTGTTTTTATTTATTTTTAATGGTTTTTTTAGGTTAATGAAAATATAATATTTTAGATATGACTAGTTTACGATATACTAATCGGTAAGCATTTATATTTTAAATAATGAAATAATATTATAATATTTTCATTAACTTCAAAAACCATTAAAAATAAACGAAAACACTTTAAGAAGAAATTTTAATATCGATTTTTTTTAAAAATACAAATCTACAAAATGGCAATTTTAAATAAAAAAGTAAAAAAATAAATAAAAATAATTATTTAATTCTTTTATTTGAAAACAAAATTGAAAATAAATATATCCTAATTGTACCATCAGGGTATAATAATAATTTAAACATTTTTTTTAAACAAATATAATGTAGAACCAAAGTTATTTCATTTGTTAAATCCTTGAGATTCACTCTATTTAGTAAGCAGAAAATATAACGGTAATAAGCGGACATTTCGATATTTGTATTTCGTTTTTATCATCCGTCGTCCTCGATTTCACGTCACTTATCCATCCCATTTCGTTTCTCGTTGCAAAATATTATTATAAACTACTTGTAATTATTATTTACCCTCGTATTCACATACGCACATTCCACGTCTGCGAAAAGGGCTTTACACGCGTACGTTGAAGAACGGTTGATTTGATTTAGTTTTTAGGTCAGCATGTGTGCAGAAATTGCATTAGCCAAAATGGAATTATTTTTATTTTTTTTTTTTTTACGCGTATCTAATAGCATTATAAACCTATGTGTGTCTCTCGCAAAATATATTATTATTTTAAAGGACACTCTATTTATATATTTATATATATAAAACTGAACTGAACTTTTAATGACAAATGAACGGGTTTACTCGTATTTAAAATTTCTCGGTGAACAATAATTTAAAAAAAAAACCGAATGGAGAGTCGTCGAGACTGAATTGCTAATAATTACTCTACGCAAATTTGGCAAATAAAACACAAATTAAGTAATATGGTTGAATAATTAATTTTTGTCTTAAAAGTGAAAAATACGAATTGTTTTTCGATCGAAATGAAATCACGCGAGAAAAACGTTTGGATTACAATATTACAATAATATGTTTGTATCGTATAATGCATCTGAAAAGATAGACATATTTTCACCGTTATATTCGCATTGAGAATTGAAAACAATTTGTTATTGATACATAAATACTATATAGTTCTGTTTATTCTGAAAAATAATTTGACTGCAAGAATGATCTCTTTGACGTTTTCAATAATATCATAATATAACATACAGAGTGATCGCATGCCGTAAATATTGAATTATAATTGAGATAATATCATACAATTATATTTGAATAATTATACACGAAAACTATACTATTAATATATTGAAAAAATTAAACCACTTACGCAGAAAAAAATATTTTGAGCATAAATTATTTTAATTATTATAAAATATTATAACTACAATTCATGTGGTTATTTAAACAATATTGAAATATTATTAGAGTCGGTAAAATTAAATTTCCGTACCTATTTATCAATAAATAAACTAATAAACTCTTGCTTTCAACACTACATGATTTTGATTAGGTAAATAAATAAGAATTTTGTTATAATTAATAAAATAACTTATACTTAAGTCGTAAATAAGTAATCCTAAACATATATCTACTACCAATAAATTAAAATTTGACGTTAATAATGTCTCGAATTACAAATCTATGAAAGAAAACTTATTCGGGTTAATCTATATATTTTCATTTAAATTGTTAGTTTTAACATTAAAATTATTAATTAAAAGATTAAATTTATTTTTCTGGTAAGTATGTGTGTTTTATTTTATTTTTAGTGGAGAAGTACTCGTACTGTGAAATCCGTAGGGAATTTTATTGTTATCTTCAAGCTTCTCAAATCGCATTTTTATTATATATTTTTACATAATTTGAACAATTTGCATTTTTAGAATAGACAGGGTTTCTTTTTTCATTCTTAAGAAGTAAAATTTCACTGGATACAAACAACAGTTAAAAGTACATATTCCGCAATAGATAATATCTTAAGTGATTTGTTTCTCTCTCTTTTGTTTTCTTTATTCTTGTAAATATTTAAATGTATTTGAGTATTTCCGTCTAGAATAAATAAAGGAATAAATCTAAATGAATTCGACTAATTATGTGTTCATATTTTTTTTATTATTAGATAGGTACATAATATAGATAGTATTATATTCTATATGGTATCTCAAAATTTATAAACAAATTAATATGGTTTATTGATAAGCATGTAATTGTGTTTTGTAAAATGTTTGATATGAAATATTCGTTTGATATTCAAAAACAAAACATTTAAATTTTATTATTTCACTCATTAATATCTAAATAATATAAATCTTTAACTCATTTCACTAAAAAAAAAAAAAAAAAAAAACATTACGTGTTATACTACAGTATAATCATTATTATAAATTAAATTTAAGCAGTTCTGTTATTGCTTATGAAATCGGAGCAGATTTTTAAATCAGTTTTACGAGTATGTTCGTACATTAACATATTATTTATGGCAAACCCAAAAGGTTGATTATAATAATATTTATAAGAACAAAAGTCGGTGCATTTATTAAAATAATATCATACGATATTTTTAACGACTTAGATTCCACCAAGCTCGATATTATTAATACATCGTTCAGGTTTTGTCGACAATTAATATAATATTTAATACGATTATTTTACGATTTGTGGGATTTATGGGACTTACTGATGTTATTTTGTACGTAATAATTTTCATATCCATATAGATTTTAAATATTTATTATAATATCGTTGCTATCATATAATATTATTATGGTTATTATATTTCAATCGAATTACATATTTTTATATTATATATTATACACGTCCAAACTATATATTTATTATGCTATGTAATAATTGGAATTTTGTCATTAACGACGCGAAACATATTATAATAATATACATTTTTTTTTTTTTATTATTATTATCTTTCCGTTCTAAATAGACGATTTTCGCGAAGACTCTCGTATGTTATTCATTACCTACATGGTCCGTCACACTGTGGTGACGTGTACCTAATTTTACATTATCATTATTGTCGTGTTTAATAAAGGCCGAACGCAATTTGAAGATGCGAATTCACTTGACGTTGACGGTAGTTTCCGCGTGGGTACTTAATAATAACTATTGTCGTCAGACTATTATGGGACTATTAATGGTAACCTTAGGTTAACAACTATACTCTGGTCAGGTATATTATAATAAACACTCGTGCGTAATTGCGCATCACGAAAAACATTTCACGTTGTTATTATATTATTTATAATGTAATGTAATTTTTTTTTTTTTTTTTTTTATACGTATATTGATGTGTTTATAATTCGCGATCCGGCGAGTATAATTAACACTGCACAATGGATGCGACGATGTTGATAATAATAATATTAAAAATGTTTCGTTATTTTAAATGAAAAATATCCGCCAAGCCCTGAGGTCACGTCGACTACCCGCGTGTGATCGCGCGATTATAATATTATATTATTATAATTATTATAAATTGGCCGCAGTCGTTATGTGTCTTCGTTGTTTCTGTGATAATTATTGTTGTTTTTATTTAAAAAACAACAATTTTTGTCTCCGCAAAAATAAAACCCGCGCACGCATTGTTACCGCACAATTAAAAAATGCAAAACGACAGTATTATGTAAAAAAATTATCGTCAGCGTAGTTCTTTAATGAAAGCCAGGGTCGTCCATAATAAAAAAACACGGGGGGAAGGGTGAGTTTTCATTGATGAGCCGACTCTAAATGAAGAAGCCGGGGGTATTCCTCCCTAAATCCTCTGTACCCCACCTATTATAATACTTGGGAAGTGTGGTATAGAAGGGTTAACTTCCCACGTTTCTGTTGAAAATATAATTTTAGCACTCCTAAATATAAAACTCAAATTGCGTCTATATTAAAATGATAAATATATTGGTATATCTATTAATATATTATAATAGTAGTATATATTTTAGATTCGGAACGAAGCGAGGTTTAATTTTTTTGGGTATAAATTCGGGTCCGTTACCACGAATAGGGTATGCTTTCGTTAGCAAATCGCATCTACTTTATTAAGCTAATTTTTCGAATTTTCGAAATTTTGTCCCCGGTTGAAGAAAAACTACCAAAAAATGGCGGAAAAGTGGCATAATTACGGTTTCCGTTATTATTAATTTTTTTTTTAATTTATAAAATAACTAAACTAATTTTGTTCGTAGGGACTTGATAATTTAAGTTTTCATTGAAAGCTGTCGTATTCTATTTTAAATTTCCCTCAGACAATTCTATACAACTGCGGAGAACTCTCCGCGCAAAACAATAAAAAAATATTATTTTAATATAATATCGTACACACGGGCCCATGCGTTATCTCATATCAATCGGTCCGCGTTCGAATCGTATTATATTCGGAGCACGCGTGCACGCAGACGGGTTAATCCAGACACGATTTGTGGCCGCCTAACGTCGCAAATAACGTCGATATTAAAGTATACAGGGCGCTATTAAAATTTCAATAAAAAAATACTAAAAAAAGCTATGGCAATTACATACATTCTCGATGTTATCTTTTGATTCTGATCACTCTGTATACAATATATATATATTATACTTACGAGTATTATTTTCATCATCCGTACGTTCATTGTATAGAAATAATAATAATACTGCACCGTGCAGGTATATTTCACAGTACAGTCGATTTCAGAATTTTCTCGATATCGATTTGCGGCGTATAATATATTAGGTTATATACAGTGTGTCTTAGCACGTAAATATAAAATTTTTCGGTATCATCATTTTTTTTTTTTTCGAATTCGTATATATTTTTTAAATAAAATCACAGGAATGTGTAAACTTAAAATTTTAATTTCCATAAGGACATAGATTGTATACGTAATTGTAGACTTTTTATTAGATTCATGTGAATTCTTTGAATATATATTTCGTCATTCGGAGACAAGTAAAATGTTTATCGTGACGTGTTTTCACCAATATCGTTCAATTTTCCCTATTCATTTACAAATTTGTAAATCTGATCAAATATTTGAACAGAACCGATTGACACAATAATGTACAAATTCTACATAATAATATCTCGTATACATATTGTATAATATATATCACATTTACGATTTGATTTATATTTCGATATTGAATTTCGACAATCGCTCTTTGCTTGTTCCGAGTACGGAGAAATTTTGCAGTAGTCGAGTATTATTATATTCGTATTTTTGTAAATAATAATAAAGGACAGGGCTCACTTTGTGTGCTACTGTATTCGATTGGGACAGAAGAATAAATTTAGATATTTTGTTGATATATTACTCGCAAATATACGACCGTATAATGTATAATATTATTAGTTGCATGCGACGGTGGCTCAGATTTTGTCTGAGGAAATGGGAGATTGATCGTCAATACGAATAGGCAATAATATGACATTCGAATGTACGTTTTAATATTTAATGTGAATTTATTCAGCGTAAAGTCTTTTTTAACATTCATATAGTATTTTAATATTTGCGTGTATTCAAATAATATCCATCTACGACGACAGTTTAATAGTATAATATTTCATAGCGACGACAACAGTTCAAGTTTAATAATAAGCATCTGTATCCATATAGAAATTATAAATTAGTGGTGGTGCTTTAATTTAAGGTATAATTGGGACAATAACATTATTTTTTATATTTTTGTTTTAGATTATACATACAACTAATGTTTAAGGCACTAAAGAACATTTGATCCCATAGATCCACATCTGTCTGTATCAATAGTTAAAATTGATAAAAATTAACTTTTGTTGGATTTTCACTATATTAATTACCCATATATTAACTGATTATTTATCTAATTCGCCAAATGTTTAATAATTTACAATAACATAAAATTTAAATATTTTTTTTAAAATCAAAAATTTAAGTTATTTCTATTCATGAAGACCAAACACTTATAATAATATTTCGAACGCACAATTTCGATAAACAAAAACGACTTTGCATGGCAAATACTCTAACGCCTCGTAAAATATTAATATTTCGATCATTTTTTTTTCCTTTTAAAGAGGAACTCTTTTTACGGGTCACAGATCTTTGAATAATTCAGAAGTTTATTAATACATCATCAGCTGTTGTTTGAATTTTGTTAATCCGAATCCAAGCAGTGTTACCCGAAACAGAGTGTTAAAAAAAGATAGCGCATGTTACTATTTTTATCTAACGCATGTCGCTAATTTGTTATACTTATTTGTAGTTATATTATTTTCGTTTGTTTTATAATTTTTAACTTCCACTAAATATTTTAATATGTTTAGTTAATGTAAAAGAAGTAGTAATAAATTAATTATACAAAAAATTCAACGTTAAATATATAGTTTATTAATAAATAATTATAAGAACACAAGGTCAATAGTATTGAAAAAACATACTTTTCTTGTGAATTTTAGCATATTTTATATAAATATAAAGAAATTTGATGATATTGCGAGGTTACATATATAAGTTGAGAGGTTTTAATTCATAATTTATCATTTAATCCGTGTCTTTATCCATGTCTCCTAGTTCTGATTCTGAATATTTTTTTAAAAAAAACATTGCACTTATTTAATATCTACAATTGACTGTAATTGATATAATTTACATAAAACTGTACTTACTATAGATCTGAAGCTGTACTTACTACATACCTTAAATTATTTTATTTTCTTACTTGCTTAACTTAACTTGATATATTATAAGATACTAGAAATTGGAATGTTCTTGTAAACAAAATCTTCAATGCAATTTTGTTATAAATCATGACCAACATTTCCTAAAATAGGTAAATATATTTTTTAAAATATTATTGGTGCTTGTAGATATAACTACAGTCATAAGTTATAATCTGGGATGTTAATGTTTTGTCAAATTAACTATGTAACTTAAGTTGCGTTGACATCATTTAGATATATTTCCTATAACAATAATACAACTTTTATTGAGAAAAATATTTTATTTAAAATAAATTAGGGAAATATTTAACTAAGTATATAAAAGATCATTATGAAATATGATAGATATATTAAATTTATAACTAATCATATAACTTTAAAGCAATTAAAATAAAAAAACATACAATATATTATGATAAATAAGCAATTTTTAAAAATTTTCGAAACGCATAAATAACTAATAAGTATTAAAATAAAAGTATAAAAAACTTTTTTAATATTTAAAATGACGTAAAAACACGTTATATTAAATATTATTTAGATAGGTATTGTTTTTGTGTGATAAAAAGAAATAGCAAAACCATTCTATCAGCTATCTGCTTCTAACACGGTAGCTCTGTTATTTTTACATTGGTCATATTATGACGGGTAAGCATTTTCCAGTTATCATATAGAGTTCAATGGCGCGACCTGTTAAGTTGTTGAAAAAAGTAATAATAATCTATCATAAGATAATTTTATGATATCGTTTGAATATTATTGCCTATGTTATTAGATATAAATAATAAATATTGTTATTATTTTATATTTTTTTCCCTCTCGAGATTCGGAGTGACAATCGACAAATATTATAACTGATTGTTGACCATTATTATTAAACCGATAAAATAAATTCGCACGCATATAAATATTATTATTATTATTATTATGTAAATCGTAGCGCGGTTTGATTAAAACGATGGGCAGCTACTTGTTTCCGGCGGCTACGGGCAGACGCGTTTTGCGGTTGAACGCGCGGAGGGGCGTGTTTGCCACGCGTGTTTTCGGGACTGGGAAAGATTTATCGCCGCCGCCCCGTCCCGGGTTTCACTTCAAAAACCGTTCGACTTACCTGTCGTATTTTGGCAAAAACAAGACCGATAAATCATTAGTCCGCTCGACGGTCGACCGTTATTATTATTATTATTATTATTATATATAATGAATTAAAAGAAGAAAAAAAATTATGAAAAAATCGATTTAACCGGGAAAAAGTATAATATTATACCAGTTACCCGGTTATATAATTTACTATAGGTATAAATTAGTTGACTCCAGAAACTTAAACTTCTCATAACTGCGATATACGCGCGTGTGTATCTATACTGATGATACGGATGTGAATCAGAATCGAATTTAAAGTACGTTCGTCGGACCCCAAACGCATAAAAGTAAATTTATGCAGTAAATTAACTATTTTTATAGTTTTGTTTTTTACCGTTCCCGCGGGCCGATAGTGCTCTTTTCCATCGAATATCTCAATGACGTCATAAAATTTATGTTGAAATTCTTCGCGTTCTTTTGATAAAACGTTTTAAATTCGTGCGATCCGCGAACAGTTCCCGCAGGACCCGCTCGGTCTAAAAATAGGATTTTTCCAGATGGCCTGCATAATAATACGGTCCAGTGCTCTGAAACGCTGTTAATTGTATCCTGAGAAATTGTTTGTTTAAATATGCTACTATTACTATATTATAATGATGCACTTATTTCATTATTTCTTAAAAGTATTTTAAACAGTCAAAATATTTTTACTTCAGGTGCTAAAATGTAATATTTCAAAACATATAAGTTGCCAAGCTTTCATACAACGTCGTAATGTGTTAATTTATAAATGAATAATTCATTTAAAATACAACTAAATATTGTCAAAACATATCTTTTATGGCTATTTATAATACTTAATGCTATTATATTAAAACTATAACAATGAAAATGTTGTAATTATGAATCAAATTGAATTTGAACAAAAACAAATTTACTGCGACAATCATAATCAAATTCGCCTATAAAAAAACAATCTATATATAATAGTTAAAACTCTCAATTATTAATAACAATATAGTTGTGCTTAAATTAAAACATAACATTTATTGTAATAATATGAGCATAGTAGATAAAAGCTTTGGCTAATATTTTGGGTTAAAATATTAAAATATAAATTAACTATAAAGTGTTTGCCATTTGGTAAACTATTATATAATAAAGTAATAAGTATTAAATAAGATGAGTGTTGATGAATTATAAATAACTGACGTTTGAAACGTCAAATGTATTATATTGTTGGTTAAAGTGTTAATTTATTGTAGTATAGATCATATTAATTAGATAAGTTTGAACAGTATTATTATGAAAAAAAAAAAATGAAATATTTTCAGATATCGGAAGGAAGTAGGTACCTATAACCTATTAATTTATATAGATTTTGATAAAAATATAAATTATTGGTTTAATGAAACTATGAGTATTTACAACTCTGTAACTTTTGGAAAAACGCCAACTATATATTAGACATCATTACGATATTCCAACCAATTTTCGTTGAAATTGGAAGATACTAAATAAATGAAAATTGTGATGATAATAATATTATTAAAACGTTTTATGTCATAAAATATTTGGTTAGTTAGATAATATAATAATTTAAAAAATATTTATATTTATTTTTTTAGATTCATGGTTATAAATTTTTAATTATAAAAATATATATTCAATACATATTTTAATTTAATATTAGCTTCTCAAACTTAAATGTTCTATTACAATACTTTTTTTTTAACGGTGAACTATGTATTAAAATAATCAATTATTGACATTTCATTAGTAAAAGAAAATTTATATATTTTTTAAGTCAATTATATATTATCAAGTACCAATCAGTATCGTATAATTATAATACATTAAACATAACTCAATTGAAATAATTTTATTAATTAATTAACTTTATACTGTTATCTTCAATAGTGACCATTATACTTCCAGAATTTGTAAATATCTACTATTTTAATACATTAAATTTAAGATAATAAAATAATAAAACCCAGTATAATGTTGATTATATATTATTTTTTATCTTTTCAAAAAATTGTATAAATAAAAAATAAATTGTTATGTAAATATAACAATGTGGAGTTGTGAAAGCCGCGAGTGTTCGATTAATCGAAAAATATAATAGATTGAAACGATGTTTGCATGTCTATTAGGGGTTTTTTAAAGTTAGTTTGAAAGAAATTATACTTCATCCAAATTGATTTAAATCGTAGTTGTGATTTTTAATATAATATCATCGAATTATAATGCGATATAAGGGGGGGAAATGTATATATTAGTTAAACAGTTTTAATATCACGCACGTGGTGCACGTAATAATAATATTATACTTAATATTAAATCTATATATATATATTCTTCACTTATTTTACTTTTCTAAAATATTATATTATATTATAGTACGACACCATATTTGTTTACGGAAAATAATATAAAATATAAAATATTTTATTTATTTTGTGAAACATGTCACATTAATATTAATTATATAAATAAATACGAATTTAAGATTTAACTTAATATTTCATATGTATTTATCTACTTTATTATTATCGATTTGGTACCTCTTTACGGTTTGTTATGTCGTAGCATGCACGATAAATTCGTTATGTCTGGTAAATCGTGTTGGGGCATTTCTAGCTTAAAATTATATATTTGTCCAGTTGGTTTTTTGTTTAAATAAACCTATTTCTAGTCAATGCACGCGTAAAAGGAAAATATTCTGTTGGAACTATTTTCCTCGTTCTACTGTTAAATAATTCCGTTTCATAAACCGTGCATCGAAAGTGATCAAATAAATATGACATATAATAATATTATCCGGAATCGAACAATTGATACGTTATACTTGTAGTTATATTAAAACTAAAAAAATTATGATCAACATTAGATTATAACATTACATTATCTATTAGATTATAATGGATTTTGTATAAATTTAATTATTATTCTTATTTTTTACGTAACCTAAACAAATCTGAAGTTTTGAAATATTGTTCTGAATATGTTTTAGTCAAAATAATTCTAGAAAAAATTCAAGTCATTTAAAGTTTTATTGAACGAGGCATTCGAAATATTTAATTAGATAAAATATCATCAATATTATATTGTTTTTGTAGTACGAAAAAAAAAATTATCTTTCAGAATAGTTTTTCGTAAAAACAATATCGTTTTAAATATTTAACTACATAATACCATGTAACGCTATCGCCAATTTACGAGTCTGCGTAATTTAATAATAATACCGTCTGTGCGCATAATATAAACGACCCGAGTAAGTGGTAGGTGGTATATTCGATCAATATAACAATTTAAATTTAAATTTTCAACAAAATTTGTATTTTAACAAAAATTTAATTGTTGAATATATTATTAACTCGTAGACTTTTATTTATATGATAATATAATATAATGGATTGCGACTTAAATAACTCTTTTTCTTATATAATAAACATTTGTTTAAATGTTAAATTTAGTTAAATATAATAATTATAATAACCATTACAATGAAATTGTCATAAATATATTAAAACAATATAAAAGGTTATATTATACCACATTAACCTAATGAAAAAATGTATTTTTTTAGAAATATCAAAATAATATACGATATGTAAAAAGTCCACCACAAAACATTAGTGAGAGTATCTCACTGAGAGATTTCTTAACATAACAATACCTAAATATCTCTAAAATTAAAATCTACAAAATATATATAATGATGAATTAAATAAAATAATTTAAAATCGTTTATCTTCTTAAAAATAGAAATAAAAACACGAACAAACTTAATTATATTAAATTGAAAAAAAAAATACAAAAATCTATAAAATATTGCTTATATCCGAAATTATATGTTTGATTCAAATATTATATTATGATAATATCGTTTTATTGACGACGACATTTATATAACAACACATCATGATATATTTCAGAGCTCTGAAGGAGAATACAACGAAAATCAACTGTGCACATAAATGTGAAACTTGTTGTTCCCCGTAAACTCGCATCGAAAACATATGGCGTCGTACATGACCGCAGTGGACTGGACCGTGTGGACTTTTCTGCTGCTCGTCGTCATGGTCGGCTGTTCAGGTAAAATCTTAATTATAAATATACTTAAATTATTTATACTTGTAATTATGTCACGAATTAGAATATTATAAATGGAAATATTTATAAATTGTTTAGGAAATCAATTAAAAAACATCGATTTGCATTGCATTTTAACGTATAAATAAGTAAATTAACAAAAATTTCATTTTTACTTAAAAAGGCAGGTCTCGAAAATTGTTCATTGGACATATATTATGATATAAAAAGTAGATTTTATAAAACCAAATATTATACTTGTAAACTTTTCGCTCTCAACCAACAAATATGTACGTTGACGTTTTGAATTAAAAAAAAAAAAAAATTCCACCTAAATTTATCAAGCGGTTGATAGTTATTAGTAACTTTATATTTGACATGTAAATCGAGTGTACCATATTTTCGTCAATACGACATTCAATGTCAGTGTAAATTATTACGATCAAAACAAAAATGAACATCGTTTTTAGATAAAAGCTTTCAGATGTGTGTATTATTATTTCTGACTGTATATGAAACTTACAATGACAGTATAATAATTATATATACGTTCCGCATTGTGGCACATTCAAAAGTATATAAAGTATACCCTCTAACCGTTCGAGAATATGACACAATAATATTAATGATCGGCCGAGAACGACTTAAAAAACACATTGAAATGAGTTATGGCTTTTGAGTAGACATGACACTTACGTATAATAATAATATTAGTTTTGAAATAATTTAGAAAATTCTAACTGGTTATTATTATTATTATGGTTTGTACCTACCTAAACAGTATTTCGGTGACATATTTTACGTCGTTATTTCCTAACAATTCAAAACGATATTTTCGATTGATATGCATTTTATCAGTATCGGTATATATATATATATATATATACATATATAAATAGTTGGGCAGGTTAGGTTATTATTGGAGTTTCGCGCGGGCTACGTGTTCGCAAGAGGTCTTATTATTTTGGGTCGCGACGAGAGGAGAGTTTTAATTAAACCGCCGCCGTACCCGAGGGCTTCAACAACTTCGCGCGCGTAGGAAGTCGACGAAACGAGATCGGGGGCCAGGGTAAATACACTTTGGAAAAACTTCGTTTCGATAAAATTAATAAAAATACGATCGGAGGGAATCGATGAGCTCAATTACTGCGTGTGTGTGATGCGGAACCGCCACCGCGCGCGTTAGACATCTCAAGCCTCCGCCGCCGCCGCCGCCGTCGACGGAATACGTGTCCGAGACTTTTTGAACGTGATTCGAGTTTGGCCCGAACGACGAAACAAAATTAATTTAATTTTTTTTCCTTATTTCATTTTATTACATCTATAAAATACGGATTTAATGGTCATATAACCGCCGGCACAGCCTCTGAAAACGCCTGACAGATGTGTGGCGCATCGCGCGCAACGTTCGTTACGTCGTAAAAGAAATATGGCGAATATTACGACGAAAACTAAGAAAAAAAAAAAAAAAAAAAAAAAAAAAAAGAAAAAAACAAAAAATTCGAGACTTAGGTATTCTAATATAATATATTTTGACTTTTTGACAGTTTGAAGTAGATAAATAAATGTTGAAGCTTACAATTTTTTTAAAGCTCGCTCACTTTTCCGAACCAATTATTATCGTTATCTAATAAAATTTCGTACGATTCGTCGTCAACATACTACGCGCTCTCGTTAATATTATATTCAAAAAAGGGAATCGATCCTTTAGATATTATTATTATTATTATACTATCAATCTCGGATTTTAAATGGCTCGTGCTACGCATCTACGTATACAGAACGGTCGAAATATCGCGTTTTGTACAAAAACTGCAGTATAAACTTATCGTTACATATTTTATATCACTCGTTCATTGAGTCTCTTCATTGGGTTATCGGTTATTGTTTTTGTTACGCGATATTACGATCACGTTGTATTTCATCATAATCGTTATTATTATCGATGTTAAATAACCGAGTTTAAGTTTTGTTAAATTTTTTAACGCCGCGAGACTGTGTACCCCCACCCACAGTGGCATATACTCTCGCTCGCCCGTCAAAGGGACTTTGTGTGTCGCTTACACCCACAATGCGTATATCTCATCTGCGCACGACATCTTTCCCCGACTCGTATATTATAATAATAATATTTTATTATTATTTTTTTTTCGAAATGTACTTTTCCTCACTCCGATAATATAATTATAATAAAATGGCAATATTATAAAGTTTCCGTTTAGAATCGTATTTTTCGACTACCCTCACTTGGGACGATTTAAATAAAACTCGATTCGTTATAAATAGATATAAATATTATTACGATAATATCGAAAAATAATGGACCTCATTGTACCGAATGAATTCCACTTAATTATTGTAAGTATATATATTATTTAAAACATAAAATATAATAAATTATTGTCACACTTATTATTTTATTATTAACCTGGTAGTTACGTTTTATAATATAATTTTATCGTTGACATATTGAACTTCTTTTATACCATAACGGTATAACTCTGTATAATAGTATTTTTTAAGTCCACTTTAAGAATTATTATTTAAATAAATCTATTTATATATATATATAAATATAATATATATATTGAATAGCTATGAAATAGTTAATTAGATTATTTTATGATCAACTATTCAATCACGAAAATTGATCGTAAAAACAAATTAATGTATCAAAATCGCCTCCATAAAGGTAATTTAACTTAAAATATCTTCCGGCCGAGATATATTTTATTCACTACCTATTACCGTGATCGCACTGTATAATATGTACTGTATTGTCCGAAGAACAAATCCTGCAGAAACTTAATAATATATTAGGACCTTATTTTTGTTTTGTTTCGCTCTACGTTTCGCGGAATATATTTGTTTCAAAACTCTGTTTCTAAGTGACCACCTGTGAAAATGTCCATATATATTTTGTAATCGAATAAATTGATTTTTAAAAGTCGCCCAAGACGGAGATTCGTGACCAACTTTTTGTTTCAGGTTAAAAAAAAAAAAAAATTGGCGTGTCTGCGAATTTTCTCCTTACGCCGGACACTCCCCCTTATTAATTTCCGCTATCAAATTCCACAGCACTGTATTGAATACGGTCTTGGAGATGATCCAATAACAACAAAACGGTCTTATTTCGCCGTGTATATACGATTCAATTACATTGCCGGATCGGTGGCATGGACGTCAGGTACTTACTGGTTTCCGGCCAAAACTGTTTTCAAGAAGTCCCAAGATAATTTATTAAAATCCGATTAAATCGATTAACATATTATTATTATTATCGTTTAGATTAATTCCCAGCTGTCGATAATAATTAAATAATATTCAAACTGTAAATTAATAATAATAAACCTTATCTATGTAGTAGAATAAAAATGTTAAATATATTGTTTTACGTTCGCCGGTCTAGTTTACATTAAATTGTTACAAGTTAAAAGTGAATTTTATTCGTAAAACCAAAACAAAATATGTAACAAAAATACTTTCTAAAATAAATATCTATTTGGTTTTTCGTTCTGTATCATTGAAATAAATGTAATAGGAATATTATTACGTAATTGTACATTTTCGTAAAATATAAATACAAAATTATTCATTTTGGAATAACTTCATTACGATAAGATCGTATATTTAAACGAATAATTTGTGACTAGGTGTTTTCAGTCCGAAGCAGTGACGCTATATTATTATAATTTATGGTCGTCCCGAGTTTAAAATTTATGAACAAAATCGATTTTTTTTGTCCCCGTAAACGATTAAATTATTTTCGACTTACAATGTGATTTTTCCCCTCTATTTATCGTAAACTCTGCTGCTGTCGTTGTACGATCGGTCAAATAGGTAATACTTGTTTTTTTTTTGTCAGTTATCATTCTGACGTTGGATTTGTAATAGTTTTCGACTAAAATCTCGATAAAAACACAATATTATGTTTTTACCTAGCCGACAAAATTGTCGGATAAAAATTGATAAAAGGGAAAGCGTATATTTAAATATTGTCACTCTCTGATATTCGTCGTAAAGAAAAAAAATTAAATTATAGTAGTAAAAATAATACCTGTAATGCTCTCGTGGAATTAACCGACGGGAAATTTTGCTCTCTAGACGACTTTTTATGCTCTGTAGCGTATTATTATATTTGTCGCAATTTCTTTAACGACAACAACGAGAGCGCATTTATATAAGTTGGTATAATATAACAGGACAGTATTATTGTATTATTATAGCTAGGAGAAGAAACAAAAAACAAATATTACAATATTTAAAGAAAAAACTCGTCGTAATAATATACATTTGTCGTCGGAACACCGGCAATATAATAATAATAATAATAGTTTTAATATACAGAGCGATTCGTTTATTTTTTTTTTTCCATATTTCTACTTTTTCCACCCCATTTATACGAATTCAGTAAAAGTTTTAACTATTTACAATAACTATGAAACAATAATACTTCAAAGCGGTTATAATTTAGTTATCTGATAACCAAAAGTTCATAATAACAAAATGTGTGCTGTGTGTGGAAATAATTTAAAATATGAAAAAAAATATTGCGGATCGGTCAATCGAAAATTGTTTTATAAATAAAATGTAATGAGTAACTCGATTTTCCTAGAAAACTTCATCAGATCCGTGATAGAAGAATAATAAAAACTTACCTGTATTTTCGGCTAATGTGTATAATATTTAATGATAATAACAACAGCCATGTAACGTTTTATACTCTTCTGTTGGGTTTATGAAAAATGAAAAAAACGTGGAATAAGAATAAATAAAAATAAAAACTTTTAAATAATGACGATAAGCCTGAACCTGAAGTTAGCCATAGCCACGTTCAACTTTTTAATCCAAACACAAACTTTATTTTATCAAATTGTATTTTACTATAGCTTGTATATAATATATATAATTGGTACCTATACATGTTTTTTAGCAACAGCCTTTACTTCTTTGTTATTATTGTTTTACTTTTACGGATAAAAAAAAGAGTCTCTCCTTTTTTCACTCGTCGATTTATTAATACGACTCGTAGAATGTTAGCCGACGAAAACCCAAGGAGTAAAAACGATTAAAAAAGTTTTTCATCCGTTTCTTTTTTAAATGTATACGCTGTCGTATATTCGCCTCGAAAACAGCGTATAGTATATCATATAAATACGATTTATAAATCATTAAACTAGGATTTAATGTATCGATCTTTTTTTTATTTTTCCAATAAACAATGTTGAACTAATTAAAAGCGAATTGTTAAGTTTTTTTTTTTTTGTTTTCAAAATAAACTTAGAATATTATTTATTTATTACCAATCGGTAAATAATATGTCACTGTTAGAATTTTTTTTATTTAAATCCAATTTATAATAATATTTGATATATTATGTTATGGAATCGATTAAAAACTTAATAAAAATTTTGTTGATAAAATATTTATTTAAATATGATTATAGTTATAATTTTGTAATATACCAATGGCTCATTGTATATAAAAATAGGTAATTTGACTTCAAATCATGATTTTTATTAATATCCCTGATAAATTTTAAGAGAACGCTATACTGTATAAATATTCAAATATCATTTCTCTCCGTTTGTTAAATGCAAAATAAATTATCGCATTTGAGTTAAACTTCTTAACAGATTAAATACTTAAATTTAAATATAATTTATTGCCATATAATATTTTTTAAAAACGCTAATGAGTGTTTAATTTAAAAGTTCTATGTGAATTTGTTTTTTTCTAATGGATAGACAAAGACAACAAATATGAATAAAGGTACATATAACGAAACGATCGTTATCGGCGGCTTTTACATGCGATATACTGAGCTGTATTAGGCAAATAATTAGGACTACTGAGATTTGAATATTTTTTAAATTTAATCTTTTATATAGGTAGGTACTTAAATTGTTTTAATTTTTCTAACAAAATTTGTTTTTAAATACAATTGACCAACAAAATTAATATATTAAATTTTGATTATTTTTAACAATTTTTCTATGATTTTATTTTGAGCCTACCGAGATTTTCTCGGGTCAATTCGGGCCTGGAAATATTGAAAACCAATCTTCGAATATTTCGTGATTCGAACCACACCCTGATTGTTTTGCAAGTTGTCGATTCGTACGTTATACGAACCCAAATAGTTTTGTCACCAGTTCACAGCTGTCAGTAGTGTATTTTAAAAAACTTTCTTGTCCAGTTCCCCAGCTCCCCCATCCATACGCCTTTGACTACTGTTAGTCGTGCGTGCTCTCGCCATGGTGTATATATTTGACCATTGGACATATTATTTTGTGTCGACTTTTATTAAAATTCGGTGTGAATTTTATCGACCGTTTGATGTTTGCGGCATCTAAATTCGTCTTTTACTTGGAACCGTTGATCGAATACGTAGTATTTTCATAATTATTGTTATTGTCCATATACAAAGAGGAAACTGTGTAAACAAACGTTATCAGTTTATCATTTTTGAGACTAATATAATAATTTAACAGAATATTATAAATAAAATATAAAATATTTCTATTATTCTACTACAAAAGTATAAACTTATAATAAAAGCAAATATTTTGAATATAACTGTTATCATATTTAGATATTCTTTAAACTATACAATGTTTTCAGATTAACATTTTGATCAAATTAAGAAATTACCCATTTAAGAGAAAATAATAATATATATTTTTATCTATGTGGGCTTTTTTATGAATAAAAAAAATATATTAATATCTTCTCTTAAATGGGTAATTTCTTGATTAACTAATATGTTGTACTCTTTAAACTTAAATATAATACCCAATTCACACTTATTAAATGGAAAAAATAAAGATATGATAGGTTTTGTCCAACTTCATTTCACCAATATTTGGTCCTGTCTGGTACCTAAAATTTTGAACTGTGCGGATTCCTCTTTTATAAAACAGCGTATATTTTATATGTACACATTACTTAAATATTGTTCCGCAAATAAAGTTTTCCAATGGGTTTTATGCTCGTTATACATTGGCCAGTGTCAGTTCTCTATGTAATACGTTTAACGAATATACACACTACCGTTTATTACGCTATAAAGGTTTAGGAATAAAATAATGGAATTTATGACGACAAAAAAAAAGTATATTAAAACACACATTATGGCAGGTTATAAGAGAAGCCGTCAAATGACAATAATAAAATTATATTAAACAATATAAGCAATCAGATGATTAGGAATTTTAAGAAATACTGCGTTGTTAATAATTATTAAGTATGATCAAATTTTCTCTCGTGTGTATCCACGACGTACTATTTTATCGAAGATGAATACAATGTTAAACACACATTTATATTATGTTATAATGTTTTAAATTTTTCTCAACTTTAATGAAGTAAAAATGAGTTCGTATATATTATTAATTATAATAATAATTCCAGATCGACCATTTAATTATTAGCAAATAGATTTAACACACCGTTTCGTACAGTGTAAGACACTAAGTAAACATGGTGGCTAAGTACGCGGACAACTATGATGCTACAATTATACTAAAAATATACGCCTCAATGAGAGTCATCACCAATCACTGCAGAAAATGCACTATTTCTGGTGACCTCTCCGTCCAAAGAACCTTTGAAGATCAAAAGTACAAGTGCCAAACTCAATGATCCAGACCGTACCGAATCAGCAATAGTGATAAGCAAGATTGAAAACTTTCTAATCATCAATTCTAAATAATCTAATCATCTGACTGCTCAGATAGAGTCTTGGAGTCAAGGCACGCAGACTGCTTTCTGATTTCAAGAGATGGTCAAGAAAGACCCTTTAAGATTTCATTTTCAAACTGATACAGGGTCTTATACAGAGTATATATAGTCTTATATAGTGTCTCGAATGATGACTGCTTTAGATACTACATTAATCTGATGAAGCGTGAACCAGATTACTTAAATCTATACTATGGAGCCCTAAATCCCTACAAATAACTAATGAAATAAATCTTCGGTGGAAGGAACCCTTGTTCTGAGGATATACAGAACCTGTTATTTAGACCCAATGGGAGTCTCTCCTGCAATCTGGATCCTGAATTCTACTTTTGGCTAAGATTAGTGAACCTCCAAAGTATTAAGGTCTTTCATGGCCTTTGGTCGAAGCCTTAAGGTAATAAAACACCAAAAAGTGGAAGAAGAGAGAGCAAAACAGATGGAGTAGAGGATGAACCGAAATAGGAGGTTTATTCCCAATTAGTTTATACTAGACTCCAAACTGGCAGATCTTGAACATCAGTTCTTGATGATGAAATTTGACATTTATTTATTAATTTATGCTTTGAAACGTACGATTGTACCAATTATCACTGTCCCTCACCGGGTGACTTTTTTTTTATTATATTTAATTGTCGTGGTCCCTAGAGAGTGCCATTACGTATACTATTTACTTATTTATTTTGTTAAATAATCGATGAAATTTGAAAGGAAGTAATGCGAAATCAATTTTCTTCCAGATTTCCATTCAAAATAAAAATAAAAAATTACTATAACGAAAAAATCTGTATATTATCTTGTTATGTTTCAACAAATAATATCCATATGTCATATGCAAAACATACAATATCTTCAAACATACCTACACGATTAGGTATTTACAATAGAAATATTTCGTAAATTGTGTTTCCGTTCAATATTGTTGTACTGCTTTATAATATTATTGTTCGTCTGTGAAGTAAATTCACACAGTCAATATTTAGTCGCTTTATCGCGTATGGTAATCATAATGTTTGCTTTTAATGCCTATATACACTATATACATATATGTAGTTGAACAGGAATGTCTTTCGATGCCGATGAACTATCGATATAATATTATTATTTAGGTTATTGCGAAACGTTACGTTTTACGCGCGCGCATAAAATAACGATAAATCCGCGCAATACTTTACATATAATAATATTATAACGTCGATTTGATCAGGAAATTTTTTATCGTCATCCCTTCTCTTGTTTATCACATTATTTTGCATCGGCGTAAATATCGTATGAAAAAATATAAAGGTGTGCTATATTATTATAAAATACGACAAACAATATATTTTACAACTCGCATAATACTATCGCTGACCGGCGGTTATTTTCGTATTTAAATTT
The DNA here is from genome assembly GCA_013282895.1 of Eriosoma lanigerum. Lineage (NCBI taxonomy): Eukaryota > Metazoa > Arthropoda > Insecta > Hemiptera > Aphididae > Eriosoma > Eriosoma lanigerum. Next base: position 22,903,801 of record CM023358.1, on the reverse strand, counting down.
TGGTTTTTTTTCTATCCCTCTCGAAGGTTTTGAGCGAATTTTTATGAGCAGAATAAATTGTAAACGCCTCGCGAAGTAGAAAAAAATTAATATAAACCACACGATATTATCCTCATCCGGTTTACGTGCATCTGAAATCGTAATTTTTTTTTTCTATTCTGTAAGTATATTTTATCCGCCCGTTGTAAAAAAAAACCCGTTGTCGTTACGACCTTAGACATAGCGATACACCAAAGTGTATTTTGTGGTGATGTAAACTATTTTTCTTCTTCGTCAACAAATTATGTTGAGTATTCAGCTAATTTTCCTGAAATATTTTATTCATGTTCAATGATCGGTGTACGAGGCTACGCAATTATAATATTAATACAGTTTATATATAAACGGAAATAAAAAAAATTCGGATCGGCGTTTACAGCGGTGCTGCCGAAATACACAATTATATGTGTGTGAAAATTATCTGCCATCTCTAAAATCTAAACATTTGTATTAATTCTTTTTATTACTTAACCAATAATTATAATTCATTTTTATTAGTTCCAATCGCCAGATCGCCTTCACCACAAACACGCGTCATTTAAAATAAAATGTTAAATGTGTTGAAACACTGTCATACATTAATATTATGGACTTTGGTGTGACCGAACACACCTATAAATACGACGTGCGTGTCTGTGAATATATTTTCTCGTTGGCTTTTTTCGAGATTTACTCGTCGGCGGTTATTATCGCATACCCCCGAGGAACAACTGCGGTAGGTACTAAACATCCTGATGTTTTAGCATCCAATGCAATTTAACACTATTAAAAAGTTTAAAAGCGAATTTTTTTTATAATACCATTGTACACTAAACAGCTAAATCACGTTTTTGCATGGACATGGAAAAAGTATTCGAATAAAATAACAAACATTTTTCAGATTTTTTTTTTTTTTTGATTATATTAATCCAAAGAACGAATGTTGTTGTGTTGATGTATTTGTCTTGAGAAACGTAAATGTGTTTGATGATATAATTGGTGTGACCACAAGTGACATAGTGTCGAGATTAAAAGATTTGTATCACATCGGTCTTCTGGCGTCGACAGCGAATATATAGTCATGTGGTGTGTGAAAGCATGTATGTGACAAAACCTAGGTACAATATTACGACGTGTGTTTTTGGGATTTGTAATCGTTTCCGGTACATTACTAAAACGCTCATCAAATGATAAAGTTAATATCAGAAAGTATATGAAAACAGCATATTTATCATGCTTTAAATGTTTGTATTTTATAATATAATAAATAGACTCTTGACTGATGACAATAAAAACTAAACTATAAGCGATGAAAACTCATGAAAAACATCTTCTATTTTGACCGAAAACGAAACTGGAAGCGATTAATATTATACTCACATAATTAGTGATTAATTTTCTTATCTTCCATTTAATTTGTTATTATTAAAACAAAAATATCTAAAAAGTGGTTTTAAACACAGACACGTACAGACAAAAGTATAATTTATTTCCATCTTACGTTTTATTAGTTTTTTCTTTGCAGATATCTAAAGGTATAATATACCTTTAGAAACATCTACTATTGTATTATTATAACATTGACTATGCATCTGTGAAATTCACGTTCGTGTAAATTTATCAAAATGTCTGTTGAAAATATCAAACTTCTTCAAATAATATGAACATTTTCAACTCTTCGACGGTAATGGTCCGTGAGAACACGGTTAGATTTTCAATCATATCTTCAGGAAACGAACAAAATATTTAACGTAAACAAGTTTACTATTATTTAGAGAAAAAAAAATTATATTATACTTTTCGATTGGAATTTGTCATATAACGTATGATTTAATGTTATTTTTTAATATACGTAATATTATGGTTTATAGAGAGCAAGAAAAGTATAAATAATTTACAATTTGAACAAATAATATTCTAACAATACTGTAGAAAATGTTAGCAATGTGAAAAATAAAATATTAAATATAGAATATATAGATTTTCAATCATTTTTGTCATAAAATATAACATTAAAATATTTGTATCATAATATTGGATTTATAGTAGTCGAACGAGAAGCCATGCAGGTATAATACCGTGGGTCCAATGGTTTTATATAAGCTCCTCTCTACCACATTTTTTTTTTTTTTATCTAATATTACTCAATTTATTAATTAATTTTTATTAATTAATTATATATATATATATTTATTATATTTATATATATATTATTAATTAATTATTAAGTTAATCACTTAAAAATTTAATTAATATTGGGTTATATTATGTATGTTATTGATTTTCATGACCCATCACCATTTATATCGCTGTACGTATTAGTGTATTTGTACAGTTTAAATCTACCTTAAAAATCTAAAATTAGGGAAGTTTATACTTCTGTTTTCCTCATAAATGACGTCTTTGGAGATAATACAGGTTGAGATGGTAGGACATGTTACGAGGAGAAATTATTCAAAGAAGTGGGATTTGTTATGGAAATGAGTGTAGAAGGAAATATTAATCAAGGGACGAGAGAGACTGACTAAGAGATAGATGGAAAAGATAGTTTTATCAATAAAACTGGTGAAGTGGACGAAAGCTGAGAAATCTAGATTTATAAAGGTATTGGACAAGTGAGGTCGACAATATCTAGTTAGGAGTATAGAAAAAGTAGAAATATGTTTGTAGGATAAGACATTTTAATACTTATTACACCTAGATTATATATTGTATTATTTTGCAGACAATACCTTTTGGCTTTTAAATTTTATTTTAAAACAAAATATTTTAATTATATCAAATTATTTATTTGACAGTAAATCAATAACAATTTTCTAAATGTGGTCCAATTTGGTTTTTATAATATTTATTCATAGTTCAAAATATATTATAATTATCATAAATTATAAATTTTCATAAAAAATACTTAACCAAATAGTATAAGAACACAATTTTGAAACAAATAATGTTAGCTACTTTTGGTCTTAATCCCACGATATTAAAATTTTGTATAAGAATTTCGCAACACAGACATTCAGTTTAAATGTACGATTGAAATCAAACTCTTGTTAATTTGGTATTATCATTTGATGGTCTTTGAGATTACATTTTGTATTTTCCATTGTTGTATTGAAATACTGAGCAATATAATAAACTATTATTACCACACCTAAGCTTATAATTATTATCTCCTATAGTTTAAAAATTTTAAGGACTATATTGAATGATGACCAGTAATATAAAAATTTGTTTCATAACAAATGGGTATTACAAAAAAAGGGCCTGTCTAATGGTCTAATGGTGGAATAATCGTGAAACGTATGAGAAATATTCATTTTAAAAACAATATAGTTTAAAAATTTATTTTGTACGCGTTCAAGACGAATCTGATCATTGGCTAAATATGGCTGCAAGAATACTGATCCGTATTCTAACGTGAAACAAACAAACAAAATAAAAAGAACATACACATCTTGCTGATTTAAATAATTTTGTATTACGGATAGTAAAAACTAAACTTTTTAGTGATCTTTTCACTATAATATTGATGTGTAGGCTAAAACGGAGATCAGATGAGTAATTAAAATCTAGATCATTAATGCTGGTAATTTGCTCTAATTTGAAGGTATTGAGAAATTAAAAAAATAGAGCGCGCTTTTGAGAAAATAATAACATGGCATTAAGCTTAATTTAATGATAAGCCTAAATGGGAAATCCATTTGGAGAATTCATTAAGTTCATTCTGAAGCAGGAAAGAATCATCGATAGTTCTAATCTATAGAATATTTTTATATTATCAGCGTATAGCGAAAATTTTACTTGGGTAAGCCACTGGAGTAGAGAGTTTACAAAAAAAGAGAAGAGTAATGGGCTTAAAAGGCCTCCTTGAGGAACATCAGATGTAACATTATACATTTCAGAAGAGCCTTAGATAGAGACAAATTGTTTTCTACCAGATTTAATCCAGTATAATAGTGTATTACCAACACCCAAACGTTGCAAATTATCCATTAATAATTCGTGGTTGACTGTATATACAAAGGATTTACTAAAGTCAGTGGTAATTATATGAATCTGGAAACCTGATTCAAGGCAATCACAAATATATGTTGTAAGAACAACACTGCTGGTAATACTACCAATATACTACTGGTATACTTACCATGGAGAAATCCATGTTGCTCATCAAGTAACACCTTAAATTTTTAAAGAATCTTTTAAAATTATTATATTATTATTATACACAATTAATTCAAAGATTTTGCCAAGATGAGGTAAGATAGAGATAAGAGGACGGTAATTGGTGACCAGATTTTAGTATCGGAATAATAGAATAAATTTTCTAAACATTAAAAGGGAAAATACCACTATCAGAAGCATATCGATAAAGTAGAAAAAGTGGATATATAATAAAATAACGGCAGTAGTTATAGTTATTATATTTTTTTCTACTTTTTTAAAATATAATTTTTTAGATCACAGTGAAAAACACATTTAGTTAATATCATAACTGAATCATATTTAATTTTTTCGATCAAAACACGTGATATTTGTTTCATTTTTATTTTTATTTTTTTATTCGTTGACTATATTACATGCACCGACTTCTAATACTTTTTACCATGATTTGTTATGTGAACTTTGTGATAATTCTGGTGAGCGGTTACTTACATTGAAAGTTTGTCCGGAGGAAGTTATACGCATTAATTTTACACCAGACAACGGCTGAGTTAAGTACGTATAATAATCTAAGCGGGTTCTAAAATATTATTATATAACCAATATGGTTGATTTGTTGTAAAATATAATAATTCGCCGACCACGCGGCCGAACAAGAGCCAAATTTGTTATCTCCGAGATGTGTTTTACGACACGTATACAGGTAATCTTGTCAGTTGTTGAGCGTATTCAAATCCGGCTTTTCTGCACGAGTAACGAAATTACTTAAAGTTTACTACGATATCGTCGAGTTATCGTCGCGGATATAAGGTGTGGCGCGTTATAATAATTTATTTCGCTCGTTGGAAAGCAGAAAAAATGTCGCGTTGTTTTTCATCTAACCGGAAAAATCGATGTCCAAAAGTAGGGTTATGAGTATGAAATATTGAACATCGAGTAGGTATATTATATCCTACCTACATTTCGTACCTATTTGACGATAATTTCGTATAAAGGGAATTTTTAATAATGCCCATTATTTTGTTATTTAACGAGCACAATACACCGAGTTATTATTTAAATAATTTTTATGTATTTTCGGTCGGAATTTGGTTGCCACAAATCTAAAACAAGTAGAATATTAATTATTCATAAAAACAGTCTGACAACGTGCATTTATTTTTTAATATTATATTAATTTTATTTTTTAATTCAATATTTTTCATAAAAATGTAAATGATATATTTCCGTGAAATTTTGTAAACTCTATGTATAAAAGTATTAAATATTAGTAAAAATAGGGAATGCGTAAAATCCGAATAAGATTAGGTACGCATTTCTATACATATTTATTTTCTAAATAAATTTATTTTTTTTTAAATAAGAATAGTTTAAGAAATAAGAAGAGTTAAAAACTCGTAACAGCTCCGAGATGAATAATACGACATTTTATAAGGAAAAAAAAAATTATCAAATATTGCCTAAAATCATGTTTTGACTATGGTCTTTCAGTAATACCATTCATATTATAATATATCTGACATTATTATTGTTAAAACGACAATGGTTTGTATGAATATATTATTGTAAATGTATATTATAAAAATTTCTTTAACACAAAATTCTGATCACTTCTCTGTATTTTTTTATAATAATATAATATATTAAATAAAAAAACCGAGTTTTTTTTTTTCTTCTTTCGTTTTATATAATCACGCGCGTGGTCGCTGTTTACTAATGTGAGTGCGCTGCGTTCGATCGGCATACGGCTTTTCGTTCTTCAATTATTATTCACGCCATAAATCGCCTTCTCGGTCCCATTGTCGAGTCGTTGCGGACTCGCCGAAAATCAAGAAAATATATATTATCAAGCGCCGCCGGCGATATATCTTTCACTGTCTCGATCCGCGTCCGCTACTGAGATAAACAAACTGTATAATATATATTATGTTTTTTAATGTTCCGAGTGGGTCTTGTGTGCGTACACACGGTACAAAATAATAATATTGTTATACGGAAACGAGCGTTGAAGAATCGACATTTCCGACGAAAATCGATCGGTCCGCCGAAGATTGACACACAATATAATAATAATAGTAATATACAGGATGATCGAAATAACATTGTGTGATAAAACAACGAGCATTTTCGCGACATGATACTATCTGATCGTCCTGTATTTTTGATATCAAGTTTTGAGCTGATTCAGATCAAATATTTGATTTTCGTCCATTTTTATTTTTTCCGATAACAAACATACCCGTCAACTCAATTTATACGATATATAAGAACAGTGATGTTTTTATTATCGTCGTTGTGAAATATATTTTTATCTCTATTTGGATAATATTTTTCGCCTTGGTCACTTTCAATATTTACACAATTCCATATCGATATCTAACTTGATACTGCAGTAATATGGATAGTATATTATGATTTTGATTATTATTTACCTCTATTGTATCGTCGATTTTATTCTCGTTATTTGATTAGCAGACAATAATATTTGGACAGAAAATATTATGATTATTTAATTATTCTTATCGATTAATATATATAGAAAACCATTTTTATTTAAAATAAAAGCGTAGATGGAATTTTCTGTTTTAAGCATTCAGTCTTTTTATTTATCAACTATATATACCTTTTTGTTATTAAATATTAATTACGTACTGTATAAACAGACGAGATAAAACATGTATTCGAACTGGAGTCTGAAATAATTAACGTAAGTGACATCTTTTTTATTCAACTTTTTAACAACTACATTAATTTGATTAATTAAAAAAATAAACTCGTTTAATAAAGGATAACACCCATTTGTATGGTATTTGTACCTGCACTGCAGGAGTTCAATCCATTGTTCTTTCAATTATTTTTTTTAATCCAGTCAGCTTTTTTACACGTTATATTTTATATCTCGTTTAATTATATCGGCTGTAGTCGTGGCGTAGAATTTTTTTTATTAAACTTAAATAATTATATTTGTTTAACGTATATAAAGCTTGTATAGGACTTAAAGTATAAATATATATATATATATATATATATATATATATATTGTAATTATGTAGGTTGGTACCTAATATACAAATAAAATATAACAAATAAACTAAGAAATATGAAATATATACTGCTCTAATTCAGATAAAAATAATTGAGACATTCTTCTACTTATTGATTATGATAATACACAACATAATTAATATAAATGTTTTTTTTAAAATAATTTTTAATAGCATGAAAAATAGAAAATACTTTGTTAGTTAAAACATATTAACAATTTGAAATGGGTACTTATTTTAAAAAAAAAGTATTATTTTACAATTTTGACTAGCTACTTAATTTTATGTTTGGTGTTACACAAAATTTATTTTAAAAGACATTTGTTTATAAAACAGTTTTATGTGAAAATTTTATTATTTTGGCAATTTGTAATAGAAAAAACTTTTGTAAAGATAATCTAATTGTTATTTAATCGTTTTTTTTTAACAGTAACTATCAATAAAATTTTATGGCAGCTTAGGTTATTTATTACTATAAATTATAGAGATAACTTTTTTTTATTATTAACAGACTTGTTTGATGTACAATTTTGAAAGGACATCAAAATACTATATTAGGTACCAAATATGTTGAAGACAATTTATATTTTGTTTTATTACAGTTATCACTGAAATTGGATGTGTTATAATACGGATAAAATGATATATATAAAAAACTCTATCTAAATGGCAGTCGTATATATTTATTCTTTTTTTAAAGTACTAAAATTAATAGATTACGAAGAAAAGAAAATAATATTCTATAAAATAATAATATCTACTAATAAATTACAAAAATAAAAAAGTAACTAATAAAATATTTTTTTGTATATTATACGTATAGATACGTATGGTAATTTAATAAAATCAATTCAAAGACCAAAGAGTTATTGCATCATAATCATTTAAAAATATGTATTATTATACCCATTACTTAATTTTTATTTTATTATAGTCATCATTTATTACTCTTGATAATTTAGTTTTTGGTGCAAAAGCCTCTTAAATAAATTTTATGTAATATTGTATAGATATTACAGATACCTGCTGATCGTATTTTGTTATATAATAATAGGAAAAAATTATTTTTTATAATCAAACCACGATAATCTAATCTATATGATAGACTGAAAAAGTAATTTATAGTTAAAATAAATATAATAAAAATAAAAATAAAAATATACAATACTATCTATTTTGGAGCAAAATTAATCATTAATTTATAAACAATAATTTTATAATGGTGTTCTAATAAAAATAGTAATTTTTTATGAACATCAATATTATTTTAATATATGAACGTTATATTAAAATTTATATAACAAAATAAAATAGTTATTATAGTAATTTATAAAATATTGTACTTTTCACCCTCTAAATGGAAGTTTTTTGAATATTTATGTAAATTATAATGTTTTTATGCTGTTTGTATATTTTTTTTAATTAAAATAATTTTAAATATATATTTATTATAAAAAAATTAATCCTTTTAATTTGTTAATATTTCATGTACTGTCATAATAAGTGTTTTATACTAAAAACGTCTTCAAAATATTATCCTTATATACGTTTATAAAGATTTAACATTTTAAAATATTTTAGACTTATAAAAATAATACATTACCTAAATACAAAACATTAAAACTATAATTTAACGTTATATTAAAATATTTATTGAATATCCTACATGGAAATTTAATTAATTTTTAATTAAGAATAATCTGATGAGTTGAATTTATACGTCATAGACTTAAAAGAAGTAAGAACTTATTTCTATCATAACATTTGTATTGATATTAATAAATTAATAAATAATATTTTCGTTTATATATTTGTTGGAAAATGTAAATTATTTTGTATGTTTAGCCATCTGATAGATTATGTACTTCCCCTTGTACGTATTAAGGAGTAAACGAATCGTCATTTTCAAATTGGAATATTATATAATATAATTATACGTATTTTCTGCACGCTCGTAAATTTTGAATATTAATATGATAACGATGTGAAAATAGTTATCCATTTATTACTCTGAATTTTATTATTGCTTTAGTAAAGTGATATTAGATAATATAATTGGAAATTAACTATTTCGCTTTGAATGCCTATAATTATATAAACAATACAACTATGTCCGTTGCAATATTTGTCTTATTACTGACTGAATGTATTATAAATGCTTTTATAAAAAAATTTAATTAAATAAATGTTTATTCTGTTGTTTTTATTTTGATTTATTTTATTTAAATCTCAAAACTAAAGTCAGTTAAATTAAAAATGTATATTTAATTAATTATATCGATGTAAAGTATAGGTTAGGTTAGGCAAGGAAAAAACATTGCAATTTCGCTGTTAATTATATATTTAGTTATTAATTTTTATCTTTCTAGATAAATGCAAGATGAATATATTTTAATAACTGAATATTTAATATAAATATAAATATCATTAAATTAAATTCATTATTAATGTAATTTAATGCAATATAAATAAACACATTAATATTAAAAGCTACAGGCAAATTTTTTTAACCTAAGTTAAGTATGCAGATTTATATTACTTTAAGGTATAAAACTGTAGTTCGTGCATAACTATGTTAATTAACTTAATATTATTTCTTAATTATAAATTTATATCATAATATTAGTATTACAAAATTTTGTTTTAAAATTTTAAATCAAAGTTTTTTAAAAGAAATATGTTATAATATAAACAAATTGTACTCATCGAGCCGTGATTTACCCTTCGGCGGATTTCCTATTCCGACATCAAACATCATAAATATTGCGATTGTTATTTTAATTTAAATTATTTATTTTGTTTTTAAATTATCCGCTATAATTTAAAAAAATTGTTTATAAGATTTTTTCATATAAAAAATAATAATAATAAATCACTAAAAAACAACTTTCCTACCGTGTACAGTGTTGACACAAGACATTTTACAAAAACAAAAATAATATTTCCTTGGCCGTACATACATTGTAGGTAATAATATTATAATAACATATTGTTGATTTTTCTAATGATTTTCGTGATGTTTTCTGCAGGAAACGGGAAATAATTATTTTATATTTGTGTAACGTGAGTTTTTGAAAACTGTTTAAAATTTAACGCACAGTTTTATGAGATACAAAGAGACGAGAACGTTATAATACACGAAACTCCGCGTTCGCACAATTATCATTGTATCCGATTTCTAAGACAATATTTCAATATTTCCAAGTCGTATACGCGAAAAGAATAACATTAAATTGTGAAAAATCGAATATTACTCTTCTCCATTTGGGTAGTTTTTTTATATTTTTTTTTTTATTAATATTGTAATTCGATTGATTCAAATTATACAGAGTGGGTTTTGTTTTTATTACCACCCTCATCTCTGTGGTATAAAAAGTGATTAAATAAGTCGTCGCCGTCGTTGTCGATCGAATTGTTTATAAACACAATTATATAAGGAATAAAAATACATAGGAAAAATACGCGAGTATTTCGGTTCGTTATTGTGCGATTAAATGTATCAAAATCTGTGGTTTAAACGACAATGATTTCAAGATGTTTATGAAATTAAAGTAAATACAAAATTCAAAGCCTTGACTACGGAACAATTCCAAAGGATTTTTGAAAAATGTAAGTTTGCTTGAATACCACTTTATTTTGTCCGGATGAAAGTATTTTTAAGGAGAAATTTTTAAATGAACATGATATTTATATATAAAAAAATTAATTTTTAAGCCTCATATATATTGAAATGGGCATAGATATTATTATTTTACTAGGCATGTCTATAGTTTCGTTTAACGTTCGTAAAAGATAATCGTTTCTGTATAATTTTGCTTAAAAATACTTAAAAAAAAAAAAATAAACGTTTGGTGAAACTAAATCTTCACATTATACACGTTACAGAAACACGGTCAATGTATTAAAAGTTTCAGTTACGATGTAGGCGGAAAAATAAAAAACTAAAAAACTTTGCGTAAAACCGAATTATAAACGTAATTACAACTTCAACGCGGCTAAAAAGAAAACAAACTCGATGCGTCGTGACTATAAATTGATATAGTTTTAATAACATATTCTCTTTGGGTATAAAAAGCTTTAAAACATAATTCCCAATTAAAATACATTTTTCTCTTCTTTTATATATATAAAAAAAAAAAATTCGCGTGTGCGTCGTTTTCGATATTATGATTACACCGGCAATAATATTATGATGTATCTAGATATACAGAGTGTTTGAATAGGTGACAAATTACAAAATAATATTATAATCCGTGTATCCGTGTCTTTTCGTAATTAAATTAATAATTATTACACGTGAATTATTTATCAATATTTTAAACCTTATTTATGTTAATTACTGTTATTATTCACTATTTTGTATATATAATATCTATTAATCTCACTCTGTTCACTCTTTCTTTCTATCTGTTAAATTATTTTGTTATAATGTTTGATTTAAAACTTTTACTGGTCTTTGCCCGTTTGAATTAATAAAATAAATAAATAACTAACAGCAACGATATTAATTCTTGCTTTAGCTAACTAATGAAAATAAAATAATATTGTACAATGTAGACTAGTTTTTGAGGTCATCGCTGTAGTTTTGATGTAAAATTACTACACTTTTTTATTATGATTTTTAATTTGTTATATAAACGATAATTTTTCACAGGTTAACGATCGTACCCGCACTAGATTAAAATGTTTAAATTATCCGTTTCAATCGTTTTTGAGGAACACTCCGTATACCAAATTGGACACTAGTTGTCTCGTAATATATTTTAATAACGTTTTTGAAACACATAGTAATTACGGTGGTGGTCGGTGGTGGTCGGTGATCAGCATCGTCTTACACTAGTTAGCTTTTATTATTCTATTATTTTATTATAATTTAGTGTGCTCTAACAATAAATAATCATATTATTTTTATGTTTACAGTTGTGTTTTTAATAATAACATAATGCAATCATAATAAACACGAACAAAGGGAAATTGACTCGCGTTTAAGTATTGCATATCTACATATCCGGACTTTATCGGCTAATCTCATTATTAACGCTGTCAAACATTTCGTCGTCGTCGGTATAAATATTATATTCAACGCCATCGAACATACTAATATAATTTTATATTATAAAACAATAATATATTATTTGTAACGGTAAATTAAATTTATTATTGAAACGTGTGTTTTGCGAAAAAAAAGAACTCTGAGTGACATTGACACTCTGACGAAAAAATAATGATAACTAAAAATACTATTGGCTGACTTATATATTATATATATAAAAAAAATGTATTATATTTATTTTAAAATAAATTAAATATAGCAACGAAACAAAGAACGAACAAAATTTAAATTTGCTCTCTATTGTATCATCTAAATTTTAATTATTTATAATATTTTAGATAAATGCTGTTATACGTTTCTATAACTTGTTGGTTGAATTTCGTTATAATTAAAAACAGAGAAAAACGATTTATTAAAAAGGTAGAAAAAATGTATTTAAAACCTGAAAATAACTATAAAATACAATATTACTAACAACTGATCATTACTAGAAGGATTTAAAAAAATAATTTTAATAAATATCAATTAAAAATGTTATCTTATCTAATCTAATAACACAGTTTTATAACATGTTTGAATTATAATGAACGAGTAATAAATTAATATTTAATTATAATTTATAATTATTACGATTATACGTAATATATCGTATGATTATGAACAATCATAAATTAAATAAATTATCCAAAACTAAATTGTAATTCACTTTCATAACGATATTCCCAAGCGGTTTATATTTTATATAATATTTTCGAATAAATCTATATTTAAAATTTTAAATATTATATTACGATATAATAATTATTCATTTAATACGTTTCCGAACAAAATTATTTATGCATTTTTTACTGACGGATTTAACATATTTAATTAATTACTGAAATGACTTACACCGTGCTTTACCAAAAATGGTTCAAAGTCCAATATTTTACACGTGAATCGTCAGACGTCTGACGAACGTAAATGCTTAGTAAATTCGTTGAACCTGGCGACAAAAAGAGAATTAATTAATAAACATTTCGTTGAAACCATATTCGTTTAAAATCTAATATAACTCAAGTTTTTCTGACTATTTTTCGTACAACTGTTTATTAACGAGTGTAATAATGCACCTAAAAGGATTTTGTGCTAAACTTCAAAGGCGTAAACTTCCAATATTTTTAACAACTTTCTTTCGTATGAATACCGTTTTAAATTTGTCTTTCAAAATGAAATGCTTAATACAAATATTAATTATGTCTACTTTATTGAAATTATATTCGAATATTCGTATTATCCAAATCGTTTTCAATATGACTGCTAATAATTATTTATTGTACTTTGATTTTTTACTTTTCATAAATATACTAAAACATTAGGTATTTCATTTGATTACTTGTCAAGATTTAACACAGTAATATAGAATATCACATGCAATAATTTAAGGAAAAATACAGTTTTTGAGCCAATATAAATTGGATATCGTTCTTTTTACAAGATTTTCCAATTAATGTTAAAACCAATTATGTTATATGAATCATAAAAATTATATTATAAACGTAGTACGTATCCATTATTTTTAAATATAAAATAATACGAAATTCATATTACTCTTTATATTTAATAAATTAAAACTTTGTTGGTTTCTACATTTTATTAATCATGTTATTTTTAAAATATGTTTAAAAATAAGAATCTAAACTTGTAGTATAATAAGATTGATTATTAAATTCATTATTAGATTCTTTAAATGCAAACGTATATTTGTTTAATATTACTTGATTGTTATTTGATATTAACCATAAATATTTTGATTTCTTTTTTTAAATTTTGGTTTTAATGTATGATAACAAAAATAAACTACTTAATTATTAGTTTTGACGAGCTAAAACTCATCATAAACATAAAAAAAAATGAAATGTCTTCTTTCAAAATTAATTAATCATAAAACTTTACAAATTATGATAATATGCTATATATTATAACGTGTTTTAAAAGCCAGCAGATTACCATCAGTAAATATTAAGAAATCTAATATTATTTTATGTACCTTACGATATTTATAAAAAAATAAGTTATATTTTATATGATTTTAATAATAATTTGTTATAGATCTATTTTTCTTTGGTGCAATATTAAAATATATATTTTTTTAATAATTTAACATGAACATTTTTTTTATAGATACCTAATGAGAATTTATTATAATTGTTCGATTTTGATAATGAACAAAAAAATCTCGTTAGTAATAATATGGTAATAAATTATAATGATATAAATCTTTTCATATTTTATCAATCTATTTTGATTTTCTTTATTGGTATTAAAAAAATAAAACACTTTCGCGAACGAATATTTTTGTGAATTATATAATAATAATAGCAAAAAGGTATTTGATATTCATAAATCATTTATTTATATTTCTCTTTTTCGATTTACAACATTTTTAAGTATTCAGATTGCTCTGGTAATAATAAATCATTGCAGTTAACTTAGGTGGCAAATGCTAAACAAAAAAAAATATATATAATAAATACGTGATTAGATTAAAAATCTCACTCTTTTTTTTTTTCTTTCGTTTTAATGAATAATATTATATTTTTACATTTTCTTCTAAATTAGTTCTAAGAGCATGAAATATATTAATTAATGAGATTGGATAAGCTAATATTATATTTGATACGCCATTTATAATAAGTAGAAGATGCTTGTAAATATTGCAGTATTATAATTAATAATGGTATCGAATTTTAAGTTGAAAAAATTTAATATCGTGTTTAAACAAATTTACTTTTTATATAACAAAATAATTAAATAATATTAGAACCTCTTCTGTATTTCAATTATGATATTTTATACGTAAACATTTAGTCAGTATATTGATGGAAGATTCTAGTTATTGTAATTGCATAGATTTATAATTAATAAATTTCAAATAATTTGAGTATTTGATGTCTTATGAGTATATACATATGATAAATTGTATTTAATATGAAATATGTTCATACAATTTTAATTAAATATAATACCTTTAGATAAAACCTATTTAATAGGAAATATTTAATTAATTGTTTTCACAAGTGCAAATTGTACGAAGAAAAAATCTGTCTTTAAGTTTTCAGAATATCTTATACTCCTGTTATTTTACATTAACATAAAAACAATCACTACATTTATGTAGAAAAAAATTCCAGGTAATTTTAGTTGACATTTTGATGACAGGCTTAGTTATAGTTTTATCTTGGAAATAAAAATACATTTTATCTATATGCAATATTGTATTCTATTTTGTAACAATAATATATACATTTATATTTGTAAGAATTTTTTATTTTAAAATTTTATTCGTAATAAACTACTTTTGTACATAGTTTGTATCTCATCATCTATATTATACGTTAAAGGTTGTGGTTTAAAATTCAAAATTGTTTATTGAAAACCTTAGTTTATACTATCAGAATTTAGTTTCTAACATTTAATTATACGAGTCAAATATAACGAAGTATACAAGTAGTACACCGACTGAAATGCATGAGAGAAAAACAGTCTTTAGTTATTAAATTAAATTTGAAACATATTTTTAAATTAACTAAGTTAGAATCAGTTCTCTTAATTTTGCATATTGTATTACTTGAAACTTTTCCAGTATTCATATGGTATAACGCGAGTATAATCAAAAACTTTTTGAAACATTATCTACCTAAACCTGTATTATTAAATAGGTACTCAGATTCCGTTTTACGCAACGACAATAGCTTTAAGGGGTTTTCAACCGTAAAAAAAAAAAATCTGATTTTTCATATAGAAAATTAATGATGAAGATTTTAATTATCAACCAAATCGAATACGAGAAATACTAACTATATTATAATATAATAATACAATATCTATATTGTATTAAAATCATTAATAATCCGTTTGTCGTAATAATAATATTGTAATTTGTGTTGAAAATATAATATCAAAACACGATATTGAGTTTGAATTTTAAAGACATTCCATGTCAAAACTATAATAAAACAGTAATATTATTATTTTATACAATATTTAACAGACGGTGGAAAACTCGTGCAGTCTTTTGAGTCAGTTTTGCCCTAAAATCCGCAATATTTCCGACGATAAGGATTAATCGTATTATATAATATTATTCTATAAGTATGAACACTATCGTTATCAGAGTTATCATTCGTTACCAAGTTGTTCCCAAAGAACGGAATTCGGCGAAACGCTGCACAGAGTGTGTTTAACACGGATTTTATCCGAGAACTTTTGGCTTCGATGTGCGAATAAAACTCGCGCCATAGGTTTAAGACGAGCCTCTTGGGGTACACATTAACCCGTTTCCACTGTATATGTGATTATATTTTGCGATTCGCCATAATAATAATATACACTCCGACTCTCGTTTAACCAGTGCAGTTATTTCGCGTTTAGAGATCCGTTGTTTCGACCATGACCATAATATCGGAAACCATATTCGTATTATTGTTGATATAGGTACCTACTTGCGCGAAATTTTCGCTTAATCGCGAATCGGTGAAAATTAAATATTCAATGAAAAACGATTGTGTTAAACTTTTGAGCGATCGTGCATAGGATTTTAATTGTTGAATTATTATAATATTGTATTCATTCTCCAAACGTCGTATCAATATAGCTGGCCGAAAATCCGTCCGCAGTATTGATTTTAGTTTTTTTGTAGTTTCTGTCAGCACTGGTTTAAAACGTAAAATAGATAATTTAACACTATTCAAACAGTCATATTTTGAGATACATTGTACAAGTAAATTTTCATTATATTAATAGTTGATAATATATTACATTTATTTGCATTTAAATAATATTGTCAACCAATAGTTTTGAGTTTAACTTATAATTATTCTCGTAAAAATTATTTTGTAACTAACCTAATCATATATATTAAATATTTTTTCATCAAGTTCCGTACCTACCTAGTTAGGATTGATTTCGGATCACATATGTCAAACCACGATGACGATGTATCCTTCTGAACATGTCCTCGTGAGATGACACTTGGTATAGATTCCATATAATATCTACCTGTATTAAGAATATTCTTATCCTGTGATAAAGTACGAACCTCACAAAGTGTTTTATGTTTTAATAGATTTTTAAAAATATTAAAAAATTAGAAATAATCTACGGCAACAGCGAAAACAAAATGTCGGATGAAATTTAATATTGAAGAAAGTTCCCTTAACTTCTGTGAACCAATCAATATCACTGACATAATATTATTATTATTATTATATTATGTGCTGAAATTCGTCTAATAATAACTATCTATCTATACTATTTTCGAACGTGGACGAATATTTCAAGTGCCATTTTACCAGATTGTTTTACAAGTGACCCACCCCCCTCACTAAAATATTATTGTCATCTAATAACATAATTATTACGGTATCCAACCCGATATGACACACTCTTTTGTTCTAAATTTGAGCAATACAAAAATAGACGTAAAAAACTAGCGAAAATCGCAATTAAAAATATAATTGTGGTAATTAAGAACAGCCGGACAAAATACTATTGTTAGCAATGTATAATAGTCGCTTTCATTTGGATGACTGTTTTTATAGTCTCGCGCACTCGCTATGCTTATTGTAGTTTTTACGAGTTCGCAATGTGTCTACAATTGTTTTCTAATTTTAATATCTACAAATATTGTGAATATTTATACAAAGCGATTATTATAGTCGTACAATACCGGAAATCATTTTGAGAAGAGGTCAATTTATAAAATGAAGCCTTTATTTATTATTTTACCTTAGGGTCCTAACTTAATTTAATAAAATAGAAATATTAAATATTAAAGTAGAAATATTTTAAAAACATATAATTACACATTTATAGTTTTGATTAGGTTTAAATCATATATAGTTAAAATATAGCAGGAATACTTTTAATATATATTATTATACTTCTGCGACAATATCGTGATTTAATAGGTATAAAACAAAAATGACGTTTTGAACGACAAAAAATTAAATTTTATAAAAATATTAATATGTATTTACGAGTTTATGTCGTCGTCGTATAAAGCAACACGTGGTTAAATAATCGCGTTCCACTCGGATGATAACAGCACAATGAGAAGGTTTAGGGTCGTCGCACGAATGTATAATATATTATATAGGGCTGGGATTTTGACGCCCTGAAAAAAATGCGCTATAAAAATGCATTAAAGTTTTATTATTTAAAGTTTAGACAAATGACAATAATAATGTTTTTTTTTTTTTTTTTTAAATAAAATATGAGAATATTTTAAAACGACTAAAATATAAAATTAAAATTGTACAAAAATAATGCACAGTGTTAGTATAGTGTTAGCTAAAATCAAGTATTCTTATCTGTAGAGATTATAAATGGAAATTAAGAAATATGCAAACCCTGCCTAGTTATTTATGTACATAGTAGTGTTAATAGTTTAATACTTACAGTTAATAAAAAATACTTAAGCACATTACAATTTCTGCGAATGTATTTTTCCATTCCAAGTTAATTCTGCAAACAAAAACGACGAATAATAATAGTAATTGTTATTATTATTATTATTATTATTATTATTGTTATTATTTGACACTACGCGGGTCGTTTTCAATAACCCTCGCCCCTTCAGGAAAAAAACATTAAATATAATAATAATGAAATAAAAAAAAAATGTGACTTATACCGGAAATAAGTATAATGTTTCGACCGTGGCCCATTGTACACCAGAGACCAGAAACACGCTTTTTTTTAAACAGACTTCGCATTTGTTTTTCGGATCGACCGCGAGCACGTGCTTTTTATTGTGCCCGGTCACTATATGATCGGTCACATAGAGATAATAAAAATATACATCGAAATAACATTGCATTGGGTCGCGGTCCGGAATAGAAATTAACTGTTCTAATCAATGTATCTCGATTCACCAACAAATAGTATTTTCAAGATTATATTTTAAAACCATATGATAACCATATAGGAAATAAAGTCATGGATAAAACATATTAATATATTTTACACGAAACTTAACATTGAGTTTTTTATGTTATAATATCAGGTCGTTTTTTATAAGTATCATCTGTCTTTCTCGTAAAGATCCATTGAATATATCTGCTCTTTTTTCACTAAAAAATCACAGTCTTCCCATTTAGTGGGGTCAAAGCACATAGTTCTATTTATTTTATCCAATATCCACCCACTCATATTTTTACCCATCATTTAATTATTAGATATATAATAATATTCTAATTATCTATACGAGTATAACTACCTATTAAATATGTAGACAGGTTCGGCAAATTTTGAGGGGGGGTCTACTCATTCCATTTTTAAGGAAATTCAATTGAACTAGCTGAAATATCAACGTCATTGTTTCCACTCATTTTTTTAGAATTCTTATCACATGAAAGTATATTCAAGTATTTATTGTCATAGGATCTTGTAGCTTTTCCATTATCTTATTAGTTATATTTGCAGGTAGGTAACCATTATCGACCATTGAACTATTTTAAATCATACTATATAAACATGGAAAGTAAATTAAAAATATTAATTGGTTTTATTATACAGCTAAAACATGTTCCCAAATCATAGATTTATTTTTTTATTCTGTCCTATACGTATATGATGTAAATCGACAATTTCAAAAAGTATTGTATTATTCTCATAAAACATATTTGCTAGTTGTATCATCAAAAGTTATAGTTACCTATCTATGAGGTAGTCAGATACGAAAAGTTTAATATTACGAAACCAAATCAATATGGCGACACGATATTATCAAACTTAATAAACAGTTTCTATAATTAAATATATATATACAATGCTCTTTGGAATTGTATGAATCGGTTTCGTCGACTACGCGTAACTTTCACCGGACGTTATTGTTTATACGTAAACATTTCTCAAACTATTTCCTCTGTTTTTCTGTCTTATATTTTTTCTGTTTATTGTCGTTTCTCCGGCGGTATTTTTCTTGTAAGACTATTGTAAGAATAAAATCTCCGTCGCCGTCCAATACTCGTAATTCGCCTCCTTATTGTAAATTAAATTAAAACGGCGGGAAAAAAAAATCGTGTTAACGGAAATAAATATATTTTTTCTACATCAAAGACCAACAGATATATCTTGCTCGTAGTGAATGCAAAATCGTATCACGATGTTAACATTCATATTTGTGACGTGGATTTCTGTTCACCCTGTATATTATATACATTAAAAAATCAAATATACGTTAAAAAAATCGACTTGGAGGCGCCATAGCTATTTTATCGTTATGCGATTTCGTAAATTAACGCGATCATAAAACTTATATACAACGCGGTTTTATAGTAATAGTAAATAGTATTCGAAAACTTTCACCTGTCGATAAAATATTATTCAAACGCAAATGTTTTTTTTATCCAAATCTAGAAATAATAATAAAAAAAAATGTTCGTTGGGAACGAAACCGTACCATATTACGAATATTATATTATGTTATACATAATTTTCCCTCCTAAGCAATGATTCAATTAAAAGACACGTTTAATTAATTAACTGTTTGCTTTATTATAAAAAAAAAATTAATTTATTGGTTTTGTTAAAAAACATGTAAAAAATTACATTTGTTTTTTTTATTTTTCACCGTGAATTTTGCATTCGTTGTTTTATAGGTATCCAAAAAGAGATTACTGTATTATAGTCTGATCCGCTTCGGAACATAATATCTTAATGTGATAAGTTTTCGGGCGGCCACTTGTAGCGGTAGAGTGCGTATAGTTAAGGTAAATTATTGTTTTCGATGCATAACATAATAATATGATGCTGCCACCGACATCTTGTTCAGAGTTTTAGCCGTTAATGGAATCGGCGTTAAAATAATATCTGCGACTCGGACTTGCGTCCACGACAACCCATGACAACTACGTTATAATAATAATAATAATTTATTATTGATAGTATACAACAACAGACCCTTGTACGAACAATAATCGGTCAAAATACAATAATATATCGTTTTAAATACACTATAATTTTATATAGATCGACCGATCCTGTTTTGGAAATTAAAATATTTACGCCGAGCCCGCTGAGCGTGTATACGAGCTTTCTACCACGGTGACGGTATAGTTTTAGTGTAGGTACTACGGTTTTATCAATTCGAATCTCTTTGTTATGATAAAATATTAATTAATTTATCGTAGTAATTTCCGAATTTCTGGATAGCGAATATCATAATATTATTATAATTTATATGTTTTCACATACGTGTATTAATGGTCCAAATAATAATAATAATAATTATTATTATTAGTCTATCGAAAAAAATAATAGCTGTGCTATTTTGTTAATAGAATTTCAGGAAAAATTATTATAAATTAAAAAAAAATTCTCAATGACAATTCAAACGACTCGAATTCGTTGTTGGTTGTTTTATAGCAAAAAAATGGATGTTTTATTTAAGACAACAAAATAATTTGGTAAATAATAAAATAATTGTCCATATAAAACGTGAAATAAAAAAATAAACATATTTAATATTATAATAAAACTCAAATACCTACATACTATGTTTTATAAACATCATCATTCTCGTCCTTATATCGAACTATAAAATTATTTATCGTTTAATATTGAACACTTGTCCGAAATCGATAAGTTTAATAAACTGAAACATTAAAAGGAAAGTTTAGATTTAATATATTTTTATATGATTTGTTCGGACAAAAATATAACTTACTTGTATTTAAACCCAGGGAATATAAATACATAAACTCTCCAAAATTGTATATAAATATAATTATTTTTAGAGCTATTTTAGAAAAGTAATTTTAAAATATTGTTGTTAGTTTAAAACAATAGAAAATTGATTGAATAAAATGTTTTGTATTACATTTTGCTTAATGATAGCAATATTAGTGACTACTACTAAATTGAAAATATTATGTTTATAAATTTTTGAAAATGTGCAAATTATTTAAAAACGATTATATTATTATGTTATGTTCGTTATAATAATATTATTATCATGGTATACCTGGTTAGATTAGTTTTTTTGTATACCATTATTATTATTTACTCGAACGTGGACCAGCAATTATTCCAGAATGTATTATATTTCGTTAGCGCAATGATAACGCTGACCTGCATTAAAAGTTCATTAACTCCTGACTAATCAAAATACGATATACTACATTACTCTCAATTTTAGTTTGTCGACTAGAATGTCATGTGGAATAAATATTAATGATAATGCGTTCGTCATATTAACGAAATTACCCCTAACGGAAATGTGGTGAAGCCCAAGTAGAATTATTTGGACAAAAATATTATTCGTTCATTATCGTAATTGTTATATTTTTGTGCAAATTATTAAAAAATATATTAAAATTAATTATAAACGCACAACTGGTAATTTTACAATAATAATATTATTATTTTTTTAATCTCTTTTCAAGGACCAACAAAAATTCACTTTTTTATTTTTTAATATCTGGACGTATATAAATATATAATTCACATTTTACGCAGTGAATGGCGAAGTGATAACTGCTTACAACGAAACGATTGTTTTGTCGAATATAAAATGAAAAAATTTACATTCACGATTCGTCTCTTCGTCCAGTCATCAACGTCGATCGGCGTAATAATCATATTATATTCGTTGATAATAATATTTTTGATATAATATAAATTATATTATATTATACTACACGTCCTTTTCAGGTAGACTGCCTCGAGTTTCGGACTTTCGGGAAAACTTCACAGGGAGAAATTTCAAAGGATACACTCGTACCATCATTTTCCCGAGGGTAATATGAGGTGAGATAGGTCTACTTCATCCCAGTGCACCCTTTAAAGATGCTAGACTTGAGATAACGGAAAACGGTTTCGAAGACAAGAGCTGCACTATTATTTCGCTGTCGATTAACTTATATGTACCTACCCATAATGTACCCTATCAGATGTCCAATTTTAATTAAATTTCAAACGGTTATTTTTGGCAAGGGCGACAATCGCGCGAAGTGTCAATTTATCATGAACATTATATAATATAAATGGTGTTGTAAACTGACTTCTTGTTCTCGATATAATTAAACGGTACTATATAATAAGTTCTTTACGTTTTGACACACGCAATAGGTAATGTTTTATTCGCATAAAAACGAAAATATCGGCGGTTTATTCTTTTTCAATTGAATATTATTGCACATTATTATTGTGTTTGGTCAGTCTACAATTTCGTACCTATAAGAATCATTATATATGACATCATTAGCGTAAGTACGTTATTTTAAAACATTATAGATTTATATTTTGACAACTATTAATTTTGATTTTTGACTGTAGAAATTAACAAAACAAACCCAACGAACGAGTTTTAAGTGTACAGAAAAAACTCATTTTTTCACAACGATTTAGTGTTAGAAGTGATTACCAATTATAATTCCGCGCTGAGACGGTTTCATTACACATTTTAATATTAAGGTATATTATTATCATTTAGACGACAATGCATATATATGCAACTATCGCTCTTATTAGCAAAACCATTCTACAAGATGGGATTAACCGCCTCGGAAATAATGATCGTTGTCTGACTAGGCTTAATGTAAAATGTGTGTTGATATTAAAAAACCGCTTTTAAAAGTACAAGTTTTAGCGTGTTTAATAATAGCGTCTGTTTATAGCGATAATTTACTGCTTTAGAAACAAAATAATTGTATTTGTTATTTTTTAACATTTTAGCCTGTGTAATTAATTGTTCGCGACACAAGCGGAAATTAATCGTATCATTTAAATCTAGTCATATTATTACATCATAATAATATTAAAACGTTAGTATAATTATAACTACGAAAACGAAAATTGTCAAGTTTTTTAAAATATGTATAAACAAATAAAAGAAAATTATCTAAGTAATGTAATATATATTTTATATTTACTAACAAAAGGAGGGATCGCTATTTTCTGTTGGCATGACACGGACAATCGGAGAGTTGTCATGGGAATTAGAGAAAGATCGAGAAGTATAGAAAGGGATAGAACAACGATTCGTGCGGGAAAGGACTGTGAAATTAATTAGGGATAAGAGTAAAGGGGAATAAATTAATATGAAATATCTTCAATGTGATTAACTAGAGACAGGTCACGTGTAAATGTAAAATCAAGGTCCCGTCATAGCTTAATAGGAATATTATGAATTACGGAAAGAAAATAAATACGAGAGTGGGAGCCACAAAAAGAAGATAGATGACGTTAAGAAATGTTCAGAGATAAAGACTAAAAGACTCACTCCACACCATCAAATTGTTAAAGTCCTTTATTATATTATTGTTTGCGTGAGAATAGTGAAGGTGGTACATTTAAAAATCTACGTTTATTATCTAGTTCAATTAAATTGACAATGCGAGAAAAAAGTCAATTTTAAGATATTATATTAGTATAAAACATTTTTTTTTTCTACACTTATATCGAGAATATCGTATGCGTTTTATCTCGTCTAATTTTTCGCAGATATTTTCGGTTAAAAATTTGATTAAACGAAATCATGATAGAGAGGTATAGCAATGGATACGCGGTGAACGTTGGCGGGAAAGTAATAGACACTCGTGAATAAAAATAATAAAAACGGACGAAAATAATAACAATAAAAAAACGAAAGAGGCAGCTGGGTCGAATGTACTTTCGACTTTAAATAATATAATGCGTTATAAATCGATTTTTATGAAGCTTTCTAAGGGGAAAAAACCATCGTCGTATGCGTTTAATGTTCGTCGCTTATGAATTGAAATAGTTTTTTCCCAAAATATTATATCATAATCTATTTTATGTGCTTTTATATATGGACTTAAATCTTCCGTAATAAATATTTCGAAAACCCGATACGAAGAAATTCGGATAAATGTTTTATTTATATATACCAATCGAGATGAATTTCGCGTTGTAATTGACAGTTATCATAAAATAGTAATGTTCGCAAATGTAGTATTTAATATACACTTTAAAAAAAAAGTGAAAAAGCCGATTGTGGACGTTCCTCTTTCGACCCTTAGTCCTCTTTAGTCCTCGGAGAAATTGGTGGTTTATTATAATTATTAAGATTTTAATACAATTATATTGCATTAGAAAATACGATTCTAAGCGAATCTCAAATTATTGCAATATATTATACTGATAATCCATTCCAAAATTTACCACGAATGTAAATTAAATATGTAAATATGCAAAATAAATGTCAAATCCCTACGAACAATATTTAAGGAGTTATCATTTCATGATAAAAATTATCAGTCACGATTTTCAAAATATTTTGTAAATAGATAAAATAGTATAAAGTAGGCTTCTATAAAAAATTCATACCGTTAAATAAAAAATTGCTGGTAATATTAAATATTTTTGGAAAAAATTCAAAGCTCTATATTAGCCAAAAAACAAACCAATCCTTTTCAAAACTTTAATAAACGTAAATATTAACTATATTATTACTCAAAATTTTTTTCAAGTTCTTACGATCAAAACTCAATTAATAATCAAAAAATTTAAAAAATTAAAATCATTTTACCAATTTTCCGATTTTCAAGGAAAAACTTTTGGGAAATTAAAAAAATGAGTTAAATAAAGTACTAACTAGATGAAATTTGATACGAAATGCGTACCCTGTTTGTGGTAATCAGACCATTATTTCTACTCGAAAAAATGTTTTCATATATCAGAAAAAAAAAAATTATAAAAAGCTTATAAAAAAAATTGTCATTCACGATTTTCAAAACATTTTGTAAAATGATTAAGTAGTATATTATTAGGCTTCTGTAAAATGTTCAAATAGATAAATCTAAAATTGTAGGTAATATTAATTTTTTTTGTCAAAAAGTTCATAGCTCTATATTTTGCCAAATATTCAACTAATATGTTCCAAAATTGTATCACACTTGTATATTATCAATTTTAGTACTCAAAACAATTTTAAAGTCCCTACGATCAAAACTCTATTAGTTATCATCTAATAAAAATATAAAATAACGAAAATCGTAATTTTGCCAATTTTTTGGTAGTTTTTCTTCTCCTAGGGAAAAACTCTTGAGAAATTCGAAAAATGAGCTGTATAAAGTACTAAGAAAACACGATTTGCATACCCCACTTGTGATAATCGGATAATTATTTCTATCCGAAAAAATGTTTTCATACATAAAAAAAAAAAAAAAACATTTTTGTAGAAACAATACATTCCTCGCTCCGCTCAGAATTTAATATATTATATTATTCTAATAATAAGTCGCAACGAAATGGTTTAATATGTGAAAAATTAATAAAAGTAATAAATAATACAAATACATAAAAAGAGAAAATCAAAAAAATATATTGAAAAAAGTGCAATATTAATAATAAACTCTAATTTTAATTTATAAGGTGTTAAATTTAATTAACAAGATCTAACTAAGTTTTAAACTCTACACAAACTATTAGAATTTAATTGAAGATAACAGACAAATTATAAGTTGTACACAAATCATGAACATTCAGATAGTGTGTGACCTACAGCCAGTGTACCATATTACCTGTTGTGTAATCTATACAATTATCGCCATTTTGTGTGATATAACCTACAATATTTAATATTAGGTCTCATTAGATTGAGGGAAAATATAAAGTTTACTGTTTTACAGTTTTACAGTATATTTTATTGCTTATCTGCTGCGTATTTCAAAAATATAAACTGTATTTTATACGAATTTAGATTATTGATATTTTCACGCAGTATTATTGTTCAATATGTTAGCGACCAAATTTAATTCGATTATTAATAATAAACGATTGTTCAACATTATCCAACATAGAACTTTTGCAAATGTACGGTCTTAAGCCATTGGACACTGAAGCAATAGATTATATTAAATGTCAAGGTAAGACTAAAATTTATTATTATAATAAGAAAAAATAAATAATAATCGGGTAAAATACGTGAAAAATATTCATGTGGGCTGTAAGGTTTGAGTGTGTCAAACTTATCAGTCCATCCGAAAATCAAATAATTTTTTCACTTACACTGACTTAATTGTTTTTATTGAAATTTAACTTTGGGTCAAATCTTGTATTTTTTTTTTCAAATTGGTGTCAAGACATAATAATATGAATAGTCATTTCATTGACTGGTCGATCGTCTAACGCCGTTGTTGTTTGATTTAACTTATGTAGAGATATAATATATAATTTATGGTGAGTGTGTTTAAATCAAAGAAACATTGCTTAGAAAAAAACGAAAAATAACAAGTGCCATATTCTATTCAGGGATCGACCGGTTCTAAAGATATCCGAAACTGTTTCCGATAAAGAAAATACACCACATATTTCCAGAAACTATCGCAAACTTAGGTCTGCGGGTTTTTGGTATTCGTTGGAGAAAAAACGATATTATTGAATGAATATTTTTTTTATAGTCGAACACGCCTTTACACTTATAACAAAAATCCAAAATAAAATTTTAACCGGTACAACTATAATCAGATGAGTGGAAATCGTATGCAAATAACCAATCTCTTAGACATAATCATACAACTGTGAATCATTCTGAAAAATTGTGTTATAAATAATAGTAATACTCGTGAAAATACACAATCTATTAAAGAAATATTGGTCATCATTAAAAACGAAAATTTTACATAAAATGCATGGCACTACTTCAGAATTGTTACCAAGGCAATTTGATCAACAAGATCGAAATTTGGTATAGATTAAAAATTAATAATAATAATGATTTATATATAAACAATTTAAATGATATAAAAAAATGTCAATAATTTTATTTTATTATATTATATAGACACAAAACGAATTATAAATTTAAAGAATACATTTTATTTATAAAATTTAAATGTCTTATTTATTATAAAAATAGTTTTTTTAATTTTTTTATTATTATAGAGTATATATTACATGGAAATCATGACAATTGACCCGATAGGTTACCATTGATTTGTATGTCACACAGTATACGAATCCCAAATTATAATAGAATACACGTGATTTAACATTATTTATAGGTATTTCTTTTAGGTTTTAAATATAATATTTCGTTTTATATACTTATATTCGATATAAAAAAGATCAATTATAACATTATAATTATATTTTATAAATTAAAAACAATTCTAAACACAAAACGTGATATCCATCGCGTTGTTGTACGATGAGGTTAATTATAATTTATATTAAACCAATGTAGATATAACCGCGGTTTGAACTCTTGAAAAAAAAAAAATCACAACTCTTATTAAACCGCGTTAAGGTGTTTGAAATTATTCGCTACTGGTCGAAAATAGAGGTGGGTGTGAATTTTAAACAAAGAGGGGAAAAAAGTGGTTTTAATAGATGGACAAGTAAAGATAAGAAATGGAAAAGTTTAAAATAAATGGTATGTAAAGACTTTATTTATGTTTACCTTGCAAGTATCGCACACTCAATTCCTTTTCTAATATCGCGACGCCTTGGGAAATGGCCATGGGAGTTGTTAACGTTTCCTGCTGAATAAGATTTCAGTGAACCGCACAAGTCTTTGTGGCTGACATAGTATTCCCAACGCTAAATTAATTGACAAGGATACGCGAAAAATATAAATGTTTAAAAAATAATTCGAAAAATATCGAAAAATTACTTTGAACCACAATAATGCTATTGAAAAATTACCCAATTCTATAAATTTTAAATTAAAAATAATAATACATTAAAAATACTTAAAAATTAAAATGGCAATCGTGATGTAAGTAGATAAAGACTAAATCGAGATCATATTAAAAATAAAAAGATTACCTAATATATAATAGGTACGGAGAATATTTATTACCTACTTGTATATTGAAAATATTTATTGAGATAATACTCGTAATATTATTATGTTTAAAAAAAAAAATCAATATAATTTATATACATTATTAATATAATTAATTTAAAACGTTAAAAACTACAAAGCTTTTGAAGTATTCTTTTTAAGGCATGTCAGATACAGCAAAAAAGTAAAAGATTCCCACTTGATTTTCAATGAGTACCTCATAAAAAGGCGTTAAAAACATAAAATCTATTCGAATATAGTTTCTTTTATTTCATGTATTAAAAATTTAAAACCTAAAAACTAATATTAAAATGATGTAATTATCACCACACTGTTCATAATAACGTAGAATATTTTCAAATATTTTACTAATCAATTTAAATTTAAGATTCTGAGCGGAACGAGGAATGTATTGTTTCTACAAAGATGTTTTATTTTATTTTTTTTTTATGTATAAAAACATTTTTTCGGATAGAAATAATTGTCCGATTATCATAGTGGGGTAGCTACGGGTAGCAAGTCGTATCCTCTTGGTACTTTATGAAGCTTATTTTTCGAATTTCCCAAAAGTTTTTTCTTGAGAAGCAGAAAATCGACAATTTTTATAGGCTTTTTATTTATTTTTTTCTGATGTATGAAAACCATTATTCGGGTAGAAATAATGGTCCGATTACCACAAATAGGGTACCCTTTCTATACCGAATTTCATCTAGTAGGTACTTTATTTGGCTCATTTTTTTGAATTTTCCAAATGTTTTTTCTTGAAAAGCGGAAAATTGTTAAATTACGGTTTCCGTTATTTTTTTATTTTTTTATTTTTTGATTATTAATTGAGTTTTGATCGTAGAAATTTGAAAATTTTTTTGAGTACTAACTTAGGAACGGATTGTTTAATTTTTTCGCTAAATATAGAGCCTTGATTTTTTACAAAAATGTTTATTATTACCTGCAGTTCTTGGTTTAAAAAAAAAAAAAAGTATGACATTTTTATAGAAGCCTAATCATATAATATTTAATCTATGTACAAAATATTTTGAAAATCGTGACTGACAATTTTTTTCATGAAATGATTATTCCTTGAATATTGATCATAGGGATTTGAAATTTATTTTGCATATTTACATGTGTGTTTTACATTCGTTGTAAAATTTTGGAATGGATTAGCAGTATAATATATTTTAATATATCGATATTCGCTCAGAATCGTATTTTCTAATGCAATTTAATTTCATTCAAATCTTAATAATTGTAATAAACCATTAATTCCTCTGAGTACCAAAGGGACGAAGGAGGAACATCCTAAATATACGTTCCCACTTTTTTAAATGTTTGATCTTTAATATAAAAATTATTTTATTATTTTAGCCTCATCTTGTAATGTTCTGTAAAATAAACGAATTAATAAATAAAAAAAACGAATGGTATTCAATATACATGACTTAATATATAATAATATAATGAATAATATAATAATAACAAAACATAATAATCAACATTCCAAAGAATGTAAACAAAAAGTACAAATATTTATACATTAGCTATAATTATAATACATACAATATATCAAAATAATTTGTTCATTTAAAATCGTTTACATTATACATCTTTTTTGACATTTTTTAAATAATGAATAGTTATATGACGTACAATTATTTATTATTTTGAATTTATAAAAGAAATACCTATAGTATTTTATTGTAATAAAATAATTGTTTGAAGTTTTCAAAAAAAAAAAAAAAAAAAACGCAATGAAAACTCTGAAGACGTGAAAAATATATAGTCTTAATGTCACGAGCTTAATAAAAAAAATAATCATAAAGCAATAAAAAACGAAATTGACATCCAATATTACAAAAATATTTTTGTTACTTACGTCAATCACTGTTGTATAGTGAATTTTCCATTTGATTTAATGTTCTACTCTCCTTATATATTGATAATTTATTTTATGTAAGTACCTCAATTGACGTGTAATGAATAAATTGTCATAAAAGGACATAACAAATAAGTCCATAACGAAAATAAACTTGTTCGGTATCTACAGAAAAAACACTTTATGTTCTAAAAATAAGCGTTGTTTTTTTTTTTTTCATGTCGTAAGCGTATCATAAATTATACAACCTTCTAGGTGGAACTTTGCGTAATATAAATAACACGTCGCTCGTGACACGAAAGAATTCTGAATAAAATGAGTAAAAAAAAAAAAAAAAAAATAATAAAAAATTACGTCGAGGGAAATACAATTTCACTTAAACAACTCACTATAATATTTAATATAGCACGTCGCGTACACAGTGATATATATACTTATTATAAAATATTATACTCATTGTTTTTCGTTTATTGTTTTTTTTTTTTTTTCTAATCGATAATACTATTTTAAATTATAAATCGATATTTTGTTATGTTTAGAATGTTTCAAATTTCGTCTTACCGAAATTGTAGGAATTTCGTTTACTATAATCGTACTTCTACCATTATTTTTATAACACGGAACTCTGATCAGTAGTAATTGAAATTTATATTATGTATATGTAACTATCTACATAATATTATACGTTTGTACAAAAAATATTGTTTTTTTTTTATTATTAGTTACACTATATTATATGGGAAAAATTCTATAACTTTAAGTTCTAAATATATCCGAGTTATGTTTTACAAAATAATAATATAATTATGTGTCCCACGTGATGTTTTTGAGCTACGTTCCATTAGAGTTGTTTTTGTTTTCGAAGAAACTGGGCGACTTTGTTATACCTGTACATTATATGCTTCATTGTATTAAATTTCACGTGAGTAATTTTTTAATATATAAAATATCCAAAAATGTATCATATTTTATAATACTAAATTAGACTTCAATTGGTAAAACGTATAGGTAACATATTATAATATTATCAATTTATAGATTCGTTTCAAAACTAATATATCTACTTAAAAATTAAAAAATTAAATTTTAAATTTTAATGCCAATGGAAATTATAACCAATAGACCAGGTGGAATCATAGCGGTTTTAATTTGAAGTTAACATGTGTAAGAAACAGACAATATTATGCGATTTTTTTTTTTTTGTGAGAAAATTTAGTTTATGAGATGCGTTCTATAAGTGTATGTATGAAGATTGATCCCATCATCCGATGAGTCCTGTCATCATTAAACTCGTCTAAATAGTATACATACACGTAGGTAAACAATGTTTTCGGTAATATCGCAGATTCATAAATGTAAATTAGTTAAGGTTAAGTTAAAACTTATAATTATCTATTTGTAATTAACGTTAGTTTTTTACGAATGAATATTCAATGTTTGTGATTTGTAGACTTTTAAAGAATGTTGAGATCAATATAATAACTATAATATAAATTCGATTTAATCTAAATAAGAATTATGTCATTGGTACAAAATAGAAGGAATACGTTTTTTATTTGTATCGGTACTACCGAAAAATAAAACTATAAAAGTTTCCCAATATTGTTATTTGATTGAGTTCCGATACATCCGTTTTTCTAGTTAAATAAATAAAAACGTTTTTTTTTTAAAAAATTATAAATGGAACGATTACAACAAACTTAAATTGAAACAAACGAAAAATACCCAAATCCAATTATTAGAAGACATTTCTTAAAGTTATTGTTTTTAATAGATAATTTGATACTAAAATCTTGTATAATGTATAAACATGAGATATAATTAATATACCCTAAAATGCTTAAAAATGCGAAATAAATGTTTCACTTTTAAACAGTTACATGACGTATTAAATTATGTTTCTAACATGCATTGTCCTAGAGTATCCAAAAAAAAATATTCATTTTACATTAAAATCTGAGCCCTTATTATTAATAATGAATAATTTACTTATTATAAATATTGACAGATTGAACGTTGAAAAAATGAATGCTTGGTCCGATAAAATATTTTATCATATTTTTTGTTGCCTTTTTTAAGATTAAATACTTCAAAATAAACTTGCTAATGGAATATCACGTGTACTCATAATACATAATAATATAGATAAAATAATAAGTTAGAATACATAAGTAATAGAACGTAATGTTTCGATGGTAGTAGGACCATTAACCGGGTATAGTCTGGTGTAATAACGAATATAATTTTACCCTTTATTTATGATACAAACACGAATTTAAACGAAATAGACAATCAAACAAAAGGTTAAATAATTTGCAAGAGAGTAACCGTACTCTATATATTTCTATAAATGTCGCGGGAAAAATATGTTTTAAACCCAGTTAAATTTATGAAACCAAAAACATGGTTTGAACTTAAAACTTAAATAAATTTGAAACTTAGTTGACATATTATTATGGAGTCGTCTACCTTATTATTATTATTATTTATTATTATTATTGGATCATCGTTTCGATTATGTAAAAAAATCTATGTGCGAACGAACGAGAAATATTGTTTGGACAGGTTGTTGAAAAATATGCTGCAGGAATGAAACTTCGATGAATCGACGATTTAATTAATTCCGAAACGATGAGTTTTCAATTATTTAGACAATAGACTCGGAAATACGCGGAGAGTTCGAATAATTTTATTCCGGCACAATAAAATTAATTAGCGTAATCTTAAAAATCGTTTTCGTGACTCGCGATTCCAACACGACACTTCAGTCTGCATTTTCGATGGCGCGTGATCGTTTAACTAGATTTGTTTTGTTCGTCCTTATCGTTCGTAAACGGCCTATTGTTGTTGTTATTATTATAAGGCGTGTTTTCGCGTTTAACTGGGTTATATTTTCTAATCAGACATGTTTGTAATACTATGGTAATGGTCAAAAACTCAGGAAAACGATACCTAATATTTTTGTGATTATTAGTTTATTACTTATTAGAAATAATATAATATAAATTAAATTAAATAATATTCTATTTACACTAGTAAAAATCTACTATCAAGATGTATCTTCTGAATAACCAAACATAGTCAATCTTTCTTCTCGGCCGTTAAGTTAAAATATCAATTATATACTATCAAAATTGGTAGGTAACTATAATCACGAAAAACTTCATGTTTATAAAATATTTTAATATGGTTACATTTGTTTGGACGTGAAAACCCGCGTAAATTATATGTATAATATACAGTGTCAGATAACAGATCACACGTTGAGATACGTTCAAAAACGTGTCATATACAAAATATTAAACATTACGAAAAATGTTAGAGAATAAGTGAGTTCAATAGTTATATAACGATCCCAACGATCGCCTGCAATGGTTTTTATTCATTCAGAAGTAATTGGGTATAAAAACTATTTCGAATTTCTTTAATATATTACCTCGTCTGTGGAAAAACTATAAAGGGAATTTCATTACGAATTTGACATCCATCTTAAATCTATACTATTATAAACGTACAGCTGTTACTTAAAGACTAAAATGAATTTCAATATAAATTCTATAATATTTCTTAACTTAATAAATTTCTTTACTTAACTATTATTAAAATCAAGTTTAAATATACAATTAAATAAAAATATATTAAAAAATATTATACGCCTAACATTATCAAATATATTATGATAAATTGGGTTTTTATTTTACATAGTACAATATTGTCTATTTTAAATAATTAATTTTTATAAAAAGTTTAGTGTTAGTTATAGTTTAGTAATTTAAAATGAAAAATACAATAATACATATTTATATAATATTGTAATTCGTATTGAGTAATTTATACTATTCGTATAAAATAGTGAATAGATTTACTTCTACTCCATATAACGAATAATTAACAAAATAACAAAAATATACACTGCAGATATATATACAAATTTTCATTTTTTTAATGGCTAAACATATATTAATTATTATTAGAACTAAAATTGTAATAACCTCAAATTTCTATAAAAATGACCGATATAAAATATTTAATTAATTAATAACGATCATAACATTGAAATTGGTATGAAGGTACAACAGCATAAACAAATTTAAAACTATTAATCTAAAATGTTCGGTGCGTAGTTCAACGTATATAATATATATGTACATAAAAACTTTAAAATGTTATGATATCGAATATGCTTAAAGTGAGATGGTAGGTAAGTAGTCCAATGGGTATTTACCAAAAATAAATAATTTATAATATTATTATTTTCTATTAAATTTCGTACTTTTCTTATATTAGTCTATGAATAAATTGAATAAATAGGTTATAACCAGTAACAACCAAAGAAAAAATTTAAAAAAATACATTTTAATTTGTAAATACAAAAAAAAAAAATATAACAAAAATATTAAAATTTATTAACACAGTAAAAATTCTTTAAAAATAAAAAAACACATACAATTCTTAAAAATGCAAAATACATTTTATAATTGAATTACCTCTGATGTTCGAATTTCTTATTTGAAATGCTAATTGCTCTATAGTGATCATAAAAAGTTCAAAATCCTATCAAATCTTATTCATTGTTGCTACGTATTCAATTTAATACAATATTTAGGTTATAACTAAATACTATTAAACAAAACTAGGTTTAATGTTTCTTTCTTAATCTTCAATTTTTTTTTTATAAGCATATGACATCAGTCATAGAGTTTTTTTCCCTCTTAAATTTTTCTAAACTATATAATATAGTATCGTTTAATTCCGCACGGAATAATAAATATAATTTTAAATTAATATTAAATTTTAAATTTTGTAGGTATTTACTTAATCGACGTTCTAAAATAAATATGTTTTAATTTATATTTTTATTGGATTAACTGTAATTAATTTTTTTCCAACTACAACTACACAACACACAAAATACAAATAGTATTACGAGTAACAATTTGTTTTCTTTTTAAATAATAAATATATTATTATATTATAATTAAAATTTTAAAATTTAGTTCGGTCCAAACACACATAATAACATTATTGTAATACATTTAGTCTACAGACTTTAACAAAAATTTACCTACCAAAGTTATAATGAATAATAAATCAATTGGTAAATATTATAGGTACTCATATTTTAAATAATCTCTCTGAACGTAAAATTTAAATTGACCTACATTGTTTTTAGAAAATAATTTTAAGTTTTCATTTTTTGTATTGTAAGTATATTTTTCTAAATAATTTCGTTATAAAAAACTATAAACAATACTTTACTTTGTGAGTTAATTACTTCCAATAAAAAATGAATGATTGTTACATGGGAACGTAATAATAAGTATTATTGATCATTTGTTGTAAAAGTATGTTTTTTTTTTATAAATCAACAAAAAAAGGTACGCAATTCAATTATTTAAACAGAATAAAAATATGGTTAACCTATATACGGTTAGTCCGTATAAAATATTTAAAAAATATAATTCGCATACAATACAACCGGTCGATTAGACCTATTACAACAACGACATAATTTTTAACTATATATTATAGTAAATACCTATTACCAATATTTTTAAACGTAGGTAATAGTATTATATGTTTCATCGTAAACAATATTGATCTTAAATCATATTTAATAGAAGTGACAAAGATATTTAACAATCAAAAATCATTTCCTTACGCAATCCAATAATTATAATTGTTGAAATTGTATATATTTTTTTAAATATGGATTTGTAAAGATAAATAAGTAAATCTATCATTTACAGTAATTATTTTCTATACCAGTTAGCTCGTCTGTACACTATAAATGTCAATTAGTGTCTCAGAGTCATAAAAATAGTAAGTAAATTTTAAGTAGGTAAAAACTATAAGTTATGCATTAAGCACATAACTGCACTAAAGCAAATAAACAGACGGATACCGGAAAGAAGTATAAGTTGTGTATACTCCCATGAGGAATCGTGAAACTTGTAAACATTTGTTAAAATATAATTTTTTCCTCTCTTTAGCCCATATTCTCGGCAGATAAGTGACAATAAAGAGTAAAAAATAATAAAATAATATATATTTTACATTTTTACCGTATGTCAGATTAATTATTTTGAAAACAAGCTACGTGGTAATGAATAAAATATATTATGTGAGTCTTTTTAATATTATCCATTTCTTGCGAACTTATTGTACCAAACGGAAACTTTTTTTTCTTTTTCTTCTACTGTTTTTTTTTTTTTTTTTTTTAAATATAGTCTCTCAGACGAAGTTTACAAAAACTAATGGATGCCACTGGAAATTATTAATCTTTATCAACCGCAAACGCGGTGCTGCGAAACGGGTCCCGTCGAGTCACTTTAACTAAACGTTGCGAATTAGTCGGTCCTTCGCGCCGCAAACTACTTAACCTAGACATGTTTCATATTATTATACATGTACCCGGTCTGTGCGGCAACGTTTTTTTTTAAAGATGTTTATAAATCCAATAATAATAATAATAATAACAACGGCCGACGATATCAAATATGAGAAAAATTAGATCAAAGTTTATATGACTTTTTAATTTTTAGTTTATAAACAATTCATTTTTTAACCGGATATTGATGATTTTAAAATTAATAAAACTATTGTATAGATATGTAAAATCTACAACTAAATACATAACTATAGAAAATGATTATTTGGCGATGGAAATGTTAATATATGGATTAACTTTTTTTTAAATAGTTAAAAACATAAAGTATCGTTATTTTATGTAGGTAGGTATAGTGGAATAATAATATATATTATTTTCACGAATAAATTATCATTATTATATATAGGTACGCGCGTTTGATAGTGCTCGGAATGTTTAATGATTTACGGATGGTTTTTTTATTTTATTTTACATATAGGTATTTCTGTGGTTGATAACGCCTCAACGGGACAGGTTTTTGGCGGGGCGGTGGCATAGCGTTGCGGAAACGGAATTTAAGTGGATAATAGATATTTATGACCCGAGTTTCGGTGGTTTTTCGTATATTATTCATTGGAGAAACGATCGGTTAGCTACCACTGTTTTCGGACAAAACTCTGCGAATTCACGAATTTTCGCCACAAACACGTCGATAATAATATTAAATCTGGTGTAATCGATAATAACTTTGAATTCCGATCGTTTACTCGAAAAATGAAACATTTTACAAAAGTTATAAGTAAAAATATCGACTGAAATTTGGCGATATTAATCTAAAACACATTTTTTTTTTTTAAATCGTTTAACAAAAAAAAAAATTGATACTTTAATGTACCTATATTGTATATATAAATATATTTTGCGTTGACTAATAAAATGTATAAAAAAATTATATATTATTTATTAGTTTTTTATAAAAAGTAATGAGTATAAATTGTTTGTTATTCATCGTCTTTTGTGAAATTACTTGTTTACTCGGTTTCATATGTTCATTTTACACATTAAACCAAACATAATTCAAAAACAATAAAACGAATTTAAAATTCAATAATTTAAAACGAAAAATATACTCGTATATGTAAAATTGTATTATTTAAAATTTTCGAACTATTGGTTTAAATTGATTAGTATGTTTTATATTTATCTCTTTTGTAAGTTTGTTCGATACTTAGATGGAATGATACTTACAATTATAAAACGTCAATATTATAATTATTATAATTGAAAACTAGAATACTTTAAATAATACTGCGTTATTATGATTGAAATGTTTTGACATGGAAAAATTCGAAAAATTTACTCAAGTTTAATAGCTTTTATACAATTAGAAACGGCTCTAATTAATACTTTTGAGTATAACGATTAATGTTTTTTTTTTTTTTTACGCTTATTAGAGTTAAAACGATTTCCTAATAGTATTCCGACGGAGATGGGGAATAACTTTTAAACTTTTACAAAAACGTGTAGACTATATATTCTACTCGTAGTTTATGATAACTTTTACTGAAAATATATTTACACGACTTTAGAGTTACTTGCTTTAGTGGTATTAAGAGCTTATTGTTAGTTACAAATAATGGTTGGGTGATTTTTCAATTGTTTTTTTTTTTTTTTTTTTTTTATAATGACTTAATGTCTCAACCAAATAAATTGAAGTAACTAAAAATTTTAAGATTTTGTTTGTTCTAAATTAGTCACATATGAATACAATAAAATTACTTAGTAATATATAAATATTATCAGACCATTAGGTGTAGAAATTTATATTTTAATTCAAAATTGTTTAACAATAAAAAAATAATAATAATAATAATGTTTACTAACATAATATTTTTTGTTATATAAACGGTTTTTTCTTTCTATAATATACACAGCATATTTAAGGCTTCGCCTTAGTGCTACTGTTATTTTTTCATTGCTTCATAACTTGATTTATTTTTCAACTATTTTTATGTTCCTCTTTTCCCATTTATTTTCGCCTCCATTTTATTCAAAACGAAATCATTGTGACTCATAATGTGTTCTATTTTTTATTCTACATTGTATAGTCTCTACAATCGCAATAATCTCTCTGGGCTCCTATAGTAGTATCATATTTATTTAACACTTCTCGATTTGATCTCTTCTCCGTATTCATCACTTTACGTTACGTCCACATCTTTATAACTTCTTTTTTCCTTATTATATCCATGATAGTAAGATACCGAGTGCCATTTCTGTACAAGCTCTAAAGAAAAGTTTTACTAAAGCGACTCTTGATTTTAATTGGTATAATAAATAATATATTTGTTGCAATATGGTTTATTGAAAACAATTATTTACCTTCACAAATCAATATATAACTATATTAATATTATTAGTTTATTTACCGTAAAAAAGTATATCTTTGGATAATAGTACGCGTTATCAATTACAATACCTCTTGTGCAAGTTTACTTTGTAACTAAAATTAATAATAAGTTTGCCAATATGTATCAATATAAAATATATTGTAAAATATACGACTATTTTATTTTTTATATTTTTTTTTTTTAGAAATTTTGAGAAATTCCTACTATTGATAATCGTAAATATCTTAGGGAAATTAACTACTTCAAGCTATCAAATAAATTTGTTTAATAAAAAAAAGGAAAATGTTTACTAATTTTAATTTAACCTAATAATTATTAAAATTAAGAACAGAATATAATTCATAAAATTCATTTTAATATTATAATGGTTTACAAGTTATACGTATATATATACAAATTTTGAAATTGACTCGGAATAAAATTATTTTATTTTAGTTGAATTGATAATAGAATATTATGCGTACCTATCACAGTAAATAAGTAATATTCAGTTATTGTGTAAAAATTATGTAATAATTTATATTTACATTTTAAAACGGCATTAATTTTTGTATGGTCTTTTTAATTAAAATAAGTTTTCGCATACTTATTAGTTATTATAATTGTATAATTTTCATTCGTGCCAATAAA
The DNA here is from genome assembly GCA_013282895.1 of Eriosoma lanigerum. Lineage (NCBI taxonomy): Eukaryota > Metazoa > Arthropoda > Insecta > Hemiptera > Aphididae > Eriosoma > Eriosoma lanigerum. The sequence goes on along the minus strand of CM023358.1, from coordinate 22,863,443 downwards.
AATAACAATAAAATGTCTTTTTGCATAAAAATAACATAGTGTACCTATTACCTATTATAATATTACTAAACCGAGTTACATGTATGAACGTACAGAGTATATAAAATACTAAACATAGCGTTTTTCTCATTCGTTATTTATTAAATTCAGTACTTTTTGCTTATTATTTCAGACCAAAATGCATAAACTGGTTTATAGACGATTTTATGGTCTATATTATTAAATTACAAACATCATTATAAAGATTAATAATTAATAAATTTCGCGTGTGGCGAAAAACGTTACCGAAAATTATCCAATATATTTTACACTTTCTGTACAATGCATATAATATATTGTATTTTTTTTTTTTTTTTTTTAATAAAACGAATCAACCACCTCGTTCGAGTTAATGCCACGATCGGCTTATAATGTCTTTTTGAAATTATACTTCTTCGTCATATATATCAAAGTTTTATTTAAATTTTACTATAAAGTGGGAATAATTTTTATTTATAAAGTTCAATTATTATTTAAAATTTTGAAGCGAAGAATGTATTGTTTTTACAAAAGTGTTTTTTTTTTTTAGAAATAATGGTCTAATTACCACGAATAGGGTATGCTTTCAGTACATAGAAAATCGTATCTACTTGTTACTTTATATAGCTCATTTTTCGAATTTTCAAAAGTTTTCCTTTCAAATAAGAAAACTGCAAATTAACGAAAATTTTGATTTTGATTTTAAATATTTTATGATAACTAATGTAATTTTAAATTTATGAACTTGATAATTTGTTTCAATATTTTCATAGGTAGTCTACATACAATATAATTGCATTCAAATCTTAATTATAAAAAACCATTATTTTCTCCGAGTATCAAAGGAACGAAGAAAGAGTACCCAGAATAGACTTTTCGGCTTTTTATTTTAACTTATACTCTGTTTTATTTTTTGAGTAAACTTCACAAGTAAAACACAAAAGCAACTCGATATTAAGATTGAGATTTATTTCAAGTTTTGAATTGAAATCCATTACCTACTGCTACAACTGTGTATAGAATAATAAAAATACTAATTTCGTAATATATTATACTTAAAGTTATGTATACGATCTATAAATCTCCAGCATTCACGTAAACAGATAGGTAATAATTTGTTTTATATATTTAATTAAAAACTTTGGTAAATATTATATTTGGCAATGATTTATTTTACTTTTACAAGTATGTCGGGTAATAAAGTAATAAATAAAAACAAATATCATGAAAACTAATCATATTTGTTAATAATAATTATAAATAAGATAGATTGCTCTATTGATAACAATTAGACTTAGTTTTTTCTTAATCAACTCCATAAAGTAGCTCATAATAGAACATTATAATCGACCTTCCTGCTTGTAAAAGTAAATAAGTGTCATATAACTTGATGAAAACTTAAAGTTATTAATCAAAGAAAAACAAACTAAAGGACGATCGAGTTACTTAACCTTCAACTGGATTTGTTGGGTCAAATACATAATAGTTTTTAATTGTGTACAGATTTTACATAAAAAATTATCATTTTGTGCAAGCTAAGTATAACAATTAGGTCTAAATAGGAAAACCAATTTAGTATTATGATTCTGAGTATACAAATTCAAATAGATGATATATAATAGCAACTTTGAAAAAAAAATTTAATTCATTTTAGTCGAAGAAAATTAAGTTTGGGTCAAATTCGACACGACTAAGTACTGAATGTCACAAAAATAACAAAGCCAATTGTGTGTTTAAATGTTTTAAAAATAACACGGACAATACCGCAAAAATTAATTTACGTTTATTTACAAATGAAATAATTAAAAATATTATGTGATATTTCACGATCGTTTTTTTTCGAGTGGGTTATTCGATTTTGTTTTGTTGACATTAATATATTTTATTATATTTTTCTTCTTATAAATTTAATACTTCATAACAGTATATACAAAGGGACCTAAATCTATTTACTTATTGCAATATCTCCGCAGAAAAATAAAATTTTTGAATGCAGTTTTTTTCAAATTATTTTTGAAGCAATGGACTATAATATTACCATTATTACTTGTTTAAAAAAAGACGACTCATAAAAAAAATAATATAATCAAGTTACTTTTTTTATTCATAAATCAAAAATAATAATAATTATAATTTTAATAATCTGACAATATTTTGATCTCATATACTCGTATGGTCGTATACGGTTTGGGTAAATAATGGTACATTATTTTAGTTTTATCTGTCGCCAATTTATATACCTATATTATATTGTTTAACTATCATTAATTATCGCAACATAATAAATTTAAAAAATAATATTTTTAATTTATGTGGCTTGAAAGAGTTATTGATAGCAGGCTTATTTTAATTTTATCTTGGTTGTATACTATTGTAGTTTCGTTATACAAAATTTACATTATAAAATTAATCGAAATATAATTACCAAGTTAAATTAATAACCAAGTTATATTTATTTAGTATTTAAAGTCGTTTGTGTTTAAACAACTGCGAAGACAATAGGTACATAAAAAAATGATTCTTCATTTCAAGAAATCAAATTTTTCATAAATATTACAGTTTTGATTATTTAAGAAATGCTTGAATTACTGTTTTGTTGTTATCTTCATGTCATAGTTTTTATCAATTTTACTTTTATATATTTACCTAGATGATACCAATTATCAAAGAAAAAGTTATTATTATAAATACATAAATTATATCACATTACAATATTATGTAAAATATAAATTAATTACCTACTTTACTATTTTCTGCTACAAATTGAAACATAATTATTTACATAAAACGTATAGTAATTAATATTTAATTTTTTTTTTTTTGTTTTAATCGGCTTATCTTTTACGTTCTTCATCCGCAGACAAATAGTTTTTTTTTCACATACCTACTGAGCATTAACATCCTAGCAAATAAGTTACCTTACAAAGCCGAAAATTATTACAATACAATATTATTATGAGATAAATAATTATTTCTAAGTTAACTAGAATACTTATTTTTCAGTATTGTTATACCTAATAACAATTTATATCAAACTATATTTGGACTTTATTAGAAGTTAAATTTTCATCTTCCGATAACATCAGTATAATAGGTTGAATGTGAATTTTTCTTTTTTAATCTGTCTGGTGATAGTTTTCTGTTTAGGAAACAACCTAATTAAGTTTCATTATATATCAAAATGTCAATAATTTACATTCGGACAGTATGTAAATGGTATAATAGTATTCAAATAGTGTAAATATAGTATTACATGTATTAATTCGTATTCCGATTGGCAAACTTCCGAAAATATATAAATTACCTCCTCGTACGCTAATCAAACTTAACCGTAGAATATGTAATTAGCAAAGTCTTTGAATTCTACGTAAAAAATATAAATTTTACACTTATGACGTATTATAGTAGTTGTGATATAATTTGGCAGTTTACAATATATTGTTCGTCGAAGTTCTTACCACGAAATTTCGAATCATTATCAGATAATAGAAGAAAAACAGCTTTGTTCTATATTATGTTCTTTGAATTCGCTCGTAAAGTTCTAGGGTTAATTCCCGGTAGTAATATAATTTCAGTAATCGGAAGTCCCATTTTTCAACTAGTAAAATAGAATATTCTAATCGTAAATACTAAAAAATAGTTACAAACTTAACACTTGGATGAATTTTTTGTACGAAAAATTGAACTCACACTTACGCGTAAACAAATCGATTTTAATGCCTAAACGATTTTGTGTACTATACACAAGTCTTAAATACAATTTCTTTGAAATGAATTTATATTGAGAAATATACACGAGTTTTGGGATAAATTCTTGATGAAACGTCTATAAATAATATTATTATCAGCGATTAATTTGTCGATTTTTGCAAAAATAAATATGTTTATCGAACTGCTTCGTTTCTCACGTTTCGGTTGAAATAATTCGTTTTTAAAAATGCTCTTAACATATTATATTTGTACAAGAGCCCGTGTCATGTCTCAGCTTATACAAAACACCTATAATATATTATATTATTATCTTTACTCGTACGGATTACCCGTTTGTCGCATTTTCGAAATCTGTAATGTTCGTATTTCCGAATAAATTTCGTACTTATACGAAAGACAAGTGGAACACGTCCCAAAAAGTTAACGAATTTATATACCAAACTCTACAACAATGGCATTATTTGGTTATGCAAATATTCTGACCGAGTAGTTTTTTAATAAGAAACAATAATTAGTACATTAATAATAATTTGTTTAATTTCAAACTTTTTTTATTTTTACTAAAATGATAAAACTACATGACGAATTTATAAAATCCAACACATGAATATTATATTAAATTTATTAGAAAAATATTGTATTTGTATCTAAATATCTCACTTACGAAGCATAAAAACTTACCTCAATAATAAATATATATATATATATTTATACTATCACAATGTGTAATAACGATCGTAGAGTACTGAATTTTATTATTTTAAACACGAACTAATCGTCGAACAATGTCAATATTTATGATAATTTTGATATATTAAATCTCAACAATTATGACAAATTGATGATTGTCAATTATATTTATTGTCACTTTTATTTATAATGTTTAAAAATATTTAGTTTTATTTTCTCAAAAACAATGTTTAATCGATTTATTGTTTTAATTTTATTGTTGTATTATAGACATACAAAGTGATGAACCGGAATTTTTGAACCCGATGAGCAACGTAACAGTCGCCTTGGGACGGGAGGCGATTTTAGTGTGTTCGGTGAAAAATATTGGAGAGCACAAAGTGAGTTAAATTTAAAAAATAAAATAATTATGTTATATATATAGGACATCATAATAATATAGTAATAGTACATATAATTACAGTGTAAACATAAAAACAGATCGAATTAACCAAACACGGTGGCAGAAATAAATAAATAAATAATATTTTAATTGAATAATAATTAAGAGTAAACGATTTTTTAAGCCAAAATAACTACGCTATTGTGTATAACTAACAATTAAATAAATAGTCGAATATTCCAAAACTTGTTTACTACTTTTTAACTAAAGTTACTGTAATTACCATTATAACATATAACTATATTATTTTTCGTGAATTTAATATTTTGTTTTACATTCCGTAACAACATAATAAGAATATAAAATACAATTAATAAAAAACGATTTTAATTATTTGACGGTACCTATTACATTTTATCAAGATATATCGTATATGAGACGCAAAATATACATAAAATAGCAGTTTAAATATACATTTTTCACTAATTAATAAAATAGTCATAGAAATCGTAAAAATCATTACTTCTACGAGATAATCAGTTTTAAATATAGTTAAAGAAAAATCAATAATAATTTATTTTATTTTATAATTTTAAAATTAGATATCATAATATAATAATATGCAAATACATATATTATAATTTCGATACTAGTGTAAATCTACATGAACTATAAGAAGAAAAATAATAAATCATTTTTTTTTTTTTTTTAATTAATTAGTTCTATTAGCAAAGTGTTCTTGAGTGTTTCTCATTAAACTCCTCCAATTCAGAACAAGGTAAAACTTTATTCATCTATTATTCTCGTGTCTTGTGTCTAAAGCCTATTATGACCACCATTTAACTTCATGAGATAACTCTAATCGTTGTCCTAAATGTAAATTATAACATCATTAATAATTCACCAACTTTACGCTGCACAATTGCAAATACGCTATTACCGTAGTCTATAATATTGTAATTAAAAATAACTACTACATATTATTTGTATGAAAAATATTTAATTTTAATAAAATTATCGAAAATGTGTTTTTTTTTTATCGGAATGATTTCGCATATTTTCCATTAGTTAACTCGATCGATGCGAGTATAGTTTCGACTAATTTAATCGTAACATTATATTATATACCACAGTGGTCAAAACGTTAAATCGCCGAAAAAGGGTTGAAACTATAGTTGCCGTCAAATGGAACTAACCGTTTGTAATCGTTTTTATAGCAAGAGAGCAAAAACAAAAATTGTTACCGAATGTTTTAAATATAATTACAAACGTATGTCGCAAACATACTGGGAAGTTTGTGGACTCTCCAAAGTTTGGAGACACATGTTGAACGTTAATATTGTATAAATAAACAAATAAATTAAATTGTTTTTCAATAAACATAATATTTCAAGCGCGTCCTTTTGTGCTCGTTTTTTCCTTCTTTTTTTCCTTCGTATTTATTTTTCGTTTTTTTCTGCAAATCGTTCGTGCCCCGAATAATGTTAACTACACTACAGTATAACTATTAATATTTATTTTAAATGTTATCGCATATAGCGCGATGTGGAAATGGCCGATCAACCGATTGGCGTCTTAAAATAATAAAAAGTTGTCCCTTATACAAAAAATATTGTTTTTTATTTTTTCTCCGCGTAAACATATAATATACGAATAATAATAATGAAATTTGTTAGTGGAAAACAAGAAAAGATTTATTCGTGCTCAAATTAACTATAATATATATTTTTAACGATCAAATAATAACCACTATAAAACATTACAGTATTTTGTGTTGAATTTTACGACGCCTTTCTCGTTAGATAAATCTCCAACGTTTAAATTTAACCTAACCTACTTTCGGGATTTACGTATTTACATTACATAAAATAATTTCTTCATTCAATTGAAAATTAGTTTTATATAGGCTATACATTTTTAACACTTTCATGTTATCGCGGAATATTTACCGAATATCACGTTAGTGGAAAATAATTTCAAATTATTATTATTTTTTTTATTATGTCAATAAGAAATAAATATGTGTTTTAATAATATTTTGGATGTAGATGACATTTTTTTTTTTACTAAAACGGTAGTCAAGATAATAAAGTAATGGTTACTGATAACAAAGAACGTACCAAAATTCGTTTTATATTATTGTTTTAAAATTATTTTAGATAACAAAATGGGTTTGGTAAAAATATTAGACATTCTTTGAATTCCTACTTGTTTTTGATAAGATTTACAAAACTTGAATGAAATTAAATCGTATAAATAATTGAAATACATCTACGTTACTTATAAATTCTTTTGGAAACATGAAATTGTTCAAATATGTTTGACATTGATAAGAATGAGCCAACATAATTTTAAAAATTTCAAAGAATATTATATTATTAAATACTTAATAATTGTTTTTATATACCTTATACCTAAATATAAAATGATTCATATTTAATATTAATTATTATTTTCTTTTGTTAATTATGTTTAATTTTAAACTAATTAATATAACAGAATATATGATAATTTTTTTATGCCAAATATTATATTTTTACATATGTCGCATTAAAATTAACACAACTTTTCTTCGTGAATATGTAGGTATTCTCTTATAATAAAAAATATAGATACCTACTCAATAAATTAATGTAAATCATAAGAATTATTAATAAGTAGATTTTTGTATTCAATTTATGAGTTGAGTTAAGTTAATTTTAGTTTTATAAAAAACGATAATATTATAAATATAATAAATGACATTCTATGGAAAACGATTTCGATTAACGACAATTAAGTATATGAGTAGTCAAGTTATATTCATTGGCAAGCATTGAATTTCATAATTGTAGTTAATAATTGATAAAATGTATATTATGATTATTAGGTACTCATAAATTCAGAAACTTAATAATTATATATTATATTTACTCCGTTTATATAATTTGTAATATTTTTTTTAAAAAATCCTCATTTTATTCGTGATAAGAAATCATTTTTTGAAAATATTGTTTAAACTACTATTAAGTATGTTATGTGAAATACTCAATAATGATGCAACCTAAAAAAATAGTCGGATTTTTACTTTAAAATTTAAAAACATCATAACGAGTTTATAGTAAACAGAGTTTACAATATTGGCACGTGAAAAATGCTCGACGAACCAGAATTCATTAAACAGATGTAAATGATTTGCAAAGGCTTTATTATGATATTTATTTGAAATCGAATGGGGTTAATATGTATTTGTAAAATAATTTAAATTGTAATGTCAACAATTTTATAAAATTTACCATATTAAAATCTATAAAAACGATAATTTCAATAACTTACCAATTATCATATAAAATCAAGCGAAAATCGAATACTTAAAGAAAAATATTTTCTTTATGAATATATAGATACGTTTATAGCAGAAATACTACTTTGACTTAGAAGAATTTAATTTAATTTAAGTCTTTCAATATTACAGATAATAATAATTGATGAGAAAAAAAAAGAAAATGTATATTTAGATTGAAGAATATAATCTAATATAATATATTATATTTAAATTGTGTTGTGTTCTCTTTTAGATTAGAACACAGTTTAAAGTTAATTGTTGTTGTTGTTGTTGTGACTTTGGCTGCAAAGTTTTTAAAATAAAGCTTTGTGCCCGAGAGCATATTCACTATAAACACAATAAACTCTAATTTTTAACAAAATAGTAAAATGTACAATATAAAAAAAAAATAAAACTTCCTAAAGAAGTGTAAATGAATAAAATATATTGGTATAGTAATAGTTAAGTTATAAAAAAACATGACAATCAAGATCATTATATATGTTTATTATCTTGGTGATCAAATATTGTAAATCAAATTTTTAATTTATAAATATATTTTTTTTTTATATATAAATAACATTTGTAATTTACGTGTAATTTCAAAATAATAAATTATAATTAGATTATATAAAAACATGCTTTTGGAGACAATGTTTAATGTTAATTTAAAAATTTAGTTTAATGTATTAGCTGATAATATTATGTATATATGTATTGTATTACAGGAAAATATTATTTCATTATAAAACCGATTAGTTTTTATTTAACCATTTTTTAAATAAATATATATTAAACTGTTATTTAAGTTTTAGAAAATAAATCACGATACCCGTTAAATTTTATAATAATTAATATTTTACTATTATAGTTTTGGTACATTAAGTCTTAATTTGTAACAAACATTCACATATTATTATTATTATTAGTTTGCCAAGTTTAAATTTTTTGCTAACACTATTTAAATATGTTCTAGTTTTTCAAAACATATTTTTACATTTAATGACATAATTAAAAAAAAAAACAATTCACATTACTATTTCAAAGTTTTGTTTCAGTTTGACATAAAACGTAAATAATAAAACAAATTAAATAATTGTTATGATATATTTAATATTTTATTAAAGTTTAATCATTATGTCATTTATAGATCACATGTTTGCATTAAATTTTCTAGTCAATAGTAATATTATACAATATAATTTAATACCTACATAGTAATAATAACATCTACAATATGATTTTAAGCTAATAAACAAAATATAATCCAATTATTTTTCTTGAAAATTAATATTGTAATCAATGTATTAAAACTTCTGTAAGTATACATTTTTCTGTAGATTTGTTTTAACAAACTCAATCAATGCGATGAAAACAAATTAATGTAATTATAAATATAATCCGATTATTTTAATTAAATAACTATAAGGTGTAAGACCTTACAATGTAGAAATGTTTTGTTTTCGTTAATTAATATAAATAATTTTTTCTCCTGTTAAGTATAATTGTAAGGTAATAGAATCCTTGTAAATAACAAAATTTTAATTATTAAAACAAAAATAAATATGTTTGTATGTTTTAAAATTTGTATTTGTAGTCAACATCGTCGGTATTATATGTATATTTGGTCAAACAATGTTTGTTTTATTCGTTAATTAATCACGTACCTATACTTGAGTTATATTCGACCAATAATATATTATGATTTTTTAGCTATACATCGCTATTCATCGAGAAACGGCTTGTTCGAAAATACTTAGGCCACATTTTCTTAATGGCTTCGTGATTTCTACGATCGTGTATCGTTGAAAATGTTTAAAATACTTCACGTTTTCCCGATCATTTTCACTTGCTTTTATATCGGCAAACAAAACCGTATAGCAAACCCGAAATAGAAAGACGTCTGTCCTGCGACGCTATTGTGTGGAATTTACACGTTTTGAATATAAAATTGTAAAGTCCTATATAATAATAATAATAATAATAATACGTAAAAAGATGAACCGAGTCACTTTTAACCACTATAAATATTATATAAACATGGATATAAAGTATGGACGGACAAAACGCATTTCATTTGCTCGTATGTTTTATTTATTCTAGACCTGACTTCGCTTAATATTTAAATTATATCATGTATACAATTTTAACAATAAGTATAATTATTGGTTTTTAATTATAGTTCTTTAACAGGAGTTTAAATAGTGATATTATTAACGTAGATCATGAAACTTTTTTGAGTAATCTGCGTATTCAAACATTAATTCTCTCAATTGCACGGAATGCATTAATATACGGACTAAATATTTATACACAACTCTCTCGCTTTCTCTCTTCCTTTTTAACTCTTTCTGAAATTATTTTTAACGTGTATACCTAACAAAGCTTAATTTTTTTTTTTTTTTAGTTTATATTATTTACGAATAGAAAAAAAATGATCTATGATAAAAAAAAATAATAAAAACAATGATAATATTGTTCGGAAAATTTTGCAGTTTAAGAAATACAAATTATTTCGTATCAATAAAATATGAACGTAAAAATATATACATAAAAAAAAATTAAAGGAAAAAAACAGACGGGTTTTTTTTTAAAGTTTTATTATATTTCATTCGACGGATGCTTTATAAAGGCATAGTAAACTTTTAACAATGACAAATGGAGTAAAAACTTTCACATCCAATACAATTTTTTATTTAAAATAAATATCAAGTCGCATAGAATATTAGAAAGAAAATAATAAATTTTAATATTGTTCTGTACATTATATTATCTACTTGAGTTTTCTACTCTTCGAAAATTTTATAGCCATAATGATATGTATTTCATTAAAATAATTGTAAATTGTAATAATAACCATCTCATTTATGTAGCACAAAATCATCGAAATGACTAAATAAAAATATAAACTTTAGAAGAAAATAAAATAACCAATTAAATGTTTAGTGAAAAGAATAAGCAATATATAATTTTAATTTTGTTTGGTAATGAAATGTCAGTATCATATAAAATATTTTATAACAGTAAGTCTACTTAAACTGGAAAAAACTAAACTTTTCTAATGATTTTTTTTTCTTTGTAAAAATCGATCATAATAATTGCATAAAATTTAACTATAAATTAAATATTCTCATACACCTCTAATTTTTCATAATAAAAACACAATATAGGTATTTTTATATACATATTTTATAAATTATAATAATTATATGTACCACTGTAACAGTTAGTTATAAAGTTACGAAACTCCCATGGGTTTGGTTCGGAAGTATTTAACAAGTCACATACAAACTGCTCAAAATAAAGTTTATTGTCATAATATTATATTATTATACTCAAACTCGTTCGCTGCTCATTAAATTTATTGGTGTAGTAAATCATAATTTTACTGTCGTTCTTAACAATGCAACTATAAAGATTAATTGTAATATAATTATATAGGTCACTAACTGTTAAAAAATATATAAATTAATATTTTATGCTTTTTGATGTTTATAAATATATAGTTGAACAAAACATAAATTATTATTTTTTGTTAACAATAATTTTTTTTTCACAACTTTGACCTGGATTCATTCATAGAGACATTATAATATATACCTACGTAAACAAATTATTTGATTAAATATTAATGTGTTATTGTATTTAATTTATTATTCGTATAATTAAAAATTATGTGCATATACGATTTATCTATAACTCTTTTATAAATAATAATAATATATATTTTAAATTTTGTAAGAAGCGAAAGGGTAATGTAGAGGTTTTACAATGATATGTGTTTTGAGATAAAAATAATGATCAAATCGTATCAAGTCAAGTAGGTTTCTGGTAAAAATGTTTATCTTGTTGATACTTTATTTAGCTCATTTTTCCAATTTCCCAACAGTTTTTTTTTTTACATAAACTTCGATAAAATGGTAAAAATTGCGATTTTCGGAATCTTTTTTTATAATAACAATGATTTTGTAATAATTCAAAAGTTACTGATTATAGTGACTTAAATTTTTTATCGGATATTCACATAAGTATTCTTCATACGTGATAAAATTATCCAACATTTATATATTATATGTATAGAACTTTGAAAATTTGTATCAGTAGTTTTATCCCAGATAATGTTTGATATATAAATTACAATTTTTGCATTTTATATATGAAAATGAAATGCAACCATAAACCAAATATAAAATATAGCAAGAATCGGTAGTCACAATAACTTTTTAACAAATTTTTAAAGTTTAAATTGTTTGTAATATTGATGTTTATTATGAACTATAACAATTAAATGTTAGTAGTTTTATTAATAATTATAATAAACAATATTGTAGTATTAATTTCCTAATGGAATTTGTTTTCACTTTTTACTTTGATATTTTACAGACGTGATATGAATAAATTATACAAATTAACATGAAATACATAACTCTTCTAGATAGTATTTTTAGGTATATATACGTATAAAATAATTGCGGTAATTATATCGATTTACTAATAAACAATAATTAATCGACTTCATTAGAGGTACAATTATTAAAAAAATATAAATTTAGATAAATATTAGGTATAATTATACAATTTTTTAATTGTATAATTTATTGAACTATAATATAATATAGTGAATACCATCGCTTGATATCGTTTTTTATTTTATTTACACGTTTATATGAATTGTTGTATACTTTTTCAATTACCTAACTGTATTCATGTTTCGCAGGTTGGATGGCTGAAAGCAGAAGATCAGACCATTTTGAGTTTACACGAACGGGTTGTGACTGAAAACCGAAGGATTGATATTGATGTGGATAACAACACGTATTGGCGACTAAAGATTAGACAACTACAGAGGTCAGACAAAGGGTGTTATATGTGTCAAATCAACACACAAATCATGAAGAAACAAATTGGCTGCGTCGACGTGAAAAGTAATTTTTCAAGAAATGTATACTAAATTTTAAATAAATACGCTTTACTAATTTGAGAAAAAATATTTAACAGAAGAAATAAAATAATAGGCATCTAGGTTTTTTTTGTGGTGGGTGATAGAGTTTGTCAATAATATTTAAATATATAATAATTAATAATAAAATAAACTTGTACATATATTTTTATAAACGTTAAATTAAAAAAAAAAAAAAAAAAAAAAAAAAATGTACCTATATTAACGTAAATAAGTACGTATATTTATTAATTGATTATTTTTTTTATCAAATTGGACATAAAAAATTCAGATTTCTGTTTACTCATAAGTAAATAGTAGAATAAAGTAGGATACCTTCTTGATAGATAGGATGACTAATTCAATATTACTATTTTATACTTACCGAGACAATTATGGTTTTTAAATCACAAAATATATTTTAAAATATTGTTATTTCAAATGTTAGTACCGAACCTTACTAAAAATAGAGTTATTATGTTTGTTAATCAAGCGTTAGGCTCATAGAGAGATCCCTGTTCACCCATTAAATCCGCATCGAAAAAAAAACGATTATTTTTTACTAACACTACTTATTATTCTGGGTTATATATAGGTAAGTATAAAAATATAAAATATCTAATAAACGTAAATACATTATGTATTAAAATAATTATTTAGATGAAAATAAATCATAATGAATGCGAAAGTCTAGACGTCTAGTTACTTCGCTATACAGTTCTGTACATCATATTGTGTCCAATTACCAATGAAATTTATATTTTATTTATATAAGATCATCAATTATTTTTATTTAAAATTATGTACTTATTCATTGAAATATTTTGGAAATAACTATGAATACGCAGTATATTAAACTATATAGATTATATTAGGAAAATACGCCGTTTCATTTCTGTTATACTTTTATGCAAATAAATATTTATAAATAAAAAGTTGTAAGATAATTGAAAGCAATTTAAAAAAATTGAATATTTTTTCGTGTTTTGACGAATTTTTTTCCTAAAAGTTATAATGATAATTCGATAAGCAAGATTTTTGTTTTATTGGTTTTTCAAATAAAGAATACCGTCTTTTTATCGTAAATAATTCATCACACAACAATGTTGATGACAATTACAATTAACCGGAAAAATATGTTTGTTTTTTAAAATAATATAAATATGATATTATAAACATTTATTAAATTTATTATAATTTTTTATATTTTTTTATACACTCAATTAAAATTACAATTTATTGTGATAAAAACAAAAAAAAATTCCAGACATTTTCGTTGAAATTAAAATTAATCAAAATTTCAATAATATATTTTATTTATTTTCGTTCTTTGATGTGTAAATAACCTTCATAAATAACCATATTATGTTTATATATATATATATTTTTTAATTTAAAACGTATTCTAGATAACTATATAATTAATTATTACACTACAAATTTTACGAAAAAACATACGAACTATACTGTACATCAGATTAGCTACCAAGTTGTTTGTGTACACTAATTGTGTCTGTACTATCCTATTTACAGGATTTAAATAATTTGCGATTTACGAGCAATAATTTTATGATAAATTGTTTTTTACGATAATTTGTTATGCGGTAAAATGATTACGATCAATAATTGAAGTACGATTATTTACGATAAATAAAAGTATATCCCAATCATATTGTGGGCGCAAAATATTATTATATTATATTGATATAATATGATGATATTATATTGACAAATGATAAGAAAACGAAATATTATTATATATTATTATGAACATTTTAAACAATAACAGCATAGGAAAAATATTATTAATAAATAAACAAATAGTATTGTTATTTTTGTATTTACTTGAAGTTATATTTTTATATGATTCAAACCAATTTTTATACAGACAAAAATAGTATAATTGAAGTATGAAAATCATCAAATCATTTACACCTAGAGATTAAAATAAGCTGTAAAAATATTGTAAACGATGTAAAAAAAAAAAAAAAAAATAGTAATTATTAACAAATTTTACGGAACATGGTATTTTATTATCATTGAATATAATTCATTATTTTACAATGACGATAAAAATGACCCCATCGTCATTTTGACGTTATTTTTTTTCCAATCATGGTTTCTTAAAAAGTGATAAAAATAAAAAACCTATAACAAATATAATGTTTATTAGGTATATACTCATTTTTTTGTATCTCCCCCGATAATAAAAAAAAAAACATGTATGAATTTCTCTGTGGTAAACATCATTATAAAATATTATTATAATAGAAATAATAATAATGATTACAATGATTTTAATCGATTCTACTGTTTTCCAAAGACTGATTTTATAGTATTGGTATCAGGGATGAATGGGCCCGAAGGGTTAAATGTCCACCAACTTTTATGTATTTCTAAATGTAATGTGTTTTTTTATTGTAATTTATACTCAATAATATATGATATTAGGTATAATAAAATCAATTTTATATGTTACCTAAAAATGTTGTTATTCTTTTATAAGCTCTTAAAAGACTCTGGAAAAATTAAAAAACTTTAAAAATACATATTACTACCTAAAGAATTGTATATGAGCGCGTTATAGAGAGGACAAAATACGTATGTAAAGGACGCTATACCTATTAAATTAATCAACGTTTATTGTATCTCTATTTAATATTTATACGAATAAAAGCGCAAATATACGTATTTCATTTTTACTAGAGTTTATC
Source organism: Eriosoma lanigerum (assembly GCA_013282895.1). Lineage (NCBI taxonomy): Eukaryota > Metazoa > Arthropoda > Insecta > Hemiptera > Aphididae > Eriosoma > Eriosoma lanigerum. The sequence goes on along the minus strand of CM023358.1, from coordinate 22,847,685 downwards.
TATAATTAATATTTTATTATAATTACCAATTATTAAATTTGTCTAGAAGAACAAAAATTATGCTTTAGCGTTGAGAATTTTTTAAACGCTCTATTATTTTATAACTAGACATATGCATTTTAAAAATATTAATTTTTTTATCCATTCATAATTTTTTTGAAATTAAAAATATGTATAAAAACAAAATTACTCTAGAGCTAGAGGCTATATATTCTATAATTGAAATTTGATAACTAGTAAATTAATTATAATTTTTATTTGTATTTAATGTTTTACTTAAATAATGTAAATGGGTAAATAACATCAGAACAACTATGTCATTTACTTTTTATTTTATTAAAACGCTTTTAAGAACACGTGTCTTTTTAAATATTATAAATAAATGAGAATTCGCGAGTGTTTGACCATTAATCAACAAGGCAACAATATAAACATGAATGACAACTTATCATTTTATCCACGATCTTATTTCATTGACTAATAAATAATAATTAATAGATGACTTAAACACGACATATTAGTGCGGTAGGTGCGTAGATTTGCTATGTTATATGCAAGACTGAAACGTCCTCTTAAGTACAAAACAATGACGATTTATTATCGCATCATTCGATATTAATTCGTAGGTAAAAAAAAAAAAAGGAAAAAATAATAATTTATCGCGAGCGCGCAAACACGTGTTCGATTCACCGGGTTCATTGCGGGGGGGGG